>CM055060.1:25356437-25485101 GCA_029204045.2 Tillandsia leiboldiana
AAATAGGTACTATCAAACAACTAGAGGGGGGGTGAATAGGTATAATACTTATAAAACCAAATCTCAGTGCAAAATAAAAACCAATGCGGAAAATAAAAACAGCACACCGAGATATACGTGGAAACTCCAATCCAAGAGAAAAACCACGGGACCAACACGCAATAACAATCCACTAAGAATAGAAGAATAACAAGATGATTACCGACTCCACGGACTCAAACCCCTCCTTCAGCTTCTTCGGATCTTGCGCTCACCGATTGGATGTCCACGCAATAACAATCCACTAAGAAAAGAAGAATAACAAGGTGATTACCGTCTCCACGGATTTAACCCCTCCTTCAACTTCTTCGGACCTTGCGCTCCAACGATTTTGCACGTCCACTGCACACGTTCGAATCCACGAACGCCACTCGAATCCACGAGCACACGTTTCGAATCCACGAAACGCCTTTAGCACACCGAATCCACGATGCCACGTCGAATCCACGACGCAAACTCAGCCGGTAAGAATATTGGCTTCAATGGTGATCCTTTGCTTAGATTATCAATGAAGATCCATGGGAAAAATCTCTAAGCAAAGATTAGATCAATTCGACAAAAGATTTGTTCTTGAAAGAACCGTCGAATTGACCTAAAAGAGGCTATAACGAAGAACGATAAAAACCTAGCCTCTAGGGTTGCTCTCAAGTGTTTTATAAATTAATCGGCCGTGCTCCCCACGTTTTTGAGAAACCCTAAATGTTTATTTATAGTTTAGAAACCTTTGGAAAGAGATAAGAATCAAAAACTTACCTTATCTGGAAATTTTCAGGACGGCGATCCGGATCGAATTTACTGTGATCCGGATCGTCGTAACGAGTCAGGCTATTCCAGAAAAAACAGGGTTCGGGATCCGGATTGTAATGCACGATCCGGATCGTTCATGTATTCCAGCAAATTCCCATGTTCGGGATCCGGATCGAAATGACTATGATCCGGATCGGATTTGCCAATGAACAAGCACCCTTCGGGATCCGGATTGGACTGTCTGATCCGGATCCTGAACATGTCCCATGTCCAGTTTTTGATTTTTATGCAATTAAAAATTCATCCAAGTGTTTCTACACTATAAGAAAGTATTCGGATCACCAAAATTATTTAGTTAACCATACCTGATCCTCTTGAATACTTTCTTCTTGAGATTGATGTAACTGATCCACTATTCTTCAACTTCAATCTTCAAGACTCAAGACACTGAGTGTTAACTTGAGCTCTTGTTGAATCTTCTCTAAGTCTTTGATTGCTGATTGACAATTTGATCCCTTTAAGACTCCGACTCAACTCACTGACTTGACTCACGAAATATGCCAACACCAAAAAGCCGTAACAATCTCCCCCTTTGGCAATTTCGTGACAAAACCCAAAAATACATAAAAGCGCTCAAGTCACTCATCTTAAACCAAAAAGTCGAAATTCAATGTTATCACCAAAACATTGATTTTCTTTGCGTGAAAGATCCAATAAATACAAAATTACATTTGAACCAAACAGTCCTAGAACATACTCTATGACTTAGGACTTGGAGTCTTAAAGTGATGTAATTCCTACAAAACAAAACTCCAAACACAATCAAACGTTAGTCGTTAGAAATTAAAATCCTACATTTGATTCGTCCTTTTGGTTCTTTTATTTTTCGGCTCTTTCAATCTTTTCTTTATCTCCCCCTATCATGAGCATCTCTACCATGTTCTCCATGTTCCATGTTCTCCCCCTGTCTTGAGCGTTTATGTTCTCCCCCTTTGTGATACGATCATTATTTTCTGTTCTCCCCCTTTTTGTCACAAATTGTCAACAGTGAACATACTTGACAAAAGGAAATCACTAACAGCATTAGTTCATAGAGAAAGAGAGATAAAGGCTCAGTTCCGGTATATAACAAAAATGCAGATTGCGTACCTGTACTAGAAATCAAAAATCAAATAATTTCTTGAAACAAATCCAGATTTTGAAATAATTGAATTACCGATTTGTATTCCATCAAGAAAACAATTTAAGTGCTTGAAAATAATATGAGATCACATAGATGTCATTCAATCCAATTAATTTTACAAAAATTAAAAAGATTTACTCCGAAATCATGAAAAATAAAGGTAAAACATTATAAACCGTTTTTCATGTTATATTCATCAAACACAAGTCATCAAAAATAATCTTGAGATCCAAAGTCTATCAAGATGTAACGGATGTACAAAGATGACTTACAGAGATTTCCAAATGACATCAATTTGATTTCTTACCCTTTCAAATTTGAGATAAGCACTAAAATACCTAAGGGTGGCTCTTTGAGCATCTTTCAACTATCCCACCTTATACCAACCAGGAGATTGTTCAAAATATAAGAACTTTGCATATAAATCTCCAAATGCTTCAACTAAAAATTTCAAGAAATATTTTTCAAGCATCAAAACATGTGGTAGCTTCACACACAGACCGGACGACCGGGGTGGCAGCTCTTTCCAACATGTGGTGGTAGTTTTCACACTCCTTTCGGATGTAACTCTTTCCACATCTTTTGCAAATCATTTCAATACGCTTGTAAGAATGCAATCTCTTACGTGAAAGAATTAAATCCCAAATTTTAGTCTATCGGTTGTCTCACGTTTATCACAATGAATTCACACAACCGAGATAGATTAAGCATCTAAAGATCACACATGATTTCTAAAATTTGATGCTTATAATATCAAAAACTCCTATAATGAAGTATCTTCAAGATTATGATTATGGAGTAAAGTTGATAATCCAAATAAAATTAATTTGGAGTGAATAAACGTGAAGCCCTTTTTATTCAATGCACTTGATCAGTAAAAACCCTTTTGTTCAAAAACAAAGTATAAAAACGAAGAGCATTGAAAAACATGTAATGCAAAGATTAAGAAAGATATGAAGGGAAAACCAATCAAAGCATTACATACAGTCATAAGCTATTTAGAACTTAAGACAAGGAAAGATATCACCTTTCCGAATCCAAAATCGCTGGATTTTGGGTTGTCTTGATTCGTTGTGGCCGGGGGTTGTCCGCTTTGACTGTTGGTCCACCTTAGGTCTTTGCCTCGTAGTGATCCACTTGTATGATTGATATTGTGGCTCGGACCTTTGGTGGGTTGAGTGAACTCCTTTGACTTGATGTGTCTTTTGATTCCGTTGAGTTCGCTCCGTAGATGAAGTTGCCGAAGGACTCTTCTTTCTCTTTTTCGGGCAATTCTTCACCAAATGTCCTTCAAGTCCACATAAGTGACACGTTCTTCCTTTCAATTTGAATGTGGAACTTGAAGCATGCACAGTTTGATCCTTTTTAAATCCCAAACCAACCTTGCTTGTTTGACCTAATCCGGACATACAATCTAGTTTCTTGGAACCGGTTGAAAGCCTTTGTATGTCGAATTTGAGTTCATGAACTTGCTTGGTCAAAACTTGGTTGGTGACATGAATCTCCTCAAACTATTTTTCTAGAAAACCAATCTTGTCCATATATGATTTAGCGTTTGTCTCCGATTGGTTTAGCTTTTCTTGGAGGATTTTATTGTTATTCAATAAACGTCCTTGTTCCTCCTCGAGATCATGAAGTTTTATCTTTAAAGCATGATTCTCGTCTTGATTCTCAAGTCGTTGCTTCCTCAACTTCTTGATATGCTTGGCCATCTTCTTAGATTCCGCAAGAAGTTGTTGATATGCCTCAACGAGTTCTTCTTCGTACGACTCCCCCTCACTTGATGACTCTCCGTTGGATGTTGATGTTTCATGCAAAATCAAAGGAATAGAGTCAGTGATTAAAGATGATAAACAAACATTAGAGGAGGGAATTTGAGAGGCGTGTAAGGCAACGGCTTTTTCCTCTTTACTTGAGGTCGATTCATTAGAGATAGAATCGTCCCAAGTTTTCGCTTGCAAAGCCTTCTTTTTATATGATTTCGGAGAAGGACAATCCGTTGAAAAATGGCCGTAGCCTTTGCATCTATAGCATTGGATTTCCCCTTCGAAATCATCTTTTTCTTTAGAAGGTTTTGCAAAGCTTTTGAGGTTAGAGGATTTAGAACCCGATGATCCTTTAGAAGGTTTCGTGGATGAAGATCCATTGGTTCGATTCTTCCAAAATTTCCGACGAAATTTCTTTGTGATCCGCGCTAATTGTTCTTCAAAATCGGCAAAAAAGATTTCATCGTCGGAACTTGATTCGCTTTCTTCTTCCTTTGTTGATTTGAATGCAATACCTGTAAGCTTAGAAGAAGACTTGGAAGAAACTTGATTAGTAGGAAAAGTCATTTCATAAGTTTGCAAAGCACCTACTAATTCCTCTACACTCATCTCATCCGGATGACTAACGGTTTCAATGGCGGTAACCTTTGCCCTAAACCGTTCCGGAAGAGTCCGAAGTATCTTTCTTACAATTTTCGACTCCGGGATCTTTTCTCCTAAATTAGCACATGTATTTATTACATCTTGAAGTCTAGTGTAATAATCTGTAAATAATTCATGCTCTTCCATATGAATAGAGTCAAATTGACACTTAAGCATCTGGAGCTTTTGAATTTTTACAAGATTAGTACCCTCATGTGTAATTTTGAGAATATCCCAAATTTCCTTCGCGGTTTCACACGCGGAAATTCTTGTGAACTCAGTCGAGGAAAGAGAATTAAATAAAGCGTTCATACCTTTCCCATTGTAAGAAGATCTTTCAAATTCCTCTTTGGACCATCTAGAGCGAGGTTTTGGGGTAGTAGAATTTCCTACTTCCTCAACAGGATGCACCCAACCGTATTCCACGGATTGCCATACTCGCTCATCAATTGCGATGAGAAAAGCTCTCATCCGCACTTTCCAATAAGCATAATTAGTCCCATCAAAAAGAGGAGGTCTATAAATATTACCACTTTCACCCATCATGATAGATAAACCTAAAACCCGCTCCGATACCAATTGTAGGTTTTTATAGGATCCACAAGGATCTAAATAGGTACTATCAAACAACTAGAGGGGGGGTGAATAGGTGTAATACTTATAAAACCAAATCTCAGTGCAAAATAAAAACCAATGCGGAAAATAAAAACAGCACACCGAGATATACGTGGAAACTCCAATCCAGGAGAAAAACCACGGGACCAACACGCAATAACAATCCACTAAGAATAGAAGAATAACAAGGTGATTACCGACTCCACGGACTCAAACCCCTCCTTCAGCTTCTTCCGATCTTGCGCTCACCGATTGGATGTCCACGCAATAACAATCCACTAAGAAAAGAAGAATAACAAGGTGATTACCGTCTCCACGGATTTAACCCCTCCTTCAACTTCTTCGGACCTTGCGCTCCAACGATTTTGCACGTCCACTGCACACGTTCGAATCCACGAACGCCACTCGAATCCACGAGCACACGTTTCGAATCCACGAAACGCCTTTAGCACACCGAATCCACGATGCCACGTCGAATCCACGACGCAAACTCAGCCGGTAAGAATATTGGCTTCAATGGTGATCCTTTGCTTAGATTATCAATGAAGATCCATGGGAAAAATCTCTAAGCAAAGATTAGATCAATTCGACAAAAGATTTGTTCTTGAAAGAACCGTCGAATTGACCTAAAAGAGGCTATAACGAAGAACGATAAAAACCTAGCCTCTAGGGTTGCTCTCAAGTGTTTTATAAATTAATCGGCCGTGCTCCCCACGTTTTTGAGAAACCCTAAATGTCTATTTATAGTTTAGAAACCTTTGGAAAGAGATAAGAATCAAAAACTTACCTTATCTGGAAATTTTCAGGACGGCGATCCAGATCGAATTTACTGTGATCCGGATCGTCGTAACGAGTCAGGCTATTCCAAAAAAAACAGGGTTCGGGATCCGGATTGTAATGCACGATCCGGATCGTTCATGTATTCCAGCAAATTCCCATGTTCGGGATCCGGATCGAAATGACTATGATCCGGATCGGATTTGCCAATGAACAAGCACCCTTCGGGATCCGGATTGGACTGTCTGATCCGGATCCTGAACATGTCCCATGTCCAGTTTTTGATTTTTATGCAATTAAAAATTCATCCAAGTGTTTCTACACTATAAGAAAGTATTCGGATCACCAAAATTATTTAGTTAACCATACCTGATCCTTTTGAATACTTTCTTCTTGAGATTGATGTAACTGATCCACAATTCTTCAACTTCAATCTTCAAGACTCAAGACACTGAGTGTCAACTTGAGCTCTTGTTGAATCTTCTCTAAGTCTTTGATTGCTGATTGACAATTTGATCCCTTTAATACTCCGACTCAACTCACTGACTTGACTTACGAAATATGCCAACACCAAAAAGCCGTAACAATCTCCCCCTTTGGCAATTTCGTGACAAAACCCAAAAATACATAAAAGCGCTCAAGTCACTCATCTTAAACCAAAAAGTCGAAATTCAATGTTATCACCAAAACATTGATTTTCTTTGCGTGAAAGATCCAATAAATACAAAATTACATTTGAACCAAACAGTCCTAGAACATACTCTATGACTTAGGACTTGGAGTCTTAAAGTGATGTAATTCCTACAAAACAAAACTCCAAACAGAATCAAACGTTAGTCGTTAGAAATTAAAATCCTACATTTGATTCGTCCTTTTGGTTCTTTTATTTTTCGGCTCTTTCAATCTTTTCTTTATCTCCCCCTATCATGAGCATCTCTACCATGTTCTCCATGTTCCATGTTCTCCCCCTGTCTTGAGCGTTTATGTTCTCCCCCTTTGTGATACGATCATTATTTTCTGTTCTCCCCCTTTTTGTCACAAATTGTCAACAGTGAACATACTAGACAAAAGGAAATCACTAACAGCATTAGTTCATAGAGAAAGAGAGATAAAGGCTCAGTTCCGGTATATAACAAAAATGCAGATTGCGTACCTGTACCAGAAATCAAAAATCAAATAATTTCTTGAAACAAATCCAGATTTTGAAATAATTGAATTACCGATTTGTATTCCATCAAGAAAACAATTTAAGTGCTTGAAAATAATATGAGATCACATAGATGTCATTCAATCCAATTAATTTTACAAAAATTAAAAAGATTTACTCCGAAATCATGAAAAATAAAGGTAAAACATTATAAACCGTTTTTCATGTTATATTCATCAAACACAAGTCATCAAAAATAATCTTGAGATCCAAAGTCTATCAAGATGTAACGGATGTACAAAGATGACTTACAGAGATTTCCAAATGACATCAATTTGATTTCTTACCCTTTCAAATTTGAGATAAGCACTAAAATACCTAAGGGTGGCTCTTTGAGCATCTTTCAACTATCCCACCTTATACCAACCAGGAGATTGTTCAAAATATAAGAACTTTGCATATAAATCTCCAAATGCTTCAACTAAAAATTTCAAGAAATATTTTTCAAGCATCAAAACATGTGGTAGCTTCACACACAGACCGGACGACCGGGGTGGCAGCTCTTTCCAACATGTGGTGGTAGTTTTCACACTCCTTTCGGATGTAACTCTTTCCACATCTTTTGCAAATCATTTCAATACCCTTGTAAGAATGCAATCTCTTACGTGAAAGAATTAAATCCCAAATTTTAGTCTATCGGTTGTCTCACGTTTATCACAATGAATTCACACAACCGAGATAGATTAAGCATCTAAAGATCACACATGATTTCTAAAATTTGATGCTTATAATATCAAAAACTCCTATAATGAAGTATCTTCAAGATTATGATTATGGAGTAAAGTTGATAATCCAAATAAAATTAATTTGGAGTGAATAAACGTGAAGCCCTTTTTATTCAATGCACTTGATCAGTAAAAATCCTTTTGTTCAAAAACAAAGTATAAAAACGAAGAGCATTGAAAAACATGTAATGCAAAGATTAAGAAAGATATGAAGGGAAAACCAATCAAAGCATTACATACAGTCATAAGCTATTTAGAACTTAAGACAAGGAAAGATATCACCTTTCCGAATCCAAAATCGCTGGATTTTGGGTTGTCTTGATTCGTTGTGGCCGGGGGTTGTCCGCTTTGACTGTTGGTCCACCTTAGGTCTTTGCCTCGTAGTGATCCACTTGTATGATTGATATTGTGGCTCGGACCTTTGGTGGGTTGAGTGAACTCCTTTGACTTGATGTGTCTTTTGATTCCGTTGAGTTCGCTCCGTAGATGAAGTTGCCGAAGGACTCTTCTTTCTCTTTTTCGGGCAATTCTTCACCAAATGTCCTTCAAGTCCACATAAGTGACACGTTCTTCCTTTCAATTTGAATGTGGAACTTGAAGCATGCACAGTTTGATCCTTTTTAAATCCCAAACCAACCTTGCTTGTTTGACCTAATCCGGACATACAATCTAGTTTCTTGGAACCGGTTGAAAGCCTTTGTATGTCGAATTTGAGTTCATGAACTTGCTTGGTCAAAACTTGGTTGGTGACATGAATCTCCTCAAACTATTTTTCTAGAAAACCAATCTTGTCCATATATGATTTAGCGTTTGTCTCCAATTGGTTTAGCTTTTCTTGGAGGATTTTATTGTTATTTAATAAACGTCCTTGTTCCTCCTCGAGATCATGAAGTTTTATCTTTAAAGCATGATTCTCGTCTTGATTCTCAAGTCGTTGCTTCCTCAACTTCTTGATATGCTTGGCCATCTTCTTAGATTCCGCAAGAAGTTGTTGATATGCCTCAACGAGTTCTTCTTCGTCCGACTCCCCCTCACTTGATGACTCTCCGTTGGATGTTGATGTTTCATGCAAAATCAAAGGAATAGAGTCAGTGATTAAAGATGATAAACAAACATTAGAGGAGGGAATTTGAGAGGCGTGTAAGGCAACGGCTTTTTCCTCTTTACTTGAGGTCGATTCATTAGAGGTAGAATCGTCCCAAGTTTTCGCTTGCAAAGCCTTCTTTTTATATGATTTCGGAGAAGGACAATCCGTTGAAAAATGGCCGTAGCCTTTGCATCTATAGCATTGGATTTCCCCTTCGAAATCATCTTTTTCTTTAGAAGGTTTTGCAAAGCTTTTGAGGTTAGAGGATTTAGAACCCGATGATCCTTTAGAAGGTTTCGTGGATGAAGATCCATTGGTTCGATTCTTCCAAAATTTCCGACGAAATTTCTTTGTGATCCGCGCCAATTGTTCTTCAAAATCGGCAAAAAAGATTTCATCGTCGGAACTTGATTCGCTATCTTCTTCCTTTGTTGATTTGAATGCAATACCTGTAAGCTTAGAAGAAGACTTGGAAGAAACTTGATTAGTAGGAAAAGTCATTTCATAAGTTTGCAAAGCACCTACTAATTCCTCTACACTCATCTCATCCGGATGACTAACGGTTTCAATGGCGGTAACCTTTGCCCTAAACCGTTCCGGAAGAGTCCGAAGTATCTTTCTTACAATTTTCGACTCCGGAATCTTTTCTCCTAAATTAGCACATGTATTTATTACATCTTGAAGTCTAGTGTAATAATCTGTAAACAATTCATGCTCTTCCATATGAATAGAGTCAAATTGACTTGTAAGCATCTGGAGCTTTTGAATTTTTACAAGATTAGTACCCTCATGTGTAATTTTGATAATATCCCAAATTTCCTTCGCGGTTTCACACGCGGAAATTCTTGTGAACTCAGTCGAGGAAAGAGAATTAAATAAAGCGTTCATACCTTTCCCATTGTAAGAAGATCTTTCAAATTCCTCTTTGGACCATCTAGAGCGAGGTTTTGGGGTAGTAGAATTTCCTACTTCCTCAACAGGATGCACCCAACCGTATTCCACGGATTGCCATACTCGCTCATCAATTGCGATGAGAAAAGCTCTCATCCGCACTTTCCAATAAGCATAATTAGTCCCATCAAAAAGAGGAGGTCTATAAATATTACCACTTTCACCCATCATGATAGATAAACCTAAAACCCGCTCCGATACCAATTGTAGGTTTTTATAGGATCCACAAGGATCTAAATAGGTACTATCAAA
The DNA here is from genome assembly GCA_029204045.2 of Tillandsia leiboldiana. Taxonomy (NCBI): domain Eukaryota; kingdom Viridiplantae; phylum Streptophyta; class Magnoliopsida; order Poales; family Bromeliaceae; genus Tillandsia; species Tillandsia leiboldiana. The sequence continues at coordinate 25,366,429 of CM055060.1, forward strand.
CAACTAGAGGGGGGGTGAATAGGTGTAATACTTATAAAACCAAATCTCAGTGCAAAATAAAAACCAATGCGGAAAATAAAAACAGCACACCGAGATATACGTGGAAACTCCAATCCAGGAGAAAAACCACGGGACCAACACGCAATAACAATCCACTAAGAATAGAAGAATAACAAGGTGATTACCGACTCCACGGACTCAAACCCCTCCTTCAGCTTCTTCGGATCTTGCGCTCACCGATTGGATGTCCACGCAATAACAATCCACTAAGAAAAAAGAAGAATAACAAGGTGATTACCGTCTCCACGGATTTAACCCCTCCTTCAACTTCTTCGGACCTTGCGCTCCAACGATTTTGCACGTCCACTGCACACGTTCGAATCCACGAACGCCACTCGAATCCACTAGCACACGTTTCGAATCCACGAAACGCCTTTAGCACACCGAATCCACGATGCCACGTCGAATCCACGGCGCAAACTCAGCCGGTAAGAATATTGGCTTCAATGGTGATCCTTTGCTTAGATTATCAATGAAGATCCATGGGAAAAATCTCTAAGCAAAGATTAGATCAATTCGACAAAAGATTTGTTCTTGAAAGAACCGTCGAATTGACCTAAAAGAGGCTATAACGAAGAACGATAAAAACCTAGCCTCTAGGGTTGCTCTCAAGTGTTTTATAAATTAATCGGCCGTCCTCCCCACGTTTTTGAGAAACCCTAAATGTCTATTTATAGTTTAGAAACCTTTGGAAAGAGATAAGAATCAAAAACTTACCTTATCTGGAAATTTTCAGGACGGCGATCCGGATCGGATTTACTGTGATCCGGATCGTCGTAACGAGTCAGGCTATTCCAGAAAAAACAGGGTTCGGGATCCGGATTGTAATGCACGATCCGGATCGTTCATGTATTCCAGCAAATTCCCATGTTCGGGATCCGAATCGAAATGACTATGATCCGGATCGGATTTGCCAATGAACAAGCACCCTTCGGGATCCGGATTGGACTGTCTGATCCGGATCCTGAACATGTCCCATGTCCGGTTTTTGATTTTTATGCAATTAAAAATTCATCCAAGTGTTTCTACACTATAAGAAAGTATTCGGATCACCAAAATTATTTAGTTAACCATACCTGATCCTTTTGAATACTTTCTTCTTGAGATTGATGTAACTGATCCACAATTCTTCAACTTCAATCTTCAAGACTCAAGACACTGAGTGTCAACTTGAGCTCTTGTTGAATCTTCTCTAAGTCTTTGATTGCTGATTGACAATTTGATCCCTTTAAGACTCCGACTCAACTCACTGACTTGACTCACGAAATATGCCAACACCAAAAAGCCGTAACAATCTCCCCCTTTGGCAATTTCGTGACAAAACCCAAAAATACATAAAAGCGCTCAAGTCACTCATCTTAAACCAAAACGTCGAAATTCAATATTATCACCAAAACATTGATTTTCTTTGCGTGAAAGATCCAATAAATACAAAATTACATTTGAACCGAACAGTCCTAGAACATACTCTATGACTTAGGACTTGGAGTCTTAAAGTGATGTAATTCCTGCAAAACAAAACTCCAAACAGAATCAAACGTTAGTCGTTAGAAATTAAAATCCTACATTTGATTCGTCCTTTTGGTTCTTTTATTTTTCGGCTCTTTCAATCTTTTCTTTATCTCCCCCTATCATGAGCATCTCTAACATGTTCTCCATGTTCCATGTTCTCCCCCTGTCTTGAGCGTTTATGTTCTCCCCCTTTGTGATACGATTATTATTTTCTGTTCTCCCCCTTTTTGTCACAAATTGTCAACAGTGAACATACTAGACAAAAGGAAATCACTAACAGCATTAGTTCATAGAGAAAGAGAGATAAAGGCTCAGTTCCGGTATATAACAAAAATGCAGATTGCGTACCTGTACCAGAAAGCAAAAATCAAATAATTTCTTGAAACAAATCCAGATTTTGAAATAATTGAATTACCGATTTGTATTTCATCAAGAAAACAATTTAAGTGCTTGAAAATAATATGAGATCACATAGATGTCATTCAATCCAATTAATTTTACAAAAATTAAAAAGATTTACTCCGAAATCATGAAAAATAAAGGTAAAACATTATAAACCGTTTTTCATGTTATATTCATCAAACACAAGTCATCAAAAATATTCTTGAGATCCAAAGTCTATCAAGATGTAACGGATGTACAAAGATGACTTACAGAGATTTCCAAATGACATCAATTTGATTTCTTACCCTTTCAAATTTGAGATAAGCACTAAAATACCTAAGGGTGGCTCTTTGAGCATCTTTCAACTATCCCACCTTATACCAACCAGGAGATTGTTCAAAATATAAGAACTTTGCATATAAATCTCCAAATGCTTCAACTAAAAATTTCAAGAAATATTTTTCAAGCATCAAAACATGTGGTAGCTTCACACACAGACCGGACGACCGGGGTGGCAGCTCTTTCCAACATGTGGTGGTAGTTTTCACACTCCTTTCGGATGTAACTCTTTCCACATCTTTTGCAAATCATTTCAATACCCTTGTAAGAATGCAATCTCTTACGTAAAAGAATTAAATCCCAAATTTTAGTCTATCGGTTGTCTCACGTTTATCACAATGAATTCACACAACCGAGATAGATTAAGCATCTAAAGATCACACATGATTTCTAAAATTTGATGCTTATAATATCAAAAACTCCTATAATGAAGTATTTTCAAGATTATGATTATGGAGTAAAGTTGATAATCCAAATAAAATTAATTTGGAGTGAATAAACGTGAAGCCCTTTTTATTCAATGCACTTGATCAGTAAAAACCCTTTTGTTCAAAAACAAAGTATAAAAACGAAGAGCATTGAAAAACATGTAATGCAAAGATTAAGAAAGATATGAAGGGAAAACCAATCAAAGCATTACATACAGTCATAAGCTATTTAGAACTTAAGACAAGGAAAGATATCACCTTTCCGAATCCAAAATCGCTGGATTTTGGGTTGTCTTGATTCATTGTGGCCGGGGGTTGTCCGCTTTGACTGTTGGTCCACCTTAGGTCTTTGCCTCGTAGTGATCCACTTGTATGATTGATATTGTGGCTCGGACCTTTGGTGGGTTGAGTGAACTCCTTTGACTTGATGTGTCTTTTGATTCCGTTGAGTTCGCTCCGTAGATGAAGTTGCCGAAGGACTCTTCTTTCTCTTTTTCGGGCAATTCTTCAACAAATGTCCTTCAAGTCCACATAAGGGACACGTTCTTCCTTTCAATTTGAATGTGGAACTTGAAGCATGCACAGTTTGATCCTTTTTAAATCCCAAACCAACCTTGCTTGTTTGACCTAATCCGGACATACAATCTAGTTTCTTGGAACCGGTTGAAAGCCTTTGTATGTCGAATTTGAGTTCATGAACTTGCTTGGTCAAAACTTGGTTGGTGACATGAATCTCCTCAAACTGTTTTTCTAGAAAACCAATCTTGTCCATATATGATTTAGCGTTTGTCTCCGATTGGTTTAGCTTTTCTTGGAGGATTTTATTGTTATTCAATAAACGTCCTTGTTCCTCCTCGAGATCATGAAGTTTTATCTTTAAAGCATGATTCTCGTTTTGATTCTCAGGTCGTTGCTTCCTCAACTTCTTGATATGCTTGGCCATCTTCTTAGATTCCGCAAGAAGTTGTTGATATGCCTCAACGAGTTCTTCTTTGTCCGACTCCCCCTCACTTGATGACTCTCCGTTGGATGTTGATGTTTCATGCAAAATCAAAGGAATAGAGTCAGTGATTAAAGATGATAAACAAACATTAGAGGAGGGAATTTGAGAGGCGTGTAAGGCAACGGCTTTTTCCTCTTTACTTGAGGTCGATTCATTAGAGGTAGAATCGTCCCAAGTTTTCGCTTGCAAAGCCTTCTTTTTATATGATTTCGGAGAAGGACAATCCGTTGAAAAATGGCCGTAGCCTTTGCATCTATAGCATTGGATTTCTCCTTCGAAATCATCTTTTTCTTTAGAAGGTTCTGCAAAGCTTTTGAGGTTAGAGGATTTAGAACCCGATGATCCTTTAGAAGGTTTCGTGGATGAAGATCCATTGGTTCGATTCTTCCAAAATTTCTGACGAAATTTCTTTGTGATCCGCGCCAATTGTTCTTCAAAACCGGCAAAAAAGATTTCATCGTCGGAACTTGATTCGCTATCTTCTTCCTTTGTTGATTTGAATGCATTACCTGTAAGCTTAGAAGAAGACTTGGAAGAAACTTGATTAGTAGGAAAAGTCATTTCATAAGTTTGCAAAGCACCTACTAATTCCTCTACACTCATCTCATCCGGATGACTAACGGTTTCAATGGCGGTAACCTTTGCCCTAAACCGTCCCGGAAGAGTCCGAAGTATCTTTCTTACAATTTTCGACTCCGGGATCTTTTCTCCTAAATTAGCACATGTATTTATTACATCTTGAAGTCTAGTGTAATAATCTGTAAACAATTCATGCTCTTCCATATGAATAGAGTCAAATTGACTTGTAAGCATCTGGAGCTTTTGAATTTTTACAAGATTAGTACCCTCATGTGTAATTTTGAGAATATCCAAAATTTCCTTCGCGGTTTCACACGCGGAAATTCTTGTGAACTCAGTCGAGGAAAGAGAATTAAATAAAGCGTTCATACCTTTCCCATTGTAAGAAGATCTTTCAAATTCCTCTTTGGACCATCTAGAGCGAGGTTTTGGGGTAGTAGAATTTCCTACTTCCTCAACAGGATGCACCCAACCGTATTCCACGGATTGCCATATTCGCTCATCAATTGCGATGAGAAAAGCTCTCATCCGCACTTTCCAATAAGCATAATTAGTCCCATCAAAAAGAGGAGGTCTATAAATATTACCACTTTCACCCATCATGATAGATAAACCTAAAACCCGCTCCGATACCAATTGTAGGTTTTTATAGGATCCACAAGGATCTAAATAGGTACTATCAAACAACTAGAGGGGGGGTGAATAGGTGTAATACTTATAAAACCAAATCTCAGTGCAAAATAAAAACCAATGCGGAAAATAAAAACAGCACACCGAGATATACGTGGAAACTCCAATCCAGGAGAAAAACCACGGGACCAACACGCAATAACAATCCACTAAGAATAGTAGAATAACAAGGTGATTACCGACTCCACGGACTCAAACCCCTCCTTCAGCTTCTTCGGATCTTGCGCTCACCGATTGGATGTCCACGCAATAACAATCCACTAAGAAAAGAAGAATAACAAGGTGATTACCGTCTCCACGGATTTAACCCCTCCTTCAACTTCTTCGGACCTTGCGCTCCAACGATTTTGCACGTCCACTGCACACGTTCGAATCCACGAACGCCACTCGAATCTACGAGCACACGTTTCGAATCCACGAAACGCCTTTAGCACACCGAATCCACGATGCCACGTCGAATCCACGACGCAAACTCAGCCGGTAAGAATATTGGCTTCAATGGTGATCCTTTGCTTAGATTATCAATGAAGATCCATGGGAAAAATCTCTAAGCAAAGATTAGATCAATTCGACAAAAGATTTGTTCTTGAAAGAACCGTCGAATTGACCTGAAAGAGGCTATAACGAAGAACGATAAAAACCTAGCATCTAGGGTTGCTCTCAAGTGTTTTATAAATTAATCCGCCGTGCTCCCCACGTTTTTGAGAAACCCTAAATGTCTATTTATAGTTTAGAAACCTTTGGAAAGAGATAAGAATCAAAAACTTACCTTATCTGGAAATTTTCAGGACGGCGATCCGGATCGGATTTACTGTGATCCGGATCGTCGTAACGAGTCAGGCTATTCCAGAAAAAACAGGGTTCGGGATCCGGATTGTAATGCACGATCCGGATCGTTCATGTATTCCAGCAAATTCCCATGTTCGGGATCCGAATCGAAATGACTATGATCCGGATCGGATTTGCCAATGAACAAGCACCCTTCGGGATCCGGATTGGACTGTCTGATCCGGATCCTGAACATGTCTCATGTCCAGTTTTTGATTTTTATGCAATTAAAAATTCATCCAAGTGTTTCTACACTATAAGAAAGTATTCGGATCGCCAAAATTATTTAGTTAACCATACCTGATCCTTTTGAATACTTTCTTCTTGAGATTGATGTAACTGATCCACAATTCTTCAACTTCAATCTTCAAGACTCAAGACACTGAGTGTCAACTTGAGCTCTTGTTGAATCTTCTCTAAGTCTTTGATTGCTGATTGACAATTTGATCCCTTTAAGACTCCGACTCAACTCACTGACTTGACTCACGAAATATGCTAACACCAAAAAGCCGTAACACGAAAAATACAAGTAAATAGCCGATTTTCATTGTTTTCGCTCGCTGAGTCCAAATCCGTCGTCCGTTTCTCCAAATTCTCATCCGAAATTGTGCCGGAAGCCCCCGCAAAAGCAATCTTGATCCGTTTTTCGCGCCGGTCTCAAATCTGGGATCCGATTTGAACACAGACAACTCGATTACTCATCTAAGGCCTCCAGAAGCTAATACTCACCTTGTAAATCCATATCGGAGGTCCGGATCATCACAAAAGGTCATATTTTGACCACAACTGTTTGGAGAACAGTCGTACATGGGATATGCATGCCGGATACTCAGTCGGCGGGAAATTCCGTATTTTCAAAAGAACTCCGACCCGAGTACAGGTTTTCGAATTTTATCGTCTGTTGCAATATTCTTCCTAACATGCAGACCAAAGTTCTTAGATGGGATCGTATGTTGTTTTTATATCTTTTGGGACACCAATCTGCCGCAGAGGGTTTGAACATCAACATTCCATACATCATTTAGAATAGGATGGCTCGGTACGTGGAGCATTCTCATCAGACGGAGAGACTTTCGTTTCCATTAATCATAATGAGGATCTTTAAGAAATTCAATGTTGATACTCAGTCATCCAGTTACCAACATAGTTTGGGAATAATTAACGATTCTACCATTGTGAAGTCTCTACCTCGGAAACCCGATGATTCACCAACCCCTCCTAGAAGCAAGCGATCTTCGACCTCCTCCCAACCAGAACCAGCAGCACCAACAACAACACAACCAGCAGCAGCTTCAAGACCAAAAATTTTTGAAACCTCAGAGGATGAAGCCTCTGTTACTTCTATCTATCGAAAGCAACAACGGCTTTCGTCGGAACATGAGAGAATTTCTGTGGAACAGGAACGTATTTCACTTGACCTACAGCGGATTACGTTGTTACGGCATTTTGGTGTTGGCATATTTCGTGAGTCATGTCAGTGAGTTGAGTCGGAGTCTTAAAGGGATCAAATTGTCAATCAGCAATCAAAGACTTAGAGAAGATTCAACAAGAGCTCAAGTTGACACTCAGTGTCTTGAGTCTTGAAGATTTAAGTTGAAGAATTGTGGATCAGTTACATCAATCTCAAGAAGAAAGTATTCAAAAGGATCAGGTATGGTTAACTAAATAATTTTGGTGATCCGAATACTTTCTTATAGTGTAGAAACACTTGGATGAATTTTTAATTGCATAAAAATCAAAAACTGGACATGGGGCATGTTCAGGATCCGGATCAGATGATCCAATCCGGATCCCGAAGGGTATTAGTTCATGTGCAAATCCAATCCGGATCCAAGCCTATTCTGATCCGGATCCCGAACATTGGATGTTGCTGAAATTCATGAACGATCCGGATCGGGAAGTTCAATCCGGATCCCGAACACTTGGTTTTCTGGAATTGTCTATCACGCTACGACGATCCGGATCGCAGTAAATCCGATCCGGATCGCCGTCGTAAAAAACTCCAGAAAAGGTAGTTTTTGATGCTTATCTCTTTCCAAAGGTTTCTAAACTATAAATAGACACTTAGGGTTTCTCAAGAACGTGGGTTTTCTACCGATTAATTAATTAAACACTTGAGAGCAACCCTAGAGGCTAGGTTTTTATCGTTCTTCTTTATAGCCTCTTTTAGGTCAATTCGACGGTTCTTTCAAGAATATATCTTTTGTCGAATTGATCTAATCTTTGCTTAGAGATTTCTTCTACGGTTCCTCAATGAGAATCTAAGCAAAGGATCACCATCGAAGTCAATATTCTTATCGACTGAGTTTGCGTCGTGGATTCGACGTGGCATCGTGGATTCGGTGTGCTAAAGGCGTTTCGTGGATTCGAAATGTGTGCTCGTGGATTCGAGTGGCGTTCGTGGATTCGAACGTGTGCAGTGGACGTGCAAACGGTGGAGCGCGAGGTCCGAAGAAGTTGAAGGAGGGGTTAAATCCGTGGAGACGGTAATCACCTTGTTATTCTTCTTTTCTTAGTGGATTGTTATTGCGTGGACATCCAACCGGTCAGCGCAAGGTCCGAAGAAGCTGAAGGAAGGGTTTGAGTCCGTGGAGTCGGTAATCACCTTGTTATTCTTCTATTCTTAGTGGATTGTTATTGCGTGTTGGTCCCGTGGTTTTTCTCCTGGATTGGAGTTTCCACGTATATCTCGGTGTGCTGTTGTTTATTTCCGCATTGGTTTTTATTTTGCACTGAGATTTGGTTTTATAAGTATTACACCTATTCACCCCTCTCTAGTTGTTTGATAGTACCTATTTAGATCCTTCGAGATATACAAAAAACCAACATACGTCAGTCCAAGAAGATTTGAAGAAGAAATATAAAACACTGACAAAACTGGTCAAGAAGATCTTTACCAAGCTCGGATGCAGCAGCTCCGACGACTCCGGTTCCTTGTAAAAAGTTGTGTTCTCATAAAACAGTTTTTTTTTCTCTTCTTAACTTGCATGCATGGGACTTTGATTTTTTTTTTTTTTCATTACTTTGCATTTGTAGTTAGGCATATCTTCCCCACATTATTTTTTTGGCATTTTCGTTGACAAAAAGGGGGAGATGAGAAGAAAAGAGACAATGAACTTGAGAATTGAAACTTAACACTAACTATTCTACTGACTATTTGGTTTTGTATATTCTAACTTCTAACAAGTTAGTAGGAATAAGTGGAACAAGTGAACAAATGGTAAGTTGGTAGAACAAGTGGTCATGGTCATCCGAACACTGAACTTTTTAAACCTTGAACTATAAACTGTGGCATTATGCTTTGAAACTTTCTAATGATATGTGGATATGAATGCTTATATTTGATACTTTCTAATGATATGTGGATATGAATGCTTATATTTGTGCATATCTAATATCTAATGTCATATTAAAATGTAAACTCGCTGGTTGTTTATTGATTAAATTCTTGAGGTATTAATGATTTCTTTTTGTCAAAAGTTGTTTCTTTTGCTGAGAGTATAAGATTTGAACACTCCTAGTTGCGTTTAAGTCTAGAGTTTGTATTAGGAGTTTATTTTTTGTATTTACATTTATTTGGATCGTTCATGCGTATTTTTGTTGTATGGTGATAGCAACAAAAATCGTTTTTCTGTAATTTTTTGTAGATTATATGTTTTGTCATGAAACCGCCAAAAGGGGAGATTGTTAAGAATGTTTGTATTGGCGTATTTCGTGAAGTTATTTGAGTCTTGAAGATTGAAGGTGAAGACTAGAAGATCACATACATCAATCTCAAGAAGAATGGATTCAAAATGTTCATGTTCGTTAAACTAAATATTTTTGATTATTTGAATACATTTTTATAGTTTAGAAACACTTGGAATAATTTTCATGACATAAAAATAAAAAACTAGACATTTTATATGTTCTGGATCCATATCAGGTAGATCCAGTCTGGACCCCGAACATTGATTTTATTATATTGCAAGAATCAGTCCGGATCAGACCCATCCAGTCCGGACCCTGAACCTTATTTCTGGAAGTTTTCTTGGCTGTGACGGCAGTTCGAATCAGATGAAGTCCAGCCTGGACCGCCGTGCGAAAAAAATTCTGTTAAGGCAGTTTTTGATTCTTATCTCTTTCCAAAAAGTTTCTAGCCTATAAATAGCCCTCAAGAGTTTTTCTTTTAGGTCAAGCTGTGGAAACCGAAAATAATCCCCATATAGAAAAGAAAGGAAAGCACATTCTATTTTATGTTTCTTTTTCTATATTGATCAATTTGATTCTAGGGTTTTCAAACTCTTTATTTCTCGTAGAATCAAATTGATGAATACTTAGACGGTGTTTTCTTGTCTTTCTATGATTATCTAAGTATTCAAAATCATCACCACCAATAAACAAACAATGATTTTCGAAAGGAATATCAGCGCGTGGATTCGCGTGGCCTTGTGATTCAAGGTGTTATCGACTTCGTGGATTCGGAGCGAGGCGCGTTCGTGTGATCGACTCGTGCCAAATTGGTGAAGACCGTGGAATCGGTTGGACTTCGTGGATTCGAAGTTGGACGCAAATCGTGTGATCGAGGCGCGTTGTGGACTGCGGAAAAGATCTACTCGGAGTGTATGAAAAAGGTTGAGTCGTGTGTTGCGTTATATCACCTTGTACGTGTTTAATCTTAGTGGATTTTTCTGTGTGATCGGTCCCGTGGTTTTTTACTCCTGTGATGGAGTATTTCACGTAAAATCTTGCATACTTTATTTATTTTCCGCATTGGGTTATTTTCCACATTGGGTTATTTATTTTCCAATCTCACATAGTGTAGGTTAATGATCAATTATCCATTTACTCTCACAAAGGATAGGTTAAGGAATATCATTTTTGATCAACATCACTTAGGGTAGTGCAACATTCACCAAACCAAACATTTACACCTAGATAGGCTAAGGACCATTTAACATCACATAAACATGCACATTCAATCAAGAATCACCAAAGATTAGGAAAACAACAACCAACTATATCAAGTGGAAATCCAATAGCCCGAGTGGATAAATCGCAGCTTTGGAGGTGCTCAACAACTCACCTAGTAGCTCAACAATTCGAAGTCCGATCTTGCTGAAATTCGGCATGCACGATCTCCCGCCTGTTATGAATCCAATGCACCATGAATCGCCACGATATCACAGTCGGATTGAACACAATCATCAAAACAAAATCGTCGCGCAGATTCTCAGAAAATTCCAGCAATTAACCCCTTTGAAGATAGATTAAATATCTGAATGTCATACCTCAATTTTACACTCCAAACAGTAAATTTAGGTTTCCCGCTGTCCAAGAATCATCTTCCAAAGCTCAAGAACCCATCTTAGTCCCCTCTTAATTTTCCAATTTACAAAAAGGTCCAATGCCGTCCAAACATACATCAAATTTTAACATAAACTTCTAAGTTAAATAGAGGCCAATCCATACATAACTTTTAACTACAACCAAAAGGAGAAATGTTCACTTTGATTCTAAGAATATGTACAAACTTAAAAATTCCAAAAATAGCCACGGATTAACTCAGAATCTGCACCTCCAAGGTCCAATTATCAAAACAACATCCAAACACAATCCTGCTGTGAACCTGAAAACAGGGGCTGAAAGATTGATAAAATTACGTGGGTAAACAAGCTCCAAATTCTGCAAGAAAGGTACCACTGGATTCCTCTTCAAGAGTAGATGAAGATCAAGCCAAAAAACAATAAAATTCGTGAGCAAATGAAAGAGAAATTCCATAATTACTTTCGACTATCAAAAATCCAATATGTGCACAAGTACTTCAAAGAAGGCTAATAAACACCCAGAAAACTTCAAATTTAAGTAAAGTGATACATAACTAAGTTGTAGATCTTCGAGTACTAAAGATTTCTCTACAAAAATCAGCCCAAAATTCTACTCCTACAGTCCAGGGGAGGGAAAACACTGAGCATTGTCCAAAATCCCAGGCTGTGTACAAGGGTCCCAAAGAGGGCTTAAAAACTCCAACAAAACTCAAGATCCAGCAAAAGTGTTGAATACCAAAGTTAAAGATCTACCTCTTGTGAAGATGTAGAACAAAAAATTAGGCCAAAACTCCAAAAGATGAGTTTTGTAGGGCTCCTCACTGAAACGCGACGAAAACAGGTTGAAAATGGCCTCAAGGCGTTCTTTGTCCTCTTGACTGGCTATGAACACCACAGGTGTCACGCCCCAGGGTCGAAACTGCGACCCGGGCTCGCCAACAGATCCGCCACCTATGCCAAACCCCGCATAGGCGAAGCGTCCTACCTACAAGAAAAGTACTACAGCTAACAGATATCAGAGCTATAAATGAAAATCCGCTGTACAACTAAAATCAACCACTGTACAACTGGAAATAATACAACAATGTCCATCTCCCAAAATGATAATCATACAATATCCTCATATACAAAGGTCGAGACTCAACCGGGAGATACCTCCAATAAATACATCAATGTACAGGCTCTCAATACATATCATATCCTTACTACATCAGTCTCTCAAAAGAGGAAATAAAATAATTAATCTACTAAAGCTCTCCTCTGAAGGGGTACCGCTACTCTCCAAACATGGGTAGGGATCTAGCTCGCGACTCCCTCGGCTCGATCAACAACCGCAGAATCAGCAACTCCCGCTAAGACTCTGCAAAACAAAGGAGAAGAAGGAAAAAGAAAGGGGAAAACCCCCAAAGGGTGTGAGAACTACACCAAAAAGGGAGTTCTCAGTAGGTAACACCGCCAGACCCGACGGTCTGCCCACTAAGTCCTCAAGAGACAAAAACTAACCAAAGACGTAAAGACTGAAATAAGGAAGCTGGAGACTCTCAACAGCTATCATGCCTCTATCTAAATGCCCAAGATGGGAGAACCAAAGAATGGTATGCAACCACTAGCACATGAAGTGCACAATCGACCCAATCGATAGACCAGTAATCACTGGCACTACCTGCTATGCCTGCTATGCCTGCCATGCCTGCTATGCCTGCCTGCTATGCCTGCCATGCCTGCCATGCCTGCCATGCCTGCCTGCCTGCTATGCCTACTATGCCTGCCATGCCTGCCTGCCTGCTATGCCTACTATGCCTGCCATACCTACTATGCCTGCCTGCCTGCTATGCCTACTATGCCTGCCATGCCTGCCTGCCTGCTATGCCTACTATGCCTGCCATGCCTGCTATGCCTGCCATGCCTACTATGCCTACTATGCCTGCCATGCCTGCCTGCCTGCTATGCCTACTATGCCTGCCATGCCTGCCTGCCTGCTATGCCTACTATGCCTGCCATGCCTGCCTGCTTGCTATGCCTACTATGCCTGCCATGCCTGCCTGCCTGCTATGCCTACTATGCCTGCCATGCCTGCTATGCCTGCCATGCCTGCCATGCCTGCTGTGCCTGCCAAATCGGGTATGCGGGCCAACGCATAACACCGATAGGGGATAGGAGTCTCAAGGACTCAAAGGTGCCTGCCAAATTGGGTATGCCAGCCTACGCATAACACCGATAGGGGATAGAAGTCTCAAGGACTCAAAGTCTGTATATCGCACACTCCGGAGTGGCACTCGAGGGGAGCGACCCACACGAGTAAAGTGCCTGAGTAATAAGTATCCTGGTAGTATAAGTCAGCAGGATTGGATCACGACTCTGATCAAAGTGGGAAAACCCATCCACTAGAGAAATCAGATACCCAATCTGGTGCATAAATAAATATCCGGTCAACCGCCCAATATCCGCGGTTGCCGCAAAGCCCCACAACTAATCCAACCTGTCCTAGACACCAAGTCCCGACTACACTACCCGGAACCCCTGCTCGAACCTGAGTAACACAGACCACCTGACTAACGAAGAAGGAGAAAAAGATAACATGGTTTCTCCTAAGTCAAGTTCCAAAAGTAGTGTAACAGTAAAAGATGGCCTAACTACATGTCCATGCAAGCATGCTTTATCCTCGGAAATAATAAAAGTGGGTGAAACATATATTAGTAAAGCATGCTAAAATATTCCTACTAGGGTATACCAATCTCACCCAAGTAGGTCATTCCTTGCTTACCTCTCGCTCATATCGGTTATACAACAATATGCCTGTTATAAATCATAGAGGGGTGATATCCCCACATGTGCACTTACATTCACCATGATATAAAAACCTTATACAGTTACCAAATTAAACTTACCCACCTGAAGTGCTCAATCCAAGGCAAACCTGGGGTCGGCGAAGAGCGCAGACGCTCACAGTCCAGATTCTGCCGAAACTACATCCTTGGTACATGTCGCGAAAGCCTCGGCTCCAAACAACTGAAAGTACCCCGAAATCAGAGTCTTCAGATCCAACGGGTCCAGCAACACTTGCAAACACCCTTGGGTACAACAATAAGGTTCATCGTCACACTTGTATTCCAAAATATCCAAGTACATACAATTCTATTAGAACAGTCCCAAAGATGTGGATTTTTTACCTGCAGCAAGAACTCAGAAAAATCCAACAAAAATATTATCGCGTTCCTCGCGTCGATACCTTCGAAACGAGTACCTGCACGCCAAATTCTGAGCCCCGTAGGCCGAGTTACAAATTCCACAACACAGGGCGCTCACAAACACACAACCATACATCTGTATTTCCATGCACAGATAAAGGGAGAAAAATCTACCTCCGAGCAAGCATCAGAAAAATCCAATAAAAATACGGTGATAATCCTCGCGTCGAGTAGATGAAAAAAGTGTAAAGGCACGTCTCCAACCGATGCCCGGTTGCGGAGATAAAAATCCGGCAAGGTGTCGCTGTCCAGAAATTCCATCAGAAAAAGGGGTCCCAATAAACATAGAAAAACTCCTCGAAAAGCGCGAAACTAGGGAAAGTAGAAAATAACAAGATCGTAGCTCTGTCCGTCGCGGATCCAACGGCGCAAGAATTGCCTGAAACGGAGGTCGGAGTAGGCCGGGGGAGCTCGTGCACCGAAACGCGACGAAGGGGAACACAAATGGACGAGCGTCGCGCCGCGCCGTAAAAATGGGAACCTCGGGATGCGTGCCACCAAAAATCTCCAAACTCTGCAGATGGATGCAGCACTGCGTGGGGATCAACTTTGCTGAAGGCCTCAACTCGGTTTGCATCTCGGAAATGGCGGAAAAGGGGGAGAAGAAGCAGCTCGGGTCGCTTAAATAGGCCCAGAAAACAAATCCGAAAATGACGGCCATGTCCCCACTTCCGGGCGCCCGGAAGATCCGGGCTGCTACAGTGTTGGGCCCGGCCCAACACTGTGCAGGCCCGAATCTTCCACGGGCCTCCACGTAGCCCGCCTAACAAGCGACAGCAAAGACACCCACTACGCGGGCGACACGTGGCCACCCCCAAACGCCGACACGTGGCTCGGCCGTGGGTCAACGTGCGCCTGACGCGCGCACATGCGCGTGTCAGCGCCGCCTACGCACTATGCACGCACGCGCCCCGAGGCGGCCTGTACCCGCTCCGTGGACCGCGCGCATGAGGACCAGCCAACCAATGACCGCCACGTGTCCTTCCCCCGGTCCACCGTACACCCGCTCGTTTTTTCCCGTGGACCGCGCCCACAACGCCAACAAATCACAAGCTGCCACGTGCCTGCGCCCGGGTGCACGCCTCCGCGGTGGACCGCGCGCCTGCCCGTGCGCCCGCGCGCCTGCCCGCGCGCCCGCCGCCGCCGGCGCCGCCCGCCGCCCGCCGGAACAGTGACAAGCTGCCTCGAAAATCGTGCGCGACAACCGGGCTCCGAAAAATGCAAGTAAATAGTCTATTTTCATCATTTTCGCGCGCTGAATCCAAATCCGGTGTCTGTTTTGCCAAATTCCAACTCTAAAAATTGCCGAAGGCATCCGGAAAGATGTTCTTTTGTCCAAACTTCGCGCTGAGCCCAATTTTAATATCCATTGCGCGCAAAACCACTTCTAAGCATTCGATGGGGTCATCTGACTACTCTCGTGATCCAATAAACACTCTGAGTCCATCACTAGTGTCCAATTGGTGCACAAACACCACCAACGCGCCACATAGGCCTCCAGAAGCTGCTGGTCAACCAGTATTCTCGTCGTGGGGATCCATGTCCTCACAACAGGAACTCCCCCAAGCTCCACCACAGATGAAGAAGAAGAAGAATAAGAAGAAGATGATGATGATGATGATGAAGGAGAACCTCTGGATATCATAGGAAAAATGTCCAACTAGCCTAAACTCGAAAATGGTGGAGAAATGGGCTATGTATAGCCAAAAATCCTACTGGAAAGAGAGTTTGGGGTACAAACTGGGCTCCCTGTAGCAGGCAGGGAATCGGAGAGAGGAGGAACACGCGGCGGCCATCTGTGCGCGCGCCCCCGCCATCCGACGCGCCACGTTGCGCCATATGGCGCAACGCGGGTTGGTAGGCGCCCGCCAGTCGCGGCGCGGCGCGTGTCCACCGCCCTAGTGAGCAAGCGCGCCGCGTCTGTCAGCGCGCTCCACGCGTTGCTGCCGGCCCAATCACAGCCCGCCACGTGTCCGCGCCGTTTCTTGCTGCGCCTGGTGCACACGCCCGGCTCCGTGGACCGGCCCGCATCCAAATGGGCCCAATAGGCCCGTTTAGCCTATTTTGGCTCATTTTCGCGCGCTGGGTCCGTTTTTCGCATCCGTTTGCCGCATTACGGACCCGATATACCAATATTAGGTATTTTCTCACCACGGACCACCCGGTCAAGTAACACGGGAATTCGGGTCACCACATCCCTCCCCCACTAAAGGGAGTTTCGTTCCCGAAACAAAACCATACCTCAAGCAGGTGCCTCGAACAAGAAGGGGTGGGTATCCATCATCACAGACTCCAGCTCCCAAGTAGCCTCTCGCTCGTCGTGATTGCTCCACAAAACCTTCACATAGGGAATGGCCCGATTGCGCAATTCTCTCAACTCTCGAGTAAGAATTCGCAATGGGCGCTCCACGTACCTCAAATCCTCGCTGATCTCGAGCGGTGTGAAGTCGATCACGTGCGAAGGGTCGAACACATATCTCCTCAAAGTTGAAATATGAAAAACATCGTGGACTCCCGCAAGCCTCGGGGGCAGTGCAACTCTATAAGCGGCTGGTCCAATGCGCTCCAAAACCTCGAAAGGTCCAATATACCGGGGGCTGAGCTTCCCGCGAATACCAAATCTCTGGACTCCTTTGGACGGCGAGATTTCAAAAACACATTATCCCCAATCTGAAACTCCAAGTCTCATCATCGTGTATCAGCATAACTCCTCTGTCGACTCTGGGCAGTCTAAAGGTGTTGTCGAATCACTATGACCTTTTCCTCTGCCTCTAACAAGATATCGAGCCCCAAAGTCCGTCTCTCACCCACATCACTCCAATAAAGGGGTGATCGACACTTGCGTCCATAGAACGCCTCAAACGGAGCCATCTGGATGCTCGCTTGAAAGTTGTTGTTGTACGTAAACTCAGCCAAAGATAAGTCGAATCCACCCTCCGCCAAAATTCAGGACACAAGCTCTCAACATGTCCTCCAAAGTCTGAATCGTGCACTCTGACTGTCCATCGGTCTGTTGTGGAAAGCTGTACTAAATCTGAGCTGAATCCCCAAGGTCGTCTCTAGGCTCTTCCAAAAATGCGAGACAAACCTCGGGTCTCTATCTGATACTATCGAGGTAGGCTGTCACGCCCCGGCGTCGAAACTGCCACCCGGGCTCGCCAACAGATCCGCCACCTATACGGGAAATCCCGCATAGGCGAAGCGTCCAACCTGCAAAATGTAACAACTACCAACTATACATATATCAGAGCTGAAAAATAACTGCTATAATAAAAATCTGAACCCACTGTACAACTAAAATAAAGGTACAATATCCATCCCCCAAAAAGTAATACAACAACCTGGTCCACCAAAACAAAATACAAATAAAATCCACCTATACAGCATCTATGAGTCCAAAAAGGGAGATATACTAAAACCATAAATACAACAGTGTACAGTAAAACCCACAATTCGGATTGGTACATCTATCTCACCAAAAGACAACACTGGTAGGGATCTATCACGCGACTCCCTCACCACGGTCCGTCGAGCCAACTGAAGCAGGGACGGAAGGAAAGCCTCTGCAAAACTGTCACTAACAGAGGGTGTGAGAACTACACCGTCACGTAGTTCTCAGTGGGTACCGTCTCCAACCTTACGGTCTGCCAACTAAGTCTACTAGAGGCATAAGATAACAGGAATACTGTAAATAAGAATAAAATAGCTGGAAAGAAAATTTACAGCTACCATGCCTCTATCTATGATGCTCAATGGGCGGGTAAAATAGATGATGATATGCAACCACTCTAACATTGAAGTGCCCATAAAGACCCAATCGTAACGACTGCCAAAAAGGGCCAGTCAAGCCTGCGCTAATCTACAACCTCCTCCCAAGCATTGGGCAGGATTTATGTAGACGTCCCAACGGACTGATATACGCTCATCTACAACCACCTCTCACGCACTGGGCAGGATTTACGTAGGGCGTACCACGAACCAATACACCATCGCATCCGGAGTGGCACTCAAGGGGAGCGACCCCACTGAGGAAAAGAACCAAGCAGAGATCAAGAACCAGAACTGAAGCACATGCAAGCTGTAATCAAAACCACGATCGAACAGATCGAAAGAACTCGCCGACCCAAAACAACGAACCCTACCTACTAACAACACCGGGACCGGTACACCCATCGGCTCAATATCGAACCCAACTGACCAACATCACCGGGACCGAGAATTTTCGGGATGCTGACACCTACAACCCCAATCAAACAAGAAAAGGTTCCAAGCACAGCCGCCCGTAGCTCTCGTCCCAAAAAGAGGCAGCCATTGGAACCCAGATCACTCGAACCCTCGGCAGGGTGAAGAGATTTATATAAAAGATGACATTTGTTTCCGAAAACCCCTTTTTGCTCGACCCCTCTCTGGATGAGGACAAAAGTACTTCTTTTTAAAGAAACCATCTTGTTTGGAGAAAAAACCCAATTTTAATATCATTTAGTTTATAAGGAAGTCAGTTGAAAACGATTTTATTTTTCCAAGTCCCGAAGGACTAGTGCCTTTGCCCTAATCAAATGAGAACGGGTTCTGGCGCCCCTCGAAGCTTGGGAAGAAACATCAGTTTACCAAAATCATGTGTATCCAAAAGTATCTTTGGGTTCAAGGTCTTGCTATCATAAGATCAACATCGCCACCACTCAGTGGCGATGAACCAAATCAGAGGAAAACCCGACAATCCGGGATCACCGTCATCCCAAACGGCTCCCGACACTAGTACCAAACTAACCTCTACCACCAGACTCCACTCGGCCCCCCCGGCTTGAGCGCAACATGCATCCTACACTATCCCGACCACTCGGCCCACTACCCGGGCGAGGAGAAAACTCTAAGTCCAGGGGAAAAACATGCAATGTGTAGGAAGACTAAAGCATAAAAGAATCTAGCCCAAGTGAGGGTTTTCTACTAATCTGGTTAAACATACAAACATATGACGGGGTGCTAGTCAAGGTTCCACAATTAAACATATAACATAACCGATGCTCAAAATGCTAACTCTAGCATGTAATCATTTTACCCAACAATTATTGACTGGTACTATCATGCATCATCCTACATCAATAAGTAAGTAAATAAATCCCCCACGATATCATGCATATATCTCGATCAATAAATAAGTCACTAACTCTACCTTGCATGTATCTCAATTAACATATCTATCATGCATGTCCACTACAAGATAGAATTAGAAAACAGTGCGTCGATTTGGAGGAAAATCAGACCCACCTGGAACGCGCAAATCCGAAGTCCCTCGGCTGAAAGTATGGCGCGCGCGTTCCCACAGAGTCTACGGTCCCAACGAAACAAGAATCTCCTAAAAACTCCTCCTGGATCAACGGTGGCGAGCAAAACAGTGAAGTACTGTCCAACAATGCGGTGCACAAATATCAGCGGGCGTGCAACAAAGGTGCAGATGAGAAATCACGCACAATTCCTGTCCGGGACCAATAAGTAAAATGCTCACCCTGATTGTGATGACAAGTTTCAACTTTCCCTTTCTTCGCGCAACACCGAAATCCCAGCAAAAACTGCAACAAAGTAGAATACAGTGCAAAACTTTGTCCCAACAAAATTGCACTATGCTATATGCGCAATCCGTCACAAAGATGGCTAATTTTCACTTGCGAAAAGTCCTCAAAAAATTCCAAAAAATCATCGTTGCGATCCTCGCGAAGTGTATATGCAAATCGAGTATTTATACGCCCCGTTTCGGCACTCGTAGGCCGAGAAAACCTATAAATACTCCTCCGCTGTCCAAAAATCTATCGCAGAAAATAGGTTATAAAGGTGATCTGAAAAACCCAATAAAAACTCGAAACAGACGGAAGTGGCAAATACAAAAAATGTGGGCCTACCTGTCGTGAAACCGCTGCCGCAAGAATCGGCTAAAACTCCTTCGGGGTAGCCCAGGATAACTCATGGACTGAAATGCGACGGAAAGAGCCACCGAAAGAGAAATGTCGCAGTGTGTCGAATCGCAGAAATCGCCAATGCTGTGGCCACCAAAAATCCTCAAAATCCCAAGGAATATGGTAGATTAGGTGGAGAACATCCTCAACTAAAGAAGTCCCCAAGAGCAGCTCCAAAAAAACACGAAATAGGGGGCTCAAATGGCCAATTTATAGGCAAAAATCCAAAATAGGTGGGTTCTGGGTACATCAGCGCCCAGATCACTCCGGGCGCGCCACGTGTCCCGGGCCACGGAACAGCTGGGCGCGGCCAACCGGGCCTCGCCGCGTGGCTTGACAGGGTGGGGGAGCGGGTGGCGGCCGCCAGTCGCGAGGCGCCACGTCGCCTCGCGTGCGCGCCACGTCGCCCGCCTACCCCCGCCGAATCCCACCTGCCCGCACCTGCCCGCCGAGCTCTGTGGACCGCGCCGCGTGCACTAGCCACTCAGGGTCGCCACGTGTCCACCCGGCGGTCTACAGCTCCCCCCCGTGCACCAAAAAACACAGAAAACTTTCGGGTGTCCATTTTCAGGTGTCCGGACTCCGAAAAATACAAGCAAATAGCCGATCTTGACAGTTTTCGCACGCTGAATCCAAATCTGGTGTCCGTTTTGCCTAAATCCACCTCTAAAATTCAACGAAAGCATCCGAAGAGTAAGCTTGATCCATTTTGTTGGGTTATATGTAATGTAGATCTAAATAGGGGAAAAAACACCTAGAGGGGGGTGAATAGGTGTAAACGTATAAACACTCAAAAATCGTTGCGATAAAAACCCAATGCGGAAATAAAAATAACACGCAAGATTTTTACGTGGAAAACTCCATCACCGGAGTAAAAAACCACGGGACCGATAACACGGCAGAAATCCACTAGAATTAAAACACGTACAAGGTGATTTACCGTACACACTTACGACTCAACCTTTTCCATACGCTCCTAGAGGATCTTCTCCGCTCGCTCCGCGACGCTTCTCGAATCCACGGTCTGCGCCCAACGCCGAATCCACGGCGTCCAACGTCGAATCCACGACGTCCGACCGAATCCACGGTCTGCACCCAATAGCACCCTTCGAATCCACGAACGTGCCTCGCTCCGAATCCACGAGAGCGGTTGAACCTTGAATCCACAAGGACACGCGAATCCACGCGCCGATTTTGGGGAAATCGTTGTTTTTGGGTGGTGATGATCCGCCGAATACTTAGATCAAAGATAGATCGGAAATACCATCTAAGTATTCATTAGTTTGATTCAACTCAAGATGTGAGTATGAAAACCTAGAATCAAACTAATCAATATAGATGAAGAAACATAGAGTATTCTCTAATGATTTCCTTTCTTCTCTATATGTGGATCTTAGGCCGTATGAAATGATATATGAAAATGACGGCTATTTTCCTTTACGGCCTCATTTGGATTAACCCTAGAAAAAGAGTCATAGGGTCTATTTATAGGTTAGAAACATTTGGAAGGAGATAAGAATAAAAAACCTAACATTTCTGGAATTTTGACGGACGGCGATCCGGATCGGATTTGGGCGATCCGGATTGCAGTAGCAATAAAGACGGTTCCCAGAAAACAAACGTTCGGGATCCGGATCGGAATGCCTGATCCGGATCGTTCATACATTTCAGAAAACTCAACGTTCGGGATCCGGATCGTGAGATGCTGCGATCCGGATTGAAGTAATGTATGAAACAACAACCTTCGGGATCCGGATCGCTGGCTCTGATCCGGATCCTGAACCTGTCCGAACACCAGTTTTTGATTTTTATGCAATTAAAAACTCTTCCAGGTGTTTCTACACTACAAGAAGTATTCGGATCACCAATAATCTTTAGTTAAACATACCTGATCCTTTTGAATTCTTCTTTCTTGAGATTGAGTTAAATGATCCAACTTTCTTCACCTTCAATCTTCAAGACTTGAACCTTTCACGAAACTACGCCAACTCAAATTCCGTAACACATTTTACGACCGGGGTCCATTCCTTGAGTCTGATTCGCGCACAGACACCTTTATCACACATAATAAGTCTCCATAAGCCGCTGCTGACACTATAAAACCTCTGCGGAAATCCAGGTCATCACACGGGCATTCCATGTAATCTCACCACCTCATCCAAGTATAGCTAGGCGAGTCGCTCAAGTGGCCAAGTCGCCTAAACCGGTAGGAAGTGGGCAGACTTGGTGAGTCTGTCCACAATTACCCAAATAGCATCTCCTCCCCCCTGTGCTCTTGGCAATCCAACAACAAAATCCATAGTAATGTGGTCCCATTTCCATTCAGGAATTGGAAGATTCTGTAACTTGCCAGCTGGTACCCGATGTTTAGTTTTTACTTGCTGACAAGTTAAACACTGAGCCACGAATCTCCTAATATATCTTTTCATTCCATTCCACCAGAAGTGTGCATTGAGGTCCTTATATATCTTAGTCCCGCCTGGATGAATAGTATAAGGTGTATAATGGGCCTGTCATAGAATCTGCTCTCTAATCTCAGTATCCACTAACACACATGCTTGGTCCCTGTACCTCAGTACTCTCGAAGCATCCACTGTAAAGTTTCCTGTCTGATCACTAGGAATCTGATCTCTAATCCTCATCAAGTGGGGGTCCTCACTCTGTCTCTCTCTGATCCTATATAGCAGAGTGGGCTGCATGACCTTAGATGTCAGTCTAGCAGAGACCCCTGGGGACACAACCTCCAACTCGAACCGCCTCATCTCCTCAAGTAATGGTGCCTGGTCTGTGATCATTATAGACAAACTCTACACTGCTCTCCGGCTCAATGCATCTGCAACTACATTAGCCTTGCCAGGGTGATATAAGATATTCACATCATAGTCCTTCAGTAGTTCCGACCATCTGCGCTGTCTCAAATTCAACTCTTTTTTGTGTAAACAAATACTTCTGGCTCTTGTGGTCGGTGTAGATCTCACAGTGCTCTCTATATAAATAGTGGTGCCAAAGCTTCAGTGCGAAAACCACTGCAGCGAGCTCCAAGTCATGAGTAGGGTAATTCTTTTCATAATCCTTTAACTGTTGGGAGGCATAAGCAATTAACCTACCCTACTGCATCAGCACGCATCCAAGTCCACTGTGTGATACATCACTATAAATCACATATCCTTTCCCCATAACAAGGAGGGAAAGAATACAAGCTGTCATCAATCTCCGCTTTAATTCCTCAAAGCTCCTCTGGCAATCCTCACTCCAGATAAACTTAATTCCCTTTCGAGTCAAGCGGGTGAGGGGTATGGAAAGGTTCACAAAACCTTCCACAAACCGACGGTAATATCTAGCTAAACCCATAAAACCGCGCACCTCTGTAATCGTCGTCAGCCTGGGCCAATCCCGAATTGCCTCAATCTTCGCCGGGTCAACTGCCACACCTGCGGCTGAAATCACATGGCCTAAGAAAACTACCTCCCAAAGCCAGAACTCGTACTTTGACAACTTGGCATACAACTTCCTATCTCGTAGTAGTTGCAGCACAATCCTCAAGTGCTCCTCATGCTCAGCATCGCTCCGGGAGTAAACAAGGATGTCGTCGATGAACACCACCACAAGCCGGTCTAGATATGGCCGAAATATCTGGTTCATCAAATCCATAAATACGGCAGGGGCATTAGTCAATCCAAAAGGCATGACGGTGAACTCATAATGCCCATACCGAGTCTTGAAAGCTGTCTTAGAAATGTCCTCGGCCTTCACTTTCAATTGGTGATAACCAGACTATAGATCAATCTTCAAAAAGACACAAGACCCTTGCAGCTGATCAAAAAGATCATCAATGCGCGGAAAAGGGTACTTGTTCTTGATGGTCATTTTATTCAATTCTCGGTAATCAATGCAGAGTCTGAGTGAACCATCCTTCTTCTTCACGAATAACACCGGCGCTCCCTAAGGCGACACACTCGGTCTAATAAAGCCTTTCTCCATAAAATCATGGAGTTGCGCCTTTAACTCGCAGCTCCACCGGTGCCATCCGGTAGGGTGCCTTTGAGATCAGCGCAGTTCTAGGAACTACGTCAATCATGAACTCAATCTCCCTATATGGCGGCATAATCGTCTGCTCCGGTGGAAAAACATCCGGGAACTCGCGAACAATAGGGATATCCCCGAGTTCCGGCACCGCCGTAGGCCCCCCAACAACTCTAGCCAAAAATGCTACACATCCCCTGCCAATCATCTGCCTCGCCCTCGAAGTAGAAATCATGGTGGCAAAAAGAGTACTCTGGCATCCACGGTACACAAACACCTCCTGGCCTGGCTCTCTAAAAGTCACAGTCCACGCGGCATAATCTATCGTCTCGAAATATCTAGCCAGCCAGTCCATCCCAAGCACTACATCAAAATCCTGCAACTGTCACAAGACCAACAGGTCTGCTGGCATGATCCAAGACTCTAGCTGCACTGGGCAGGACCAACAACACTCCTCTACGTGCAATGTGTGATCGAGAATCTGAACCTCTCGTGCACGTGATAACCGTCCTACCTCAAGCCCATGCAATGATGTGAATGCTCTACTAATGAATGAATGAGATGCGCCGGTATCAAATAAAGCGCGAACTCTAATGCCAGAAAGCAAAATGATACCTGCCACCACACGGTCAGCTGCCGAGGAGTTCTCTACCTGAGCTGCATAAACCCGTCTGCTCTGAGATGGCTGTCGGCGGTCAAAAGGGTGTGAGGAAGGAGATCTGCTAGCAGGTGCATATGGTCGCTGGGCTGTTGACCTCTGCTGGGAGGTAGTAGGTGTCGATGCAGAAGAAGGTGTTGCTGATGTCGAAAAAGGGCATGAAGCTCGCAAGTGCCCAGACTGTCCACACCTGAAACAACGCCCCCACCTCTGGTCACAAGTGCCTGACGGGTGCTGCCCGCCACAGAAGATACACCTGTCGGTAAACTGCAGCTGCCTCTTCTGCTGCTGCTGCTGTCTCTGTGGCTGCTGTTGTGATCTCTGCTGTCGCGACTATGACCTCTACTACTGCTGCTGTGGCCGCTGGGATCCACCAGGCCCTCGCCGCTCAGAACGACCACGGCAGTGAAACTAAGGCCGCGGCGGTCGAGGCGGCCTCCAAGAACTGGCATGTCCCCCATCCTCGACTGCTGGGCGCTTTCTCTCTGAGCTCCGCCCGGCCATCTCTACTCTCCTGGCAACCACAGCATCGCCTCGCTCCGCCCATAGTGCCTGCTCAATGGTCTCACCGAGAGTCTGAAGCCGATGCGCATGCACCAGGGTATAGATCTCAGTACAAAGGCCACTCTAAAAAAGATGGACCCGGTACCGCCGATGTGAAAATCACCCAAGTAACTGGCCGGCACTCACTAACCGGTATAACCGCCTACTCCGGAGTGGCACTCGATGGGAGCTACCCACACGAGAAAAGTAACCATATCGAAAGTATCTCAATAAGAAGGACTTGATCAAGACTATGCTCAACATGGAGAACTATATCCACTAAAGAAATCCCGTCCCAACCTGATGCAAAATTCATAACCGGCGCAACCGTCCAAAATCCACGGTGGACAAACCAACCCACGAGTCAAAATCCGGTGTAAGCCCACCTCAACTCGATAATCTCAACTATACCATCTCGAACCCATGCTCATCCCAGAGCAACATGTAACACCTCCACATGTGTATAAAAGAGGAGAAAAGCAACCAAAAAGAGTTTTCTCCTAAGTCAAATCCAACATGATCGTGTAGCAGAAATAAGTGGCTTATCTAGATGATCAAAAATCCAATCTGTGCACAAGTACTTCAAAGAAGGCTAATAAACTCCTAGAAAACTTCAAATTTAGATAAAGTGATACGTACCAAAGTTATAGATCTTCGCGTCCTGAAGACTTCTCTTCAAAAATCACCCCGAAATTCCACTTCTATAGTCCAGGGGAGGAAAAACACTGAGCATTGTCTAAAATCCCAGGCTGTGCACAACGGTCCCAAAGATGGCAACTCCAACAAAACTCAAGATCCAGCAAAAGTATTGAATACCAAAGTTATAGATCTACCTCTTGTGAAGATGCAGAACAAAAAATTAGGCCAGAACTCGAAAATATGAGTTCTATAGGGGTCCTGCACTGAAACGCGATGAAAATAGGTTGAAAATGGCCTCAGGGCGTTCTTCCTCCTCTTGTGTGGCTATGAACACCACAGGAGCTCCCCCAAGCTTCAACACAGATGAAGAAGAAGAAGAAGAAGATGATGATGATGATGATGAAGGAGAACCTCTGGATATCACAGGAAAAATGTCCAAATAGCCAAAACTGGAAAATGGTGGAGAAAGGGGCTATTTATAGCCAAAAATCCTACTGCAAAGAGAGTTTGGGGTAACAAACTAGGCTCCCTGTTGCCTGTAGGGGAGGGGAGACAAAGGAGGGACACGCGGCGTCCATCCGTGCGCGCGCCCCCGCGATCCAACGCACCCCGTTACGCCACATAGCGCAACGCGGGTAGGTAGGCGCCCGCCAGTCGCGACGCGGTGCGTCTCCGCCGCCCTCGGGAGCAAGCGCGCCGCGCCTGTCAGTGCGCTCCACGCGTCGCTGCCGGCCCAATCGCAACCCGCCACGTGTCCGCGCCGCTTCTTGCTGCGCCTGGTGCACGCGCCCAGCACCGTGGACCGGCCCGCATCCAAATGGTCCCAATAGGCCCGTTTAGCCTATTTTGGCTAATTTTCGCGCGCTAGGTTCGTTTTTCACGTCCGTTTGCCGCGTTACCGACCCGATATACCAATAATGGGTGTTTTCTCACCACGGACCACCCGGTTAAGTAACACGAGAATTCGAGTCACCACATCCCTCCCCCACTAAAGGAAGTTTTGTCCCCTAAACAAAACCATACCTCAAGCAGGTGCCTCGAACAAGAAGGGTGGGAATCCATCATCACAGACTCCAGTTCCCAAGTGGCCTCTCGCTCGTCGTGATTCCTCCACAAAACCTTCACATAGGGAATGGCCCGATTACGCAATTCTCTCACTTCTCGAGCAAGAATCCGCAATGGGCGCTCCTCGTACCTCAAATCCTCGCTGATCTCGAGCGGTGTGAAGTCGATCACGTGCGAAGGGTCGAACACGTATCTCCTCAGAGCTGAAACAAGAAAAATATTATGGACTCCCGCAAGCCTCGGGGGCAGTGCAACTCTACATGCGACTGGTTCAATGCGCTCCAAAACCTCGAAGGGTCCAATATACCGGGGGCTGAGCTTCCCGCGAATACCAAATCTCCGGACTCCTTTGGACGGCGAAACTTTCAAAAACACATTATCCCCAATCTGAAACTCCAAGTCTCATCGTCGTGTATCAGCAAAACTCCTCTATCGGCTCTGGGCAGTCTGAAGGTGCTGTCGAATCACTCTGGCCTTTTCCTCTGCCTCTAACAAGATATCGGGCCCCAAAGTCCGTCTCTCACCCACGTCACTCCAATAAAGGGGTGATCGATACTTGCATCCATACAATGCCTGAAACGGAGCCATTGGGATGCTCGCTTGAAAGCTGTTGTTGTACGCAAACTCAGCCAAAGATAAGTGCCAAAATTCAGGACACAAGCTCTCAACATGTCCTCCAAAGTTTGAATGGTGCGCTCTGACTGTCCATCGGTCTGTGGGTGGAAAGTTGTACTAAATTTGAGCTGAGTCCCCTAAGGTTGTCTGTAGGCTCTTCCAGAAATACGAGACAAATCTTGGGGCTCTATCTGATACTATCGAGGCGGGCACTCCCTGTAATCTCACCACGTCATCCAAGTATAGCTGGGCGAGTCGCTCAAGTGGCCAAGTCGCCTGAACCGGTAGGAAGTGGGCAGACTTAGTGAGTCTGTCCACAACTACCCAAATAGCATCTGCTCCCCCCTGTGCTCTCGGCAATCCAACAACAAAATTCATAGTGATGTGGTCCCATTTCCATTCAGAAATTAGGAGACTCTGTAACTTGCCAGGTAGTACCCGATGTTCAACTTTTAATTGCTGACAAGTTAAACACTGAGCCACGAATCTCCCAATATCTCTTTTCATTCCATTCCACCCGAAGTGTGCCTTGAGGTCCTTATATATCTTAGTCCCACCAGGATGAATGGTATAAGGTGTATAATGGTCTCTCTCAGAATCTGCTATCTAATCTAGGTATCCACTGGCACACATGCTCTGTCCCTATACCTCAGTACTCTCGAAGCATCCACTGTAAAGTTTCCTGTCTGATCACTAGAATCTGATCTCTAATCCTCATCAAGTGGGGGTCCATACTCTGTCTCTCTCTGATCCTATCCAGCAGAGTGGGCTACACGACCATAGATGTCAGTCTAGCAGAGAAACCTGGGGACACAACCTCCAACTCGAGCCGCCTCATCTCCTCAAGTAATGGCGCCTAGTCTGTCGTCATCATAGACAAACTCTGCACTGCTCTCTGGCTCAATGCATCTACAACTACATTGGCCTTACCGGGGTGATATAAGATATTCACATCATAGTCCTTCAATAGTTCCAACCATCTGTGCTGCCTCAAATTCAACTCTTTTTGTGTAAACAAATACTTCAGGCTCTTGTGGTCGGTATAGATCTCACAATGCTCTCCATATAAATAGTGGCGCCAAAGCTTCAGTGCAAAAACCACTGTGGCGAGCTCCAAGTTATGAGTAGGGTAATTCTTTTCATAATCCTTTAACTGTCGGGAGGCATAAGCAATTACCCTACCCTCCTGCATCAGCACGCATCCAAGTCCACTGTGTGATGCATCACTATAAATCACATATCCTTTCCCCATAACAGGAAAGGAAAGGATAGGAGTTGTTATCAATCTGTGCTTTAATTCCTCAAAGCTTCTCTCGCAATTCTCATTCCAGATAAACTTAATTTCCTTTCGAGTCAAGCGAGTGAAGTGTGTGGAAAGCTTCACAAAACCTTCCACAAACCGACGGTAATATCCAGCTAAACCCATAAAGCTGCGCACCTCTGTAATCGTCGTCGGTCTGGGCCAATCCCGAATTGCCTCAATCTTCGCCGGGTCAACTGCCACACCTGCGGCTGAAATCACATGGCCCAAGAAAACTACCTCCCAAAGCCAGAACTCGTACTTTGACAACTTGGCATACAGCTGTCACGCCCCGGGGGTTTAGATAAGCGGAAAAACGTGTATTTATTTATTTGCACATATTTACTTATTTTTTAAAAAACATCCCCACCCGCCAGCACGTGCCAGACCCGCCACACGCACAAATTCGCCCCACAAATGGACAGAGCCTCCTTTGTATGTGCACGGCGTCACATTCGCGATTTGCACTTTAACCACAACAGTCAGGATAACAACTAAAGAAAGAGAAGGGAGAAGGTAATAATACAACATTTCGAATAAGGCCACCAAGTTTTGGAAAGGATAAATCCACGGGTTTATAAGACGGTGCCCACACGACACCTTGTTCTTTTGTAAATCAATTTTCGCAAACCTTTTCTTTATTTGAAAAATGGCCGAACTAAGAGGAAAATAAAGGAAAGCGTTCATCACAAGATTTTAGCATCTACAACATCCACACTAAAGAGAAACCACATGCTCCCTAACCAATCGAACTAACCAAAAGCATAAAGGAAAGGTATCTAGCCACAGTACGAAGCTACGGTCATCTAGTCGAAACCTCACCGTCGTCCCGGAGCCCACCCCTGACCGAACCTATCACAGTATGGGAAGTCAGTGACAACAAGAGTAAGAGGTAGATGCAAAACATGTAAGATACTATCAGTATTAAAAGGAAAGCAAACCGATAAGCCAAATGACCCAATCTCCCCCTCATGAATCCACAGTAACCCTCCTGTAAAACGAAACAGAGCACCTGCCAAACGGTCTAAAGACCTCTGGCGAACGGAGATACCTTGTTCTCACCTTAATGCTTTAACCCCTCCACGGTACTTGTGCGGCACCGTAAGTAACCGCGAGGCGTCCCCACTACGTCACCTTCACTTTTGTGGGGTACACGGGTCAACGTTCCACCTCTCTGGAAAAGTACACCGATGCGGTGACCAAAGCGCTGGTGTGCGTGTAAGCAACCATGAGCATAAATGCCGAAACTGGCGTGTAGTAAAGCACCGCGACATTCAACCGCCACAGTTAGAAATAATGAAGGGATTCTCATGCAATAGGGGTTAGACAATAACAAATGGCACATCTACTTTACTCTTGTATACTGCAACTGAAGCCGTACTTTGAACACACAAACGATACCCACATTGAAGTGCGGTGCCCGGAACACCTGAAACCGACCCGCGCTCACAACCGACTACCGGACCTAAAAAGTCCCCAAAAGAACAGTAGGTAAGACTTAAACTTGCTTGTATAAAAAGACCGGGATCCTGGACACGCAACAGCACAACAAAGACTCAGCGGCGGCGGTAGTAGCGGCGTGCGACGGACGACGCGACCGCACACCACGCGACACCGGTCGCGGTGCGGCCGCTCGGGCGTCTGCCCCGCGCGGCGCCACATGCGGCACCGCCGCGCGGGAACCAGCCTCGCGCGGCCCAGCAGCGCGGGCGCCTGCCCCGCGCGGCACCATGTGCGGCCCAGCCACGCGGGCACCTGCCACGCGCGGCACAGCGTGCGGCACAGCCGCGCGGGCTCAGCCCCCGCGTGGCGCTGCCCCGCGCGGCGCTGCATGCGACACCGCCGCGCGGGCACCAGCCTCGCGCGGCGCCGCATGCGACCCAGCAGCGCAGGCGCCTGCCCCGCACGGCACCGTGTGTGGCCTAGCCGCGCGGGCTCCAGCCCCGCGCGGCGCCGCCGCGCGGGCACCAACCTCGCGCGGCGCTGCATGCGGCCGCCCAGCCGCGCGGGCACCAGCCCCGCGCGGTGCCGCACGAGGTGCGGCCGCGCGAACACCTGCCCCGCGCGCCGCCGCCCGGGGTGCGGCGACGGTCACGAGGCGGCGGTGGCGGCGGCGCTCTAGGGCATTGCGACGGCGGCGGCGCTCCAGGGTAATTGCGGTGGCGGTAACGGCGAGACCTAAACGAAACGAAGAAAGGCGAAAACCCTAAAAGCCGAAAACGCCCGACGAAAGTACGAAAATAACACACCGCTTACCTCGATCGATCGGAGAAGATGATCCGTTCACCCTCCCGGCTTCCGGCACTTTGATTGAAGAAGATCGGGATCTCCGCTTTCTTTTTCCTCTTTTCTCTCCGGCTAGGGTTTTCTTTTCTTGAAGGGAAAAATAATTTCTTTCTTTGAGCGTACGATTAAAACCCCACCTCTGGATATTTAAATGTTAATAAATAAATCCCAATCTCCTCGAAAAGCGTCCCAAACATTTAGCACGGATTCCGGCGCACACTACGGGTACCGTGAACTTCAAAACCCCATTCCGGGAGATCCGATCGCACCGTCGTTCATCATTTTTCGGGCTCTAACATAGAAAAATACTCGCAAT
Source organism: Tillandsia leiboldiana (assembly GCA_029204045.2). Lineage (NCBI taxonomy): Eukaryota > Viridiplantae > Streptophyta > Magnoliopsida > Poales > Bromeliaceae > Tillandsia > Tillandsia leiboldiana. Next base: position 25,398,199 of record CM055060.1, read on the forward strand.
TCCCGACGATCAACACAAGGAAACTCGATTATTCAACTCCTCATAACAAAGACTTTATTAGTAAGGAATTAAAAGAGTATAGGAAAAGTCACGATATTACAACAGCTTCCTCTCTCGTAGAAGTTGCAGCACAATCCTCAAGTGCTCCTCATGCTCAGCATCACTCCGGGAGTAAACAAGGATGTCGTCGATGAACAACACCACAAACCGATCTAGATATGGCCGAAATATCCGGTTCGTCAAATCCATAAATGCGGTAGGGGCATTAGTCAATCCAAAAGGCATGACGGTGAACTCATAATGCCCATACCGAGTCCTGAAAGCTGTCTTAGAAATGTCCTCGACCTTCACCTTCAATTGGTGGTAACCAGACTGTAGATCAATCTTCGAAAAGACACAAGACCCTTGCAGCTGATCAAAAAGATCATCAATGCGCGGCAAAGGGTACTTGTTCTTGACGGTCACTTTATTGAATTCTCGGTAATCAATGCGGGGTCTGAGTGAACCATCCTTATTCTTCACGAATAGCACCGAGTTCCGGTGCCGCCGTAGGCCCCCCAACAACACTAGCCAAAAAGGCTACACATCCCCTACCAATCATCTGCCTAGCCCTCAAAGTAGAAATCATGGTGGCAAAAAGAGTACTCTGGCATCCACGGTACACAAACACCTCCTGGCCTGGCTCTCTAAAAGTCACAGTCCGCGCGGCACAATCTATCATCGCGAAATATCTAGCCGGCCAGACCATCCCAAGCACTACATCAAAATCCTGCAACTGTGGTAAGACCAACAGGTCTGCTGGCATGATCCAAGACTCTAGCTGCACTGGGCAGGACCAACAACACTCCTCTACGTGCAATGTGTGATCGGGAATCTGAACCTCTCGTGCACGTGATAACCGTCCTACCTCTAGCCCATGCAATGATGTGAATGCTCTACTAATGAATTAATGAGATGCACCGATATCAAATAAAGTGCAAACTCTAATTCCAGAAAGCAAAATGATACTTGCCACCACACGGTCAGCTGCCGAGGAGTCCTCGACCTGAGCTGCATAAACCCGTCTGCTCTAAGATGGCTGTCGGCGGTCAGAAAGGTGTGAGGAAGGAGATCTGCTAGCAGGTGCATATGGACGCTGGGCTGTCGACCTCTGCAGGGAGGTAGTAGGTGTCGACGCAGAAGAAGGTGCTGCTGATGTCGAAAAAAGGCATGTAGCTCGCAGGAGCCCAGACTGTCCACACCTGTAACAACGCCCCCACCTCTGGTCACAAGTGCCTGACGGGTGTTGCCCCTCACAGAAGATACACTTGTCGGTAAACTGCGGCTGTGTCACGCCCCGGGGTTGAAACTGCGACCCGGGCTCGCCAACAGATCCGCTGCCTATACAAAACCCCGCATAGGCGAAGCGTCTAACCTGCAAGAAAAGGTACTACTACTAACAGATATCAGAGCTATAAATAAAAATCTGCTGTAAAACTAACATCAACCACTGTACAACTGGAAAATAATACAATAATGTCCATCTCCCAAAAATGATAATCATACAATATCCTCAGATACAAAACCCAGAACTCAACAGGGAGGTATCTCCAATAAATACATCAGTGTACAGGCTCTCAATACATAACATATCCTCACTACAAGAATCTCTCAAAAGAGGAAATAAAATAACTAATCTAATGAAGATCTCCTCTGAAGGGGTACCGCTACTCTCCAACGACGAGTAGGGATCTAGCTCGCGACTCCCTCACCTCGATCAACAACCGCAGAATCAGCAACACCCGCTAAGACTCTACAAAACAAAGGGGAGAAAAGAAAGGGAGGGGGAAAACCCCCAATGGGTGTGAGAACTACACCGAAAAGGGAGTTCTCAGTGGGTACCACCGCCAGGCCCCGACGATCTGCCCACCAAGACTACTAAAGGCAATAAATAACCATGCAGTAAAACTGAACTAGAAAGGTAGGAGATACTCTATAGCTACCATGCTTCTATCTAAATGGTCAATGGGTGGTACAGATGAAAATATATGTAACTACTCGCACCCAAGGTGCTGAATCGAACCAATCGAACTGACCACCTCATAGGGTCCAGTCAAGCCTGCGCCTACCTACTGCCACACATCCAAGAGGACGGGACTTACGTAGGGCGTCCGTGACTGCCAAAACTGTCCCAGCCAGAGGGACTACATCCGTGACTGCCTAAAAAAGGCCCAGCCAGAGGGACAGTATCGACAAGTCGCGATACAAAAGTAACAGGCCCACTCCAGACGGGGCACTCGAGGGGCGCGACCCCACCGAGGAAAAAGGTATCCGCGCACTATTTCGAGCTCAAAGTGGCTCCTGCAGGCTATAGTCAAAATCCACGCTCACTCTCAGAACGGAAGGACTCAGGATCCTCAAACATCTCGCACAACGGTCGGAGTACTCTCGACGACCCAGCTGATCAGCTCTCTCGAATCTCGAGACACTAGCAAACTCCTCTAACTCGTGGCACAAAACACACTGGCTAGAGATACTCCACAGCCGGGATCGACCCACCACTCAGGGCTAACAAAACTGGTCGGACGACACTCCACGACTCGGGACCACCGTCAACCCGAACGGTTCCCAACAACACTAGCACACATCTAAACTCAGCTACCAGACTCCACTCAGCCCCTAGGCACGAGTGCAATAATAAAGGTATCTGAGGGAATAAGCCCAATCAAATGAGCCGGTATAAAACCCGGTACTGCCTGCTCTGTCATCAATCTCACGAACTCAGTATCATCAGTACCATAAAATAGCAGGACTGGATCACGACTCTGATCAAGGTGGGAAACCCATCCACTAAAGGAAAATCTAATACCCAATCTGATGCATAAGTACATATCCGGTCAACCGCCCAATATCCGCGGTCGCCGCAAAACCCCACAAGTCCACAAACTAATCCAACCTGTCCCAGACACACAGTCCCGACTACACTATCCCAAACCCCTGCTCAAACCCGAGCAACATGAATCTAGAAGAAAAGGAGAAAGAACAAACATGGTTTCTCCTAAGTCAAATTCCAACAAGATAGTGTAGCAGTAAAAGATTGCCTATCTAGATGTCCATTCAAGCATGCTTTTGTCCTCAGAAACAATAAAAGAGAATGAAACATATAATAGCAAGGCATGCTAAAGTATTCCTACTATGATATACCAATCTCACATAAGTAGGCCAATGAATAATCATGTATGATCTCTATATCATCTAGTGTGGGATAAATATAACCGTCTACCATATGCTAAGTCTCTAATTCACCAAACATGTATAATAATCAGGTAAGCATCAATCCACATGATCTAGGCCATTTCCCTGCTTACCTCTCACTCATATCGGTTGTACATTAATTATGCATGCTATCAATCATAGGGGGTGACATTCCCATAGGTGCACTTACATTAACCATAACATAAATATCCATTATTACAACTCCCATAAGGCACAACATGCATAAAAACCTTATCATTCCCTTATATAGTTACCATTGCTGAGCTTACCCACCTGAAGGGCTTAATCCAAGGCAAACCTGGAGTCGGTGAAGAGCGTGGCCACATGCTAACAAATCCACTAAACCCGCATCCTCGGTACATGGTTGCACAAGCTTCAGCTCTAAACAGCATCACCCCAACATGCAACACCACAACAAACAACAACACAACACAACTCACTAATCATACCCCAAAACGTACACCAACAGCATTGCTGTTTTTCCCAAATAGAACAAAGAAGGGCAATTCTCACCTCCAGGAAGTGCTCCAAAAATTCCAGAAAATTTACGGTTGCGATCCTCGCGACGAGTAGCCCCAAAACGAGTATTTAAACGCCCCGTTCCGACACCATTAGGCCAAGATACAAATTAAACAAGGTAGTGCGTCGGCAATCCACAATACTGCGAAAACTGTGGAATACAACCCAAAGAAGCTTAAATCTCACCCTCGAAAAATTCTTAGAAAAATCCAAAAAAAATACGAGCGCGTTCCTCTCGAAGAGTAGATGTCAATCGAGTCCTTAAACGCCTCATTCTGATGCTCTTAGGTCGAGATAGAAAATCGACAAGCCTCCGCTGTCCAAAATCTCGTAGCAGAAAAAGGGGTCACAGAAACCCTCGGGAACAATGCCGAAATCTCGAAACGAGGAGAAGTGAACGACACAAAAAACGAAGCCTTACCTCTCATGAACGCGCTGCCGCAAAAATCGGCTCAAAATTCCATCGAGGTGATCCGGTGTGCCTCGCGGACTGAAGAGCGACGGTAATAGCCAAAAATCCAAGGTGCGTCGATGTGCGTCGCGTCGCAGATAACGTCGATGCCGCAGTCTCCAAAAATGCCCATGATCCAACAAAGATAGGAGGGTACAGTGTAGAAGATCTCTGCAGAAGAGGGAGCTCCAGAAAAACTCCAAAACCCGCACCAAAGGGCCCTCCAAGCCTATTTATAGGCTAAAGAAAAAGGGAAAAAAAATACTTCCTGGTGCATTTTCGGGCGCCCGGAATTTCCGGGCGCAAACAGTGCGCTGAGATCTGGCCGTCCAACGCGCGCCCGAATGCGCCAGATCGCGCCACGTCAGCCATCGAACAGGCAACAGCGAAGGCTACCACCAGCCTTGCGCCACGTGGCCCACCGCAACGCCGACGAGTGGCGCGCCCGAGCGCGGGAAACCGGTCAACGCGCGCCCACGTGCGCCTGTGCCGCCGCCTGCACCCCTGCCGAGCACGCACCTCGAGGCAGCCCCCGCCTGCTCCGTGGTCCCAGTCCACTGCACCGACCTATCCTAGCCCACCACGTGTCCGCACCCATCCAATAGAATAGCGCCACGTGGCACGACGGACCCGTGCACCACGCGCCTGCCCACGCGCCCGCGCACCTGCCAGCTCCAGCTCTGCCGACTGCCCGAGCCCGCGCCACCGCGCTCCGCCGCTGCCCGCCGCCGCCGCCGCTGCCCGCCGGCCGCCGGAACTGTGCCAAGTGCCTCGAAATCCGTGCGCGTCATCCGGGCTCCGAAAAATACAAGTAAATAGTCCATTTTCATCGTTTTCGCGCGCTGAATCCAAATCCGATGTTTGTTTTGCCAAATTCCAACTCTAAAAATTGTCGAAGGCATCCGGAAAGGTGTTCTTTTGTCCAAACTTTGCGCTGGGTCCAATTTTAATATCCGCTTCGCCCGAAACTACTTCTAAACATCCGACAGGGTCCTCCGATCACTCACGTGATCCATTTTAAGCCCGAAGTCCATCACTTGTGTCCAAATTGTACACAAACACCACCGGCACACCACGTAGGCCCCCCTTAAGCTGCCAATCAACCAGTAAACTCATCGTGGGGATCCGGATCCTCACAGGCTACCTCTACTGCTGCTACTACTGTCCCTGTGGCTGCTGTTGCGATCTCTGCTGTCGCGACTGTGACCTCTGCTGCTGCTACTGTGGCCGCTGGGATCCACCAGGCCCTCGCCGCTCAAAATGACCACGGCCGTGAAACTGAGGCCGCGGCAGTCGAGGCGGCTTCCAAGAACTGGCCTGTCCCCCATCCTCGTGTGCTGGGCGCTTCCTCACTGAGCTCCGCCCGGCCATCTCTTCTCTCCTGGCAACCACAGCGTCTCCCCGCTCCACCCATAGTGCCTGCTCAATGGCCTCATCGAGAGTCTGAAGCCGCTGTGCGTGCACCAGGGTATAGATCTTAGTATGAAGGCCACTCTCAAAAATATGGACCCGGTGTGGCTCATCGGGGGCGACGAAGGGCACGCAGTTGATCAATTGCGTAAACTCCCTTCGATACTCCTGTACAGACCTGTTACCCTATTGGATGTTCTTTAAGTCGTCCTCCAGTTTCTGCTTTATGCTGCTTGAGAAATCTCAAGCAGCATACGTCGAAACTCTAACCATGGCATCTGCCGGGTGGCCTGGAACTCGGCGGGCTCCACCCGGCGCCACCTGGCATCAACATCTCCATCGAGACAGTGAACCGCCATGTGTGTTACGGAATTTAAGTTGGCGTATTTCGTGAATTCGGTTAAGTCTTGAAGATAGAAGGTAAAGAAGGTTGGATCATATAACTCAATCTCAAGAAAGAAGAATTCAAAAGGATCAGGTATGTTGAACTTAATATCTTTGGTGATCCGAATACTTCTTATAGTGTAGAAACACTTGGATAAACTTGTAATTGCATAATTATCAAAAACTGGACATGGGACCTGTTCAGGATCCGGATCAGGCTTTGCAATCCGGATCCCGAAGGTGGTTCGTTCATACATCAGTTCAATCCGGATCGTAGCTTCCCTTGATCCGGATCCCGAACACTAGGTTTACCATTTTATTTGAGCGATCCGGATCTGGCTTTGCAATCCGGATCCCGAACGTTGATGTTTGGTGAACTGTATGAACGATCCGGATCAAGCACTTCGATCCGGATCCCGAACCATCGTTTTTCTGGAATCTGTTTTTCTCGCTACTGCAATCCGGATCGCCGATCTCCGATCCGGATCGTCATTATGTAAAAATTCTAGAAAAGGATAGTTTTTTATCCTTATCTTTTTCCAAGGGTTTCTAACCTATAAATAGACCCTATGATTCTTTTTCTAGGGCTAATCCACATAATAGAAAAAGTAGCCGTCATCTTGTATACGGCCTAAGATCCACATATAGAGAAGAAAGGAAATCATAGATTCTATCATATGTTTCTTCATCTATATTGATTGATTTGATTCTAGGTTTTCATACTCACATTTTGAGTTGAATCAAATCAATGAATACTTAGATGGTATTTCCGATCTATTTCTAATCTAAGTATTCGGCGGATCATCACCACCCAAAAAACAACGATTTACCCCAAAATCGGCGCGTGGACTCGCGTGGCCTTGTGGATTCAAGGTGCTACCGCTCTCGTGGATTCGGAGCGAGGTACGTTCGTGGATTCGAAGCGTGCTACTGGGTGAAGACCGTGGATTCGGTCGGACGTCGTGGACTCGACGTTGGACGCTGTGGATTCGGCGTTGGACGCACATCGTGGATTCGAGAAGCGTCGTGGAGCGAGCGGAGAAGATCAACTAGGAGCGTATGGAAAAGGTTGAGTCGTCTGTGAGTACGGTCTATCACCTTGTACGTGTTTAATTCTAGTGGATTTCACCGTGTTATCGGTCCCGTGGTTTTTTACTCCGGTTTGGAGTTTTCCACGTAAAAATCTCTGCGTGTTATTTATTTTTCCGCATTGGGTTTTATATCGCAAAGATTTTTGAGTGTTTATTGTTTACACCTATTCACCCCCCTCTAGGTATTTTTTTCCCTATTTAGATCCAATTATACATAACCCAACAAGTGGTATCAGAGCGGGAATAGGGTTGTAAACAATGGTTGAAGGTGGAAACATCAACAGACCTCCGTTCTTCGATGGAACAAATTATGCGTACTGGAAAGTACGGATGAAAGCCTTTTTAATTTCCATCGACGAACGGGTGTGGCAATCAATTGAATTAGGATGGACTAATCCAACTGAAATTATTGGTAATGTTCGCACCATCAAACCTAGGTCGAAATGGACCAAGGAAGAGATTGATATATCTTCTTACAATGGCAAGGGAATTAATGCTTTATTTAATGCCTTATCACAAACAGAGTTCTCTCGCGTCTCGGCATGTGAGACTGCGAAAGAAATCTGGGATGTTCTTCAAGTTACGTATGAGGGAACTAACCTTGTGAAGATTCAGAAACTGCAAATGCTTACGAGCAAGTTTGACTCTATTTTCATGGCAGAAAATGAATCGTTCACAGACTATTACACACGATTGCAAGACATCGTAAACTCATGTGCTAACTTGGGAGAGAAGATTCCAGAATTTAAAATTGTAAGAAAAATATTAAGAACTCTTCCTGAAAGATTTCGTTCCAAGGTTACAGCCATTGAAACTATTAAACACCCGGACGAAATCCGTGTAGAAGAATTAGTTGGTTCTTTACAAACTTATGAAATGACATTTCCTACTAACTATTCTTCGGGAAAGGCATCCTCTTCTAAGTCTTCAGGTTATGCTTTGAAAACAACAAAAGAAGAAGACGCGGATTCATCCTCCTCAGGCGATGACGAGAACCTATCTATGGAGGACTTTGAGAAGCAGCTCGCTCTCTTGACAAGGAAGTTTCGCCGAAATTTCCGAAGGGGTAATTCAAGCAAAACTCCATCCTTCGAAAAGTGGAAGAAAGGCAAGGGTTCTTTAAGTTACAAGTCAAGAAAGCAAGAGGGTTTTTCTAAGGATAAGAAAAGCACAGAAGGACAAGTCCAATGCTTCAAGTGCCGAGGATACGGCCATATCTCAACGGAATGTCCAAATAAGAATCCGTCCAAGAAGAAGGCGATGCAAGCCGTCACTTGGGATGACACCTCATCGTCAAATGAGTCATCGTCAAGTGATGAAGAAGACAACGCAACAGCGTTCCACGCGTCCACATCTTCACCCTTCATGTGCTTAATGGCAAATACATCCGAGTCATTGTCCAACTCCACTGTTGAAAAGAATGCAACGGACAATGAATCGGATGATTCGGAAGGTGAAGATTTTGCTCTAGCCTACCACAGACTTTTAAAGGATTCAAAGAAACTGGCTAAGCAAAACAAGGGGTTGAGAGGGAGATTGCAGGATCTCGAAGAAGAAGTAAAAAGGGTAACTTCTCTCTCGACCGATCTTGAAGTGGAAAGGGATAATCTGATAAAAGCAAATGTTTCCCTTCAAGAGTCCAATGAGCAACTCGAGAAGAATTATATAGATATGGTGAACAAAGCAAATTACTTCTTGAAGCTCAACGGCGAGGCTCGACAGGAAAAATTGGAAATGACAGAGACCATTCTCCAACTCAAGGATGACTTACAGCGATTTTCATCAGGAAGGAGTAAGTTGGATAAGCTTCTTGGTCTTGGTCAATCAAACAAGTTCGGCCTCGGATACAATCGAACTGAAGACAATTTTAGTTCGGTTGGGACAGTTTTTGTGCCTCAGTCGGTATCTCCTTCTCCGACACCAGAATTCACGACAAGCAACGACAACAAGCCTACTTCACCCTCCTCGGAATCGTCAAGCACTAAGGTATGTTTTCGTTGTAATTTTGCAGGGCACATAAGGAGAAATTGCAAGATGGGAGCCAAACGGTCAACTAAAGCACTTCTTGCAACGACTACCAAAAGGGTGATTCCTCGGAAATCAAATGCAAATTCTTTGAAGGAAAAGAGCCTCGGTAGTTCATCAAACAAGACGACGACGTCAAGGAAAAGCGACGGATCAAACAAGACGCTTTCACCAAAGGTATCAACCTCACAATCATTTCCGACGTACACCAAAACTCGAAAGGTTTGGGTACGCAAAGGTGAATTCCTCTTTCAAACTTGAATCACGTCGGTACCAAACGGCCCTTGGAATTATTGCATATGGATCTTATGGGGCCAACACGTCAACCATCCTTGGGAGGTAAATGGTATATTTTCTTATTGGTTGATGATTTCTCTCGGTATTCTTGGGTAGCATTTTTAAAAGAGAAAGCTGATACTTTTGATTCTTTTCACGAGATTTGCCTTCGTATTATGATTGAAAAGAATGAAAAGATCATTCGTGTTAGAAGTGATAGAGGTGGAGAATTCATAAATTCTAAATTCATTGATTTTTGCACTTCCAACGGTATTAAGCATGAATTCTCAGCACCCTATACACCTCAACAGAATGGTGTTGTCGAGCGCAAAAACAGGGTTGTTCAAGAGATGGCACGTGTTATGCTTCACAGCCGGAATTTACCGCTACATTTTTGGGCTGAAGCTGTGAACACTGCAATCTATGTTATTAATCGAGTTTATTTGCGCCCGGGAACGTTAAATACACCATATGAACTATGGTGTGGTAGAAAACCCAACATCAAATATTTTCGCATCTTCGGGAGTCGGTGTTACATTTTACGTGACCGTGAAAATCTTGGAAAGTTTGACTCTCGAAGTGACGAAGGGATTTTCTTGGGGTATTCTACAAATAGTAGAGCATATCGGGTATTTAACTTGGAATCTAAGACGATCGTAGAATCTATAAATGTTAAAGTAGATGAAGCTTTCCACTTTGCATCTGATAAATCTACCCCTGATATCTCTCTTGATGATGATACTCCTGTAAATGCTTCTTCTCATGATAATACTTCCAATATTAATGATGCATCTAATGGTTCTTCAAGTTTATCTGATGTGCAGGAATCATCTCATGTACCTCCGAGTACTCCATTACAACAAACGTTACGCATCTCCAAGGATCATCCTGAATCAAACATCATTGGAGACCCACAAGAAGGAGTCAAAACTCGGAGACAGTTGGTTTGTGGATTCGCCTGTTACGTTTCCATGATCGAACCAAAGAATGTCGATGAAGCTCTTCAGGATGACTACTGGATTGAAGCAATGCAGGAAGAGCTCCATCAGTTTGAACGCAACAAAGTCTGGGAATTAACGACGCCTCCGAAGCAACACAATGTGATCGGTACTAAATGGATTTTCAAGAACAAGAAAAATGAGGATGGTACCATCATTAGGAACAAAGCACGTTTAGTTGCTCAAGGCTACTCTCAAGTAGAAGGTATAGACTTTGATGAAACGTTCGCCCCTGTAGCTAGACTCGAGTCCATTCGTATCTTATTCGCTATTGCTTGTCACTTTAAAATAAAACTCTTTCAAATGGACGTTAAGAGCGCGTTTTTAAATGGGTTTTTAAATGAGGAAGTTTATGTGGCTCAACCGAAAGGTTTTGTAGACTGTAAACTACCTAACCATGTTTTTCGTTTGAAAAAGGCTCTTTACGGTTTAAAACAAGCACCGCGAGCGTGGTACGAAAGGTTGACAAAGCACCTTTTGGAGAAGGGCTATACTCGAGGAGGAGCAGATCGGACTCTCTTTGTGAAGCATTATCAAAATAACTTCATTGTTGCACAAATCTATGTCGATGACATTGTGTTTGGAGCAACAAAGGATAATGATGCTTCTAAATTCGCAGAAACTATGGAGAGCGAATTTGAGATGTCTATGATGGGGGAACTGACATACTTTCTTGGATTGCAAGTGAAACAAAATGGTGAAGGCATCCATCTGTGTCAATCCAAGTATGCAAAGGAGTTGGTAAAGAAATTCGGATTAGAAGATTTTAAAGATTTTCCTACTCCTATGGGAACTAGCAATAAGGGATTAGGAAGTGAATCTCTTAGTGAGAATGTAGATGAGAAACTTTATCGCAGCATGATTGGAAGTCTACTTTACCTCACAGCTAGTCGCCCGGATATATCCTTTAGTGTTGGGATTTGCGCGATATATCAATCAGCACCAAAGGAGGTTCACCTGAAAGCGGTGAAACGGATCATCCGGTACATCAAAGGAACCATTAATTTCGGAATTTGGTATCCTATGGGAACAAGTCTAGATATTATTGGATACTCAGATGCCGATTGGGCAGGATCTGTGGATGATCGGAAAAGTACGAGTGGTGCATGTTTTTATCTTGACCATTGTCTTGTTGCATGGCATAGTAAAAAGCAAAACTGCATTGCACTCTCGACTGCCGAAGCGGAATACAACTCAGCGGGTAGTTGTTCAACTCAACTCATTTGGATGAAAAGTGTGTTGAGCGACTTCCGGATTTCAGCAACTTCGGTAACTGTTTTATGTGACAACACTAGTGCTATAAATATTTCAAAAAACCCTGTATTGCACTCTAGAACAAAACACATTGAACTTAGATATCATTTTCTTAGAGAGCTAGTTGAATCAAATATTCTTCAAATCTCCTACATTTCAACTGAAGATCAATTAGCTGACTTGTTAACAAAACCTTTGGATCAAAAATGTTTTATTCATTTGCGTAAAGCAATTGGAATGCTTTCCTTGAAATAACCTCTTTTTGAAACTTTTGTTTAGGTTAGGTTTTGTGTTTGTATTTTTGTTCATTATCTATGCTTAGACATAGAACATTAATTGAGCATTAGTTTTTGATTGACTTTAACTGCATCCTTTTATATATTTAGAAATCTATTATGCCTTAGATATCATAATATTTCATTTGATGCAATGATCATTTATGTCAATTAACTCATCTTTGTTTTGATCAAAGTCAATTTCTCTCGATGATCTCTTGGTATAGTTTTTATCTTATTTGACTGTTTAGTCGAGTATGAAATCGAGATCAATATTTGGCTAAATACTTTATATCTTAAATAATTGATAGCCAATTGAGGGGAAGTCAAAGAAAAAGTATTATGCTCAAAAGATGTGGAAAGAGTTACATCCCAATGAGAAGTGTGAAAACTACCACCACATGGAGGAAAGAGCTACCACCTCGGTCGTCCGAGTACTATGTGCAGCTACCACATGTATACCAAGCAAGGTTTTTCAAGTTTGATTAAATAAAATGCATGTTGAAATACTTGACTCTGTCAAAATTTCAAGGTTGGTATAAGGTGGGAATTTTAATGAAAGATGCTCAAAGAGACACTCTCTTCAATAAATTGACTAGATATATTATCTAACTTATCTGGGATGTTAGACATCTATTGATCTTTATATTTCATTTTCTTTACCGAATTGATGATTTGATAAAGGCATTACTCATAAGATCAAGTTAGATGTAATTGAAGTTGTTCAACTTTAAGGGATTTAATTTTTATAAATTTTCGTTTCATTTGTTGGATGTTATTGATAGATTTGGTATAATCTATTTCTTGTTGTATGAAACGATGACTTTCATTTAAAGTTGATACACAAAAGTGTTTACAATCTTTTTCTGGTTTTTCTAGAATTTCTCTGAAATTTTCTAAAGAAAAAGTTGGAGCCGATCCGGATTGGACCTGCGTATCCGGATCCCGAACGCAGATTTTCTCTGCGGGTAGCCGATCCAGATCGTAATCACGAACTGATCCGGATCGCGGCTAGGGTTTTATATAGAACAAAAAGGTTTTGATTTCTTTTACTCCAATCTTTTGTTCCAAAGTTTCCAGAGCTTCTCTCTCTAGAATTCATCCATCTTGGAAGCTTTCAAACTCAAGTTCTTCGATTCCAAGTAAGTTTTATTGATCAAAATCTCAGTTTTTCACAGTTTTTCATATTTCTCCTCAAAACGTGATGAAATTCTTGTATCTATTTCGTTTGTGGATGGTTTTTGATCAAATTTCTTTTGAAATAAGAACTCTGGGTAGATTAGTTTTGATTATATGCTAGGTATTCTCAAGATAAACGGATTTTTGGCCTTCGATTTCAAAAATTTCGGTTTTAGGGCATATAATGGGAATTTTCGAAAATCATGCGATTGATCTATTTTTAAAAATTCTTTTTGCAAAACTAATTTGATTCTTAGTCTCTCTACACGATAATGATTGTTTGGGTACAATTTTTCTAATTTTTGAAAATTAACAATTTTTTCGTGTTCTTGAGGTGTTGCTCACAGGATTTCTTTTCACAAGAAACCAATAGCAATGGTGATCACCTGGATCATTCTTCTTCTGGCTGCTATGGTACATACAAGAGACACTGTCAAGCCCAAGAGGGCTAAGAAAGCGAAGAAAACTAAAGATGATTCCGATACAGAATCTGAAACGGAATCAATTGATTGGGATGAGCTTCAAGTTGAAGCAACAACTGTTCCCACTGCTTCAAAGGGAAAAGCGCCTGCGGAGACATCGAAGGATCCGCCTACTGCTGCTGAAAAGGGCAAAGCTTCTATGGAAGAAACTTCTGGGAAGGCAAAAAGAAAAAGACTTGCTCGACGGCTTGGACGAGCTCGAGGTATTGAAATAAATGAACCATGTCAAGATGAAACAAAGAATATCCCTCAAACTGAAAATGAATCTGAAGACGAAGAAGATTGGGATACATTTCTTACTGAAGTACAACAAGGTATTGATGAAGAAAATAAGGTTTACCTAAAGAACAAGAAGCTACTGAAGTCTTCCTCAATACTTAAGCAGCAAGCAAGGAAAAAGAATGTGCCAAGCAATGAACCTCTTGACAATTCACATTCTCTGCCAAGAAGATCTCCTCGGAATGAAGGTCAGACTGCTCCGTCAGTCGTCACACAACGTTCTTCAACTTCCAGAAGAATTAACCAAAAGACAAACTTAGAGTCTTCCATCAAACAAGAACAAGATAAAATGACTTTAGAACTCAGAAAGATGTCCAAGGACATACATCAGATGAAACAAGAGTGTTCTACGATTTCGGGAATGCTTAAAGGAATTTTGAAAAAGCTGGGCTGCACGAGCTCTGAAGACTCTGCCTCAGATGATTGACTTGTGCTAATTCTCTTGTGCAGGAAATTCAGATTTTTAACTTTCTTTTGTGCAGGTTTTTACGTTTTAGTTTTTAGTTTTTAGTTCTCAAACTTTTGGTACTTGAACTGTTAACCATTCTCTCCATTTTGGTATTTTTTGGCTAACTTTTGTGACAAAAAGGGGGAGAGAGAGATAAACAATGATACAATGTGTGTGAGAAAGAAACAATGATACAATGTGTGTGAGAAAGAAACTTGAAACTATAGAGATAAGTAGAACTTGGTAAGTAGAACTTCAACTTTCGGTTTTCATTTGTGTTTGAATGCATGCCTCGACTAACTATTCGACTAACTATTTGGGCATGTAATATAACTAACAAGTTGATGTTCACTAACATGACATTTGGATTTTGATTGCATAGAAGATATGTTGGTGTTTTAAACTATGATCAATTTACATATCTGAATGTATAAATGTCATGGTAAGTATAAATGAGTATAAACTTCATCTCTGTAGGTGGTTTTTGAATGATATAAAAATCTTGAGGTATCTAACGATTTCTTTTGTCAAGAATGATTTCTTTTGCAGAGAGTACAGATGTCTAAGTCTAGAGTCTGTTTTAGGAGTTTAACTCATGTATTTTATTTTGGATCTCCATTGTAAATTTTTGTTGTATGGTGATAGCAACAAAAATATCTTTTTGAATTTTCTTGAGTGGATCTATGTTTTGTCACGAAACCGCCAAAGGGGGAGATTGTTACGGAATTTAAGTTGGCGTATTTCGTGAATTCGGTTAAATCTTGAAGATTGAAGGTAAAGAAGGTTGGATCATATAACTCAATCTCAAGAAAGAAGAATTCAAAAGGATCAGGTATGTTGAACTTAATATCTTTGGTGATCCGAATACTTCTTATAGTGTAGAAACACTTGGATGAACTTGTAATTGCATAATTATCAAAAACTGGACATGGGACATGTTCAGGATCCGGATCAGGCTTTGCAATCCGGATCCCGAAGGTGGTTCGTTCATACATCAGTTCAATCCGGATCGTAGCTTCCCTTGATCCGGATCCCGAACACTGGGTTTACCATTTTATTTGAGCGATCCGGATCAGGCTTTGCAATCCGGATCCCGAACGTTGATGTTTGGTGAACTGTATGAACGATCCGGATCAAGCACTTCGATCCGGATCCCGAACCATCGTTTTTCTGGAATCTGTTTTTCTTGCTACTGCAATCCGGATCGCCGATCTCCGATCCGGATCGTCGTCATGTAAAAATTCCAGAAAAGGATAGTTTTTTATCCTTATCTTTTTCCAAGGGTTTCTAACCTATAAATAGACCCTATGATTCTTTTTCTAGGGCTAATCCACATAATAAAAAAAGTAGCCGTCATCTTGTATATGGCCTAAGATCCACATATAGAGAAGAAAGGAAATCATAGATTCTATCTTATGTTTCTTCATCTATATTGATTGATTTGATTCTAGGTTTTCATACTCACATTTTGAGTTGAATCAAATCAATGAATACTTAGATGGTATTTTCGATCTATTTCTAATCTAAGTATTCGGCGGATCATCACCACCCAAAAAACAACGATTTACCCCAAAATCGGCGCGTGGACTCGCGTGGCCTTGTGGATTCAAGGTGCTACCGCTCTCGTGGATTCGGAGCGAGGTACGTTCGTGGATTCGAAGCGTGCTACTGGGTGAAGACCGTGGATTCGGTCGGACGTCGTGGACTCGACGTTGGACGCTGTGGATTCGGCGTTGGACGCACATCGTGGATTCGAGAAGCGTCGTGGAGCGAGCGGAGAAGATCAACTAGGAGCGTATGGAAAAGGTTGAGTCGTCTGTGAGTACGGTATATCACCTTGTACGTGTTTAATTCTAGTGGATTTCACCGTGTTATCGGTCCCGTGGTTTTTTACTCCGGTTTGGAGTTTTCCACGTAAAAATCTCTGCGTGTTATTTATTTTTCCGCATTGGGTTTTATATCGCAAAGATTTTTGAGTGTTTATTGTTTACACCTATTCACCCCCCTCTAGGTATTTTTTTCCCTATTTAGATCCAATTATACATAACCCAACAATGTGAACCTGATACTTCTCCTAAATGAAGAAATCCCTGAATAACTTTTCCATCGCAGCTATCCATGCCTCCACCTCCCATAGCTCAGCATTCCGCCCCGAGAATCTAGGTGGGCCAAATTGGCGAAATCTGGCCAACTTCTCTACAACCATCTCCTCCTCATCCGGTGTCATCGGCTGAGCCGCTCCCTGGGCTCCACTACTCGAAGACGGTGTAGTCGGTATACGCGGTACAACCGGGGGTGCAAGGGCCTCCTGTACAGTCGGGGGTGGCTCCTCTCTTTGAGCCATAGCCGATCAATCCGCTGCTGCTGCTGTCGGCTACTCTCGGCCAGCTGGGCCACCAACGCCCACAACTGCCTCAACTCAGTTGATCCAGATGACTCAGGCTCCTCAGGGGGTGTAGGGGTACCCCTGGTGGGAATACGACGTCGGGAAGGCATCCCGCCATAAATAAACCACAAGTCAGAAAACACAAACACACTCGACCCAATCCAGGGAAAGTCCAGGGCATCCCCATGCTACTGTAGATTTATGTTGTCTGCAGCCAACATAATTGCCCAACAGAAGTAGGGTATGCCAATCCCTCTCCACTCACAAGAAGAGTTTAATAAAATAAATCACTGACTTTCGCAAAATATCACGCCTCTCACGCCCTATCATCCTAGGGTCTGCCAAAAGCCTAGGGTTTCCTAAGTCCCAACTGACCTATTCCTAAGCTCTGATACCAACTTAATCTGTCACGCCCCGGGTGTAAACCAGAACTCGGGCTCGTCTCCAGATCCGCCGTGCACACGGAATTTTTCGCATACACGAAGAGTAAAAACCTACTCAGATATAAAAAATTAACATAAAAGAGCACAAGTATAGAGCTGTAAACTAAAACTGAAACATCTCAGGTTGGAACTGAAAATAAAACAGTAATAAGGTACAACATCAACTCTCAACACTCCAAAAATAAAATACATCCAGCTGGCTAAAGCCATACCCAAAATAAAAGTACATCAGTCTGAGTAATAGGGGTACAATAAAAGTCTAATACAGTCTCTCTCTCTCTCACACTGGTAGGAGATCTAACTACTCGGCGATCCCCTTACCTTGGTCGGCGATCGACAGACCCGCAGATGCCGCAAAAGACTCTACAAAACAAAATGGAGAAAGAGAAGGGGAGAGCAACAAAGGGTTTGAGAACTATTAGTAAAACCAGTAGTCCTCAGTGGGTAAATCCTCAAAGTCCGACGTACCCACTAAGTCTACCAGAGGCAAGAAAGAAGAGGTAAGTGGTAAAACTATAAATAAATCTGCTCATAAGGGAAAACTACCACCACTATGCCTTTAATGCTATGATGAATGAAAATAACTGTAAATGCATGCATCAGTGAAAATAACTGCCGAGATATAACCCAATCAACCCGAGCTAAAACTCGAACACCGCCTGCAGAACCATCACAATCGGCAAAAAGAACCAAGTACCGCCGATGTGAAAATCACCTAAGTAATTGGCAGGCACTCACTAACCGGTATAACCGCCTACTCCGGAGTGGCACTCGAGGGGAGCTACCCACACGAGGAAAGTAAGAAGGACTTGATCAAGACTATGCTCAACGTGGAGAACTATATCCACTAAAGAAATCCCGGCCTAACCTGATGCAAAATCCATAATCGGTGCAACCGTCCAAAATCCACGGTGGCCAAACCAACCCACGAGTCAAAATTCGGTGTAAGCCCACCCCGACTCGATAATCTCAACTATACCATCCCGAACCCATGCATATCCCAGAGCAACATGTAACACCTCCACATGTGTATAAAAGAGAAGAAAAGAAACCAAAAAGAGTTTTCTCCTAAGTCAAATCCAACATGATCGTGTAGCAGAAAAAGGTGGCTTATCTAGATGATCATTCAAGTATGCTTTTGTTCTCATTTGAAAGGAAATAAAGAGTAGCAACAAACATGATTCTCACATAACATGAACTTAGAAATAACCAACAACATTCAATCTCATTTGAAGGGTTTAGGAGTCATGAACCACACTAAATTTCATAAGGAATAAATCTCAACTTACAACTATCTCTTTCATGAATGAACTAAAACCATGAATAGGGGTCAATCTCACATAAGTTAGATCAAGATTAATGAAGACAACTATTCTCACATAAATAATCGACCACCCTCGCATGAACCATCCAATCTCACATAGTGTAGGTTAATGATCAATTACCTATTTACTCTCACATAGGATAGGCTAAGGAATATCATTTATGATCAACATCACTTAGGGTAGTGCAACATTCACCAAACCAAAGATTCGCACCTAGATAGGCTAAGGATCATTTAACATCACATAAACATGCACATTCAATCAAGAATCACCAAGGATTAGGAAAACAGCAACAAACTATATCAAGTGGAAATCCAATAGCCCGAGTCGGTAAATCATAGCTTTGGAGGTGCTCAACAACCCACCTGGTAGCTCAACAATCCAAAGTCTGATCTTGCTGAAATTCGGCGTGCACGATCTCCCGCCTGTTATGAATCCAACACACCAAGAATCGCCACGATATCACTATCGAATTGAACACAATCGTCAAAACAAAATCATTGCCCAGATTTTTGAAAAAATCCAGCAATTAACCCCTTTGAAGATAGATTAAATATCTGAATACCATACCTCAATTTTACACTCCAAACAGTAAATTTAGGTTTCCCTCCGTCCAAGAATCATCTTCCAAAGCTCAAGAACCCATCTTAGGCCCTTCTTTTTGTGACACCCACGAAATGTGTATTAGTCCTATATATAAATAATATAATAAGACTAAATCTCTTAACCCGGCTATAGCATTTTGGGTGGTAGCAAGACCCAAGAGGTTACGAGAGTTAAGCATGCTAGAGCTAGAGTAGTTCTAGGATGGGTGACCCCCTGGGAAGTGGGGCGTCACAGTTGGTACCAGAACCATTCACCAGCCGAAAATGTGAGATGAGTCTCGGCTGAGCTAAGTTGTATAGCGGGCAGAGCGAGGCTCCCCGGCTAATGACCGTTGTGAGTGGAGTGCAGCTCCCCACAAGTTCGGCTAAGGCTAGCGAGACGAGTCTCACATCGCCTGATGCCTGTGAGTGCCATTAAGCCTGACGAGGACGTCAGGGCTCAAAGGGGAAAAGAATGTGACACCCCCGAAATGTATATTAGTCCTATATATAAATAATATAATAGGACTAAATCTCTTAACCCGGCTATAGCATTTTTGGTGGTAGCAAAACCCAAGAGGTTAAGAGAGTTAAGCGTGCTAGAGCTAGAGTAGTTCTAGGATGGGTGGCCCCCTGGGAAGTGGGGCGTCACACTTTATTTTCCAATTTACAAAAAGGTTCAATGCCGTCCAAACATACATCAAATTTTAACATAAACTTCTAAGTTAAATAGAGGTCAATCCATACAGAATTTTTAACTACAGCCAAAAGGAGAAATGTTCACCTTATTCTAAGAATATGTCCAAACTTAAAAATTCCAAAAATGGCCACGGATTAACTCAGAATCTGCATCCCCAAGGTCCAATTATCAAAACAACATCCAGACACAATCCTTCTGTGAACCTAAAAACGGGGGCTGAAAGATTGATAAAATTACCTGGATAAACGAGCTCCAAATTCTGCAAACAAAGTACCACTGGATTCCTCTTCGAGAGTAGATGAAGATCAAGCCAAAAAACTCCAAAATCCATGAGTAAATGAAAGAGAAATTCCATAATTACTTTCAACTATAATAAATTCAATCTGTGCACAAGTACTTCAAAGAAGGCTAATAAACTCCCATAAAACTTCAAATTTAGGTAAAGTGATACATACCAAAGTTGTAGATCTTCGAGTCCTGAAGATTTCTACACAAAAATCATCCCGAAATTCCACTCCTACAGTCAAGTGGAGGGAAAACACTGAGCATTGTCCAAAATCCCAGGCTGTGCACAAAGGTCCCAAAGATAGCTTAAAAACTCCAACAAAACTCAAGATCCAGCAAAATTGTTGAATACTAAAGTTGTAGATCCACCTCTTGTGAAGATGCAGAACAAAAAATTAGGCCAAAACTCCAAAAGATGAGTTCTATAGGGCTCCTGTACTAAAACGCGACGAAAACAAGTTGAAAATGGCCTCAAGGTGTTCTTCCTCCTCTTGTGCGGCTATGAACACCACAGGAGGTCCCCCAAGCTCCACCACAGAAGAAGAAGAAGAAGAAGATGATGATGATGATGATGATGGAGAACCTCTGGATTTCACAGGAAAAATGTCCAAATAGCCAAAACTCGAAAATAGTGGAGAAAGGGGTTATTTATAGCCAAAAATCCTACTGGAAACAGAGTTTGGGGTACAAATTGGGCCCCCTGTAGCCGACATGGGAGGGGAGAGAGATGAGGGACACGCGTCGGCCATCCATGCGCGCGCCACCGCGATCCGACGCGCCGCGTTGCGTCACGTGGCGCAACGCGGGTGGGTGGGCGCCCGCTAGTTGCGGCGCGGCGCGTGTCCACCACACTCGGGAGCACGCGCGTCGCGCCTGTCAGCGCGCTCCACGCGTCGCTACCGGCCCAATCGCAGCCCGCCACGTGTTCGCGCCGCTTCCTGCTGCGCCTGGTGCACACGCCTAGCTCCGTGGACCGGCCCGCACCCAAATGGGCCCAATGGGCCCGTTTAGCCTATTTTGGCTAATTTTCACGCGCTGGGTCCCTTTTTCACGTCCGTTTGTCGCGTTACGTACCCGATACACCAATAATAGGTGTTTTCTCACCACGGACCACTCGGTCAAGTAATACGGAAATTCGGGTCACCACACTCGCAACGGACTCAGAACGGCATGCGGCGTCCAGCATTGGGAAGCGCCGAGGATTACGTTCCGGCGCGATGATCAGGGGATGAATCTAGACGGGAAACGGCTACTATTCTTTTGAGGATAATCGACTCAAAAGGAAGTTGAGGAATTCACAATAATTTTCCTTCGATTACGCCGATTTCTAAAATCGGCAGTTGTACACCTTGGTTCAAAACTGTATAAATAAGCGAACCAACGAAGGAAAAGGCATCTGACAACCTCGTAAACTCGGTACCCACCCTAGCTTCTTCATGTCTTGGAGTAGGTTAACTTAATTTTACTACTTTATCGCTTTCCTTTACCGCTTTCCTAGGAGTAGGTTTACTTGTAATTTCTATCTCTACCTTCTTCCTTGTATCCCCTTTCCAAGCAATATAAAGTTATAGTTGACTCATCAACCGTGTCATTATTTTTGTCTCTTGATATATAAAGTTATAATCGGCTCCTTAGCCGTGTCTTTATCCTTATACCCGGTTCGGCTTCCTTAAGTCAAACACAGCAATCCCTCTCTACCTCCATAATCCCGATTCGGCTACTCTAAGCCGAACGGTCGTGAGAGTTACCAGAGGAGAACCCGGCCGAGCAGATCCCTCCTCGACCCAATCGCTTGATTTGTTGGCACGCGGCGCATTCGACATCTTTGAAGGTCACTTGTCACGCCCCGAAGTCGATACTGCGACCCGGGCTCGCCAACAGATCTGCCACCCATACGGGAATCCCCGTGGGCGAAGCGTCCAACCTGCAAAACAATCCTAGCAGTAAATGTATCAGAGCTGGAAAGAAAATAAAACTACTATCATACCTGTGCAAAGAAATACTAAGTCTAAAAACTCCAAAAGGGGTGTCTCTACCTGTCTCGGAAGCTCTGGTAGGGATCTATCACACGACTCCCTTACCTCGATTAGAAATATCAACTAAACAGGCTGAAATACTGAGTATCTGAAAAACGATCACCACAACGGGTGTGAGAACTACATCAAATAGTAGTTCTCTATGGGTGCCGTCTCCAAGACCAACGATCTACCCACTAAGTCCACTAGAGGCAAAAGTAGCAGGTAAACTATAAAAGATAGTAAAACTGAAATAATACTGCAGCAACTATGCCTCTAACTATCATTGTAGTAGCCGCTGGTTTTAAAATGCTTAGGATCTTTTAATCTTGGGTTCTTTTGATTTTGTGAACCGTTTTTCGCTTCGGGGGTCCGGAGGGTGAACTAATATTTCTTTATTTCCGGGCAGACCGTCGGGGCTCGCGGGTATTTTTAGACAATAAAGCTCGCGAAACGGAGAACGGCGGCGCGATCGGTTTTGGATTCCGACTCCGGAATCTCCCAGAATAAATTCCGGAAGGCTGCTAACGGTTCAGGCGAACCGGACCCTGGTTCACACCCGACTGGTTAAGTCTTTTTGTTTTGGTGTTGGGTTCATCCCCAGTTCTCTTTTGGGACCGCTCGGTTTAGTTAGCGTTTTGGGGAACAGGGTTCGACTTTTCTCAACACCCCTCACCCTAGGCGTACGCGACCCCAAGCGCAACAAGGAACCGCCGTCCCCAACCCTACTCCTTTCCACCGATCGCGTGGAGAACCAAGGCGGAGCGACTGAGGAGAGGGAAGATCGCCGGCACGCCCTTCGATACCGGGCACGCAAGAACGGGACGATCCTCCCCTCGACCAACCTAAGCCGCCGAAACCGAGGTGAGCATAGCTTAGGGTTCTTGTTTTTCTTGACCTCTTGTTTCCGGTGGTTAGCAAACGGGGGGGGGGGGGGAGATGCGACGTCGTCGCCGGATTCCGGCGTGCGCGGAGCCGCGCATGCGGGCAGCACCGCATGCGGGCGGCGCGGCCGCACGGGCCGCGGGAGCGCAACCCGCATGCGGGCGGCACCCCCATGCGGGCGGCGCAGCCGCACAGCCCGCGCGGGGCCGGGCGCACTCGCACCCGCATGCGGGCGGCGCGGCCGCACAGCCCGCGCGGGGCCGGGCGCACGCGCACCCGCATGTGGGCGGCGCGGCCGCACAGCCCGCGCGGGGCCGGGCGCGCGCATACCCGCGCGTGCGGGCAGCACCGCATGCGGGCGGCGCGGGGAGGGGGCGGGGTGTCCCGCGGGAGCCGTGGGCCGCCCGCGGCTTTGGCCTCGCCCGGGGACGTCGCCGTTTTCGCCAATCGGCAGGTTGTGCCCCACGATCGACCGGAAGAGTCGGGCGTTCCGCAGTCCTTTATCTGTTTAGAGTTGTGAGTTACTGACTCCTGTACGGCAGGTTCGTGTAGGTCCGGGCGGACACACCGAGACGCGAAAGAACCTAGCATCGATCAGGAGCGCGACAACGAAAGGTGGGTTTTTCTTTGAGACTTAGCATAGAATCGGTATTGTTGGAAGGTTACTAATTGCATATTATCGGTACTAATGCTGACGGTCTCTATGATTTGCGATATTACCTTGTATCTTGGTTACTATGCTCGTAGTTGCGACACGCGCACCCGCGGTCTGGCCACCGCAAAGGGTGCTCTTTTCCGGGAAAGCGGTCTCCGACCCGTGTAAACCCACGAGGTGATGTAGTGGGGGCCCCCGTAGGTGTGGGGTTTGAGGCATCAAGGTGGGAGCGGTGCGATCCGTCGGGGTAGGTGCCCGACGAGGTCAGGTGCTCCAAGGTGTGAGCGGTGCGATCCGTCGGGGTAGGTGCCCGACGAGGTCAGGTGCTCCAAGGTGTGAGCGGTGCGATCCATCGGGGTAGGTGCCCGACGGGGTCAGGTGTATAGGTGTTACAGGTGTTACGGGTATTACAGGTGTTGCAGGTGTTCGCGTGTTACTTTTCCCTTGAGCAGAGTGGTTGCTCCGGATAGTCTTACAGTTGGGTTTGGTTTTCTTTCCTGCTTATTATTATTATCATTGTGTCGCTAACTACCCACTTCGTGACAGGTTCTTCCAGGGGTGAGAGGTAGACGACGGTGAGGCCGAGGCAGGAGTAGTCGGGCCGTGGGGAACCCTAGTATGTATCTCCTTTATCCTTTCCTTGCATTTCATTTGATACTGTAGGCTACTGTGTGGTTCTCGATACCCTCGTGGGGTCGGTGTGGATGTTGATGTTGTTACTCTGGATATGCACTACTGGTTCTTTTTACTATCTCTGGTCGGCCAGTTTCAAAGCAAAACAATAAGAAAAGAAAGGAATTGTGAAAACTATTTTCAAAACCTTGGGTCGTGTGGGCCCGTTTTCTAAACCCTGTGTGTGACGCCCCACTTCCCAGGGGGTCACCCATCCTAGAACTACTCTAGCTCTAGCACGCTTAACTCTCATGTTCCTCTTGGATCTTGCTACCATCCAAAATGCTATAGCCGGGTTAGAGATTTAGTCCTATTATATCATTTATATATAGGACTAATCCAAATTCCGGGGGTGTCACATTCTTCCCCCCTTTAAGCCCTGACGTCCACGTCAGGCTCAAGCACACTCACAAGCACCAGGCGATGTGAGACTCGTCTCGCTAGCCTTAGCCGACCTTGTGAGGAGCTGCACTCCACTCACAACGGTCATTAGCCGGGGAGCCTCGCTCTACCCGCTATATAACCCTGGCTCAGCCGAGATTCATCTCACATTTCCGGCTGGTGAATGGCTCCGATACCAACTGTGACGCCCCACTTCCCAGGGGGTCACCCATCCTAGAACTACTCTAGCTCTAGCACGCTTAACTCTCATGTTCCTCTTGGATCTTGCTACCATCCAAAATGCTATAGCCGGGTTAGAGATTTAGTCCTATTATATCATTTATATATAGGACTAATCCAAATTCCGGGGGTGTCACATTCTTCCCCCCTTTAAGCCCTGACGTCCACGTCAGGCTCAAGCACACTCACAAGCACCAAGCGATGTAAGACTCGTCTCGCTAGCCTTAGCCGACCTTGTGGGGAGCTGCACTCCACCCAGTACGGTCTTTAGCCGGGGAGCCTCGCTCTACCCGCTATATAACCCTGGCTCAGCCGAGACTCATCTCACATTTCCGGCTGGTGAATGGCTCTGATACCAACTGTGACGCCCCACTTCCCAGGGGGTCACCCATCCTAGAACTACTCTAGCTCTAGCACGCTTAACTCTCATGTTCCTCTTGGATCTTGCTACCATCCAAAATGCTATAGCAGGGTTAGAGATTTAGTCCTATTATATCATTTATATATAGGACTAATCCAAATTCCGGGGGTGTCACATTCTTCCCCCCTTTAAGCCCTGACGTCCACGTCAGGCTCAAGCACACTCACAAGCACCAGGCGATGTGAGACTCGTCTCGCTAGCCTTAGCCGACCTTGTGAGGAGCTGCACTCCACTCACAACGGTCATTAGCCGGGGAGCCTCGCTCTACCCGCTATATAACCCTGGCTCAGCCGAGATTCATCTCACATTTCCGGCTGGTGAATGGCTCTGATACCAACTGTGACGCCCCACTTCCCAGGGGGTCACCCATCCTAGAACTACTCTAGCTCTAGCACGCTTAACTCTCATGTTCCTCTTGGATCTTGCTACCATCCAAAATGCTATAGCCGGGTTAGAGATTTAGTCCTATTATATCATTTATATATAGGACTAATCCAAATTCCGGGGGTGTCACATTCTTCCCCCCTTTAAGCCCTGACGTCCACGTCAGGCTCAAGCACACTCACAAGCACCAGGCGATGTGAGACTCGTCTCGCTAGCCTTAGCCGACCTTGTAGGGAGCTGCACTCCACCTACAACGGTCATTAGCCGGGGAGCCACACTCTACCCGCTATATAACCCTGGCTCAGCCGAGACTCATCTCACATTTCCGGCTGGTGAATGGCTCTGATACCAACTGTGACGCCCCACTTCCCAGGGGGTCACCCATCCTAGAACTACTCTAGCTCTAGCACGCTTAACTCTCATGTTCCTCTTGGATCTTGCTACCATCCAAAATGCTATAGCCGGGTTAGAGATTTAGTCCTATTATATCATTTATATATAGGACTAATCCAAATTCCGGGGGTGTCACACTGTGGATTTATGGCTTTTTCAAACTATTTGCAAAACCCTGGGTCGTGTGGACCTTCTTTCAAAACCGTGAGTTTATCCTTTCAACTTGACCGGCCTTGAGCATTATTCCTTTTCTGCATTCGTAGTTATGTCCCGAACTGTTGTGATTGAATGAATGCTTGTGTTTAACTGTTGTACTAGCCGCGACGCCGTGCATATACAGAGGAGACTCTGCCCGTTTGCCGAGTAAATCTGTATATGCGGCGGGTCTGGGCACGCACCGGGGGAGAAGGTTTTTTTTTTAAAAAAAAAAAAATTTACATGCCAAATACATACTTTTGTGAACTGTTTCCGCTGAAATGAAAATCCCCGGGGCGTGACAATCATGCTCAAAGGAACAACTGTAAGATATAACAGTATGTAATCACTCACTGGCTCAGAATAACCAAAGGAGGTGACAGTATGCAATCACCGACTCGGAATAACCAAAAAGAACGACAACACGCAATCACTAACTATCTCAGAATACCCAGAGGAAGTGACAGTACAATCATTGGCTCGACATAGCCGAAGAATAATAGTATGTAACCACTAGCTCAAAAAAACCGAAAGGAGAAAAAGTATATAATCACGAGCTCACATAGCTCTCAGATCGATCCAATCATAATGACTGCCACATAGGGTCCAGTCAAGCCTGCGCTCCCTACTATACCACGTAAGGTGTCCCAACGGACAATCTCAATCTCAACCATCGCGCGAAACTGCCTCAACATGCCAACCATCGCGCGACATCATCTATCACAACAATAGCACATGCAGGCTATAGTCAAATCCAAGCTCAACTCTCACAAAGGTCGAAGTATGCTCAACGACTCAAATCTCAAATGCTCAAGAGATCAAAGAAGAGTAATCATCTAGGTCGATAGTAGTCATGATCAATATGATCAAATCCACGATCTCTCAGGTCGGAGAACTCACTATGATCAATCGACTCATACAAAGGTCGGAGTACTCTCAACAACTCAAGTCTCAAATACTCAAGAGATCAAGGAAGGGTGATAATCTCAATGATCAATCTACGATCTCTCAAACCGGATAACTCACTATACATAATCATCTTACCCAAAGGTCAGAGTCTATACAGCGACTCGAGTCTCAAATGCTCACAAGAGCAAAGGATAATAACGATAGACTATACAGCGACTCGAGTCTCAAATGCTCACAAGAGCAAAGGATAATAACGATAGACTCGATCGATAGAAGTATAATCGATGTGACCCAATCTACGATCCCTCAGATCGGAATACTCACAATATAGATCCAACTCTCCCAAAAGGGTCAGAAAACTCTCAACGACTCAAGAATCACAGTATAACTGACAAACTCCCAGTACAAGAAATGACTAGCCACAAATATCCAGGTCCACTCGGTCCCAACTCGAGTACAATGCAATCTACACTACCCTGATCATCTAGACTCATCAACCAACAAAAATAGCTATCACAGCTGGAAAGGAATATATGTAGTGTAGAAATTTTCATATCAGATAAAATACTAGAGTGGAAGGTTTTCTAAAGTCACTGGTCTGATATAAAATAAACATGTGACAGGGGTGCTAGTCAAGGTTCCAGATCAGTTTAACAAGTATATCGATCATATTGCTATGTCTAACATGCTGCTATAAGTATAACAATAAACATAGAAGGGAATCCAATGAGTTTGGGGGAATGTGAAACCCACCTGGAGCGCAATCCAGCCGCAAAAATCCAAGAAGTAGTGGCGTCGCGTCTTGCCGGGCCGCCACACCGTTGAAAAGAAATACGACTCAAAGAAAGGTGAGTGCTCCAACTGGAATCCAACTGTAGCAGCTACATGCTCAACCTCTCTTGAAGACCTTGAAAAACATCAAAATAATATCTTATTTACCAAGAGAAATCAATATCCCTGCGTCATAATGTTCATAGTTCCATAAAGTCTAATATGTAGGGTGTAAAATCTCAATAAGCCAAAAAGAGGCAATTCTTACCAATAGTGTGCCTATGCAATCCCAAAAGTTCCCTCATGGTCTTCAAGGAGTCTAGATCATTCCCATGCTTTCTGATCTTCAAATCCAAGAAAAATAGGCAAGAAAAACCATAAATATCGCATCACCTTCCGGGCGACCGAATCCACCCCAAAAACTTGATTTTCACCGGAAACGCGCGCCGAGTCCATTTTTTCACATCCGTTTTTCACACAGACAAACTTGACACACAAAATAGGTGTCATCAAGCCGCCGATCTCACGGTCAAAGTATCCACTGGGATCCGGGTCTCCACATTACTCCCATGGGCCGATTGCGCATAGCCACTTTTTGGCCCCAACATGATGATATTAAAATCTCGGATGATGTATGGGTGCTCGATTCGGCATGTTCCTTCCACGTCTTCTCGAAAAAGGAGTCTTTTGCTATCTATAAGGTGATAAAATGTGGAAAAGCTCTAATGGGGAATGGGATGGCGTGCAATGTTTTAGGAGTCAGCACGGTGAAGATCCGAATGCATGATGGGGTCGTGAGGATGCTGACAGGTGTACGACACGTTCCTAATTTGAAGCGGAATTTGATCTCGTTAGGTGAGTTGTACTCGAAAAGTTGCAAAATTTCAGCTTCAGTTGGAGCTATGAGGGTCCAAAAACGAGATCGGATCATTTGAGTGGCAAACAAGCTCGGAAACTTGTATGTTCTAAACGGAAGTACAGTCAGAACCGCAGCAAAACCAATTTAGGTTCCAAAAGTTCGCAGGGGTGCAGTCGCTCAAGATGGAGTGATGGATGCGGCAAGCGGCAGAGACAAGCTTAAGGTGGAGCTTGCATGGTAAGCTCGGTGCAGCGATTAAAAATTACAAATCAAACCAAGGTGGAAATTGTTAGGATTTTCTTTTATATATATATATATATATATATATATATATATATATGAGTACGGGTGAGATTCTTGATGCTAACCGTACTTTAAAGGAAGCCATATAGGTTGC
The DNA here is from genome assembly GCA_029204045.2 of Tillandsia leiboldiana. Lineage (NCBI taxonomy): Eukaryota > Viridiplantae > Streptophyta > Magnoliopsida > Poales > Bromeliaceae > Tillandsia > Tillandsia leiboldiana. The sequence continues at coordinate 25,427,425 of CM055060.1, forward strand.
ATGCACCTTGTGCACGGGTGCATGTGAGAGAAAAAAGAGAAGTCTTCTTGGTTTATAGAAGACGAGAGAAGGGTGAGAGAGATTCAGGAAGATGACTCGGGTTAAAGTTACTTTATTGTAGAAGAGGAGCTGGTGTAATTCTTCTCTTGGTTAATGAATCTTATTTCATCCGTATTTTCTGTTTTGGTTTTTCTTCTCTTTTGTAGCTGTATTGGTTTCAGTTTTTGTTGAGGAGGTGGGTTTATGATAAAAACCTGATTTGACGCTTTCGTTGCAGAATCCAACACTATTGGTACCGGAGTGAATATTGCGGTATCAGAGCAGATTGCGGATTCACAAAATCTGGTACCGGAGTGAGTACCAGATTCCCAACCGTGCATGTGGAAGTGCAATGAGCTTCTCGAAGGGTCCTCTTGAAATAAATAAAAAAAGAAAAAAAGAAAAAAAAAGGAATGTATGTTGAGTCGGGCAGAAAAAATATAACATGATGATACCATCTTTACATACACAAATGAATAAATATGAAAAGAAATAGATAAATAGATATGAAGATGTATGATCAAGGAGACCATACAGAGCTCAATATTGGATAGGGAATAACTCAAATAACTTAATTTATTCTTTAGATGGAGCTCACCTTAATACATGAAGTACAATCGATATTTATATCACTAAAGCCTTTTTACCCTTCAGCATAAATGAAGAACACAAATTGTTAGTTCATATCACTAGGTACGTAACTCTGTCTTTACTTCCTGAGTAACTTTGAAACTCTTGCATGACTTAGTAAGTTAGGAATTTTGGATTAACTCCAACGATGTATTCCATTTGTATGCACCTTTCTCTTTTCTTGGGTAGCACTCAGTGTTGCTTTGAGATTTAACTGTTCCCTAACAGTATGAAAGAGTACATTCACTAAATGCTATTTTGTCTACTCTAGAGAACCGATCTGGCTATTGAACCAGTGAAGCGAGAGGCTTATGGGTCAGAAGTTCAACCGAGGTCGAACTGGATGGAACCGTATCATAATAAATAATATTTTTAATAGATACATCTTAGATTAAGATCTTCTTATTTAACAACAATTTGTTTCTTATTAGATGGTTAGCTTTCAGTTTTTAATGTATAAAGGCATACAGTTAAGTGTTGAAATTGTTTTTTTTATTTTTTTTTGTCTGAAATGATTAGAAAATCACCATACCACTTGAGTTGGAAGGATACAATATACATATGTATTCTTGTTAGCAAGAAACTGATTTGATCGGATACTCGAATAACAAACCCTCCTACTTCATGATAATATAATTAGATCCCTATTAATTGGGAATTTAAAATAATTCCATCACTTCCCCAAAGCCCCTTATGCCCTTTAACCCAAATTTTGGTGCAGGACCAACATCTACATCAACCCACCAGTAGCACCACCTCTGGTCGGCGGCTACGGCTACGGCGTGCCGTTCTTTGGCGGTGGGTGGGGTTGGTCACCATTTACATTCTTCGTGCCAGGTCCCAGCATTGCCATCGGCGTCGGAGGGGGGTTCGATGTCTTTGTGGCATTCCTAGTTCTTAGTGCGGTTGTGACAGTGATCAGAAGATTTTTTGGTTCACGGGACGATGACGATGAGGATTACTGAACCAATGCAATCATGCTGCCATGCAAAATTTGTGTAACAAGTTTATATGTGTCGTAAAAATGAAGCCTAAACATTGTAAGTTTATTATGGAATGAGATGTATCTTTGTAATGAGAGGTCTGGCCAATTTTACCTGGCGAATTTTAAACCCTTCGATGATCTAATGTGTCTGGTTGCATGCCAATGTTTTGGCTAGACCTTGATTTGAGAAGGTGAGTTTCTAAAGCGAAATCAGTTAAGGACCGTATGAAGGTCTACTGCACTTCTAACGAATGAGAAGAAAGCAATGACGTGTTATTAGACTCTGCTTTAATTTCTGAAGTAACCTACCAATAGCTTTCGACGTACAATCAGCCCCCCCCCCCCCCCCCCCCCCCCCAATACACACACAAATCTTCCTGAGAATTCAACCCAAATGGTAATATCTCCATTACCTCAACTATGTATCTCCTCACAGGATCAACTGCCATACAGTAGTGGGCCAGCTAAAATTCAGGTGGAATCATGAAATTTCGAAGTAATAAAATTGACAAACTGTATGTCCTCACAGGATCAACTGCCATACAGTAGTGGGCCAGGAAGTAAAATTTTGTCCAAACACTAATTGGTCGTGTATTAGCAGACAATATATATATATATATATATATATATATATATATCGATGCATTGCCAACTCGAAATCAAGATATTAGGATTGGACTTGTCAATCAATTCATAACCTTTCAAGCACAACCAATATATATTCGAACCCCTTTACGAACCCCCTTTACTTGCAGGAGTACATCTTGGATCTGTCATTTCAAAATAGATCGCTGAATGTTTAACTTCTCAATTTTGCCCCTGCAACTAATAACATTTCACGAAAAAAGAGAATAAAAGAACGATCTAACAAACATATTCAACTTCCCCAAGGTTCCCCTAATGATCTTTTCAAAAAGGTTCAGAATATTCTTTCAAGGTCCAGGGATCACTTTGGTTTTTATAATTTTTTTTGGCCCTCTGGGAGAACTCGTTGCCTTACCTTGTTGCTAAATTCACTCCATTTATAAATGAAGCGGCAGCATGCTACCTTTCTCTCCAAAAAAAATGTCCAGGGATCAGTAAGTTCTGGCAAAATTTACTGAGATCAAATGATTTTTCAGTTGGGGAACTCAAATCCAGAAAAGAGATTTCGCAATCACTTTTTACAACTGAGCATACACTAAATAAACATATATTAGCAGTTTCATCCTGGTGTGACTGAAAGTAAGAAATGAAATTTGTGTGATTGATTACTCTGTGATTATACAAAGAGCCAAAAACCAAGTTATAGCAGCGATTTGCTTGAATTTGTATACTACTCTGTGATCTGGACAGCTGCGATTATAGGAATTTTTTCTCTCAATTTTTGTGTTACAGCTACTCTGACAGTCATAACTCCTGCTGCAGACCCGCTAAGCCGGATCTTCACAATATAATCGTTGATCCGAACAAGCTCGAGCGCACCACCTCCTGTTCCAGCAAGGTATGGCCTGATCTCATCAAGAACCTGAAATAAGAAAGGAAGTTCCATTTTATAAGATACAAATAAGCTCTGAAGCCCAAAATTCAAAAGCTCCAACTAAATCTTCTCCATCTGACTTCAACAGACGAAAATAATTGGAGAGGATTCAAGTGAAATAACTGGATTACTAAAATTAGCATATGTTCAAACATTTGTTCTTAGGAAGCACAATCAAATCAACCAGGCCCCAGACATGGCAGGACAAATTTAGGCCAACATAGAATGAGTTTTGGACATGCTGATATGTGACTACTCGATCTTGTTGGTTGTTCAAATAATCTGATAGTGAATATAGATATTGATATTCTCATAGGTGCAATCAACTAGCGCAATCAACTAGCCTTATTCTTAAATTATAATCTCCATTACAATATTGTTGTTATATAGTTTGTGGCCAGTTATAATGTTATGAACTTTGGCTAAATTGATAAAGTGTTGAATAAGTCATGCTAGACATGATTAAAATGAGTTTTGAGAAACTTAGACCAAGTTTGGATTGAATTGAAATCAATTTGGATCAAAAAGGAGTTCCGAAAGAAAAGAAAATCCGAGTTCCAGACTATTCGGATGCCCAGGCCCAAAATAGTTTCGAACAGCCAAATGCAACGTCCAGAACAATCGGACGCTCTTCTAGAAAGCCAGGTTGGTGAGGAGTCCAGCTTTCGGGTGCCCGGAGTGCCATAGGGCCACCCAGATCTTTTCGGACCTCACTTGAGGGCATCTGGAAACCTTCTGGACTCCCAATCTAAGAGCTGGAAAGCGGAGGACCGAACATTCGGGCGACCGAATTGCCCTGTGAGCGCTTCGAACAACTTTCGGGCAGTTCCTTGTAGATCTCCAAAAATGCAAGGCACTCGGAACAACTTTTGGACGGTCCCTTGCGGGCGTCCGAATTGCTTTCAGATACTCAACCCGACAGCACAGGTCGCGCAAGGAATTAAAGAATTGGATACCCGATTTCCTTTGCGGATGCCTAATTTTCCCTATGGGCACCCGATTCGTGAATCAGGTGGACTGAGCAGGCGTCCGAGCTGCGGACCGAGCACAGCTACATGAGGTTCGGGCAGGCACCCGATACCTGGGGTAAAAGCTGAGGTTGTTTGGTTGTAAATTTGGATTGTTGGGGGTTCTAGGTGATATTGTAGCACTCCTATATAAAGGTTTTTCACAGCCAAAGCCTAATCACTCACCCCATTTCCCCTTTTACTCCTCTCTCTCTCTCTAGAATGGAGTCCTAAATCCCCATTGTTGGATCTTGGAGATCCACCTGGTTGGAGGCTTGGAGAAAATCAAGGGCTTTAAGAGGAAGCTCTAGAGGGGAGAAGAAGTCCACTTCACTCATGTTTCTCTTACTAGGAAGAGGAGGTAAGTTGGTGTTTTTAGGGTTTCTTTTAGAGTTTTCTCAAATGTGAGATTTGAGAGTTCTAACTTGGTTATAACACTTTTTTAGGGTTTTCTTGGTGTTCTAAGGAAAACAAGGATCATCCCTTAAAAGAGATGTAGAAGAAAGTGGGGAATATCACCGAAATGGATTTGATCTCTCCTTTGTCTAAAGTTTCCTCGATTAGATGCATGTATTATGAGTAATAAGGAAACTAAAGAGTATTTAGTTGCATGTAGGTGATCTAGTTGGTCAAGATGATGCATGAACAATTGACCTAGAGGAAAATAGGGTTTTGAACCCTTTGTATGATAAAAGGTAAATGTGTGACATGCATGTGTAAAAAATCATGTGAACCCTGGAACATAGGCTAAGTATGTGTGGCATCTAACTTAGGATAGAACCTATGGTGTGGAAACAGTGGCATTGAACTTAGGTTGGAACCTAAGGTGTAAACATAATGGCATATGAACTCTAAGCAACACATGAAACTAGAGAACATGGTAATGAACCTTGTGGATAACCCTTGAAGCCATGAACTTAGGGTGTAATAATGAGACATGTTGCGACCTTCTGAAAGTGTCAAATTGGGAGTGTCGATCACCTTCTGCTCCCTATGTTATGTTGGGAGTGCCGATCACCCTCAACTCCCTATGTTACTAAGGGAGAAGTCCAATCCTCTCGACTATCGGCGCCGTGCTTGGGAAAGTCCGATCTCCTTCTGTAGTGCACCGGAATTCGCTAAAGTGGCAAAGTACGGATAAGACACCCTAAGCATATTTAAAATATGGGTAAAATGAACTAAAGCAAGTTTGGTTTGAAGCAAAAATCATCTAAACCCAAAGTTGAGTTGGGAAGCGAACTTGAAAAGACAAAATATGCAAACTACAGATTGTTGCATGGCGTACCGGTACCTCAAGCCACGTACCAGAGCCCCATTGAAGGCTAGAAAATCTAGATCTCGGGTTTTGAGGAATCAGGGGAGACGTACCGATAATGGACCTCGCATACCGGTACCTCAACCCGTGTACCGGTACCCCAATCTCCCGACAACACGTGCAGTGTGGTTTAACCATGATTAGTGTGGAGGTTTAAGTAGGGTTAGCCCAGCCTAAAGCACACCCCTTTCACAGCAAAATGTCATTTCCACCACCCCTCCTCATTTCTCTCTTCTATTTCTCTCTCTAGAAGCTTAGGAGAGGAAACCCTAGCTTGGAGGATTGAAAGGATTGATTTCTTGTGAGGCGAGAGACTTGAAAGAGGCTTCCAAAGGAGGTTGTTGGAGCTAGAAGGAGGCTTCTTCTCCACGTTTAGGGGCAAAAACAAGAGGTAAACTTCTAGGGTTTTGATATTTTTGAGTTTTATGGGCTTTAGAAGAGAACTATTGATCTTTTATGGATTTTTACCCATTTTAGGGAGTTTCTTGGAGAAAAAGTGGATCAAGTCTAAGTTCTTGCAAGAGGACACAAAGGTGGGGGATTTTTCTGGAATTTTTGGAGGATGCTGTGAAGGTGATAATCCCACATTTCTGGACTAAATGCTACAGGAATTTGATTGTGGGAAGTTTTGGGCTCACTGCGATGTTTATTTTGTATCTTGGCCTACAGGTGTCGGATTTGGACGTGCAAGTACTCGTTCCGATCGGCTCGCCGCGAGGATCGCAACGGTTATTTTTCTGGAATTTTCTGAGGTCTTCTCACAGGTGAAATTTAGCCTTTTTCTGGCTGGTTTTGTGGACAGCGGTAAATTGAGGATTTGAGAATTAATTGTGCCTCGTGTGGGTTATTTGTTGCAGTTTTGCGGTGTACCGAGGTTTCCCTGGAGTGTGGGCGCATTTGGATCCGTGCTTCGCGATCGAGGTGGGCGGTTGTTGCATACCTTAATTTCCGACTTGCTCACTATGTGTATTAAAGAGAACCTCCATATTGGACATATTGAATGATCACCTAATGGACATGCATGCTTAAATTAAAATAATTGTGAGCCTATCATATGGAAAATACTATTGTGGAAATCTGATAGTGGTTGGGACTTATACATGTTTATATGGATATAATATTAGCACTTAACCTTGTATGTGGAATTTACTTTTATGTTGGGATAATATGAAATGTCTTGTGGGAGGGTACCACTTGAGGATCTTTTGGACATGCATAGGTGGATGATTTATGTGAGGGTAATTAGTGGATTATAGACATGTGTGGTTGGATAATGATTTTAGCATGATGGTTATATCCATGCGGAGCTATAAATTGATACACATGTGGAACCACTATTTGTCATACTTTCTTTTATCTTTCATGAGGACATATGCATGCTTGTATGGTCATCTAGATAGGCCACTATTTGTTGCTACACTATCATATTGGAACTTGACTTAGGAGAAACCATGCATGCTTCTTTCTCCTTATTCTTTAGTCAGGTGGTTCTTGTTGCTCGGGTTTGAGCAGGGGTACGGGATAGTGTAGCCGGGACCTTGGGGTCGGGGATAGGTGGTATTTGATTATGGGTTGTGGGGTATTGCGGCTACCGCGGATAGTAGGCGGTTGACCGAATACAGATTATTTTACCCGATTTTGGATTGGGGGTTATTGCGGCTACCGCGGATAGTAGGCGGTTGACCGGATGTCGGATGTGGGACATGATTGTGATTGTGGATTATTTCAGTGACCGCGGAATTGGGCGGTTGACCGGATGGTTATTTATGCATCAGATTGGGGATCGGGGTTCTTTAATGGAGGGTTTTGTTCCACTTGAGTACGGTGATGATCCAGTCCTGCTTTTATGATACTTGTGATTTGTTACTTTCCTCGTATAGGTCGCTCCCCTCGAGTTCCCCTCCGGAGTGTCGAGGTCAGGCAGTTATTGAGTTTTGCTATCACATCGACGCGGTTACTTGCCCGATGATGAGGGCGGCAGCAGGAGTTTTGCTATCACATCGGCGCGGTTACTTGCCCGATGATGAGGGCGACAGTAGGAGTTTTGCTATCACATCGGCGCGGCTTACTTGCCCGATGATGAGGGCGGCATAGCTTTGGGATTATTTGGGACGGTTGGTTGTTGATGCATACGGTTATTCCATTTTGGGATTGCATTTAGAGGCATAGTAGTGGTAGTTTCCCTTATCAGCAATCTTTATTATTTACCACTCTTCTTTCCCTTTTTGCCTCTGGTTGACCTAGTGGGCACGTCGGAGTTTGAGGCTTTACCCACTAGGGGAGGCTACTGGTTTACTAGTAGTTCTCACCCCCATTCTTCTTTCCTCTTTTTCTTCTCCTTTGTTTTGCAGAGTTTTCTGCGGGTGCTGCTGGACGTACAGCGGCGGATCGAAGAGAGAGGACAGCTGAGTAGATAGACAGTCGGCCCGATCGGCCCGCCAGTGAGTTAGCTGGACTTGTATTCCTTTTATTTCAGACGGTTGTACTTTTATCTTTTGGGTCTGGCTTTAGCCAGCTGGTTGTATCATTTTGGTGAGCTGGGAGAGACACTTGTACTATTATTTCCAGATGTACTATATTTTACTTCCAGCTTTAGTCTGAGATGTAGTAGTTTTAGTTCAGCTCTGTTTTTATTACTCTTTTATTATATCTCTTATATCTGAGCAGGTTACCAACGCTTCGTGTATGTGGAAAAATTTCGTATGCACGGCGGATCTGTAGGCGGGCCCGGGTTCTGGTTTACACCCGGGGCGTGACAGATTAGGTGGTATCAGAGCTTAGGGATAGGTCAGTTGGGACTTAGGAAACCCTAGGCTTTTGGGCGAACCCTAGGATGATAGGGCGTGAGAGACGTGACATTATTTGCGAAAGTCGGTGATTTAGTTATTTGACTCTTTCAGTGAGTGAAGAGGGATTGACATATCCTATTTCTGTGGGACAGTTATGTTGGCTGCAGACAACATAAAGTTACAGAAATAGGGGGATGTCCTTGACTTTCGCTAGATTGGGTCGTGTGTGGTTATGTTGCTGATTTGTGGTTTCTTGTTGCAGGATGCCTCCCCGACGTCGGATCCCTACCTGGGGTGCCCCTACACCCCCTATTGAGCCAGAGCAGGCTGGACCTTATGAGATTACTGAGTTGAGGGTCTTGGTGGCCCAATTGGCTGAGAGCAACCGCCGGCAGGAGCAGCGGATTGAGCAGCTACTGGCGCAGAGAGAGACGCCGCCTCTGACAGTTTTGGAGGCCCCCGCACCACCTGTGGTACCACTTAGGCCGACGGCGCCATCATCGAGTAGCGGGGCTCGGGGAGTGGCCCAGCCTTTGACCCCGGCTGAGGAGCAGGATATTGCTGACAAGCTCGTCAAGTTTTGTCAGCGAGGACCGCCTAGATTTTCGGGGCGGAACACCCATCCTTGTGAGATTGGATCGTGGTTAGCAGCGATGGAGAAGCTGTTCAGGGACTTCTTCATCGATCCAAGGTACCGGGTACACATGGCAGTGCATTGTCTAGATGGAGACGCGGATGCCTGGTGGCAGCGGGTGGAGCCCTTGGAGTTTCAGATCACTAGACAACTACCTTGGTCGAAGTTCCAACGGATGATCTTGGATACTTATTTCTCTACGAGTGTAAAGCGAAAGCTGGAGGATGATCTGAAGAACCTGCAGCAGGGCGACCGATCAGTACAGGCCTACTTTCAGGAGTTCACGCAGTTGCTTAACTGCGTGCCATTTGTCGCTCGGGATGGACCCCATCAGGTGGAGCTATTTGAGGCAGGTCTCCGCACTGAGATTTATACCTTGGTGCATGCTCAGCGGCTGCAGACTCTCGAGGAGGCCGCAGAGCATGCCCAGTGGGTAGATAGAGGAGGCCATGTAGTCGCCAGGCAAGGCGGTATGGTCGTGCAGAGCTCCGACAGGAAGCGACCAGCACACGAGGACGGGGGACAGGCTAGTACGGGGAGATCGCCGCGGCCTCAGTTCTCTAGCCGTGGGCATTCGAAGCAGCGAGGGCCTGGTGGATCCGAGGGGCCACCGCAGCACCAGCAGGAATTGCGGCAACAGACACAGAGATAGCAGCAGCCAGGACAGCCGCGGCTTCGCGACAGAGACAGATGCATATTCTGTGGAGGACCTCACATGTCGCACACCTGTGATCAGAGGTGGGGTCGTTGTTACAAATGTGGACAATCAGGCCACATTCGAGCTTCATGCCCCCTTTCGACCTCAGCGGCTCCTTCAGCACCAGCTCCTTTTTCATCTCAGCAGAGGTCGTCAGCCCAGCGGTCTTATGCTCCGGCAAGCGGATCACCTCCTTTTTACCCTGCTGATCACCGGCCGCCGGCTCAGAGCGGTCGGGTTTATGCCGCTCAGGTGGAGGACTTTGCAGCAGCCGACCATGTGGTGGCAGGTATTAGTTTACTTTTGGCATTAGATTTTGCATTGTATTACACTAGAGCATCCTAGTCATGTTTTAGGAGTGCATTTACTTTATTGCATGGGTTTGGGGTAGGACGGTCACCTTGTGCACGGGAGGTTCATGTTCCCGATCTTTGGCATGTGGAGGAGTGTTGTTGGTCCTGCCCGGTGCAGTTGAGTCCTAGATTGTGCCAGTAGACCTGATGGTCTTGACTCAGTTGCGGGGCTTGGTTATGGTACTTAGGACGGTTTGGCTGGCTCGGTTTTTCTTCTTTTCGCAGCGGTTGATTGTGCCGCGAGGACGGTTTTCTTGGAGAGCCAGGCCAGGAGGTGTTGGTGTACCTGGGTTACTTGAGGGTTATCTTCGCCTCTATGGTTTTAACTTCGCGTGTGAGGTGGATGTTTTGCCGTGGGTGTGTAGCCTTTTTGGCTAGCTTAGTTGAGGGGCCTACGGCGGCGCCGGGACTCGGGGGTATCCCCATTGATTGCGAGCTCCCGGAGGTTTTCCTATCGGAGTTGTCTGGTATGCCACCAGTTTGGGAGTTGAGGACACAACTCCAGGATTCGATGGATAGAAAATTTTGTCAGACCAGGTGTGTCGCCTTTGGGGGCGCCGGTGCTATTCAAGATGTGGAAGGTTGGTTCACTTCGGCTCTGTGTGGATTACCGAAAATTAGATGAAGTGACCATCAGGAACAAGTACCCTTTGTCGAGTATGGAGGATTTGATTTACCAGCTGCAAGGGACCTGGGTCTTCTCGAAGATTGATTTGCAATCTGGTTTTCTCGACCGTGTATGGCTGCGTGTTGATGCAGGAGAGTTGGGGAATTGCTTCTACATCCCGACGGTTTAAGGATTAGAGATCAGAGTCTGCGCATCAGTTGGGGGCTTTTATTGGATACCTCGGGAGTACAAAGGTACTCGGATCGAGCTTTTGTGCCGATGGTGTAGAGTACCGGGATTTCGGTTGCGCACCGACCTCGCAAGATGGCGTGGTGCGGGGGAATTGCCTCGGGCATGTTCCTTATGTGTTTTCAGTTGAGTTCGGGTTGATTCGGATCAACGCGGAAGCCCCAACTGGATTCGGAGTTTTCGGGCTTTATGCGCCGATAGAAGACTGGTTTGGGAAGGCGCGACTCCACCGTGGTGTGCAAAAAATTGGAAAACTCTGGGAACAAGTGTACTTTATGATTACAGCGGAATTCGGGAGGTTCCGGACTGACACGGAGTACCCGAAGGCGAAAAGTGAGTTGGAACTGGCAGTTTTGAGGCCGGTTTTTGGATTGAGCACACCGATTCCACGGTTGAGCTTTTTGAGGAGAAAAAGCTTTGAGCATGTGTATTTTCTGATTACAGCGGAGTTCGGGAGGTTTCGGACCCGTGTGGAGGCCCCGAGGGAAAAAAAGTGAGTTGACGGGGGCTTTTAATGGATTATTTAATTTTTTAATTTAATTAAATGTGGCTTTGGTCTATGGGTTTTGGAATGAAAGAAATTTGGGAGAGAGAAGCTCGATTTTTTTTTAGAGGGCATTTATGACTGCCAACCACCCTCTTAATTGCCTGTTGCTAATTAATAGGCCACATCACCTCATCTCCTTCGCAATGCAACAGAGGAATTAAGAAGTAAACAGAGGAAAAGAAAGAAAGGGAGAAAGAGAGAAAGGAAGAAAAGAGAAAGAAGAGAATGATTATTGATGAAAAAAAAAATGAAGGAATGAGAGTTGAGATAGTGGATCAACTACTTGGAACCTCGAGGGGCCGAGCGGAGAGCACGGCGCGCGTGATGGTTTTGCTACAGGTGTGTGGTTTTTGAGCTTGGGGCTTTTGCTGGTCTTTCTTAGTGTTGCTCTGGACTGTTGTCCATGAGGCTCGTGGTATGGTGGTGACCGCGGCGGAAGGCGCCGCGCGGGTGCCCTGCATGCGCGCTGAGCGCGCGCGTGGCGGGCCGAGCCGCCGCTCGGCGGGCCCATGCGCCGCGCAGCGGCCCAGGGAGCCTTGCGGCGGGCTGCAGTTGCCCCTTGCGCCGCGCGGCGGGCGCTAGGCGCCGCGCGGCACGCGCCTGGGCAGCGCGCGTGGCGGGCCTGGCGCCGCGCTGCTGCTGCAGCAGCGCGGCCAGCGCCAGCAGCAGAGCTGCGCGGCCATCGGCGGTTGTGCGTGCGGCTGCCGCGAGCGGTCGGCGTTCGAGCGACGGGGCTGGTTTTGCCCCGTGCGTGTGGGTGATTTTATTTGTGGTTAGCCTATTGATGGTTTTCTTTGGTATCTTTTTCTGGTTTTTGGGCAGCAGTTGCCTTGCGCGCGTGAGCTTGGTGCCGCGCAAGCTGTTGGAGCCGGCGGTGGACGGCGCAGCGGAAGCACTATGTAGAATACCGGAATTTCGGATAGCGCGCCGACCTCGTGAGATGGCGTGGTGTGGATAAATTGCCTCGGGCATGTTGCTTGTGTGTTTACAGATGATGTCGGGTTGATTCGGATCTACGCGGAAGCCCCAGCTTGATTCGAGGTTTTTCCGGGCATTGTGCGCCGATTGAGGACTGATTTTTGGGAAAGCCCCGACTCAACCGTGGTGTACAGAAAATTTGGGAACACTGGGAACAGGTATATTTTCATATTACAGCGAAGTTCGGGAGGTTCCGGACTGACGCGGAGGATCCGAAAGCAAAAAGTGAGTCGGAACTGGCAATTTTGAAGCCGGTTTTTGGATTGAGCACCCCGACTCAATGGTTGAGTTTTTTGAGGAGAAAAAGTTGTGGACATGTGTATTTTCAGATTACAGAGGGGTTCGGGAGGTTTCGGACCGGTGCGGAGGCCCCGAAGGCAAAAAGTGACTTGGAGTTGGCCTAATTTGGATTAATTAATTAATTTATTTAATTTAGGATTTTAGTATGTGAAGCAGCAATGTAAAGAAGGAAAGAAAGAGAAAGGGAAATGGATTAAGTGGATTAGGATTGGGCTTCAGATATTTTTTTATGGGAGCTTGAGTTGTCTTTTCCTTTTAATTAGCTGCCAACCCCCTCTTTAATTAGCCCCAGCTAATTAATTACCTGCGCCACGTCACCCTTCTCCTCCACTTCAAAGCAGAGGAAAAATAAAGAAACAGAGGAAAGAAAGAAAGGGAGAATGAGGAAGAAGGAAGAAGAGAGAGAGAGAGGGAAAAAGAAGGAAATGAGAGATGAGAGGGTGGGGATCAACTACTTAGGGCGCTGCAGCAGCACACTCAGCCGGCGAGCGCACGGGCGCGGCACGGCGGGCAGCGCGCGCGGGCTCCGCCCTACGCGCTGCCAGCCGCGCGGCTGGCAGCGCGCGGGCTCCGCGCGGCGGGCAGCGCGTGCGGGCGCCACGCTGCACACGAGCGCCGCGCGGCTGGCAGTGCGCGGGCTCCGCGCGAAGGGCAGCAGCGCGATGTTGGCGCGGCTGTCGCATGCGTTTGGCGAGCGTGCTGGTGGCCGGTTCCAGTGAACTGTGTGCGCTCGCGCCGGGGCTTGTGGCTGCCCGGGTTTCGCAGGGACTTTTGTGGACTTTTTTTGACGCGGTTTTTCCCTTTTGCTCTCACAGGACGGCGTCATTTGGGTTGGTTTTCGGCATGGTGCCGTGCGGAACTCGGATCAAGTGCGCGGTAGGGATGTTGATTGCAGTTTGCTCGAGGCATCGGAACTTGAGAGAGAGAAGCCTTGTGTGGTATGGCTGTTGGATTGAGGATGAAACTAATTTGTGCTTGTGGAGCTGGTGGTGTGTATGGGTGGATTTTTACTTAATTTATTGAGTGTGAGCTTGTAATTATCTTGTGCTGAGAGCTTTTAGGAGTATTGTGAGATTTTGAAGTGTGTTGTGATTGAGCAGAGTTGATACTGAGGATTTATGTGAGTGGTTATGAGAGCATGTACTTTTAAGTGTAAGCTATTTAAATTGTGGTGAACTTGATGTGGGCTGTTGCTTCATGTTGATGTTTGGGTGGATTTGAGGTGTACTTGAGCCGTTGTTTGTGCTGTGAGCTAGCTGTGGGTGAGCCGGACGTGGGCAGATTTTTCATAGCGGACTCAAGAATTTTAATGAGCATCCGAGGATTTTACCGTGGTTCGCGGCAGTGCGCGTACGGCGCGTTTTTCAGAGATTCGTCAGATTGAGGTTTTGGCGCTTCACCGACTTCAGCGGTTGTCTGCGGAAAGCGATCCAAGTGGGTTGGAATTTCTCCAAAATTTATGAAATGCCCTTTAATGCTATTGAATGCAAGTTGTTCATGTTTATTATGGCATTTTCTCCGTATTTAATCTGATAGTTACCTGGAATTTTCCGAGAAATTTATTAGAGCCCCAGATTATTTTTAGTATACTCCTGACATTGTGGGACACTAGGTTTCATGTTTGGTTGGCATTGTATTTGCACCTGAATCGTTTTAAAAATCGAGGAAAACCCGTTTTAAGGAAAAATCAGCTTTTTAAATGTGGTTTTTAAAGTATGAGTTCGCCAGAGGTATGGCTTAGATTCAGGGTGCTTGTATACCCGTGCCGAGGGGCCGGGTGGACTTTAGAGCATGTGTGTTGAGTTCTAGTGTCATGTGAGTTGAGCTCCTTGTGTGGATTGAGGAGATTGTTCTAGTTTATGTTTTTCCTGATGTAGTCGTTGAGGTGGACCTCCGACTTAGCTTGAGAGTTTGGGGTTCTGGCAGATCGAGTCGTAGAGGTTTTCCGACTTAGCCATGAGTTGTGCATTATCAGATTGAGTCGTTGAGGGTTCTCCGACAGATCATGTGAGGTTTGGGCTTTTCTTGTTTGAGTCGAGGAGTCTTTTCCGACTGAGTTGTACTTCTGAGCAATGAGTTACCGATCTGTTTGATCGTGGATTATAGCCTGCATGTGCCGCATATTGAGACAGTGAGACAGATGTGATACTTGAGTTCGGTGGGGTCGTTCCCCTCGAGCTACGCCCCGGGTGCGATGATGATACCGAGCCTGACGAGGCTACGATGTGGATATGCGCCTAGTTCATATACTAGAGGTCGCTTGATGCCCCTGGCCGAGTTACCAGGTGGTTGATGCCCCTGGCCGAGTTACCAGGGAGTTACTTGATTGAGATTGAGATAGTCGGACAGGACGCCCCACGTAAATCCCGTCCTCATGGGGATGTGTGGTAGTGGGCAGGTGCGTTCCTAGTCGACAGGCGCAGGCTTGACTGGACCCTATGTGGCAGTCTTTGGGATTGGGTGTTATGAGCGGGTGGTCACATATTATGTTCTTAGATGGTTTTTCCTTTGAGCATTGATACTGAGGCATTTTAGCAGTAGCGAGAGTATGCATAGCATGTTTATGATAGAGTTTCCTTTGAGCTTTATGTTGAGACACTTTAGCTGTAGTTTTCCTTCAGCTTATTTATCTATCTACCTATCTATCTGCATATCTTTCTGTTTTGCCTCCAGTAGACTTAGTGGGCATGCCGTGGATTTTGGGACGGTACCCACTGAGATCTGCCTTCTGCAGTAGATCTCACACCCGCTGCGGTGACAGGTTGAGGTGGTTGTTCCGGCTTGGTTCGCGCGGAGACAGCAACTCGAGGTGAGGACGCGGCCAATTAGTTCCTTACCAGCATTGAGAGTCTGAGGTAGATGTACCCGGTGTATTTTATGTTTCCACTTTTGTACTGGACATTCTGTGAGACTTTATACCTTGAGGATTTGTGTACTAGTGGAGTTTTACTTTTCCAGATGTTCAGTTTATTCTATAGCTTTTGGTTTTAGTTTCAGCTCTGATACATGTTTTTAGCGATAGATCTGACTTGCAGGGTGGACGCTTCGTCTGTGCGGCAGTTTCCGTACAGATGGCGGATCTGTTGGCGAACCCGGGTCGCAGTTTCGACCCCGGGGCGTGACACACCATCTGAAGTGTGCTGTTGGTGAGGGGTGGTCTTCGGGGGATCTTGGGTCTTGTGGGTGCTGGAGCTTGGCAGGGTGTGTATGTGCTAAGAGATTGTGGTGTGTGTGTACAGGAGTGATGGAAATTGAGTTATGACTTTTATTTTGGTGCTGTGAGCAATGTGGGTTGAGTTAAGGTGTGCTTTGGATGTATTTTATTGTTGGATTTTTTTAAGTGGACTTAAGTGAATGGTGGTTGTGAACATTTATTTATATTTAAGCTGATGTTGAGGGGATATTATAGTGGGCTGTGGACTTGAATGTGGAGTACTTAAACCCCTTTGCACTGATTTAGCCGGGGTGTGAGCCATGTTTACATGGGTTTTTTTTTGGAGGACTCGAGGGAATCTATTGGAGCTTCCGAGGATTTTTCCGGAATTTGCGACACGATTTTCGAGGTTTCGTCAGTTCAAGGTTCCGGCACTTCACCGACTTCAGCAATCTCCTGCAGAAAGCGTTCCAGGTGGGTTGGAATTTCTCCAAAATTTCTGGAATGCCCTTTAATGCTATTGAACGCAAGTTGATCATGTTTATCTTCTTATTTTTCGCTGTTTTTAATCTGATAGTTGCCTGAAATTTTCTGTATAATTTATTGGAACCCCGGATTATTTTTAGTAGACTCCTGATATTATATGACACTAGGTTTCATGCTTTGTTTGCATCATAATTGCACCTGAACCGTTTTAAAAATCGAGAAACCCGTTTTAAGGAAAATCAAGGTTTTCAAAGATGATTTTTAAATTATGAGTTGCCAAAGGTATGGCTTAGGTTCAGGGTACTTGTATACTCGTGCCGGGGGGCCGAGTGAATTTTTAGAGCATGTGTGTTGAGCTCTAGTGTCATGTGAGATGAGCTTCCTTGTGGGGATTGGGTGATTGCTCTAGATTGTATTTTTTTCCGATTTAGTCGTTGAGGTGGACCTCCGACTTAGCTTGAGAGTTTGGGGTTCTGGCAGATCGAGTCGTGGAGGTTTCCCGACTTAGCCATGAGTTATGCATTATCAGATTGAGTCGTTGAGGGTTCTCCGACAGATCAAGTGAGGATTTGGGCTTTTCTTGTTGAGTCGAGGAGTTTTTTCCGACCGAGTTGTACTTCTGAGCATTGAGTTGCCGATCTGTTTGATCATGGACCATAGCCTGCATGTGCCGTTTATTGAGACAGTTGAGACTGATGTGATACTTGAGCTCGTTGGGGTCGCTCCCCTCGGGTCACGCTCCGGATGCGTAGTTGTGTTGACACCCCTGGCCGAGTTACCAGGTGGTTACTTGCCCCTGGCCGAGTTACCGGTGGTTACTTGCCCCTGGCCGAGTTACCAGGTGGTTGATGCCCCTGGCCGAGTTACCAGGTGGTTACTTGATTGAGACTGAGATAGTCGGACAGGACGCCCCACGTAAATCCCGTCCTCATGGGGATGTGTGGTAGTGGGCAGGTGCGTTCCTAGTCGACAGGCGCAGACTTGACTGGACCCTATGTGGCAGTCTTTGGGATTGGGTGTTATGAGCGGGTGGTCACACATTATGTTCTTAGATGGTTTTTTTCCTTTGAGCATTGATACTGAGGCATTTTAGCAATAGCGAGAGTATGCATAGCATGTTTATGATAGAGCTTCCTTTTGAGCTTTATGTTTGAGACACATTAGCTGTAGTTTTCTTTCAGCTTACCATTATTTATCTATCTACCTATCTATCTGCATACCTATCTGTTTTGCCTCCAGTAGACTTAGTGGGCATACCGTGGATATTGGGACGGTACCCACTGAGATCTGCCTTCTGCAGTAGATCTCACACCCGCTGCGGTGACAGGTTGAGGCAGCTGTTCCGGCTTGGTTCGCGCGGAGACAGCAGATCGAGGTGAGGACGCGGCCGATTAGTTCCTTACCAGCATTGAGAGTCTGAGGTAGATGTACCCGGTGTATTTTATGTTTCCACTTTTGTACTGGACATTCTGAGAGACTTGTGAGGATAGTATTTGTTTTATTCCTGTGAAACTTTGTACCTTGAGGTTTTGTGTACTAGTGGAGATTTTACTTTTCCAGATGTTCAGTTTTATTCTATAGCTTTTGGTTTTAGTTTCAGCTCTGATACATGTTTTTAGCTATAGATCTGACTTGCAAGGTAGACGCTTCGTCTGTGCGGCAGTTCCCGTACAGATGGCGGATCTGTTGGCGAGCCCGGGTCGCAGTTTCGACCCCGGGGCGTGACAGATGGACATGTGGTTGGATTACCGGGGGCCCTGGGAGGAGCGGATGCTTGTGCCGATGCAGACTACTTGGTAGCTCGAGCGGTTAGCCCAGCTGTACTTGGATGAGGTGGTGCGGTTTCCTGGAGTGCCCGCCTCTATTTTGTATCAGATAGAGGCCCGAGGATTGCTTCGCGTCTCTGGAGGAATGTTTCGGCCTGGTCGGCCGAACTCGAGTTTTCATCGTCCGGCCCTCTGATTGCCGAGCCCTCTTCGACTAAGGCGATACCCTTTTCTTTCGCCCTTCTCTGATCCTTACCTGGACCCCATTGTGGCCGATTGTTGTCGCTATTTCAAACAAAATTGCTCATATTGAGCGACCCGGACGCCTAAATCAAAAATGTTGGCAAACTATCGACCCTCAAAATGATCGCGCGTCTTGTAGTTGAGTCCATTAAACGCGATTTTTGCGAATTCGGACTCAAACATTCTCACGAAGCAACAATTTCTTGCTGCCTTGAAACGGCCACGGTAATCCTCAACCGTCTCCCCGGCATCCTGCCGGCACGACGCTAAGTCGGCAACCGATGATTCGGGCATGGCACGATAAAACTGCTCATGGAATTTTGCCTCCAACTCGTCCCAGTCTTGGATGGAGTTATGGGGCAAATTTGTGTACTAGGAGAAAGTCGTCTTGGTTAACGACGCACTAAAAAGTCTCATTTTCAGAAATGGGCTGGCGGCTGCCTCCCGGCATTGGGCCGTGAATCGAGCAATGTGCTCGATTGTGTTCTCGTTCTCTTCTCCTGAGAACTTGTCAAACTTCGACATTTTCTAGTTAACCGAGTACAGATGGTATGTATCTATGTTAGCCGGATACGGGGACCTGAATATAGGCCGGGTTGTCGGCCTGGCCTCTGTGCCGAATGTGTTGCGAATTATTTCCTCCACGTGGTCGTGTATGTCGGTGAGTCCCACCAGAGGGACTGGGGCCGCCGGCTGCACCGGGAAAGGTGGCGGCCCACATTGGCCGGCCCGATGGGCCTCAGCAAGCCCAGCTTGATATGCCACGGCTGCCATTTGAACCTGCGTAGGTGGCGTCCAGTGTTGGTCAGTCTGGATCTGAGGTGGTCCGTGTTGAAGGACCCGCTCGTCCGTCTTGCCTTTAGTCATCTCGACGGCCTCGATCAGAGGCCCCGGAGTCGTCACCTGTGCTGGGGGGTGGCGGCCTGTAATGGCCGACCCGTTGTTGAGGAAGTCCCCAAGGAGGGACCTGTGAGGACCCGAATCCCCGCTTAAGGGTTTACTGTTGGATTAGTGGCTTCTGGGAGTGTTTGTGCGCGCGTCGGGCCCAAGAAATGGATTTAGGGTGTAAATTGGGAGTAAGTTTGCATAACCGGAGGCCTTTGGAAAATTTTAGAAATGGAATTGGGCAAAACGGACATCGGATTTGGATTCAGCGCGCGAAAACGATGAAAATGGACTATTTACTTGTGTTTTTCGGAGCCCGGATGCGAAAAAACGGTTTTCGAGGTGTGGGTGTACTGTTCCGGCGGCCGGAGAGGCGCCGGCGGCGGCGGCGGGCGGCGGGGCGCGGCGGCCGGCTGAGGCGCAGCCGCTCGGTCCACCGCGGAAGCGTGCACCCGGGCGCGGGACACGTGGCGGCTCCCGGTTGGCCGGCGCAGCAGGCGCGGTCCACGGGAAAAGCGCGGGTGTACGGTGGACCGGAGGGTGACACGTGGCAGCGTGTGATTGGTGCGATGTAGCGCGCTCGGTCCACGGAGCGGGCAGGGGTGGCCTCGAGATGCGTGCCTGGCAGGGGCGCAGGCGCGCACGTGGGAGCGCGTTGACGTGTTTCCCGCGCTCGGGCGCGCCACGCGTTAGGCGTCCGGGTGGCCACGCGGCGCAAGGCGGTTGGCGGTGCCGGCTGTAGCCTGTTTTGCGCTGACGTGGCACACCCGAGAACTTTGGCCTGTACCTCTTTCCCTGCTCGGATTCTCGCAGTGCAACCCTCAGCAAAATTCTTCCTCTTCCAGAGCTGCTTCCATCTGTGGATTCCTGGGATTTTTAGTGGCATGCACTTCGAGGTTTCCATTTTTACGGCGCGGCGCGACGCTCGTTCATTTGTGATCTCCTTCGTCGCGTTTCGGTGCGAGGACTCCCCCGGCTTACTCCGACCACCGTTTTCGTCGATTCTTGCGCCGTTGGCTTCACGACAGGTAGGGCTACGATCTTCGTGATTTGAGTTTTCCCTCTTTTCGAGTTTTTCTCGGAGTTCTTCGAGCCTTTTTATGACCCATCTTCTACTGCGGAGTTTTGGACAGCACCTTGGTTTTTCGGCGATATCTCCGCGCACAGGCATCGGATGGAGGCGTGCCAATAATCGTTTTGCATCTACACATCGTAAGGAACGTCCTCGAATTTTCCTGGATTTTTCTGAGTTTTCCCCGAAGGTGAAAAATCTCTGTTTCCAGAGCTAAGTGCTACAGATTTTGTACAGGATTCTTTTGAGAGGGTCACTTTGTCGGATTTTTATCTCTGCATCTGGGCATCGGAATTCGACGTTTAAGGGCTCTATTGACATCTACACTTCGCGAGGATCGCCGTCGTATTTTTATTGGATTTTTTGGAGCATTGCTTACAGGTGAAAAATGCGCATCTTTGGGACTGTTCCAGCAGATTGTTTGTACTTGGGTTTTTGGTGGAATAAAGTGTAATCTTGGACCTTTTGTTGTACCCAGGGGTGTTTGCGGGTGTTTTGAACCCGTTGGTGTTGAGGAAAATTGGAGATTGTTGTTCTTGGGTATTTTCAGCTGTGGGACCCTGGACAGTTAGCACTTTCGGGTGGGTATTTCGCTTCCCAAAATCGATGGACTATCTACTAATTCTATGGATAGGGAACATACATGCCATGAGATAGTTGAGACTGCATGTTAGAGAGTGATGTTATCTTCCCTGTATTATTGTTGATTCATGTTTTCCCTGATCCTGCTTTAGTTAGATTAACTGCTATATTGGAACTTGACCTAGCACCCCTGTCATATGTTGCATGTGTAACCAGACTAGTAGAAAACTCTCACTTGGGCTAGGTTTATTTATGTTTTAGACATCCACACATCATACTCTATTCCTGGACATAGTGTCATCCTCGCCCGGGTAGTGGGCCGAGTGGTCGAGATTCTTCTTAGTGTGGGATGCATGTTACACTCGTGCTTGGGAGCAGAGTGGAGTCTGGTAGTTGTAGCTAGTCTTTTGTCTGTGGCGGAAGCCGTTTGGGTGAACAGTGGTCCCGGGATGTTTGTTTCCTTGTCGCCACTGTGTTAGTGGCAGTAGGGTACCAGTGATAGCAGGACCTTGAACCCAGAACCTTTTTGGACACACACATGATTTTAGTCAACCAATGTTTTCTTCCAAGCATCGTAGGGTCGCCGGAGTCTGTTCTTGTTTGATTGGACAAAGGCATTAGCCCTTCAAGGTTTGGATATAAAACTTGTTTTCAAACTATTTTCCTAAAAAGAACTAAAAATCATAAAAAAATGAATTTTACTCAAATCAAGATGGCTTTCAAAAAGAAACTATTTTAGTCCTCTCCCCGCGTGGGTTTGAGTGGAAAATGGCTTTCAGTAATAAATGTCACCTTTTTCCTATAAACTTTTCCCCTCGAGATGATTCGAGTGGTCTGGGTTCTAAGGGCTGCCTTTTTCTCCGGGTCGAGAACAACAAGGGGCTATGCCTAGAGCCTGTTCTTGTTTGATTTGGGTTGTAGGTTCTAGTCTTTCGGGGTTCTCGGACCCTTCATTGTTGTCGGTTGTGGAGTATACCCGGCTAGTGAGTTGCATGCCGAGTTGATGTTCTTTCTGGGAGCCGTTGGGTTGACAGCGGTCCTAGCTGTTGAGTGGTTCTTGTTAGAGAGTTAGAGAGGTGATTCGGGTACTATCGATCTTGTTGATCGTGGATTGGACTATAGCCTGCATGAGCCATATTGAGCTCGACAGAGATGCGCGGATACTTTCCTCGGTGGGGTCGCGCCCCTCGAGTGCCACTCCGGAGTTGGGCCTGTTTCTTGCTATCGCGACTTGTCGACGCAGTCCCTCTGGCTGGGCCAGTTTTGGCAGTTACGGACACCCTACGGTAGACCCGTCCTTTTGTGGATGTGCGGCAGTAGGTGGGCGCAGGTTTGACTGGACCCTATGCGGCAGTCAGCATAGATTGGGTGACCATACTTGAGTGTTAGTAGATGCATCATATTTCCATCTGTTCCACTTTTTGAGCATCTAGATAGAGGCATAATAGCTGTAGAGTTTATTTTCCAGCTCTTTCCTTTCAGCACTGCATCTGTTACTTTATGCCTCTAGTAGACTTAGTAGGCAGACCGTCGGGCTTGTTGGCGGCACCCACTGAGAACTACTGTGGGATGTAGTTCTCACACCCGTCGTGGTGTCTTTTTTCCCAGGGACTTCTACTCCTGTTCCTGCTGCTCCAGTTGCTGATTCTGCTGATCGAGGTAAGGGAGTCGCGAGCTAGATCCCTACCAGCCGTCTGCCAGTGAGAGAGTAGTTGTACCCTATTTTGGTGATGTATTAGTATTGTTAGGGTTTCCTTTTGGGACTTATCTGTATATTTCTTTTTCAGTTGAGAGACTTATGTATTTGTGAGGACTTGGGTTGTATATATTTTATTTTCAGCAGTTTACTTTTCAGCTCTGATATCTGTATATTGTAGTTGATCTTTTGCAGGTTAGTCGCTTGGTCTATACGGGGCTTCCCGTATGGGCGGCGGATCTGTTGGCGAACCCGGGTCGCAGTTTCGACGCTGGGGCGTGACAGGACTTGTCCATCAATCTTGCCCTCAACTCTCCCGGCGGGCCTGGCCTGAGATACCGGAGCCGTCGGATGTACTTGGAGAGGTGGTGGCCCGTAGGTGCTTGCCTGGTACTGGACCTACCCTTGTAAAGGGACCTGTTCGCCGTCCCTGCCCCCAACTTTGTTGCTGGATGAATGGCATTGGTGAAGGCATAGTGATTCCCCAACAGGTGTCCGAATGTTGGCCGATATTCTGCCACACCAGCCATATCCCCGTCTGGTATGGGATCTACTGCGGCTGTATTGCCCCTAGTGGCTACGCCACTTGACAAGTAGCCGCCGACGGTTTTGGGGGTTGTACTGCCGGCATTGCCGGCGTCGTTATGACTGGCTGTGTCGGCAATTGCTGGGGTGCTATAGAAGTAAACCCTCCATCGTGTGGCTCGTTCCGGACAAGTGCTTGTCCGATTTGAGCCACTCCCGTTTGAGGCTGATATGACAGCCATTATCGAATCTAAACGGGCTTCCCGTGCCTGGCTATTCCTTTCGAAGGATACTTGCGTCCTCTCAACACGGTACACCATTCGGGTCATATGCCCGACTAGCTCGGCTAGGGTCAACTTGCGTGGTGCCGACCTCCTACTGGTTTTGGGAGCCTCCGGTGTCGTCGGTGGCGGATCATCCGCACGTCCGGCGCTACTAGCCTGGTCGTTTCCCGACATATTTGCGATAGGAAGATAGGTAAAAAATTATCTAAGGGTCCCACCAGGCGTGCCAAGAGAATTATTGGGGCCAAAATGGTGACTTCGCGCAATCGGCCCCTAGAGTGACCCTCAGAGATGTCGAGTGCGCCGCGTGCCAACAGATCAAGCAATCGGGCCGAGGAGGGATCTGCTCGGCCGAGTTCTCCTCTGGTAACTCTCGCGACCGTTCGGCTTAGAATAGCCGAATCGGATTTATGGAGGTAGAGAGGGATCGCTGGGTTCGACTTGGAGTAGCCGAACCGGATACAAAGATACTGACACGGCTAAGGAGCCGATTACAACTTTATAGAATTAAGAAACCAAATAAAGACACGGCTGATTGGCCGATTAAAACTTTATATTGCTTGAGAAGGAGATATAAGGATAATGATACGGCTGATGACCCGATTACAACTTTGAAATGCTAGAGAAGGGGATACAAGAAAGAAGTTAGGGATAGAAATTATGATTAAGCCTACTCTTAGAAAAGCGGTAAAGAAAAGCAGTAAAAGTTAAGTTAACCTACTCCTAAGATACGAAGAGCTGGAGTGGTATCGGGCTGACGAGGTTGCCGGACCCCTTTTCCTTCGTTGGTCCGGGTATTTATACACTTCCCGAATCATGTTATTAAGTGCCGATTTGAATTATCGGCGTTAAATTGGGGAAGTTATCGGATATTCAGCAACCACTTCCTTTTAAGTCGAATGCCCTCAATTAGGATAGTAGTCGCTTCTCCGTCCAAGTTGATCCCCTTGTCATCGCGCCAGAGCGTGATCCTCAGCGCTTTCCAGTACTGGGCGCGGCATGTCGTTCTGGGTCGGTTGCGGGATTTGCGCCCGAATCCTGCATTCCTTTCTTCCGGGGTCTACCTGCATTCCTTACTTCCTGCATTCATTCCTTCCTTCCGGGGTCTTCCTTGGATTTCTGTGGATTGGTTTGCTAGTGGAGTTGTGGCTTGAGGGCACCTTTTCGGTGTGTCGGAATCGTCGGCGCGCAAAACGGACGCGCAAAACAGACGCAAAAAACGAACCCAGCGCGAAAAACTGTGAAATACACTATTATTGTGTATTTTCCAGTTCAGGGTCCAGACCTTGAAAAATCAAGGTCCGGACCGTCGTTGTGCGCCGGGTCCAGGACCGGGGCCGCACAGCGTGGCGCACGGGCATGCGCCAGCACAGGCTGCGCCAGCACGCGTCAACAAGCGCAAGCGCAACGGGGCGCGCCGCGTGGCGAGCACCGCAGCGGGGCGGACCGTGTGGACGCGGGCGCGGGGCGCCGCGTGTCCTCTCCTTGGCAGGCCGGGCTGCGGGAGGATCCGAACCCGAAACCCTTTAAGGGTGTTTTTTTGGGTAGTTTGTTGGTTATTTGAGCTTTAGGAGTACTTTAGCTAGGATAAGAGGCTATAAATTGGACCCCTTGGATAGTAGACAATCTTTTTATCACCCTGAGACTTTCTCCTCTCTGTTGTGAAGGCCATTAATAGAAAATTCATCTTCTTTCTCCCTCCATTAACAACATTGTTGAAGCTTGAAGTTTGCTACTTGGGTTGACCACTTTGTCACCTTTTCTTGCAAAGGGTCCCTAGAGCTGTAGGAGTGGAATTTCGAGGTGATTTTTGCGGAAAAATTTCCAGCACTTTGAGTTCTACAACTTTGGTATTTGAAGGGAATCCTAGTTTGGACTCTAGACCAGTTAACTTTTGTGATCTTTGAGACCTTTGTTCACAGCATGAGATTCTGAACAGTACTTGGTATTTCTCTTTCCCTAGACAGTACAAGTGGAGTTTTCAGCTGATTCTTGAGGGAAAATCTTCAGCACTCGAAGCTTTACAACTTTCATATTTGTGAGAAGTTCCAATTTGGATTTTAAGTCAGGTAAATTAAGTCATCTTTAAGACATTTGTGCACAACTTGAAGTTCTGAGCAGCACTCAGTGTTTTCCCTCCTCTGGACAGTAGGATTGGAGTTTTGAATTGATTTTTGTGGGAGAATCTTCATGACTTGATGCTTTACAACTTTGGTATTGAAGAGAGAAGCTAATTCCTGCATTTAAGAAGGTATGTATGCCCATCTTTGAGCCCCTGTGTACAGTTTTCAGTTTTGGACAGATTGGAGTAGTTATGGAATTTCTCTTTCTTTCCTTGATGAAATGGAGAAGTTTAAAGTTGGGTGATCTTCTAAACTTCAAGAGGAACATTTTGACACCTTAATCTCGAAATTTGGATGATAATTGATATACCATCTTTAGCCTTCTTCTCAGACTTAGTGTTGCTGAAATCTGCATGCTTAATTGGAACACGTTGCTTTGCTATTTGAATGTTGGAATTAAGATTGTGGTTAATTATGATGTTATGGCTATTTCAAGTGGTGGAATACAATCTCAAGAGCATGATGAACAATTCCTCTTTTGGTTTCAACTTGTAAGTATATTTAAATTTAGATGTATAGCAAATTGAATTTCAGCTTAAGATTTTATGTTGGAATTTTGGACAGCATTGATTCATTCTAATGCTGAGCCTATTTGAAAGAGTTAAATTTATAGCTTTTTGGGGATCTCTTGATGTTTTTAAGTTTGAACTTAAGAATCAAATTTGGGCTGTTATATTAAAGTTAATGGGACATATATATAGCAGATTTTGAGTTCATTCACTACTCGTTCAAATTTCGGAAATTCTGCGCAGACGGTAATGTTTTTGCTATAACTTTCAATCCGACAGGAGTTTTAAGGCAATTTCAGGTTTGTTGGAAAGCTGAGAACTTGAGGAGCGTACTCGCCAAAAATCAGATTGATCGGACTTCAGATCAGCGAGAAAACAGGTGGATTATTGAGCACATCGAAATTGCGACCTACAAGTCGACTCAACCAGAACTTCGGCATTGTGTGGTTAAGATGTTTATTATCTATACTTAGTTAATTATGCTTCAACTTGAGACTTATGAAGGTGAACTACATATATATTGTAAGAGAATTATTTCATGCTTGCTTGGACATTAGATAGGCCACACTCTTTTACATATTGCTATACTATTCATGTTGGAATCAAACTTAGGAGAAAACCTTTTCTTTTTCTCTTATACTGTTATTGCTCGGGTTAGAGTGCAGGGATGGGGATAGTATAGCTATGTTGTTGAGTCGCGTGGGATAGCACCACATTATCGACTCGGAATTTGGTTTGGCAACCGTGGATTGTGGGCGGTTGGGCCGATTAGTATTATGCATCAGTTGGGTCGGGTTTTGCATTAGTGGATAGAGAGTTCCACCTTGAGCATAGTGATGACTTTCGCCTGCTGTACTGATATGGTTGACATTGGTTACTTATTTACTCGAGTGGGTCGCGCCCACCGAGTGCCACTCCGGAGTAGGCGGGATTGACTTTATACAGATTGGAATCGGGTTTGTGCTGACCGTACGAGCTATGATCTATTGGTCGGAGCCGGATTTGTGCTGACCGTATGTAGTGCACCGACTCCGCGGAATAGCGAAGTGCGGTGAAATCACTTGCAACGTGTTCAAAATATGAATACACTTAAGTTCGGATTATTTCGGATCGAAGCGGGAGCCTTCGGATCGAAAAGCGAGTTGATGGCGCGCAAATTGGAAGCTTCAGACTTGTGAGGCTTCCAGTTGCATTGCGTACCGGTACACACTGAGGGGTACCGGAACGAATTAAAAAGGAAACCAACAGAGACTTCTCGGTTTGGAGAATTCCAGAAAATATTCTAAGTCCCTGAATACCGGTACCAGATGTTGCGTACTGGTACCCGAAACTCAAGAAGGCTTGGGTACCGGTACCAAAAGTTGGGTACCGGTACCCTATACAAAATTAGAGATTTCGTAGGTTTAGTACCGGTACACGAAGTTTGGTACCGGAACTGAAGGCCGTGTACCGGTACTCAAACCCGAGCACCGGTACTCAATGCCCAGAATGCTGGGACAGTGAGATGAATTCTTTTGTAAGTGGGGGCAGTTTGGTAAATTCACCCCACCAGCTACCCCATTGTATAAAACCCCTCTCTCCCTCTCTCTCCTCATTCTCACTCTTCTCCCTCTCCCTACGTGAGAAACCAGAGAAAGAAAAGAGAAAAAGGAAAAGAAGAAGAAGAAGATGAAGAAGATGGAGATGAAGCTGGGGTTTGGAATTTGATCACCCAAGAAGCTTGGGGATTTCGTGGAAGGCCTCAAGGGAGCTTTCTAAGTGAGCTCCAACCCTTTTCCCTCTCTCTTTTGGCCAAGAACTCAAGAGGAAGGTATGTGGAAAATCTAGGGTTTTCCTCTTTGGAATTTATATGGGTTTTAAAAGAGATAGAAATGATCTCTTATAGTTCTAAACCTATTTTTAGAGATTTTATTGGAGGTTTGAGGGATCAAACCCTAGTTCTTGCAACAAGAACATCAAGGTGGGGGATTCTTCCGAAAATGGGTGACCTCTCTCCTTTGTCCTTTGATTTTCTGACCTAGAAGCATGTTAGTAAGCATGTTAGGGTATTAGGACCAAGTATGTGATAATGTGGGCCTAACCCTAAAAGAGGATTATGATAAACCTATTGTAGGTTAATTTTGCAGGAGTAGAAAGAGCAAAGGATAAATGTTGTAAGATTATGATAGGGTATAACCCTAGAAAAATTATGTGAATGAATTTGGAGAAAAATGTATGAGGGATGTAAAACTAGAAGAAAATCTAGATTAAGGATTTAATGAGTGGCATGTCAACCTAGGAGTTAATCCTAGAGGAACGAGTGGCATCATCTTAGGAGATAACCTAAGGTTGATTATAGAATGTTCAACATAGAGTCAAATGTACTCTAGGTTATTTGGGAAGGAGAAAACATAGAGTCAAATGTACTCTAGGTTATTTGGGAAGGAGAAAACATAGAGTCAAGGGTACTCTAGGTTAAAGGAAAGGTGTTATTGGAGATAATAAACTCTAAACAAGAAGGGAATGGAAATTAGAGTTACTGAACCTTAAACTAAGGTGAAAAATGCAACTAGAGTAATAACTCTAGGTTAAGGTGGAAAAATGAGAAATATGAAATAGAGTCAATGAACTCTAGGACGAATGTGAAAGATTGAAATAGAGTTAATAAACTCTAGGCCAAGCGCAAATGAAAATGTATAGTGTCCTTGTGACATGATGGAAACCTTAAGGCTAATTAAGACATGGGGTTGCGAAATGAGAACAGGTAAGGAAAAGTAAAAAGGGGCTAAAGGGCTAAAGTAATTGCCAAGTGGCAAGATAAATGTAATTGTAAAGGAACAAGATGTTCAAATCTAAATTGGAGTTAGAGACACCCAAACTATCCTAGAGTAAAGAACTTAGGATAAAAGATAAAAGTGAAAATAGAGCATTGAGGCATGAATGCTAACGGGAGGGTTGAGCATATGTCACTCCCGGGTGGATGAGTGCCAAGGTGCTTTAAACTCATCTAGAACCAAAGAGAAAAGAAAAAGCTTAAAGAGCATAAGGAAGCTAAAGGCTTAATTGAATGAAAGAAAGTAATGTTTAAAGAAAAGTAAAAAGGAAAAATAAAATACATTGGGCCGAGCACTACGGGAGGCGGTACTATATCCTGTTCTTGTTTGATTGGGGTTGTAGGCATCCGTCTTTTGGAACCCTCGGACCCAATAAATGTAAGCTGTAAAAGAAAAGTCTAAATGGCTAATGGGAGGGTTGAGCATATGTCACTCCCAAGTGAATTAAAGAATTAAAGGCAAGTTGCCAACGGGAGGGTTGAGCATATTTCTCCCGGGGAAAGTGTGTGAGCAAGACTCAGCTTCCCAAAGGAAAGACAAAGTAAAGAGCTATAAGCCAAAGTGAAAGAAAAGAAAAGAAAAGAAAAGATAATAAAACGGGCGTACCTTCGGGGGTGAAATGTGGTCCTGTGGGACGTAAAGGGTGTGTCCCTCTCCCCGGACGCTCCTGTCGGACGTAAAGGGCAGTGTCCCTCTCCCAGGTGGCAACCCAAAGGACACATTTTTCTCGTTGGGACAGGGTAGCACTTGCGGGTGCTATCGGCAACCTTGAAAATTTTGTCTTATGGTAGCATGACTGCCGGGCTGGGGCCCTTTGGGCAAGAATTTTCGAGGGTTTAGCAACTTGAACTAAAGCACAAGAATGTAAAAGAGGTAAAGAAGAAAGTAGAATGGCCTAGGTGGCCAGGTTAGTATAACCCTTTTGTAGCGGCATAGTGGCCGAGTTTTGGATAGTGGCCCAGAGGGGCACGATTGATAGCAGTGAGATAGGGAACATACACAGATAGTGTAGATTTATTCATACATGTTATGATCATGTTAGTCAGCATCTGCAGTTACTATTAGCATAGATTATCTTGCTTGCTTCCATTGGACCAAGTGGTGTAGAATATTCTTTCTCGGTGGTTGAACCCACTGGGAACTTTAAGTAGTTCTCACACCCTTGGGTGACCATTTTTCCAGGTACAAGTACAGCCAGCGAGGCATGCGATAGGGGCAAGGGCCCAGCAGCATAGAGACCTAGAGGGTCTAGCAGATGTATCCCTTTTTACATTTGAGTGAACTATGTATTGTGAGAAAAAAGGAATGTAAATTATAATATTGAGTTCAAGTTGAGAGATGAAAAATGTAATAAATGATATATTATGGTTCACTCATGTATGCTTTCATTCTTAGTTTAAACTTGTTGTTTATTGGATGAAAGTTTTTAATTAGTGGTGGTTTTAGTACTCTAATATTGAGCTTCCGCATACACTGAATGTGATATTTTGGATGTTACAGTTCCTTTCGGGTATAGAGAGGTCATGCTCGATTGGTGGGTCTGTTGGCGTGCCCGAACTGTCCAAATTGGCGGTCTCGGGGCGTGACACCGTACGACTTATGATCTGTGGTGATGTGAGAGCAGGCAGGTCCGGGTTTTATACAGGACCATTTTATTGGGTTATATCTCGGCAGTTGTCTTTCAGTGATTCATACATGTCGTTGATACACGAGGGTAGGGATGATCTACTGTCATGCGAATAGTTCGACAATTTCGAAAGGCTGCTCCAGAAATGGAGAAGGTGCTGGAACCTGTTCTTGTTTGATAGGGTGAAGGCCCTAGCCTTTCGAGATTTTCGAACTTTTCGCCGTTGACGGTAGTTTCTTTCAATGATACATTCATACATACACTTGACATTATTCAGTTGGCATTGGGCATAGTAGAGTAGTTTTCATTCCAGCTTTTACTTTTATACTTACTATCATCTCCTACTTTGCTTTTTTTTCGGTAGACTCGGCGGGTAGGTCGGAGGTTCGATGATTTACCCACTGAGGACTACTTGTTTAGTAGTTGTCACACCCATTGTTACTCCCCAGTGACTTCCTCCGGAGCAGCGGCACAGGCAGAGCGCGGCAAGGGAGTCGCGGACTAGATAGAGCTCCACCACGGCGATTTGGATAGAGGTTGTCCTTCAGTTTCTTATTTTCAGTTTTTATAGACATTCAGACTACTATATATATTTGGTATGGCTGGAGCCAGCTGTCTGTATTTATTTTATGTTGAGAGGTGGATTTGTATTTTGATGTAGTAGATTCGTTTTATATTGAGAGTTGTTAGTAGAGTTGTTCTTAGAGTTGTATTATGGTGATGTTGGAGTTGTATTTGGAGTTATTTTCATTGTATATATGTGGAGTTGTTGGAGAGTTGTGTTGGACTTGTTTAGTAGTGGTGTACTTGATATTTCTGTTAGTAGAGTTGTACTTGTTCTTTGTTGGAGATGGTACTGTGGGGTTGTATTTGGAGTTTGTATGCGGAGTTGTTCTTTTGTTCATAGTGGTGTTGTTGGAGACCTCTGTTGAGGTGGTGTTTGACTTGGGAGTGGTTGTATTTTTATATATATACAGTTTAGTCTGTGATTTATTTCCTCGCTCTATACCACTTTTTGTGGCTTTACTCACTCCTGTACACATCATCTTGTTGCTTGAGGTGTGGTATCGCTTCGTATACGTGGGAAATACTGTGTATACGACGGATCTGTTGTCGAACTCGGGTTCTGGTTTCCACCCCGGGCGTGACAACCTTCTTTCGGCACGAGCGGCCGAAAGCTGACTCAGACTCCCACCTTCTCCGTCGACTGACTGTGGCGGTCTGATATCTGTCTTCGGCCGAGCGGCGGCCCTGGATGAGATGGTAATCCTCCTGTTGACCGCTTCTTTTGTCAGCTGATCCTTCTATCGGTCGATGCTTTCAACCGATAGCCTGTGTCGCGTGCCGCATTCTCACGCGGCTGAAATCGGTCTTGATCGAGACGGAGGTCTTCTTTTTCTGACTCGTTCTCCTGTCGGCTGATGTCTGTCGGCCGATTGTATCCGCCATGTGTCGCTCTTTTAAGAGGCAAAAATTCTAGTCTCAACAGCCTTGCATATATGTGAACAAGAAAACCTAGATGTAGGTTACCTTTGCATGGAAATGAACTTAGGAGAAACCTAGGTCAAACTTTGGGTGATATGGAACTTAGGAGAAAACGTAGGTTGAAAAGTGAGTGGCATTGAACTTAGGGAAAACCTAAGGCAATCGCATAAAGTATAAACTCTAAATGAGAACATAGAGTCAATGAACTCTAGGTTAAGTGTGATATGAGAACACAGAGTCAATGAACTCTAGGTTAAGTGTAATATGAAAACATAGAGTCAATGAACTCTAGGTTAAGAGTGATATGAAAACATAGAGTCAATGAACTCTAGGTTAAATGTGATATGAGCATATTGGTGTCCTTGGGACATCGTGGCACCCTAAGGTTTTAAACATAGGGTTGATGAATAAGCATAAGTGAGTTGGTGTCGTTGGGACATCTTGTAACGCTATAGTAAAGAACTTAGGGTCGAATGTGCAAAGTGAGTAAATAAAAGAACTCTAACCTAAATTGGTGTCCTTGGAGAATCCTAGCTATCCTAGAGTTAATAACCTACGATAAAAGAGGATAGTAAAAGAGAAAAGTAAAAGAGAATATAAAATGTGCCTTTCGGATTTGAGACTCGTCAATTGGGAGCACGACTCCTAGGGCAAGCGCCTATCGGGCGAGGTACTTCCGAAAGGGTTATAAAGTGAATGAAACTAAGAGAACAAGTTAGTGTCCAAGGGACATATGTTATAGTCCTAGAGTCATGCAACCTAGGGAGAGACAGTGACCGAAGTCGCGACATTCCGGAATGGCTTAGAGGGAGATGTCGATCACCCTCGACTCTCAGTACAGTGGCGGGAGATGCCGATCACCCTCGACTCCCAGGGGAGAAGTCGATCACCCTCGACTTCCTATATAGTGCGTGATGATGCCGATCCCCCTCGACACCAAGTGACTGTGCAGTGCTTGGAGATGCCGATCCCCTCTCGACTTCAAGTGACTAGCGGGCACGGCTATGCCGATCACCCTCAACGCCGTGGCCCACCGATTGGAGAGTAGCTTGACTATTCGGGTTCTTCATGAGGTATTGAGATATGGAATCGGCTCGAGACATGTGGCGTAGAGAGTATGCACATGATTGGTAGGTGAGCGAATGGGACCTAATTAGCTAGTGGGCTAAGTAGAGGTCATGGCAAATAAAAACATAAAGGTTTTAAAAGTGAAAGGTAAATGTAAAATGCACCTTCGAATTTGAGATTCATCAATTGGGAGCATGACTCCTAGGGCAGGGGCCCGTCGGATGAGATACTTCCGAAAGGCTAAAATTAAAAAGAAAATAGAAAGTGACCGAGTGCGGTCGGGTTAGTTGTGATCCTTGATTAGCAGTATAGTGGCCGAAGTACATTTTAGTAGCCTAGTGTGGCATGGCTTATAGCATTATAGCTGCAGTAATCGTGAATTTTGAAAACTGAAATTCGAATTTAAATATATTTTTTTGGGAATTTTTGTTAGTCAAAAAGTGCAAATTAACTCAGTTTTCGGGAAAACTGTCTCCCGATTTACAGATCCGGCCCGAACTCGAAAAACTAAAATCGTCAGTAGATCCGTCTTGTCGAATTGATTAAAAATGACGCAAACCGATTTTCAATCTAACGGACTGATCGTCCCAAAAACAGCGAAAAATCGAGGCGGGGCCACGACTAAAGTCGTGAATAGTAACCCTGATTTAATTCCCCCTTTGGCCAACGTCGGCCGATCGACCGTCTGGAGTCTGAATCGAACGATCCAGATACTCGATTTGAACGGTTTAATCATTCTGAGATCAATGGCGCAGCCCGTTTTTATGTTCGACAAGCCTAGGGCATCGAAATGTGTCACGCCCCGGGTGTAAACCGGAACCCGGGCCCGTCTACAGATCCGCCGTGCACACGGTATTTCCCGCGTACACGAAGCGCCAAACCTGCTCAGATATAAGAGATAATAATAAAAGAGCAATAAAAACAGAGCTGAACTAAAACTAATACATCTCAGACTGAAGCTGGAAATAAAATACAATACATCTGTATAAATGATACATCTGTCTCTCCCAGCTCACCCGAATTAAATACAACCTGCTGGCAGAAGCCAGTCCCAAATGTAAAAGTACAACCGTCTGAGGAAACATGGGTACATCAACAGTCCAGCTAACCCGCTCATCCTGCCTCGAGATCTATCTACTCAACCGTCCTCTCTCCTCGACCCGCCGCTGAAAGCCCAGCAGCACCCGCAGAAGACACTGCAAAACAAGGGAGAAGAAAAAAAGGAAAGAAGAATGGGGGTGAGAACTACTAGTAAACCAGTAGCCTCCCCTAGTGGGTAAAACCTCAAACTCTGACACACCCACTAGATCTACCAGAGGCAAAAAGGAAAGAAGAGTGGTAAGAAATGAAACTGCTGAAAAAGGGAAATCTACCACTACTATGCCTCTAAAATACAGTCCTAGACTGGAATAACCGTATGCAACAATAACCAACCGTCCCAGATGAACCCAATCTGTACCGCCCTCATCATCGGGCAAGTAAGCTGCACCGATGTGATAGCAAAATTCCTGCTGCCGCCCTCATCATCGGGCAAATAAGCCGCGCCGATGTGATAGCAAAACTGTCCATAACTATCTGGCCCCGGCCTCCGGAGGGGAACTCGAGGGGAGCGACCCACACGAGGAAAGCATCACCGGGCAATAACCGCGCCGGTGTGATAAGTAACAAAAGCAGGACTGGATCACAACTATAAAGCCCCAGTGGAACACAACCCTCCACTAAAAGAAAACTGATCCCCAGTCTGATGCATAAGTGATCATCCGGTCAATCGCCCAAAATCCACGATCGCCGCAATACCCCAAAATCCACGACCAGGTCTCACAACCGACCTCCGGTCAACCGCCCAATATCCGCGGTCGTCGGAATAACCCACACTCACAATCATGTCCCACATCCGACATCCGGTCAACAGTCTACTATCCGCGGTAGCCGCGATACCCCACAACCCATAATCAAACACACCAATCAAACACAACCTGTCACCGACCCTAAGGTCCCCGCTACACTATCCCAAACCCCTGCTCGAACCCGAGCAACCAGACTCAAAGGTCTAAATAAGAAGGAGAAAAGGAAACAAGCATGGTTTCTCCTAAGTCAAGTCCCAAAATGATAGTGCAGCAATAAAAGGTGGCCTATCTAGATGACCATACAAGCATGCATATGTCCTCAAGAGCGATAAAAGAAAGTATGACAAATAGTGGTTCCACATGTGTATCAGTTATTAGCTCCGCATGGATATAACCATCAACATGCTAAAATCATTATTCAACCACACATGTCTATAATCCCCGATCCATGATAAATCGCCAAAGTGGTACCCGCACATAGATATGTCATAATGTCTCAACAATTTATCCATTTAACCCACTTTCATAAAATCTATGTGCTAACACGGCATGTTAATTATTACTATTAAAATATCCCCATAATCCTATTCCAACATGCTATGTCCACCAAATTAATCTCACATAAATCATCCACCTGTGCATGTCACCTATCCTCAAGTAATACCACTAATAGGATAAATCATCTCGACCAAATATAATAAACAATTCCACATGCAAGGTTAAGTGCTAACATAGCAATCCATGATTCCACACAAGCATGCATAAGTCCCAATTAAGTATTCAATTATGTGTCCCACATAGTGATGCTCTAATAACATTTCCAACATGATAGGCTCATAAGAATAGCGATTATCAATCATAATGCTCCAAAGATGATCACTCCAATACTCCTAGTGGGTAAGTCAGAAAAGAGGGATATAGCAACCACCCACCTGAAGTGCTGACTGTCCAAATCCCACAGCTGAAAATACCAGGTAAATCCAAATCTCCTACTCCAATGAGTCCAGTAGCACCCGCAACTCTCCTGGGCACAATACAAAGTCCACAATTACACATAAGTTCCCAAAACTGCTCTTACAACCACATACAATTTCAGTCCCAAAGATGCTTAATTTTCACCTGCTGAAAATGCCCAGAAAATTCCCAGAAAAATATCACAGCGATCCTCGCGTCGATACCTTCGAAACGGCTGTTTACACGCCCAAATCAGAGTTCGGTAAGTCAAGATATAAATTCGGCAAGGTGGTACACTCAAACAAAATCTGTATCAAAATACTGTAGCACTGTACACAGAGAAACAGTGATTTTCACCTCTGATGAAATCTCAGAAAAATCCAAGAAAAATACGAGCGCGTTCCTTGCGATCTGTAGATGAAAAAGTTGTACAAGCTCGTTTCCGGCTGACGCTCGTGCGCAAAGATATGGCCAAAACACCTCGATGCTGTCCCACAATTCCACACAGAAAAAGGGTCAAGCAAGAACCTCGGGATCCGTGCCACAGACTCAAAACCGAAATGCGCGATCAATACAAAAGATGAAGTCCTACCTCTCAGGAGTAAGCCAGCGCAAGAATCGCTAAAAACGAAGGTCGGGGTAGCCCAGGGGAGAAATTACACCGAACAGCGACGAAGAGGAACACCTGAAATGCAACGTCGCACTGCGCCGAAAAATCCAGAACCTCGGGATGCGTGCTCCCAAAAATCCCAAAACTCTGCAGGAAGTTCAAGGACTTGAAGATGAAAAACTTCCAAGAAGGGAGCTCGGGGAGATCAGCTTGGGCTGAGAGGAAAAAAGCAAAGAAGAGGGCTCGGGCTGCCTATTTATAGGCTGAGGGAAACAATTGGAAAAATTCCCATTGTGTCCCATCTTGACCGTTTTCGCGCGCTGATTCCAAATCCGGTGTCCGATTTGCCAAATTCCAATCCCAAAAACTGCCGAATGCATCCGGAAAGGTGTTCCTTTGTCCAAACTTCGCGCTGAGCCAAATTTTAATATCCGTTTCACGCGAAACCACTTCTAAAGATCCGACGGAGTCATCCGATCACCCGCGTGATCCATTTAAGCCCAAAGCCCAACACTTGCATCCAAATTGGCGCACGAACACCGCCGACATGCCACTTAGGCCTCCAGAAGCTGCCGGTCACACTGTAGAAGCCCTACAAAGATCCGGGTCACCACATCCTCCCCCACTAAAAGAAAGTTTCGTCCTCGAAACTAAAGTCATTCCCCAAGCAGGAACCTCAACCAAATGGGGGGTAAATATCCAATCATCCACCACTCAAGCTCCCAAGGCTGTCTAATACCTCCTTCCAGAGACGCGATACAATCCTCGGTCTCTAACTAGAACAAAGTAGAGGTGGGCATTCCTGAAAACCGCGCCACCTCATCCAAGTACAGCTGGACTAACCGCTCGAGCTACCAAGTAGCCTACATCGGTACAGGCATCCGCTCCTCCCAGGGGCCCGATAATCCAACCACAAGTCCATCGGGCACAAAAGCTTGATCTAGTCCCCCAAGGTATCCAATATAAGTCCCCCAACTGATCACGTAGACTCTGATCTCTAGTCTTTAAACCGTCGGGGTGTAGGAGCAATTCCCCAACTCTCCGGCATCAACACACAGCCATATGCAGTCGAGAAAACCAGATTGCAAATCAACCCTCGGGAAGACCCGGGACCCTTACAGCTGGTAAAACAAATCCTCCATGTTCGACAAGGGTGCTAGCTCCAGATGGTCACTTCATCAAATTCCCGGGGATCCACACAAAACCGAAGTGAACCAACCATCCACACTCGAATAGCACCGGCGCCCCCAAAGGCGACGCACTTGGCTGACAAAATTCCCAAAACATCGAATCCTGGAGTTGTGTCCTCAACTCTCAAACTAGTGACATGCTAGACAACTCCGATAGGAGAACAGCCGGTAACTCGCAACCAAAGGGGGTATCCCCGAGTCCCGGCGCTGCCGTAGGCCCCTCAACCCTACCAGCCAAAAGGCTACTCATCCACTGCGAAACATCCGCCTTGCTCACGAAGTCAAAACCATAGAGGGGAAGATAACCCTCAAGCAACCCAAGTACACCAACACCTCCGGGCCTGGCTCCCCAAGAAAACTGCCTCGCGGCATAATCAACCGCCGCGAAAGAAAACCGAACCCGCCAGCCCAACAAGTACCCCAACAACATCCCGCAGCCGAGCCAAGTCCATCAGGTCTACCGGCAAAATCCAGGACTCAAGCTGCACCGGGCAGGACCAACAACTCTCCTCCACATGCTAAGCGCGATCGGGAAAATAAGCCTCCCGTGCGCGTGGTGACCATCCTGCCCCCCCCTAACCCAAGCAATGAAGCAAAAGCACTACCCACCAAGAAGGGAATTCTCTCGTATCAAGGAGATACGAACCCAAAAGTCCGGAACAACTCAAACCTACCACCACACCGACCGCTGTAACATATGTGCTCCGACAGTCTCAAAAATCCACTATCCTGGAAAAAGAAATCGGGAATGCCTCCTCCGACTGATCTGTCCTCCATCACCCGACGCCAAGCGCCTCAATCAGAACTCGCCTCAGGCGGTAGATCCCAATCCAAAGGAACTACAATGCCACGCTCCATACCCGGCGCCTACTCCAATGAGGCGTCCCTAATCCGTACTGGAGGGACCCAAATGAGTTAAAAGGTATCCTGGGGCAATCCACTCTCAAACACTCATATCCTATGCGCCCCGTCCCTCTACACATGGAGCGTGCAGTTCAGCAACTGCGTTAACTCTTGACATAAAAGGCTTCCAAGTACTCTCTATCCCCCACTGAACAAGACCCTGCCTCCAAGGGCTCCATACTCAATCCCACGAATCGGAATGACTCCTCCGCCAAAACTGGCTCACTCGATCGTCGCAATCCCACAGCTTACCCGCTGTCAACTATCCACCCTGCCTCGGTGCCCCAACACTAAACGTCGGCACGGAGGGGGCTACTCGCTACTCCGACAACTGTGCCACTGCGCTGCTCCGACAACTGTGCCACTGCGCTGATCCGACAACTGTGTCATTGCTCCGCTGATCTGCCTCCAACACACCTACCCTTCGGGTCCGGAGCTCTCAGACTCCAATCTGGGTATCCGGCCCGAAACAACCAGCTCAGACCCAACTGCCGCACCAAGGTGCACCCGGGTCAGGGCCCAACGTCGGGGAGACACCGCTCACCACGACAAAACCGCAAATCAGCACACCCCAAACACTCGACCCAATCTAGCGAAAGTCAAGGACATCCCTCTATTTTTGTAACTTTATGTTGTCTGCAGCCAACATAATTGTCCCACAAAAATAGGATATGTCGATCCCTCTTCACTCACAGGAAGAGTCAAACAACTAAATCACCGACTTTCGCAAAATGTCGCGTCTCTCACGCACTAATATCCTAGGGTCCGTCGAAAAGCCTAGGGTTTCCTAAGTCCCAACTGACCTATCCCTAAGCTCTGATACCACCTAATCTGTCACGCCCCGGGTGTAAACCGGAACCCGGGCCCGTCTACAGATCCGCCGTGCACACGGTATTTCCCGCGTACACGAAGCGCCAAACCTGCTCAAATATAAGAGATAATAATAAAAGAGCAATAAAAACAGAGCTGAACTAAAACTAATACATCTCAGACTGAAGCTGGAAATAAAATACAATACATCTGTATAAATGATACATCTGTCTCTCCCAGCTCACCCGAATTAAATACAACCTGCTGGCAGAAGCCAGTCCCAAATGTAAAAGTACAACCGTCTGAGGAAACATGGGTACATCAACAGTCCAGCTAACCCGCTCATCCTGCCTCGAGATCTATCTACTCAACCGTCCTCTCTCCTCGACCCGCCGCTGAAAGCCCAGCAGCACCCGCAGAAGACACTGCAAAACAAGGGAGAAGAAAAAAAAGGAAAGAAGAATGGGGGTGAGAACTACTAGTAAACCAGTAGCCTCCCCTAGTGGGTAAAACCTCAAACTCTGACACACCCACTAGGTCTACCAGAGGCAAAAAGGAAAGAAGAGTGGTAAGAAATGAAACTGCTGAAAAAGGGAAATCTACCACTACTATGCCTCTAAAATACAGTCCTAGACTGGAATAACCGTATGCAACAATAACCAACCGTCCCAGATGAACCCAATCTGTACCGCCCTCATCATCGGGCAAGTAAGCCGCACCGATGTGATAGCAAAATTCCTGCTGCCGCCCTCATCATCGGGCAAATAAGCCGCGCCGATGTGATAGCAAAACTGTCCATAACTGTCTGGCCCCGGCCTCCGGAGGGGAACTCGAGGGGAGCGACCCACACGAGGAAAGCATCACCGGGCAATAACCGCGCCGGTGTGATAAGTAACAAAAGCAGGACTGGATCACAACTATAAAGCCCCAGTGGAACACAACCCTCCACTAAAAGAAAACTGATCCCCAGTCTGATGCATAAGTGATCATCCGGTCAATCGCCCAAAATCCACGATCGCCGCAATACCCCAAAATCCACGACCAGGTCTCACAACCGACCTCCGGTCAACCGCCCAATATCCGCGGTCGCCGGAATAACCCACACTCACAATCATGTCCCACATCCGACATCCGGTCAACAGTCTACTATCCGCGGTAGCCGCGATACCCCACAACCCATAATCAAACACACCAATCAAACACAACCTGTCACCGACCCTAAGGTCCCCGCTACACTATCCCAAACCCCTGCTCGAACCCGAGCAACCAGACTCAAAGGTCTAAATAAGAAGGAGAAAAGGAAACAAGCATGGTTTCTCCTAAGTCAAGTCCCAAAATGATAGTGCAGCAATAAAAGGTGGCCTATCTAGATGACCATACAAGCATGCATATGTCCTCAAGAGCGATAAAAGAAAGTATGACAAATAGTGGTTCCACATGTGTATCAGTTATTAGCTCCGCATGGATATAACCATCAACATGCTAAAATCATTATTCAACCACACATGTCTATAATCCCTGATCCATGATAAATCGCCAAAGTGGTACCCGCACATAGATATGTCATAATGTCTCAACAATTTATCCATTTAACCCACTTTCATAAAATCTATGTGCTAACACGGCATGTTAATTATTACTATTAAAATATCCCCATAATCCTATTCCAACATGCTATGTCCACCAAATTAATCTCACATAAATCATCCACCTGTGCATGTCACCTATCCTCAAGTAATACCACTAATAGGATAAATCATCTCGACCAAATATAATAAACAATTCCACATGCAAGGTTAAGTGCTAACATAGCAATCCATGATTCCACACAAGCATGCATAAGTCCCAATTAAGTATTCAATTATGTGTCCCACATAGTGATGCTCTAATAACATTTCCAACATGATAGGCTCATAAGAATAGCGATTATCAATCATAATGCTCCAAAGATGATCACTCCAATACTCCTAGTGGGTAAGTCAGAAAAGAGGGATATAGCAACCACCCACCTGAAGTGCTGACTGTCCAAATCCCACAGCTGAAAATACCAGGTAAATCCAAATCTCCTACTCCAATGAGTCCAGTAGCACCCGCAACTCTCCTGGGCACAATACAAAGTCCACAATTACACATAAGTTCCCAAAACTGCTCTTACAACCACATATAATTTCAGTCCCAAAGATGCTTAATTTTCACCTGCTGAAAATGCCCAGAAAATTCCCAGAAAAATATCACAGCGATCCTCGCGTCGATACCTTCGAAACGGCTGTTTACACGCCCAAATCAGAGTTCGGTAAGTCAAGATATAAATTCGGCAAGGTGGTACACTCAAACAAAATCTGTATCAAAATACTGTAGCACTGTACACAGAGAAACAGTGATTTTCACCTCTGATGAAATCTCAGAAAAATCCAAGAAAAATATGAGCGCGTTCCTTGCGATCTGTAGATGAAAAAGTTGTACAAGCTCGTTTCCGGCTGACGCTCGTGCGCAAAGATATGGCCAAAACACCTCGATGCTGTCCCACAATTCCACACAGAAAAAGGGTCAAGAAAGAACCTCGGGATCCGTGCCACAGACTCAAAACCGAAATGCGCGATCAATACAAAAGATGAAGTCCTACCTCTCAGGAGTAAGCCAGCGCAAGAATCGCTAAAAACGAAGGTCGGGGTAGCCCAAGGGAGAAATTACACCGAACAGCGACGAAGAGGAACACCTGAAATGCAACGTCGCACTGCGCCGAAAAATCCAGAACCTCGGGATGCGTGCTCCCAAAAATCCCAAAACTCTGTAGGAAGTTCAAGGACTTGAAGATGAAAAACTTCCAAGAAGGGAGCTCGGGGAGATCAAGCTTGGGCTGAGAGGAAAAAAGCAAAGAAGAGGGCTCGGGCTGCCTATTTATAGGCTGAGGGAAACAATTGGAAAAATTCCCATTGTGTCCCATCTTGACCGTTTTCGCGCGCTGATTCCAAATCCGGTGTCCGATTTGCCAAATTCCAATCCCAAAAACTGCCGAATGCATCCGGAAAGGTGTTCCTTTGTCCAAACTTCGCGCTGAGCCAAATTTTAATATCCGTTTCACGCGAAACCACTTCTAAAGATCCGACGGAGTCATCCGATCACCCGCGTGATCCATTTAAGCCCAAAGCCCAACACTTGCATCCAAATTGGCGCACGAACACCGCCGACATGCCACTTAGGCCTCCAGAAGCTGCCGGTCACACTGTAGAAGCCCTACAAAGATCCGGGTCACCACAAAATGCGTGCCAAATAGT
Source organism: Tillandsia leiboldiana (assembly GCA_029204045.2). Lineage (NCBI taxonomy): Eukaryota > Viridiplantae > Streptophyta > Magnoliopsida > Poales > Bromeliaceae > Tillandsia > Tillandsia leiboldiana. The sequence continues at coordinate 25,469,981 of CM055060.1, forward strand.
GAAATGCACTGTTCTTTATGGATCGAGAATTTATCGGAGCGCAAACTCAAGAAACCAAAATCACTACTTGATAGATTTCATCGAGTCGGACGTCATGGCGAAGTCCGTTTTCCATTTCGACAACCCTAGCACCTCGAAAAATGCGAAAAACAGTGAATAAAGGTAGTTTTTCCATTAAAGTCCTAATATTTTATGGACCAAATTGAACAAGACTTCTTGGGGAGGGACTCCTGTGCAATTGTGATCTACAGTGTGGATCTCAGAGCTTAGGAGGCATTGCCTAAGGACTAAATTGCAATTTTTCCATTTCTACACATTAATTTCGTGGATGACCCTTTGGAGCTTGTGCCAAGCATTCAAGGCTTGGCACAAAGTTAGGGAGCTCCCCATTACTCCCTGGGGTGTTCCCCAAGCATCGCCGCAGCCTCCCGAGGTCCCGGTGGCCGAAAAACCAAGCCCCAAGCCAATATGGCTTGGGCTTGGGTTGGAGAAGTGAAGCAACTACCAAACCTCAACCCCTTCCTCCCAGAGCTCCTCAAGGTCATCTGCTGCTTCCTGGAGTCGAGCCCGAGGGAGCCCGGAGCTTGCGATGGTCGTACGGCGCGAGAGGAGGTGATCCGGCTTCATCCTTCTTCTCCAACTCCGGCCAAGGTAAGAACTCTTTCTCTCCTCAGTTTCTTGGCCCAAGACTTGTAGCAGTAGGTTCCCTGGGTCCTGGGGAGTTTCCCAGCCCAGCCCCGAGGTCGGGAAATCGCTTGTTGGCCAGCGGTGGAGTTGCACCGCCGGAAAACTGCTTCTTGCTCCGCCTCGGGCAACCGCCGCTCTCGACGGTTTTTCCCGGGAACAAGCATGACCAGCTCCTTCTGCTGGATGAGTTCATGCCTCCCACCAAATTTGGGAGGGAATGATGCACTGTGGAGGCCATGGCAACAAGCCCTAGTTTCGGGAAGAAGAAGGCTTGGCCGAGCTTCTTGCTCCGGCGCCGCAGCTGCTCCCCGACGCCGGCAGTGGCCATGGATGACTTCACAAGGTCGAGACAGTGCCATGCATGCCTTTGCATGCAACCCAAGTCCCCTGCATGCAGCCCAAGTCCCCTGCATGCAGCTATGCTATTGTTGAGCTTGGGTTGGCCACAATGATGAAGCTCGGCCAACCGCCGCCACCATGCGTCGGCGCCTGACCCAGGGATGCTCAGGTGGATGCCCTCGAGCTACTGAGGCTAGTGCTTGCCTCTGTTGGCCACCAGAACAAGTGTTCTGTGATGTGGCCATGCTCGAGCTCCTTGTTGAATAGGAGGATGGCCGAGCTTGCTCCGGTGGCTTCTCTAGCCATCCTGCTGCCACCTGGAGGTGAGCCCTCAACTTCCCTCAGCCCTAGGAGCTTGATACTCACCTTCTTTTGGGAAGTGACTGAGTGGAATGTTAGTGCATGCATACTAGGCCTTAGGTGAAGTGGGGTGGTTCCATGGTTGTTCCAACAACAACTTAGCTTCGCAACAGTGAGCCCTAGCACCTACACCATCCCTTGAGCTGGATGCTCACCTCAGATCAAAAGGTGACTGATGGGATTGGTGGTGTCACGCCCCGGGGTCGAAACTGCGACCCGGGCTCGCCAACAGATCCGCCGCCTATACAAAACCCCGCATAGGCGAAGCGTCCAACCTGCAAGAAAAGGACTACAGCTAAACAGATATCAGAGCTATAAAATAAAACTGTTGTAAAACTAAAAACCAACCATCTGTACAACTGAAAATAATGATACAATATCCATCTCCCATAAGTGATAATCATAAAATATCCTTAAATACAATAACCCGAAACTCAACAAGGAGGTAAACCGAAATAATACATCAGTGTACAGGCTCTCAGTACAAGTCAGATCCTCACAATACAATGATCTCTCAAAAGAGGAAATAAAATAATCTACTGACTGTACTATGGATCTCCAATGAAGAGGTACATCTACTCTCCAAAGATAGGTAGGGATCTAGCTCGCGACTCCCTTGCCTCAAACGGCAACCGCAGAATCAGCAACACCCGCTAAGACTCTGCAAAACAAAGGAGAGGAAAGAAAAGGGAGGGGGAAAACCCCCAACGGGTGTGAGAACTACACCAAAAGGGGAGTTCTCAGTGGGTACCGCCACCAGGCCCGACGATCTGCCCACTAAGTCTACTAGAGGCATAAGATAACCACGCAGTATAAACTGAACAAGAATGCTGGAGATACTCTACAGCTACCATGTGTAATGTACCAAATTTTGGTATATAAATAAATGTGAATAAAAAAATGGTATGAAATACTATTTTATTGAGTTTAGAAAAGTAAAGGATGATCTGGGATGAATTGGGCCGAAATTGGATTAAAAATGAGGCTTCTAGAGTCTTATATGAGAAAGTGGGCCCTGATTTTTTAGCAGAAAATTCAGTGTCAGAAAATTCTGAGAAAATTCTAGAAGCTCCGTAATTATGTTTTAGGGCCACAGTAAAAGTTTCGCGTTGATCGGATACCCGAATAGTGAGAACGGAGTCCGCCAGCGATTCTGAATACAGCGAGGCTTTTGGAGGACCCAGAATGGTCCAAATTGGAAATTAAAAGTACCTTGAGGTAAATCAAGTTGAACCGTGGCTGCCTGTCAAATTTGAGCGAAAACGGGCGAGAAACAGGCGAAAACGGACGAAAACGGGCGAAATCCGAAAATCGGGCCGTACATTCGGGCGCCCGAAAGTTACTGTAGCGCGCCCGAAAGTTACTGTAGTGCGCCCGGAAAGTACTGTAGCAAATCGGATTTTTGGGCTACAGCGAACCGGGCTGCACTGTAGCGAACCCAGTTCACTGTAGCAGCCCGGTCCAGACTGAGGAGCGCCCGAAAGTTACTGTAGCGCGCCCGAATCCCGAGGCAGTGGCACGGATCCCGAGGCAGTTGGCGTGGATCCCGAGGGAGTTAGCGCGAATCCCGAGGCTCGGGCGCGAATCTTGAGGCATGGCAAGCACGCGCAGCGCGCTGGGGCGCGCGGCTCGAGGCGCGCGGGGTAGGTGGGGGACGCCACGTGGCGTCTCCCCATTGGTCGCGGCGACCGAGGGCGCAGGCATGCGCGGGGAACGCGCGCGGGCACTGGCGCGGCGTCAGCGGGGAGGCCACGTGTCGGCCTCCCATTGGCTGGTCAGCACGACGTGACGCGCGAGGCGACGCGTCGCTGCTGCCGCAGGTGTGGGTGCGGTCCACGTGGCGGCCGCTGATTGGCCGCCGCTGTTCCGTGGTCGCGGTGCATGGGTCCAGGGACACGTGTCGCCTCGCAATTGGCCGAGTGACGGTGACGTGGCGCCTCGTTGGCACGACGTGGACACGTGGACCGCAGGGGGATGGTTACTGTAGCAGCCCGAATCCATTTCGGGCGCCCGAAAGGTGTGCCCGAATCTGGTTTTTTGGCCTATATAGGCCCGAATGGCCCCATTTCTCCTCCTTTTCCCCTTTTTGCTCCAAACCGAGTGTACCAAGAGGGGAGGGGCGATTCGTGGGGGGTTTTCTGTGGACCCCGTGGAGCGCGCAAGGTGTTCCAAGGAGCCGAATGGACGCGTGTGCACGCGTTGGACGCGACGTTGTCGAGGTAGGTCCCGTATGTCATTTTGCGGTATTTTTGGCATAGTTTTGAGGTTTCCTTTTGGATTTTCGATTTGACCCCATGCCATTGTGCGTGTTAGGGACCGAACTTTACTGTGCCGTTTTGCTGCTCGGAGTGTCGCCGGGCATTTTGGCGCGCATCGTTTTGCGTGCAAGCTCGTGGAAGACATGCATCATTTTGCATGCGGACTCGACGAACATGCGCTGTTTTGCGCGCAAACTCGAAAAGCGTGCATCGTGTTGCGTGCAATAGTGAGAAAGGAACATGCACCGTTTTGCGTGCAAATCTGAGGTACGTGCTCCGTTTTGCGTGCCGATTGAATTAACGTGCACCGTTTTGCGTGCAGTCTCTAATGTTTCGCACCGTTTTGTGTGCAGGGCTAGAAAAACGTGCATCGTTTTGCGTGCAACCCTACAGAAAAGCGTGCACCGTTTTGCGTGCAACCCTACAGAAAAGCCGCCGCTTAGTGAAATTGAGTTTGAGATAGTGATTGACGTGGTTATGGAAACTGCGCCAACTATGGTAACACCTGTTGGAGTATCACCTGCGAGACAGAGAGTGTGAGCTGTTAGTGCAGCTGCGGGATTTAATGATCGAGAGGTCTGTGTGACCCAGCACTGCGTCATGGGTATACGACAGTGAAGATCCGAGAGATTGATGCTTGAGTATGATGCCACTCCGTTGATACACGGGGGTGATGCCACGCCGTTGGTACACGGCAGTGATGCCACGTTGTGAGTACACAACAGTGAGGGTTCTATGATGGTTCGAGCACAGACAGGTTTGGTTTGTATTTCGGCAGATGCCCCTTGTGAGTTTGATTGCTTTATGAAACCTTACAGCCGAGGGCTGTGCCCTGATGGTGTTCAGGACCGGTAGGGGCATTGTGGGCTTACAGCACAGTCAAGTGGATTGATTGATGCTCTGCCACCATTAGAATTTGAGGAATCGAGTGTTCCAGCTGTGTTTGGACGGGTGGGTAGCCGTACCCGTCATGGATATTTGGATTTATTTCCGAGGCGACATAGAGCCTGAGGAGCATTTGGAGAGAGTGCTGCAACTTCTGAGAGAGAAGAAGTTGGATGTCAAGTTTAGAGAGCATGCTTATTGACTTCGAGTGGTTCTGTGGTTTGGCCATGCGATTTCAGCTGCAAGAGTGACTGAGGGGCCATCGAAGAGCGATACCGTTTGGGGTTTAGCTTAAGCCTCTGTTAGTGACCGAGGTCAGAAGTTCTTGAGCTATGCAGGGCCAGTGTAGCTTGGATGAGTTAGAGCTGAGAAGGATCCCAGCATGGATGTAAATGTTTGCCAGTGATAGAGAGAGCATGAAGTTAACCAGAGACCCTCGAACCTGAAGTATTTGTTACTCAGGAAGATTTTGGTTGAGGCAACGCCGGTGGGCTGAGTCATTGGAGGCTTAGAGTTGGATTTAGGAACCATGATTGTGAAAGCCACTATCCACAGGATTACATTCATTCGAGATTTATGCGGGGAGTTGTTCCGCGAGTGTCTTTCTGAATTGAGCTATCTGAAGCGACCGATGTAGATCTTTCTTATGTGACAAAGGAATTTTGCGGTCGAGATCTATCTTTGGTGAAGGTTCAGTGTAGCCATCATGGTGAGTGAGAACGATCACCTGAGAGCTGTTGATGAGTTGGGGGTCTCCTATCCCCATTTGTTTGAGACACCCTCCTGAGTTATGGATTTATTCTGGTTTCGGGGACGAAACCTTTTTAAGGAGGGGAGAGTGTAGAATATCGGGTTTTTGGATGGCGCGCCGACCTCGCAAGATGGCGTGGTGCGGAGGAATTGCCTCGGGCATGTTGCTTGTGTTTACAGTTGATGTCGGGTTGATTCGGATCTACGCGGAAGCCCCAGCTTGATTCGGGGTTTTTCCGGGCATTGTGCGCCGATTGAGGACTGGTTTTGGGGAAGCGTCGACTCCACCGTGGTGTGCAGAAAAGTGGGAAATACCTGGAACAGGTGTATTTTGAAATTACAGCGGATTTCGGGAGGTTCCGGACTGACGCGGAGGACCCGAAGGCGAAAAGTGAGTCGGAACTGACAATTTTGGTGCCGGTTTTTGGATTGAGCACCCCGACTCAACGGTTGAGCTTTTTGGGGAGAAAAAGCTGTTGACACGTGTATTTTCTGATTACAGCGGAGTTCGGGAGGTTCCGGACTGGTGCGGAGGCCCCGAGGGGAAAAAGTGAGTTGACGGGGGCTTTTCTGGATTATTTAATTGAATTAATTAATTAGTTGATTTTTTTTTAGCCTGTGATGAGTGATGCAAGAAAGTTTAAAAAGGGAAACTGTTGGCTTAGATATTTGTTGAAAGGGGTTTTAATTGGATTTTATTTTATTTATTTTACTGTTAGCTGTTGAGCACCCAGCCCACCTTAATTAAGCAGCACTTAATTAAGTGCCACCTCATCGCCACCTTCATCTCTCAAACAGAGGATTCAAGAAAAAAATAGAGGGAAGAGAGAAAGAGAGAAAAGAAGGAAGGAGAAGAAAAAGAAGATTTTGAGTGTGGTTTTGATTTTGGTCTTCCTCCTAGAAGCCGTGTGGAGCGAGCGGAGCGCGCTCGTCGAGCCTCCAACGTGGTAAGTGCAGTTTTTGTTTTCTTTTTTTAGAGAGAGAGTGAGCTCGGTTTGTTTTTTTCGGGCTGATGTTGGAGTTGTTGGGTGGCTAATTGTCCACTGTCTGGAGTGTTGGCCGCAGCAGCAGGGTGCCGCGCGGGCGCCATGGGCGCGCGCGCAGTTGCGGCGGGCGCCGCGTAGTAGGGCTGGGCGCGGCGCAGCCGCTGACGCGGGCGCACGCAGCAAGCGCGGGCGTCGCGCAGCGAGCGCAGGGCTGCTGCGCGGGGCGCGCCAGGGCGCCGCGCTGTAGAGTCCTGGCGTTCCAATGCCTTTGTATACCTTCTTTTTATGACGGGATTGTTAGGAAAACTTTTCACTGTGTTTTCTGCAAAGAACTGGCCTGGACCGCGAGTATTTTTCTTCGGTTGAGCTCGGAAAACGGAGGACGGCAAAGCGAACGGATTCGGATTCCGATTTACGGATCTCCCGGAATGGGGGTCAAAGCGTTTGCCTTTGAGTGGTGCATCGGAATCCGCGCTAAGTGGCCGGCACGCTTTTCGAGGTGATCGGACGGGATCCTCCTATGATCGGACTTTTCATCTTTTATGTTTTTGGGTTTTTGTTATTTATTTGGTAGTACGTCGACCCTTCGGTTTTTCTGTTATGGGTCCTAATTGAATATTTTTAGTTGTTAAGGGGGGGGTTGGGAATTCGAGAATTTCTGGGCTGATCGTCGGGGTTTGTGGATATTTTTAGGTGATAGGGGCCGCAAAATGATGAGCGGCGGCATGATCGGATTTGATTTTGGACTCCGGGACCTCCCAGAATATTTTTTTCGAAGTTTTTAGCGGTTTCGGGTGCATCGAAAGGCGTGCGGGCAATCGGCACGTTTTTCGAGGAAAAAAATTGGACCGCTGGTTCGCACCTGATCATTTAGGTTTCGATTTTGGGGATTTGAACTTATTTTTCCTACTTCTCATCCCTTTGGGTTCGTGCGTTAGGGCTCTCCTGAGGAGTGCGGGAGAAACCCCAACCCTCCTACCTTCTTTCCACCATCCGACGTTGGGCGTGAAGGAACGGAGCGATCGAGGGAGGAGAAGGAAGAACGGGGGAGAACTTTACGTTGGAGACGAGAGGGATGATCCTCTTCCCCTTTCTCGCAGGATCGGTAAGTGACCGTGTAGTGTTCTGTTTGCAATTTCTGTAGGGTCGAGGGTTGGGCGAGGGTCGTCCGGGTGTCGCACGCCGTGTGGGCTTTGTGGTAACGGGAAGCCGCCGCCGCCGTCGTTAAACGGGAGGCCGCCGCCGTCGTTAAACGGGAGGCCGCCGCCGCCGTTACCATGCCCACGGAGTCGTCGCCGCAGTCGCCGTGTTCGCGGGGTCATCACCGGAGCCGCGGGAGACGAAACCGGAGGGTTTACTGTTCACCCGTACGGCTGCACCACCCCGCGGTCCACAGGACCTAGTGTACACCCGGCGCACGGCTCCCAGGCCCAGGGGCGCGGACCCGGTGCACGAGGGCGTGCGCCAGGCCGCGCGGTCCACCGCTGCAGGCGTACACCCGGTGCACGCCCCGTAGCCCAACAGTGTGGACCCGGTGCGCGCTTCGGCTCGTGCGCGGCCCGGCCCATGCCGCAGCGGTCTACCGCTGCGGCGTGCGCCTGGTCTGCGCCGCTGCCGCCTGCTGCCGTGGACCCGGTCTACGCCTGGATCCGTGCACCTGTCTCCAGAAAAAGAGCCCAGAAGCTCCGTTTTTGGCCCGTTTCGCCCCGTTTTTGAGTGTTTTTGACCGCGACGACGTTATTAACGATACTTCTCACTGTAGTTCTTTCCGGGCACAAGGTGGGAGTGTCTTTAACTGGAGTTTTCCGCACACCTCCTTCTTCGCGTTTCAGGTGGGTACATCCTTAGAACCCCTTTATGCCCATTTTTGTTACTGTCATGATTATCGTGTGGTGTGTACTCGGCTCATTATTGTTGGTTACGTTTTGGGTACTTGGTTCATTATGGTTGGTTTCGTCTTGAGTACTTGGTTCATTATTGTTGGTTTCGTTTTGGGTACTTGGTTCATTATTGTGGGTTCCTTTGAGACTAAGTATAGACTCGGTATTCTTGGATAGTTGTTTAACTGCATATTTGTAATACTAACGCTGACGGTCTCTATGTTTGCGATATTGTCTTGTGTCCGGGTTTTTGAGCTCGTGGTTGCGACACGCGCACCCGCGGTTTGGCCACCGCAAAGGGTGCTCTTTTCCGGGAAAGCGGTCTTCGACCCGTGTTAACCCACAAGGTGAAGTGGTGGGGGCCCCCGTAGGTGTGGGGTTTGAGGCAGCAAAAGGTGGGGGAGAAGGTGCGATCTGTCGGGATAGGTGTCCGACGAGGTCAGGTGCCCCAAGGTGTGAGCGGTGCGATCTGTCGGGATAGGTGCCTGGCGAGATCAAGGTGTATAGGTGTTACAGGCATTACAGATGTTGCAGGTGTTACATGTGTTCGCGTGTCACTCTTCCAGTGAGTCGAGTGGTTGCTCCGGACAGTTTTACTGTTGGGTTTGGCTTCCTTTCCCGCTTTGTTATTATCATTATTGTTTAGTCGCTGACTTCCCACTTTGCGACAGGGTCCTCCAGGGGGGAGAGTTAGGCGACGGTGAGGCCGCGGCAGGAGTTCTTGGGTCTCTGGTGACCCCGAACAGTACTTTCTATTTTCCCCTTCGCATTTCATTTACATGGTAGACTGTGGTGCGGTTCTCGATACCCTCGTGGGGTCGGTGTGGATGTCGGCATGGTAGTTTTGAATTATTTAATTCCTTTTTCATCTCTGTTGGCCGCTTTAAGAAAATCAAAGAGCAAACCAAAGAAAAGATTACAAAAACTGGATTTCAAAACCTAGGTGTCGTGTGGGCACCGTTTTCAAAACCTTGTGGATTTATGGATTTCGAAAATGGATTTTAAAACCTAAGTGTCGTGTGGGCACTGTTTTCCAAAACCTCTGGGTTTATGTTGCTTTCGAAAGGTGTTTTCAAAATATGGGCGCCGGGTGGGCGCCGTTTCAACAACTGTGGATTTATCCTTTTAAACTGATCGGCCGTGAGATTTATTTAGCATTTCGTGAATGGATGTATGTTTGAACCGTTGTGATTGAATGATTATCCGTTTTTGGACATTGTATGTGTCGCGACGCCGTGCATATACAGGGGAGACTCTGTCCGTTTGCAGAGTGATCCTGTATATGCGGCGGGTCTGGGCACGCGTCGGGGAAGAAGGTTTTTCAAAAAAAAAAAATTATACACGCCAAACCCATACCTTTTGTGAATCGTTTCCGCGAAATTAAACCCCCGGGGCGTGACAGATTAAGATGGTATCAGAGACAATTCTTTAATCACAACAGTCAGTGTCCGACATCCACGGAGATACCACACTTAGCTACAAAAGAATGAAATGAGTAAGGCATGGAAGCGTAGAACGCGAGTGATCGGGGGAGCGGGGGGAAAGTATAGGTCCCGTTTCTCGATAGTTGGATGAGTGCTATGCTAGCGGAGTTTAGAACTGACTTGTGTTGTGTGTGTGTACGAGTTAAGTTTCGTTTCCCGGTTTAGCTCGGTTGTCGTGCTTGTGTAGTCGTGTTGTTTTGGCTCGTGTAGTAGTGTTGTTACGGAGGCTGGGGTCGAGGCCGGCTGCCACCGGGGTATTGAGGGTTGCTAGGAATCAATGGATTAAGCAACCAGCACGGGACACGGTGGGCCTGCTGACGGTGTTCATGCACTTGGTGCGGCTGTTAACACAGCAGATCGTGCGTCGGCTTTTGTTTTCCGAACCCCTTCCTCTGCCAACGTTCTGGTCGTCATTAGTACCGGTGACTAGTGGTAGTGTAATCCGCCGATGTCTGTTAAGGTGTCGGCCATTTTGTCGGTTGTTAGAGTGTCTGCTGGGTTGTCGGTCGTGGGCAACCGGGTAGCCTCTCGTCTAGATTTGCGCATTCGGGGTCTGCGGGTTTTAAGTTACAGCCGATAGTCGGCCGATTCGTGTTGCATCTTGGATAGGGTAGGGGTGGGTACGAGGACTCTTCCCCTACGGTTGTTACCCATGGTGCGGCTCTTTGCTGTGATCACTGCGATGGTTGCAGAAATCGTCGTGGTGGGGTCTTGGGGTTCCCCTTTAGGTTGAGAAAGGAGACCACCGGGGCTAGTAAATCTTCTTCGTTTGGGCTCGTTTTGGGGTCAGAGAGGCCGTACCTCGCTTCGCACAAGGGTGCGTAAGTGGTGACTTTTACAAGGGGGTCTAGCTTTGACGCTGGGTGGTGCCGGGTGGCTCCTTTTAGTGGGGTTGTGGTGGTAAAGCTTTGAGTTGGGTTTCTGTTTTCTGCACAAGTGTGTCGGTTCGGTTGTCCTGCTGGTGGATTGGCGTGTGATCCCTCGAGTGCGTTTAGTGAACCTAGGCAACTTTGGACAGGGTTCTTCTTGCGGTTTTCGTTGCTTGTCCTCTTCCGACCCTTTTGGTTTCAGATGGGTAGTCTTCAGTACCTGGAGGTCATTGTTGAGCGGACCTAGAGCTTAGATTTTCTTCTAGTTGGGAGTGTCACTGTTGGTCTGGAAGTTTACCGCTCGATTCGATGCCCGGTGCTTGGTGGGGCAACGGTTTGGGACCGAGAGTTAGTGGCAATTTAGAGCGTCGCACCCCGTCGGTGCCAGGACGGAAGTAGGACCTTACCTTATGGGTTTTGTCGCCAGCTTCCCATGACTAAGGCATAGCCTTGAGGCTTGGTTTGGGAGCGTTGTGGATTGCGATCTTTTGGGGCTGGTATGAGTCAAGGGGGGGGATCTGGCGACTACTCGGAGTTTTGGTACTGGTCACCTTCGGCTAGGAGGCCCTGTATGCAGCCCTTTCTGTGGGGTAGACCTTGTGGTAGGTCTTAGAGCTGAAACCTAACGTTAGTCTTGACCGTCGCCTCGGTAGGATGGATAGTCGGAGCGGGTGGTCCGGGATGGTGGTCATGCTCCGAGCTTGTGGCCCGTGTTGGTGACGGATGGAAGTGTCCCGTGTTGGTGACGGAGGGGAGCGGTCCGTGTTGGTGACAGGTGAGTTCATTGTTTTCAGGGGAGATGTTATGGTAGTTAGTAACCCAGCCTGTTTTGTTGGCACCTCTCGGAGCCTTGTGAGGGCGGTAGTGTAGTTTGTTTTCCTTATCGTCGGGTTAGTTGTGTTGGGCTTTTATAGGCTCATCGGTACGGGTTGGGCGGTAGGACTGGGGTACCTCGACGCATCGCGAGACTTTGTTGCTGACTTCTCAGCACCGGCTGAGGTGGGGTGCGGGCCGGTGGCGTTATGACGGGAAATTCCGAGTCAGGAAGCAGGATTACGACGAGGTGCTAGGAATGGAGTGGTTTGCGAGGTATCAGGCGAATGTGTAGTTACTTGGTTTCAGTGAGCCTAGCGACTCGACCCTCTGCATCACTCACTAACACCCCCCGTTGTAGGGGGGTTCCTTCCGACGTTCTTTTGACTGTACTGCCGGGAATACCCCCGAGCGAGAGGTCATCCTCTCTTTCGAGCTTCCACCAGACGCGCAACCTATCACTTAGGCGCCTTGCGGAATGGCTTCACGGGACTGAGGGAATCTAAGGCACAACAAGGAGTTTTTTCTGATTAAAGGGGTCATCAGACCGAGTGTGTCGCCTTGGGGCGCACCCGTGCGTTTCGTGCGAAAGAAGAACGGAAACCTACGCCTACGCATCGACTTCAGGGAGATAAATAAGGTTGCAGTGAAGAGCAAGTTCGGGATTGATGACCTCTCCAATCAACTGCGAGGAGCACTTACGGATTTTTCTCCGGAATCTCAGGGACCAGAAGCTGGTTGCTAAATTTAAGAATGTGAACGGAACTGCCCGACATACGATCCGTAACTGGCAGCAGTCGCCTTCGTTTTAAAGCTTTGGAGACACCACCTTTTGGAGTTCGTTGTGATGTGTTTTCGGATCGCCAAAGTCTTAAGTTCTGTTCACATAGAAGGATTTGATTTTTTTTTTTGCGGCGCATCCAGGTGACACGAAGATGTACAAGGACCTCAAGCAAAATTTTTGGTGGACTAAACCAAAGGGGGATGTAACACAGTTCACTGCTCGCTGTCTAGATGGTTAACAAGTAAAGTTCGAACTTCAGCGCCCAGCGGGGGAAAACTACAATCTCTACTTGTGCCAGAGTGGAAATGGGAGCGAACCAGCATGGAATTCGTCACGGGTTTTTCTGCATCGCATCAAGGGCACGATGCCGTTTGAGTCACAGTGGATCGACTGACGAAGTCGACTCTCTTTCCACCCATCTGTACGACGTGGACCAGAGACACTCGGCTGGTGTCGAACCTTTGGCAGAATCTACAACGAGCTCTAGAGACTAAACCACACTTCAGCACGGCGTTTCACCCCCCCAGACCGACGGACAGTCCGAGCAAGTGAACCGAATTCTCGATGATGTCTCCGAGCCTGCGTACTTGACTTGGGTGATGGATGGTCACTACTTTTGAGCTTAGAGAGGACCTGAGCTTCGACGGAACACCGGTGCGGATCTTAGCACGAGAGGACAAAAAGGATTGCGCAAACCGGACGACCCCCCCCCCATGTGAGGTGCTGTGGAGCAACCAGGAAGAACGTGAAGCGACTTGGGAACTGGAGTCAAATATGAGCGAGTGCTACCCAGATTTATTCGTGGCGGACCGGGATTAAGTTTCGAGGACGAAACTTCTTTTAAGTGGTGAGTGATGTAGAGTCCTGGCGTTCCAATGCCTTTGTATACCTTCTTTTTATGACGGGATTGTTAGGAAAACTTTTCACTGTGTTTTCTGCAAAGAACTGGCCTGGACCGCGAGTATTTTTCTTCGGTTGAGCTCGGAAAACGGAGGACGGCAAAGCGACGGATTCGGATTCCGATTTACGGATCTCCCGGAATGGGGGTCAAAGCGTTTGCCTTTGAGTGGTGCATCGGAATCCGCGCTAAGTTGGCCGGCACGCTTTTCGAGGTGATCGGACGGGATCCTCCTATGATCGGACTTTTCATCTTTTATGTTTTTTTGGGTTTTTGTTATTTATTTGGTAGTACGTCGACCCTTCGGTTTTTCTGTTATGGGTCCTAATTGAATATTTTTAGTTGTTAAGGGGGGGGTTGGGAATTCGAGAATTTCTGGGCTGATCGTCGGGGTTTGTGGATATTTTTAGGTGATAGGGGCCGCAAAATGATGAGCGGCGGCATGATCGGATTTGATTTTGGACTCCGGGACCTCCCAGAATATTTTTTCGAAGTTTTTAGCGGTTTCGGGTGCATCGAAAGGCGTGCGGGCAATCGGCACGTTTTTCGAGGAAAAAAATTGGACCGCTGGTTCGCACCTGATCATTTAGGTTTCGATTTTGGGGATTTGAACTTATTTTTCCTACTTCTCATCCCTTTGGGTTCGTGCGTTAGGGCTCTCCTGAGGAGTGCGGGAGAAACCCCAACCCTCCTACCTTCTTTCCACCATCCGACGTTGGGCGTGAAGGAACGGAGCGATCGAGGGAGGAGAAGAAAGAACGGGGGAGAACTTTACGTTGGAGACGAGAGGGATGATCCTCTTCCCCTTTCTCGCAGGATCGGTTAAGTGACCGTGTAGTGTTCTGTTTGCAATTTCTGTAGGGTCGAGGGTTGGGCGAGGGTCGTCCGGGTGTCGCACGCCGTGTGGGCTTTGTGGTAACGGGAAGCCGCCGCCGCCGTCGTTAAACGTGAGGCCGCCGCCGTCGTTAAACGGGAGGCCGCCGCCCGCCGTACCATGCCCCGGAGTCGTCGCCGCAGTCGCCGTGTTCGCGGGGTCATCACCGGAGCCGCGGAGACGAAACCGGAGGTTTACTGTTCACCGTACGGCTTGCACCACCCCGCGGTCCCACAAGGACCTAGTGTACACCCGGCGCACGGCTACACCAGGCCCAGGGCGCGGACCCGGTGCACGAGGGAGTGCGCCAGGCCGCGCGGTCCACCGCTGCAGGCGTACACCCGGTGCACGCCCCGTAGCCCAACAGTGTGGACCCCGTGCGCGCTTCGGCTCGTGCGCGGCCCGGCCCATGCCGTGCAGCGGTTCTACCGCTGCGGCGTGCGAATGGTCTGCGCCGCTGCACGCCTGCTGCCGTGGACCCGGTCTACGCCTGGATCCGTGCACCTGTCTCCAGAAAAAGAGCCCAGAAGCTCCGTTTTTGGCCCGTTTCGCCCGTTTTTGAGTGTGTTTTGACCGCGACGACGTTATTAACGATACTTCTCACTGTAGTTCTTTCCGGGCACAAGGTGGAGTGTCTTTAACTGGAGTTTTCCGCACACCTCCTTCTTCGCGTTTCAGGTGGGTACATCCTTAGAACCCCTTTATGCCCATTTTGTTACTGTCATGATTATCGTGTGGTGTGTACTCGGTCTCATTATTGTTGGTTACGTTTTGGGTACTTGGTTCATTATGGGTTGGTTTCGTCTTGAGTACTTGGTTCATTATTGTTGGTTTCGTTTTGGGTAATTGGTTCATTATTGGGGTTCCTTTGAGACTAAGTACTAGAATCGGTATTCTGGATAGTTGTTTAACTGCATATTTGTAATATAACGCTGACGGTCTCTATGTTTGCGATATTGGTCTTGTGTCCGGGTTTTTGAGCTCGTGGTTGCGACACGCGCACCCGCGGTTTGGCCACCGCAAAGGGTGCTCTTTTCCGGGGCCGGAAAGCGGTCTTCGACCGTGTTAACCCACAAGGTGAAGTGGGGGGCCCCCTAGGTGTGGGGTTTGAGGCAGCAAAGGTGGGGGAGAGGTGCGATCTGTCGGGATAGGGTCCGACGAGGTCAGGTGCCCCAGTGTGAGCGGTGCGATCTGTCGGGATAGGTGCCTGGCGAGATCAAGGTGTATAGGTGTTACAGGCTTACAGATGTTGCA
>CM055060.1:25485201-25639899 GCA_029204045.2 Tillandsia leiboldiana
GATCCTCTTCCCTTTCTCGCAGGATCGGTAAGTGACCGTTGTAGTGTTTCTGTTGCAATTTCTGTAGGGTCGAGGTTGGGCGAGGGTCGTCCGGGGTGTCGCACGCCGTGTGGTCTTTGTGGTAACGGAAGCCGCCGCCGCCGTCGTTAAACGTGAGGCCGCCGCCGTCGTTAAACGTGAGGCCGCCGCCGCCGTTACCATGCCACGGAGTCGTCGCCGCAGTCGCCGTGTTCGCGGGGTCATCACCGGAAGCCGCGGGAGACGAAAACCGGAGGGTTTTACTGTTCACCCGGTACGGCTGCCCACACCGCGGGTCCACAGGACCTAGTGTACACCAGGCGCACGGCTCCCAGGCCCAGGGGCGCGGACCCGTGCACGAGGGCGTGCGCCAGGCCGCGCGGTCCACCGCTGCAGGCGTACACCCGGTGCACGCCCCGCTTAGCCCAACAGTGTGGACCCGGTGCGCGCTTCGGCTCGTGCGCGGCCCGCCCAGCGCAGCGGTCTACCGCTGCGGCGTGCGCCTGGTCTGCGCCGCTGCCGCCTGCTGCCGTGGACCCGGTCTACGCCTGGATCCGTGACCTGTCTCCAGAAAAAGAGCCCAGAAGCTCCGTTTTTGGCCCGTTTCGCCCCGTTTTTGAGTGTTTTGACCGCGACGACGTTATTAACGATACTTCTCACTGTAGTTCTTTCCGGGCACAAGGTGGGAGTGTCTTTAACTGGAGTTTTCCGCACACCTCCTTCTTCGCGTTTCAGGTGGGTACATCCTTAGAACCCCTTTATGCCCATTTTTGTTACTGTCATGATTATCGTGTGGTGTGTACTCGGCTCATTATTGTTGGTTACGTTTTGGGTACTTGGTTCATTATGGTTGGTTCGTCTTGAGTACTTGGTTCATTATTGTTGGTTTCGTTTTGGGTACTTGGTTCATTATTGTGGGTTCCTTTGAGACGAAGTATAGACTCGGTATTCTTGGATAGTTGTTTAACTGCATATTTGTAATACTAACGCTGACGGTCTCTATGTTTGCGATATTGTCTTGTGTCCGGGTTTTTGAGCTCGTGGTTGCGACACGCGCACCCGCGGTTTGGCCACCGCAAAGGGTGCTCTTTTCCGGGAAAGCGGTCTTCGACCCGTGTTAACCCACAAGGTGAAGTGGTGGGGGGCCCCCGTAGGTGTGGGGTTTGAGGCAGCAAAAGGTGGGGGAGAAGGTGCGATCTGTCGGGATAGGTGTCCGACGAGGTCAGGTGCCCCAAGGTGTGAGCGGTGCGATCTGTCGGGATAGGTGCCTGGCGAGATCAAGGTGTATAGGTGTTACAGGCATTACAGATGTTGCAGGTGTTACATGTGTTCGCGTGTCACTCTTCCAGTGAGTCGAGTGGTTGCTCCGGACAGTTTTACTGTTGGGTTTGGCTTCCTTTCCCGCTTTGTTATTATCATTATTGTTTAGTCGCTGACTTCCCACTTTGCGACAGGGTCCTCCAGGGGGGAGAGTTAGGCGACGGTGAGGCCGCGGCAGGAGTTCTTGGGTCTCTGGTGACCCCGAACAGTACTTTCTATTTTCCCCCTTCGCATTTCATTTACATGGTAGACTGTGGTGCGGTTCTCGATACCCTCGTGGGGTCGGTGTGGATGTCGGCATGGTAGTTTTGAATTATTTAATTCCTTTTTCATCTCTGTTGGCCGCTTTAAGAAAATCAAAGAGCAAACCAAAGAAAAGATTGCAAAAACTGGATTTCAAAACCTAGGTGTCGTGTGGGCACCGTTTTCAAAACCTTGTGGATTTATGGATTTCGAAAATGGATTTTAAAAACCTAAGTGTCGTGTGGGCACTGTTTTCCAAAACCTCTGGGTTTATGTTGCTTTCGAAAGGTGTTTTCAAAATATGGGCGCCGGGTGGGCGCCGTTTCAACAACTGTGGATTTATCCTTTTAAACTGATCGGCCGTGAGATTTATTTAGCATTTCGTGAATGGATGTATGTTTGAACCGTTGTGATTGAATGATTATCCGTTTTTGGACATTGTATGTGTCGCGACGCCGTGCATATACAGGGGAGACTCTGTCCGTTTGCAGAGTGATCCTGTATATGCGGCGGGTCTGGGCACGCGTCGGGGAAGAAGGTTTTTCAAAAAAAAAAAATTATACACGCCAAACCCATACCTTTTGTGAATCGTTTCCGCGAAATTAAACCCCCGGGGCGTGACACGCGCGCAGCAGCTGCGGGTGCGCGCGGCAGGCCCAGGCGCGCGCGGCAGGCCCTGGCGGCGCGCGCGGCAGGCCCAGGCGCGCGCGGCAGGCCCTGGCGGCGCGCGCGGCAGGCCCAGGCGGGCGCGCGGCAGGCCCTGGCGGCGCGCGGGCTGCAGCAGCACTGCGCGCTGTTTGGGGTGGCTGCAGCGTGTTGTGCGCGTGGGCGCGCGGCGTTTTCGGCGGCCGAGGGCTGGTTTTGCCCAGAGAGCTTGAGTTTCGCGATGTGGCCGAGCTTGTTTGATTTTATTCTTTTTCTTGCTTTTTGTAGAGTAGTTTTGGGGTGCGGCTTGGCCGGTTTTCGTTGTTTCCACCGCGCGGAGCCTTGGGAAGTTGAAGAGACCCTTTTTCGCTGTGAGCAGAGAGTTGGCGTGGTGGATTTTATTTTGTGCAAATAGAGCATGTAGTGTGTATGGGTGGATTTAGGTAGTTTGTTTATGTGAGCTTATTTTTGTGTGCTGATGGTATGTGGTGGACTTGGAGAGTGTATGGACACTTGGTTGGTGCTGTGAGCTGACAGTGAGTGAGTCGGAGCCGTAGAATTTTTGTGGAGTACTCGAGGCATTTTTTTTCCGAGCTTCCGGGGATTTTTTCCGACATTGCGGCAGTGTGCGCGCGCGGCGCGGTTTCCGGATTTTCGTCAGTTTGAGGTTTCGACGCGTCACCGACTTCAGCGTTTGCCTGCGGATTGCATTTGAGGTGGGTTGGAATTTCTCCAAAATTTCTGGAATGCCCTTTAATGCTATTGAACGCAAGTTGATCATGTTTATCTTGCTATTTTTCACTGTTTTTAATCTGATAGTTGCCTGGAATTTTCTGTATAATTTATTGGAACCCCGGTTTATTTTTAGTAGACTCCTGATATTATATGACACTAGGTTTCATGCTTTGTTTGCATCATAATTGCACCTAAACCGTTTTAAAAATCGAGAAACCCGTTTTAAGGAAAATCAAGGTTTTCAAAGATGGTTTTTAAATTATGAGTTGCCAAAGATATGGCTTAGGTTCAGGGTACTTGTATACTCGTGCCGGGGGGCCGAGTGGATTTTTAGAGCATGTGTGTTGAGCTCTAGTGTCATGTGAGATGAGCTTCCTTGTGGGGATTGGGTGATTGCTCTAGATTGTATTTTTTTTCGATTTAATCGTTGAGGTGGACCTCCGACTTAGCTTGAGAGTTTGGGGTTCTGGCAGATCGAGTCGTGGAGGTTTCCCGACTTAGCCATGAGTTATGCATTATCAGATTGAGTCGTTGAGGGTTCTCCGACAGATCATGTGAGGATTTGGGCTTTTCTTGTTGAGTCGAGGAGTTTTTCCGACCGAGTTGTACTTCTGAGCATTGAGTTGCCGATCTGTTTGATCGTGGACCATAGTCTGCATGTGCCGTTTATTGAGACAGTTGAGACTGATGTGATACTTGAGCTCGTTGGGGTCGCTCCCCTCGGGTCACGCTCCGGATGCGTAGTTGTGTTGACACCCCTGGCCGAGTTACCAGGTGGTTACTTGCCCCTGGCCGAGTTACCAGGTGGTTACTTGCCCCTGGCCGAGTTACCAGGTGGTTGATGCCCCTGGCCGAGTTACCAGGTGGTTACTTGATTGAGACTGAGATAGTCGAACAGGACGCCCCACGTAAATCCCGTCCTCATGGGGATGTGTGGTAGTGGGCAGGTGCGTTCCTAGACGACAGGCGCAGTCTTGACTGGACCCTATGTGGCAGTCTTTGGGATTGGGTGTTATGAGCGGGTGGTCACACATTATGTTCTTAGATGGTTTTTCCTTTGAGCATTGATACTGAGACATTTTAGCAGTAGCGAGAGTATGCATAGCATGTTTATGATAGAGCTTCCTTTTGAGCTTTATGTTTGAGACACATTAGCTGTAGTTTTCTTTCAGCTTACCATTATTTATCTATCTACCTATCTATCTGCATACCTATCTGTTTTGCCTCCAGTAGACTTAGTGGGCATACCGTGGATATTGGGACGGTACCCACTGAGATCTGCCTTCTGCAGTAGATCTCACACCCGCTGCGGTGACAGGTTGAGGCAGCTGTTCCGGCTTGATTCGCGCGGAGACAGCAGATCGAGGTGAGGACGCGGTCGATTAATTCCTTACCAGCATTGAGAGTCTGAGGTAGATGTACCCGGTGTATTTTATGTTTCCACTTTTGTACTGGACATTCTGAGAGACTTGTGAGGATAGTATTTGTTTTATTCCTGTGAGACTTTGTACCTTGAGGTTTTGTGTACTAGTGGAGATTTTACTTTTCCAGATGTTCAGTTTTATTCTATAGCTTTTGGTTTTAGTTTAAGCTCTGATACATGTTTTTAGTTATAGATCTGACTTGCAGGGTAGACGCTTCGTCTGTGCGGCAGTTTCCATACAGATGGCGGATCTGTTGGCGAGCCGGGTCGCAGTTTCGACCCCGGGGCGTGACATTAGCCATTCACATATTCAGATAGCTAGTACTTCTTGCATTCAGTACTGCACAAGTTTGGGATACTTGCATCCCTGTGGGGATTTCCGGCTTAATGCCGATTATCCGGTCTGTGGACCGTGAGTATGGAGCATCAGCATCGTCATCGTCATGCACCAACTGTTCACTCGCGTACACCGATGGTTTGGCCACCATCATGGTGTTCTTTACCGGTAGAGGGTCCTCGTGACCCGTGAGCACCCTTTCTGTAGTACCATTGCGTACAGGGAGCCCTTTTTGTTGTACCGTTTGATACAGGGAAGCCCCCACTTCGGTGGTGCTGTTGGGAAGCCCTTGCTGTTGTATCCTTGGTACAGGGTTGCTGTCAGTTTCTGCCAGGGGATTCTGTTATGATATTTCGCCTGAGGTCCAGCGACCAAAACGGCAACATCGGATGGGTACTTTGGTATATCATTATGTTGATATTTCACCTGATGTCCAGCGACCAAAACGGCAGCATCGGTTGGGTACATTGGTACATCATTATATATCTGTTCTGCATGCTTTAGCATTTATACTCTTACATGTCGGTATCATGATTATGGTATAGCTCTCTATTTCAGCATGCTTAGCACCTGTATTGTTGTACCCATATATGCTTAGCTTTGATTTCAGTTATCTGATTATCAGACCTGTCCTTACCTACTGATCATTTACTATTCGCTGATTATTGTATGCCAGTAGGTACGATTTGCTATTTCTCGGCCCATCGTACCCGCTGGTATACACTTATGTTGTATCTCACACCTCTGGGTGATCATTTTTTTCAGGTCAGTCGGGTGCTGGGATGTCGGGACGTATTGGTGAGGTTGTCGCAATAGTGCTGACCCTTCTGTCACCCGTTTACTTTATCTTCCGCACATCATGTATTAAATGTAATAATGTTTTTATGGCTGTTTAACTATTTAGTTGTATGTGTAGTTTAGAGTCTTTAGACTACTCTGATATTGGCTGTAAGTGCTTGCCATGCATGTATAGGAAAGGCTCTGTCCAAGAGGACAGAAAATTTTCTATACATATGGCGATCTGCTCATGCCCTGGATTGCTTTTAAACTCTGATTTGAAAAAAAAAAAAAATTATTAGCCTATTTTTCAAAACTCGGGGCGTGACAATAGCATTGTGCATGGACTAGTAGTGTAACTATTTCATACCTGCATGTTAGTGTAGTATTTACAGCTTTCCCTATTATCTTGCTACTAATGCTTCCATTGGACCGAGAGGTGTAGAGCATGTTTCTCAGTGGATGAACCCACTGGAAACTATTCGTAGTTCTCACACCCTATTGGTTTCCACTTTTACAGATCCAGATACAGCAGTTGAGGCATACGACAGGGGCAAGGGCTCAGCAGCATAGAGACCTAGAGGGTCTAGCGGTATTATACTAATTTTGTATTTTAGAGTGAGCATTGTATTTTGGTGAGGATAAACAAAAGAAAATTTGTAACTAATTGTTATATAGTAAATGTTCATTTCAGTATTTCATTTCAACTTTATTCAGTTGTATCTATGTTTAAAGTTGAATGCTCAGCTAAGTAGTAGTTTTTCTCTGATATTGTATCTCATTACACTCATTGTATTGCCTGAGATGGTTGTTCCGTTCCTTTCGGGTATGGAGAGGTCATGCCCGATTGGCTTGTCTGTTAGCGTACTCGAACTGACCAAATAGGCGATCTCGGAGCGTGACACCCTTGACCCCAAGTATTTACCGATTGGAGAGAAGTCCAATTTTCCTCGACTCTCAATGAGGTGTGTAGTAAGAAAGGAAAACCAAACTAATAAGTTGGTGAAAGTAAAGAAATGAAATGAGATGTACGTACAGGCTAATGACATAGCAAACCTGTGTTACACAGTGTATATATGTTGAGACATTGTAGTTGTATTTCAGTTTACTGTTGTAGAAATAGTTGTTTCGGTTATTGTTGCATCTACTAATACCTCTTTTGGACCGAGTGTGTGTAGAGCACCACTTTCGGTGGTTGCACCTACTGAAAACTTATTTCAAGTTCTCACCCCATTATAATTGATGTTTTTCATGGCTATCCATCGCCGATGAGGCACATGACCACGGCCAGTACGTCGTGAGTTAGACCGTGGCTAGTCGGTCTAGAAAGTATCCCGCTATGTGTGAACAATAGATTTGTAACAGGTTGGGTTAAAATGATGTAAACCTTAGAGGTTTAGTTGTAATAGTGATAACTAGAAGTTCAATTGTAATGGCATTCAATTTTAGAAGCTTTAATTACTCTGATTGTACCCGTACCATATACGGCATTGTACAGGTTGGTGAATGTTTCGCTTCATGCAGGTAGGGAATGTAATACCAAATAAAAAAACTTTAGATCGTTACCTTCTGCCATAATTTTCAATTTCCTAAAATTGGTTGTAGACGACGGTTCTTCCTTTCGATTCGTCCTCGTGCACAGTCTGCAAAAAACGGGATATTTCCTGTCTATTCCCTTATCCCCGGAGATGGAGCCGTCATAGGAAATTCAGATTAGGGTTAGACCGGGACTCCCGTTATGTCATATATATATATATATATATATATATATATATATATATATAACCTAATGTAAGGATGTTTTAATCACGTCCGTCCATCAAGGATGTGCCCAGATACATCCTAACCGATTGGATTGACTGTATATTTAAATATCGCCTTTAATAAATTACGTAGGCCACATCCAACATTCTCCCACTTGGCTTAGTGATATATTCAATACTGTATAGGCGATGTAAAACTTTATTAGGTACCCACCAAATTATACAGTCAAAACCTCCCACTCAATCAAGAAATAACAATACTTTGATCATAGCGGTCATATTCAAAATGAACACTTCCTTCTATGTATCAAAAGCATGTATTCCTTAATTAAATATCTTTATGAGTTATAACTATATGAACTTACTATAAGTTCAACTCAGAGTCATACTTTCATGCACAATAATACTTTAATGTACAAATATAACTTTATACGCATAAATGTGCAAAACAAATATTCTTATTCAAATAAAAATAGTCACTTAAGTCTTTATACAAGAAGAAAAAAAATCAAACTGTAAATGAACTCAAGATACCCATACGATCAACATGATCCTTGAATTTGTTTGCCGCCAATGCTTTAGTCATAGGATCCGCGATCATCATCTCAGTCCCAATGTGTTTGATATCCACCATATTCTTCTTGTCGTATTCTTTCACAGCAATAAACTTTATATCGATATGCTTGCTGCGATCTGTAATTCGACTATTCTTAGCAAAGAACACTACAGCAGAATTATCACAATGAATCTTGATGGGTCTTGCAATAGAGTCGACAACTCTTAAATCTGAGATAAAATTTCTCAGCCATAAAGTCTGTGACAAAGTCTCATAGCAAGCGATGAACTCCGCCTCCATAGTGGATGTAGCAACTGTATCCTGCTTGGTGCTCCTCCAAGATATAGCACCATGAGCAAGGAAGAAAATATATCCCAAAGTGGATTTTCTAGAATCCACACATCCAGCAAAATCGAAGTCCGAATAACAAACCACCTCAAGATGGTCAGAATGCCTGTAGGTGAGCATATAGTCCTTTGGTCCCTGTAAATATCTCATAACCTTTTTCGCAGCTTTCCAGTGATCAAGGCCAAGGTTGCTTTGGTATCTGCCCAGCATCCCAACTGCATGCGCTATATCAGGCCTGGTACAGACCTGCGCATACATCAAGCTCCCTACTGCAGAGGCATAGGGTATGCTTTTCATATGCTCTCGTTCTAAATCATTCTGTGGGCACTGTTTCTGATTGAATTTATCACCTTTCACAATTGATACGGCTGTAGGTGCACAATTTGTCATATTAAATCTTTCTAAAACTCTTTCGATGTACGCCTTTTGAGATAGACCCAAAATTCTTCGAGATCTATTTCTGTGAATTTTTATGCCAATGTAATGTCACGACCTATCCTGCCTTTCTCTAACCCATTTCGGAATAAATTGGTTGTTAAGGGCTTATTTTATCGAGTTTTCTTAAGTCGATCGTTGCACTGTGCGGATATTTTTCTATGATAGAGCCCGAAAAACGGTGGACGGCAGTGCGATCGGATCTGAAATCCGACTTACGGATCTCCCGGAATGGAGTTTTAAAGGACGCGGTATCCTTAGCGTGCACCGAAATCCGTGCTAAGAGTCTGGCACGCTTTTCGAGGAGATGGCGATTTTTATCTCTTGTAACTAAAATTAGGAATATCCTTAGTATACTGGATATGGGGATTTTTCCCTTATACGTACATATGAAAAGGAAAAATAAAAAAAAATAAATTAATAATAAGATTTATTTATTCCCCGTATACCGAAAGGAAAACCCTAGTTTTAAAAGATCGCCTCCTCAAACCGTTCCCTCTTGTGCGTGCCGAAGACCAAACGAAACCCTAGTTCGAAAAGAGAGAAAAGAGAAAAGAAAAGGAAACCCTAACCGGAGGAAAAAGAAATAGAGAAGGAGGAAGAGAAGGAACCCGTTCGTTCCCGATCAACGTGCCGGAGACCTGAGGACGATACGCTACCATCCACAGAGGGCGGATCCGGATTCCCACCACCGCAAAGAATGGAGATCGGGATCGCGTTGCCTCCTCCATCGGAGCAAGGTTAGCGATTGTTATTTCTCTTTGGTTGGATTAATCGTGGGTTTTTCGTGTTCTTTTGAGGTCGATTTATTCGGTAAATTGATCATGGTTTTTGGTTTGGTTTTGATCGATGATTTGTTCGTGTTCTTGACCAGGTTTGATCGATGGTTTTTAATCGGTCTTGATCGGAGGTTTGATCGGGTTTCCGATCGATGTTTCGTTCGGTCTCCGATCAATGGTTTTATCGTTGGAGTTACCCGTGATTTTTAGTTGGGTAGATTGGGTGTTTCGTCGGGGCATGGGGGAGTTAATGGGAGGCCGCCGCCGCCGTTGTTAAATGGGAGGCCGCTGCCGCCGTTATCATGTTCGCGGGATCATCACCGGAGCCGCGCGGGGGCGAAAACGGAGAAGAAAACGCAAATCGGAAGGTTACTGTTCATCCCGTACGGCCCCGCAGCCACGCGGTCCACGGTCTGGGCGTGCACCCGGCGCACGCCTCCGCAGCCCGAAGGCGCAGACCCGGCGCACAGGCGCGTGCGCCAGACCGGCCCCGCAGCCACGCGGTCCACGGTCTGGGCGTGCACCCGGCGCACGCCTCCGCAGCCCGAAGGCGCAGACCCGGCGCACAGGCGCGTGCGCCGGACCCGGCCCCGCAGCCACGAGGTCCACACTCTGGGCGGGCACCCGGCGCACGCCTCCGCAGCCTGAAGGCGCAGACCCGGCGCACAGGCGCGTGCGCCAGCCCGGCCCCGCAGGCACGGTCCACGCCTGGGCGTGCACCCGGTGCTGCCGCCGCGACCGGGAACGGGTGAACCCGGCGCGCGCCTCACCATGAGCGGCCTGGCCCAGCTTCGCTCGGCGCACGCGGAGGATGCGCCCGATCTGCGCACGCCGCCGCCCGGGAGCGTGAACCCGGTCCACGCCTCAGCCGTGCACCAGCCCCCCAACCGAAGAGTCTGGTAGCTCCGTTTTCGGTCCGTTTCGCCTCGTTTTTGAGTGTTTTTTATCACGACGATATTTTTTAACAACGATTCTTAATGTAGTTCTTTCGGAACAGTTTTTGATTCGACGGTTTTTGTTTGACGACACGGTCCGCTTGGCACAGTGATTTGGGTTTTTCGTCGGTTTATTATTTTCGGATAGAAGGGATTCATGTTACAGTGGTCGGGACCACTGATTTTGCCTGTTTAGGGTGAAGTGTTAAATTGTGTTTTTATTTTATTAGGCCGCGTAAAGTTCTGATTGCTTAGGAGGGTCGCGGGCGCGGTCGTTTATCTTCGTTTTAGGTGGGTACGTTTATGGTGCTTTGAAATATGGTTTCATCTCGTAATAGGTGAGAGTAGAGTAGAGGTGCAAATTATTATTGCCTAACTCCCTTTCTGCATTCATATCCCTCTTTGTTACTATCTGTTGCGACTGAGCGTCGCGGTGCTTTACGTTATACAATGGCTGCGGTCATACAGTTCAGGTTTTGCTTACACGCTCACCGGCGGTCTGGCCACCGCACAGGGTGTGTTTTTCCGGAAAAATGGTACGTTGACCCGTGTACCCCACAACTAGGAATGATGGGGACCCCTCACGGTGAGGCGACTGCTTCATGGGTAGTGGAGGGGTAAAAGCATCAAGGTGTGTGCGAAGGGACTCTAGGGTAGGTGCCCAGCATGATTTTTACAGGGAATGCGGGGGATTCATGAGGGAAAGTTGGATGCTCGGGTTTATCGGTTTGCTTTCATTTACCGCTTTGTACATGTTTACATCTACTCTTCTTGTCACTGACTTCCCACACTGTGACAAGTTAGGTCGAGGTAGGACCCGGGACGACGGTGAGGCTGCGAACAAAGGAGTCTAGCCGTTTGGGGCTAGTGACACCTCCTTTTCTTACTTTAGAATTATCCTGGTTATTTTGGTAGCGAGTTTCGTGATTGCCTTTATTGTGGAACTATGTGGATGTTGGATTGAATTCTGGTCTTAGTGTTGAACCATCTTTAATAGGTTTCTATTAGTATTGCATGCGGCATGTTTTCACGTGGAAAAATGACTGCGAAAACGGTTTCAAAACTGAGTGTCGTGTGGGCACTGCTTTTAAACCCGTGGATTTATCCTTTCAAAGTTATGTTGCCGCCTAAAAGAGATTTGCGAAAACGTTTTAAACCGGGTGTCGTGTGGACACCGATTTGGCAAACTTATGGCTTTATCCTAGATCAATATCGCGTTATTGTTAGTAGTTGTGATGAATTGTAATTTCCCCTTTGACTCTCAACGTGACTGTGTGGTTAAAGTATGTATTGTGAATGTGACGCCGTGCATATACAAAGGAGACTCCGTCCGTTCGCGGGGTGAATTTGTATATGTGGCGGGTCTGGCGCGCACCGGAGGATGAAGTTTTTTTAAAAAGGAAAAAGAAAAAAAAATGTACACGCTTTTCCGCTTGATTAGAACCTTCGGGGCGTGACAGCCAATGACATAAGAAGCTTCACCCATATCCTTCATCTCAAAATTCTTAGAAAGAAAATTTTTAGTCTCTTTAAGCAAATTTAAATCACTACTTGCAAGCAGAATATCATCCACATACAGGACTAAGAAAATATATTTACTCCCACTGACCTTAAGGTATATACACTGATCCACGATATTTTCTAGGAAACCAAATGTAGTAATTACATCATGAAATTTGATATACCACTGACGGGAGGCCTGTTTTAGTCTGTATATAGACTTCTTTAGTCTGCAAACAAGGTGACTGTTCTTATCTGTGCTAAAACCTTCGGGCTGTTGCATGTACACTATTTCCTCTATATCCCTATTTAGAAATGTTGTTTTCACATCCATTTGATGTAGCTCCAAATCAAAATGAGCTACCAAAGCCATTGTAGTGCACCGACTCCGCGGAATAGCGAAGTGCGGTGAAATCGCTTGTAACGTGTTCAAAATATGAATACATTTGAGTTCGGGTCATTTCGGATCGAAGCGGGAGCCTTCGGATCGAAAAGCGAGTTGACGGCGCGCAAATCTAAAGCTTCAGACTTGTGAGGCTTCGGGTTGCATTGAGTACCGGTACGCATCCAAGGGTACCGGAACGAATTAAAGGGGAGGCCGACAGAGAGTTCTCGGGTTGAAGAATTTCAGGAAAAATTCTAAGTCCCTGGGTACCGGTACCAAATGTTGTGTACCGGTACCCCAAACTAAAAAAAGGCTTGGGTACCGGAACCAAAAGTTGGGTACCGGTACCCTATACAAAACAGAAGATTTCGTAAGTTCAGTACCGGAACGCGAAGTTCGGTACCGGAACGCGAAGTTCGGTACCGGAACTAAGGGCCGTGTACCGGTACTCAAACCCGAGTACCGGTACCCAATGCCAGAAAATTGGGACTGGGAGATAAATTCTTTTGTAAGTGGGGGTAGTTTGGTAATTTCACCCCCCTAGCTAATACAAGAATAAAACCCCTCTCTCTCACTCTCTCTCTCCCTCATTCCCTCACTCTCTCATTTCTCTCCCTCTCGCTCTCTCTCTCTCTACGCGCGGGAACCAGAGAAGAAAGAGAAGAAAAAAAAGAAGAGAAGGAAGAAGAAGAAGAAGTTGGAGAGGAGGTTGGGATTTGGGTTTTGATCTCCAAAGAGCTTGGGGATTTCATGAAGAACATCAAAGAAGCCTTTCAAGAGAAGCTCCACCCTTTTTCTCTTCTCTTTTGGGCAAAAAGCTACAACAAGAGGTAAGTATAAAATTAGGGTTTTCCTCTTTTAAGGTTTTTATGAGTTTTATAAGAGATATAAATGATCTCTTATGATTTTAAACCTATTTTTAGGGATTTTCTTGGAGGTTTGAGGGATCAAACCCTATTTCTTGCACCAAGAACATCAAGGTGGGGGATTCTACCGAAAATGGGTGACCTCTCCCCTTTGTCTTTTTATTTTCTGACCTAGAAACATGTTAGTAAGCATGTTAGGGTATTAGGACCATGTATGTGATAATGAGGGCCTAACCCTAAAAGAGGATTATATTTAACCTATTGTAGGTTAACTTTTGCATGAGTATAAAGAGTAAAGGATTCATGTGTAGTGGGATCTTTATAGGGTATAACCCTAGAAAATTGTATGATGGATGTAAAACTAGGAGAAAACAAAGATTAAGGAATTAATGAGTGGCATGTCAACCTAGGAGCTAATCCCTAGATGAACGAGTGGCATTGTCTTAGGAAATAACCTAAGGTTGCAAATAGAGTATTCAACATAGAGTCAAGGAACTCCAGATTCATGTAAAGTGTAAATAGGGTTAATGAAACTCTAAGCTAAGAAGAAAACGCAAAATAGAGTCAATGAACTCTAGGTTGTGCATAAGATGGAACTTAGGTAAAGGAAACCTAAGATGAACCAGTCGAGTTAAAACTCTCAATTAATAAATTAGAGTCAATGTAACTCTAAGTTGAATGTAAAACAGGAAAAATAGAGTTAAGGAACTCTAGATAAAAGATGAAAATGCAACTAGAGTAATGAGCTCTAGGTTAAGGTGAAAAATGGGTAATAGAGTCAATGAACTCTAAATTAAGTGAAAGATGAAATAGAGTTAGTAAACTCTAGGCCTATGTTGAATGCGAATAGAGTTAATAGACTCTAGGCCAAATGTAACTGAAGGTTAATAATGTCCTTGGGACATAGTAAAGCCTAAGGTTGTGAACATAGGGTTTCGGGATAAGAATAAGTAAAGAGAAGAAATGATAGGAGATAAAGTTAAAAGGATTGGGCCGTGAACTACGATAGGTGGTGCCTACAACCTATTCTTGTTTGATTGGGGTTGTATGTGTCCATCTTTTGGAACTCTCAGACCCTGCATGGTTATGCTCTAAAAAGAAAATAAGATAATGTTGCAACATATCAAGATGTTTGGCTGGGAGATGCCGATCACCCTCGACTCCCTATGTAGTGCTTGGAGATGCCGATCCCCCTCGACTCCAAGTGACTAGTGGGCACGGCAATGCCGATCACCCTCGACGCCGTGGGCCCGCAGTGTGAAAGTAAAGATAAAAGAGAAAAGAAAGATAAAGTAAAAGTGAAAGTGATAAGCTAAAAGCTTAATTAAATGGAAAAGATAATAAAACGGGCGTACCTTCGGAGGTGAAATGTGGTCCTGTGGGACGTAAAGGGCATGTCCCTCTCCCCGGGCGCACCTGTCGGACGTAAAGGGCAGTGTCCTCGTTGGGCGGGGTAGCACTTGCGGGTGCTTTCGGCAACCTTAGAGATTCTCGTCTTGTGGTAGCATGTCTGCCGAGCTGAGGCCCTTTGGGCAAGAATCTCCGAGGGTTTAGCAACTTGAATTAAAGCACAGGAATGTGAAAGAGTAAAGAGAAAATAGAGTGGCTGAGGTGGCCGGGTTAGTATGACCCTTTTGTAGCGGCATAGTGGCCGAGTTTTGGATAGTGGCCCAGAGGGGCAAGGTTGATAGCGGTGAGACAGGGAACATACACAGATAGTGTAGTTTTATTCATACGTGTATGATCATGTTAGTTAACATTTGCAGTTATTTTAGCATGTATTATCTTGCTATCCTGCTTCCATTGGACCAAGTGGTGTAGAACATTCTTTCTCGGTGGTTGAACCCACTGTGAACTTTTAGTAGTTCTCACACCCTTGGGTGACCATTTTTCCAGGTACAGATACAGATGCAGTCAGCGAGGCATGCGACAGGGGCAAGGGCCCAGCAGCACAGAGACCTAGAGGGTCTAGCAGATGTATCCCTTTTATATTTTGAGTGAACTATGTATTGTGAGGAAAAAGATGTATAATGTAATAATGTTTAAGTTTCAAGTTGAGAGATGGAAATGTAATAAATTTTTATTATGGTTCACTCATGTATGCTTTCATTTATGGTTTAAACTTGTTGTTTAATGAATGAAAGTTTTAGTTAGTAGCTGCTTTTACCCTGATATTGTATCTCATCATATGCATTGATTTGATTGGAGATATTGTACCATTCCTTTCGGGTATAGAGAGGTCATGCCTGATTGGCGGGTCTGTTGATGCGCCCGAACCGACCAAATTGGCGGCCTCGGGGCGTGACAGCCATGATAATTCTTAATGAATCCTTCTTAGATACCGGAAAGAAGGTTTCATGATAATCAATGCCTTCTTTCTAAGTGAAACCTTTGGCAACAAGTCTGACCTTATATCGCTCTATGTTACCTAAAGAGTCCCTTTTGATCTTGAAGACCAACTTACAGCCAACGACTTTGACTCATTGTGGTAACACAACGAGATCCCAAACTCTATTTTTTGCCATAGATTTCATCTCTTCCTTCATGGCATCATACCAAAAGGAGGATTTATCCCCCTGCATGGCCTCTGAAAACGTCCATGGGTCTTTATGGCGCCCAACATCATAGTCAGACTCCTGGAGATAGACTACATAATCATCAGGAATTTCCGATCTCTTTTGTCTTGAGGATCTTCTTAAGCCAACCACTCCCTCTAGGTTTTAATTATGCTATACAGCTGGCTCTATAATTGTCTGTTCCTCTTAGGAAAGTTCTCCATGGGGAGGTTCAACTGGTTCAGCATTTTCATGCTCTATGATTGGTTGGTCTCCAATGTGATCAAATTGATCTGTTGGAAGAGCAACTAAATCATCATCTCTTGATGGATAACCAGTTGAGTTCCTTATTTTCTCAAAATCCATCTTTTGAGGAACAACACTCCCACTAGCTTCAGAATCCTCAAGAAACTTGGCATTCCTGGCCTCAACTATTTTGGATGAGTGATTTGGACAATAAAATCTGAATCCCTTGGAGTTTATCGCATAGCCAATGAAGTATCCACTGACTGTTCGGGAGTCCAACTTATTTATATGTGGGTTATAAACCCTCACCCCGGCTGGGCATCCCCATACATGCAGGTGATTTAAACTAGGCTTCCACCCTTTCCATAACTCAAAAGAAATTTTGGAAACAGCCTTCGATGGAATCCTATTTAAAACATATACTGTTGTCTTGAGTGCTTCACTCCAAAGAGATGATAGAAGACAAGAGTTATTAATCATACTCCTTACCATGTCTATAAGTGTTCTATTCCTTTCGGCAACGCCATTTTGTTGGGGCGTGCCAGGTATTGTATATTGAGCAATGATGCCTTCACCTTCAATGAATTGAGCAAATGGACCGGTCATTTGACCTTTATCCATATGTTTTCCATAGTACTCACCCCCTCTGTCGGACCTCACAATCTTGATTTTCCTATACAATTGTTTCTCTACCTCAACCTTATAAGCTTTGAAAGCATTGAGTGCTTTAGCTTTTTCAAATAAGAGATAGAGATATATGTATCTAGAGTGATCATCAATAAATGAGATAAAATATCTCTGGCCATTGAAACAAGGAATAGGAAAAGGTCCACAGATATCTGTATGTATGATCTCAAAAATTTCAGAACTCCTCCTAGCACCTTTAGTGGAATTTGTGTTGGTATTCTTTCCCTTTATGCATTCCACACAATTATCAAAATCGGTAAAGTCAAGATCTTTTAGGATCTTTTCTTTCACCCATCGCTTTTTTCTCTCTAAAGAGATATGAGCTAAACGCTTGTGCCGCAAAGAAGAAGAGTTTTCCTTAAGAATGTTCCTTTTAACACCAATGTTATGATTAACAATAAAATTATTCTCAAAAGATTGACTCAAATTAAATTTGTACAAATCATCTACCAAACAACAATTGCCAATAATAACATTATCAGAGAAGATAGTAAAAATTTTATTTTCAAATAAAAATTTAAAACCTTTATTTCTTAGTTTAGAAATGGAAACTAAATTTCTAGAAAATCAAGGAACATAAAAAGTATCCTCAAGTTCAAGTACAAAACCAGTGCTAAGTTCTAAAATATAGTTTCCTACCGCTTCAACTTAGATTTATTTACTTCTCCACTAATTAAAATCCTTTCATTTGGCTTCAGCATCTTTAGGTTGTGAAAATCCTGCATGGTATTTGAGATAGGTATAGTAGTGCCAGAGTCAATCCACCATATGTTTTTAGGAACATTAACTAAATGAGATTCATAACAAATATATATAGTTTCAATACCTTTCTTCTCGAGCCAAGCTTTATACTTCAAGCAGTCCCTTTTCGTGTGCCCTTTTTTTTTACAGAAGTAACATTGATCCTTTTTGCCATAATTCTTTATTGGCAATTGTGTTGACTTCTTGAAATTGGAGGCACTCTTGCCTTTTCCCCTTTTGCGCTGAGTCGCTAAATTGACAGATTCTGTCATGATCTCCGGCTTCTCCTGCTTCCTGCTTAAGTCTCTCATCTTCTTGAACACACATGGTCAGTAATTCATTTATTGACCATTCATCTTTATGTGTGTTGTAGGAGATCTTAAAGGGGTCAAACTCAGCCGGTAATGAGTTTGGAATCAAATGAACTAAGAAGGGGTCGGAGATTTCAACTTTTAAAGCCTTTAGTTGAGCTGCTATGTTCCACATCTCCATGATATGCTCACGCACACCCTTGGTTCGATCGTATTTGATGCCCGAAAGTCGCTTCATTAGCGTGCTCGCCAAAGCTTTATCGGAGCTTACAAATTGCTCCTCAATGGCCTTTAGGTAATTCTTGGCTTTATCACATTCTGGGATTGATCACCTTATGTTTTTTGGCACTCTAGACTTTATGAGCATCAAACTTAAGCGGTTGGATCGCTCCCATTTATCCTACGCAGATTCCTGCTGTTGAGTTATTGGCCCTGCTACCTTAGGCGGTTCCTCAATGCACAGAGCCAAGTCAAGATCCATATAACCCAAAGTAAAAAGAATACTTTCTTTCCAATCAGAATAGTTATCCCCAGTAAGCATAGGAATATGAGAAACATCACTAAAAAATGCATTAGAGGAACTGCAACAATAAAATAAATATAGAACTTTATCGCATACTATGAGAATATAATCTTTAAATCAGATAAATTCAACCTTCCTGTGGGTAGAGGCGCTACATGCATAGAATTTATCTACTTTAATAATAAGACTAGCGGAAAACTAATTCCTACTTAACTTGATTTCTGTACCTGTGGGTATAAGAAAACTTGTTATCTAGAAATTCATTCCACTATCCTATTCCAGTCCCAAAAAAAAAAAAAAAAAAAAAAAAAAAAAAAATTATAATTTTATTTGACTGCAATAAATAGTTAAACTTTAATTCAATGTCAAAAATCCTTATGTGTTCTTCTCTATTTGCAGGATGTTGTAGCTAGTCCCAAATATAATGAAAAATACAAACAACTTTATATAACATTGAATAACTATTAAAATTAAATTAGGAATCTGTACGAACTTTTGGGTTAACCTTAAATTCAATGTCATTTTATTTTTTTTTTAAATACCATAAACGATCATATACTATGAGTAGGATGTTGTGGCTACTCCTAAACATAGTTGATCTTATAAATCTTTATATGACATCGAATGACCCAATATTTCATGTTATTCCTAAACGCAGCGGAAAGTATAAAAAATTTATACAACTTTATGTGACTCAAAATTTATAAACTGTATGAAGTCTATATATACACTACTCTAAATTTTCATGATCACCGTATGTGTGTTTAAAATAAAAAATAAACTAAACACACTATCTTATAGTCATGAATAAATAAATAAATGAGTAGTTCAAAAAATCACATATAAAAATCAAAAAAAAAAAATCACATATAAAAAATCAAAAACGTCATACATGATTTTAATATAGACTTCGTTTATAATAATAAGTCACAATCATAACACAAAAAAAAAAAAAAACATATATTTAAATATATTCTCTTTTCCTTTTTATTAAAAATAATAATAATAAATAATAACAACAAGAAAAAAGAAAAAAAATTCCTTTTTTTTTTTTCTCTTAGCCAAAACCCATACATGCGGTGTTTTTTTTTTTTTTTTTTTTTTTTTTTGTGGCTGAAGCTAGTCACACATGGCTGCCTAGGGCAGCCCCAATGGGCTGCCTAGTGCAGCCCCTCACACATGGGTGCCAAGTGCAGCCCGCCGCCCCTGCGGGGCCACCTAACGTAGCCGCGCGCACCAGCTATAGCGTCTTCCTCTTAACGCCAGTCCCAATGAGGCAGGTTCGATGGGATCGGTCGACACCGTCGTTTTCATAATTCAATCGGCGACCAAAAATTTATTATCATTAGTATTATTTTTAAATAAAAAGAAAAGCAAACGAAATTCTTAAATAAATGAAAATACGGCATCAGGTTTGGCTCCGATACCACATGTAATACCAAATAAAAAAAATTTAGATCGTACCTTCTGCCATAATTTTCAATTTCCTAAAATTGGTTGTAGACAACAGTTCTTCCTTTCTATTCGTCCTCGTGCACAATCTGCAAAAAGCGGGATGTTTCCTGTCTATTCCCTTATGCCCGGAGATGGAGCCGTCACAGGAAATTCGGATTAGGGTTAGACCGGAACTCCCGTTAAGTCATATATATATATATATATATATAACCTAATGTAAGGATGTTTTAATCACGTCCGTCCATCAAGGATGTGTCCAGATACATCCTAACCGATTGGATTGACTGTATCTTTATAGATCGCCCTGAATAAATTACGTACGCCACATCCAACAGGGAAAATTTTGCTCGTTCGGCAGGTCTATTGCACGTGTCCGGATGGGTCCAATTGGTGGGACTCGGGGCGTGACACCAGTGGTCCTCCATTTCATTAAATGTCTTATTTTTATATAGGGCATAATGGTATATATTTGGCAGATAAAGTTTTAAAATACAAAAGAAGCATGGATATTTGAAGTGGTATGTAGTGAGTAGGGTCTATTTAATCGGGAATAAGTGTGCTAGCCTTTTTACCCAAGAGCATGTGTGCTAAAATTTTATGGCCAATGGTGACATCTTTTACACATGTATGCATATATTTAATGGCAAAAGATGAAGAGAAAGTGTACTTTGACATACTCTTCATCTCATAACATGCTTAAGCACGCAAAGAAGATGTTTCTTTTGGCTATATAAGCATACAAGAGTTGATACGTGTTAAGCAAGGATTTAAGTATCCATCGGCACGGGCCGTATCTACCGTGCCGTACCGTGCCAACAAGATACCGGCATGATACAACTCCCGTGCTGATGACATAGTTCAAAACCCCTTTTTTCTTAAAATTACTAAGTAATTTTCTTAATAAAATTCAAAATATTTAATAAAGATACATAATAAGCAATTAAAAAAATTTATTGCTAAAGAAATTAAATATTTCATGCCATTATGTGTCGGCACGCATGTATTTTTTGTGACCGGCACTCATCGGCACGGCTCGGCACGCACCGTGCCGGCAAGTTTTCGGCACGACCCCGTGCCACGGCACTTAAATCCTTGGTGTTAAGTGCCTAAAAACTAGAGTTCTTTGTTCACTTAGACAGAGACCTACTCTTCTTCTTTAGGTATTTAAAGAAATACATTTGGGATGTCTTTTGTGGGACTTTTCTTGTAACGACGGAAGGGAGGCTACACTATTAAACTATCATATTTAGATTGAAAGAAATATAAATACGAGGACTTGTACTCTAATATCTTCATATTAAGGGTAGTTCTCTCTTGCTCTTTCTGTACACGTAGGCAAGTAGTTAAACCACGTAAATTGCTATCACTTCTTTGTGTATTTGTTTACTGTTATTTTTCTAAATATTTTTGCTGTGTAGTTCTATTAATAGTACACATAGGACGATCCTAAATGCGAACACATTATATAGTGTCCCACAACCAAATTTTAAAACCATCTCCAAACCTAAGATGATGGGATCACTATTAGGTTATCAAACTGAATGAGGGAAAAAATTTGAATATGAACCTAGATAAGATAAATCATATATCTAAATTTTAGGATCCAAATTAGCCAAGGCCTTGGAGCAAGCACATAAGTCCAATTATAGCCAAAGTTCTAAAGTTTATGGAGAAAATTTTTCTAGTCACAGTTATTTTAAGTGAAATTGGTAACAACCATACAAACTATAGTATGACAGATCTAGATATACTATAATAATTTCAAATATAAAAATAAAGAACAATATATTAATAGATTTTAATATACAACAATATTTGGTTAAATTGGTATTTATTATACTAGAAAAGACGTTCTCTAGTTTACAGAGCGGGCACATGCTACTTTTCTATCATTTATCCATCGAATGTGTATTTTGTAATCTATTTTGTGTTGTGTAACAACAAAATAATGAACTTTCCAATTCAAATATGAAAAAGTAAATAATACATAGCAGTTTTATTTCAACAATAAAATATTATCATTGACCGTCCCTAGCACAAGTGGCAAAGGGCTTGGTGGTTGATACCCGAGATCCCGAGTTCGAAGACTAGTTGCTTCACATTTCCAGCTAAGTTTATTTCAAAATAAACCAAGCGGGTAGCATGCTACCTTTCTCTCAAAAATATATATATATATATATATATATATATATATATATATATATATATATATATATATATATATATATATATATATATATATTATCAAACTTTTCACAGTATAAAAATGTGAGGACCCGGAAATTCCCACGTTTGGATTACTGTTGGATCTGCGGCTTCTGGAGACCCATGTTGGGTGTTAGAGGTGTTTGCGCGCATATTGGACTCAAGGATTGGACCCGGCATGAAAAACGGATCAAGTTTGCTCTTCCGGGAATTTTTGGTAAATTTTAGAAGTGGAATTTGGCAAATCGGACTTCGGATTTGGATTCAGCGCGCGAAAACGGTCAAGATGGACTATTTATTTGTATTTTTCGGAGATCGGATGCGAAAACACGGATTTCGAGACTTGGGTTACTGTTCCGGCCGGCCGGGCATCGCCGGCGGCGGCGGGCAGCGGCGGAGCGCGGCGGAGCGAGCTCGGGCAGGCGCGCGGTCCACCGCGGAGGCGTGCACCCGGGCGGAGGACGCGTGGCGCCTTCAGGTTGGCCGGCGCAGCGGGCGCGGTCCACGGAAGAGGCGCGGGTGCACGGTGGACCGGGTGCGGACACGTGGCCGAGCGTGGTTGGCGGGTCCTGGTGCGCGCGGTCCACGCGGCAGCGGCGGCTGCCTCGGGATGCGTGCCCGACACGGTGCCGCGGGCGGTGCGGCCGCGAACGTGGGCGCTGCCGGGCGACGTGGGGGGGCGCCACGTGGCGCCCCGTGGTTGGTCGGGCGCAGCCGCGCACGTCCGCGTGTCGGGACACGTGGCGTCGCGCGGTTCGCGGGCGCGCGTGCGCCGGGCGCGGGGAGCGTTGCTGGGCCACGTGGCGCTCCCTCGTTGATTCGGGCGCGCACAGTGTTGGGCCGGGCCCAACACTGTAGCCGCCCGAAACCTGCGGGCGCCCGGAACTTGGGCCAAAAGTCCAAAGTGTTGGACTTTCGGGCTGAGCCTATAAATAGGCTGTTGGCTAGGGCTTTCTGCCCCCTTTCCCGAGCTCCCCTGCCCTTGAACCCTTTAGCAAAGTTGGAGATCTTCGTGTTGCGCATCTTCTGGCAGAGGCCCGGATTTTTGGAAGCCGCGGCGTCGACGACTTCGGCATCGGAGCGCAGTGTGGCGATTTTTCATCGGAGGCCCGTTATCGTCGCAGTTTGATCTGAGAGGTCTACAGAGCTACTCCGTCAGTATTTTTGGGACGATTTCTGCGGCGTTGGAATCACGAGAGGTACGTCTTCGACTTTCGTGTTGATCATCTTGCTGGATTCAGAGTTTATGACACGGTTTTCGAGGCATTTCTAAGCCGCTGTTTTCTGGTGGAGTTTTTGGACAGCGGCCCCTTGCCGGAATTTTATCTCCGCACCCGAGTGTCGGATTGAGACGAGCCTATACACTTTTTGGATCTACTCGTCGCAAGGATTATCATTGTATTTTTCCGGGATTTTTCTGAGGCTTGCCCGAAGGTATACTATTCCCCTTTATCTGTGTTTGAGTTTACAGTTGTGTGGTTGTGAGTGTTTGCGCACCTGTACTGTGGAATTTGTAACTTGGCCTACGGGGCTCGGATTTGGGCGTGCAGGTACCCGTTTCGAAGGTCTCGACGAGACGCTCGCTGTGATATTTTTATCGGAATTTTCAGGGCACTTTCTGCAGGTGGAAATTTCAGATCTTCAGGACTGTCTTCTGCAGATTTTTGTACTTGGTTATTTTGTGGAATAAAGTGTAACCTTGGACCTTTTGTTGTACCCAGGAGTATTTGCAGATGTTTGTGAACCCGTTGGTGTTGAGGATTAGTGGAGGTTGTTTCTTCTGGTGTTTTCAGCTGTGGAACTCCGGACAGTTAGCATTTTCAGGTGGGTGGCCTTGTCTTCATGACCTATGGACTGTGCATTAATTCTATCTGTGTAGGGACTTGCATGTTATAGATGTGTTCTATATAGCATGCTAGATTATAGGAATTGATGTTCCTAATGCTGTTAGATGATCATGTATTTATTTTCACGGAAAAACGCTTGAAAAACGGCTATTTGCTTGTTAAATTTGGAGTCCGGATGACCAAAAACAGGCTTCCGGAAGTTTTCCCGGAACTGTTGGGTGCACGGGGGTGTCGGTGGGAAGCCGCCCGGCTGCCACGTGGCGGACTGTAATTGCCGGTTTCGCGACGTTCGTCCACGAGCGGTGCGGCTGGGTGCATGAGCCCGGCGCAGGACACGTGGCAGGCGGGGATTGGCTTGCCTGTGAGGCGCGGTTTCACTGAATTTGACCGGCGGGTGCACGTTTTGAGCGCCGGTGCAGGAATTTGGGTGGGACCACGTTTCGGTCTCCGATTGGCGGGCGCTGGGGGCTCGGTCCACGGAGTTCCCCGCGCAGGGTGCATAGACCCGGCGCAGGGACAGTGGCGGCAGCTGAGTGGCGGGCTCAGTCGCGCGGCGCACGGGATGCGTGGGGACCCGCCTCGGGACAGAGGGCGCACAGGGGGGCGCTGACGCGGCTGTCGGCCGCACTCGAGTGCGCCACGCGTCGCAACGCGAGCGGTGGCCGTACTCGAGTGCGCCACGCGTCAGCGCACGGTTGGTGGTCCGTACCCACCCCGCTGACCGCAGGGGACCGGACACGTGGCGCACTGCGGACGTCGGCCCCGCTGTTCCCTGTATGGGGGTGACGTGGCGTCCCCTGGGATTTTCGGGCGCGTCGGACGGGGTCTGTCCGACCGGATTTCCGAGCGCGAAGGCGCCCGGATCTTGCGCCCGGAAACCCGGCCCACTTCAGCCTTGGGCCTTGCCTATAAATAGGCTCCCTGGGTTTCTTTTTAGCCTTTTTACTCGTCTTTTTCCTGTGAAGCCTTCAGAGGAGTTCTTCCCCACACCGAGCCCTACCCTTTGGAGGAATTTGAGGATTTCGGAGGCACGCATCCCGAGGCTAACTATTTTTCGGCGCGGCGCGACGCTTGTTCATCTTCGACCCGCTTCGTCCCTCTGCAGTGTTTGGGCTCTCCCGACTCACCCCGACCTCCTTTTTCGACGATTTTCGCGCCATCGGACTCTAGACAGGTAGGACTTCAACTCCTGTGTTTTGAGCTTCCTCAATTTCCGTGATGATCTTTGAGTTTTCCGAGCTCCCTTTGACCCCTTTTTCTTTGCGGATATTTGGACAGCACTGCGGTGTTCTTGCTGTAGCTTTGCGCACAGGCATCGGATCAGACGATTCAAAGGCAAAATTCATCTACTCTTCGCAAGGAATCTCCTGGATTTTTCTCAGATTTTTCTGGATTTTGCACGAAGGTGAGAATCTCCTTTTTCTGCGGTTTGTTGTTACAGAAATTTGGTACAGGTTTGGTTTGGGGTGCTTCCCTTGCCGGATTTTTTATCTCAGCGTAGAGGACTCCGTTTTGGACGTGCAGGTACTTGTTTCGAAGCTATCGACGCGTAGAACACCAGGGTATTTTATCTGGAATTTATTGAGCACTTTCTGCAGGTGAATTATTGGCATCTCTGCGGCTGAATTTTCAGCATGGTATTTCTTGGCAGATTTTGGGAGTTAAGTGTTTTTGTAACCTTGTGTTGTACCCAGGGGTTGTTGGACTGTGCTGGACCTGTTAGATTTGGAGTTGCAGTTTTCCTGGTATTTTTCAGCTGTAGAGCTTCGGGCAGTTCAGCGCTTCAGGTGGGTGACCTCTTTTCAAGATCAGCGGACTGTGGACTAATTCTAACTTTAGGGACTTGCATATTTTATTGTTTGATGTCCAGCATGCTAGAATGTGTGAATTGATGTTCCTGTTGTAGTTAGATGATCCTGTGATTATTTTTCTCCCCTAAGCTGTTGATTATTATTATCTTGCTCCCTTCAAGCTGTTGTTTATTATTTATCTTGGAACTTGACCTAGCACCACTGCCACATGATGCATGTTCAGCCAGACTGTAGAAAACCTCAACTTGGGCTAGGTTTATTGCTCTAGACATTCCCACATCACTTTTCTGTATATCACTCTGGACTTAGAGTTCTCCTCGCCCAAGTAGTGGGCCGAGAGGTCGGATTATTGTGGGATGCTTTACACTCGTGTCTGGGGACCGAGTGGAGTTGTTAGCAGTCTGTAGACCAGGTTTCCTTGGGAAAGTGACTTGGGTTGTAGGTTTGAGATCTTGAGAGCTATTTCGAGTGACAGTGAGTCTCGGCTGTGCAGTTTTCCAGCCTGTGTGTGAGACAGTGTTCCTTTGGTTTCAGTCGATCTTGTTGATCGAGGATTTGGATTATAGCCTGCATGAGCCACATTTGAGCTCGACAGAGATGCGCAGATACTTTCCTCGGTGGGGTCGCTCCCCTCGAGAGCCACTCCGGAGTTGGGCCTGTTCTTCTATCGCGACTTGTCGACGCAGTGTTCCCTCTGGCTGGGCCAGTTAGTGGCAGTCACGGACACAGTCCCTCTGGCTGGGCCAGTTAGTGGCAGTCACGGACGCCCTACGTAAGTCCGGTCCCCCGGGACGTGACGGCAGTAGGTAGGCGCAGGTTTGACTGGACCCTATGGCGGCAGTCAGTTGAGATTGGGTGATTTGAGTCGAGAGCTAGTTGTAGCATCATGTTCTTTCTGTCCCACTTTGAGCATCTAGATAGAGGCATAGTAGCTGTAGAGATTACTTTACCAGCTTTTCCCTTTCCGCACTGCATTGTTACTTTTTGCCTCTAGTGGACTTAGTGGGCAGACCGTCGGGCTTGTTGGCGGCACCCACTGAGAACTACTTGGGACGTAGTTCTCACACCCGTCGTGGTGTTTTTCCCCAGGGACTTCTTCTTCTGCTCCAGTTCCTGCCGCACCTGTTGCTGACCCGACTGATCGAGGTAAGGGAGTCGCGAGATAGATCCCTACCAGTTGTCGCTTGAGAGTAGATGTATCTCCCTACTTTTTGAGAGTTCTTGTCGAGTGACCTTGTAGTGAGGATTGAGTTGTACTCTTCTTATTTTGAGAGATATTTGTATTTTGGTGAGGACTCTAGTTGTATATTTTGTTAGAGTTGTATTTATTTTATCCAGCTTTTACTTTATCAGCTCTGATATCTGTTTAGTGTAGATCTCTTTTGCAGGTTAGTCGCTACGTCTATACGGGGCTTCCCGTATGGGCGGCGGATCTGTTGGCGTGCCCGGGTCGCAGTTTCGACCCGGGGCGTGACAGTACCTCTCCCAAGAGACGGGATGAGTGATTGGCATGTTTATGCTCCTAAGCGATTATGTTGGCTGCAGACAACATAATGCTGTGGAATTGATAACATGTCTTAGACTTTCGCTGGATTGGGTCGTTTGGTTGTTGTGTCCTGATGTTTTTTATTGTGTAGTGGACTACGATGCCCCTGAGACGTCGTGTAGCGAAGAGGGCACATCCCGCATCTGATGAGTAACCCGAGCAGCGGGAGACAGAGCTATCAGAGCAGAGCGAGACCCAGGAGTTATGGATCCAGATGGCACAGATGTCGGAGGCTGTCCGATGCCAGGAAGAAGCCATGGAACGTTTGATGCGCTTGTTGGAGCAGAGAGCATAGCCAGTGGCAGTACCGCTTGAGTGTCCTCCAGTACTTTCTTCCTATGCAGTGGTACCTTCAGTTGTACTTGTGGCACCGACTGAGCAAGCAGCCCCTCCGTGTCGATGAGTAGTGCCGAGGCACCGAGGCAGGATGGATAGTGGATAGTAGCTGAGCTTAGGGACATCATTGATCGATGGAGCCAGTCCCGGCAGTCTGAACCATCCCGATTCATAGGTTTGAGTTGGAGCCTTTGTAGGCAGAATTGGGGTTGGTGGTGATGGAGAGACTCTCGGAGAGCCTCCCTGTGCTAGGGAGTTTATACAGTCGTTGAACTACGCGCTCCAGGTTTCGAGGGACGAGGCGCATAGGATATGTGTGGCTGAGAGTGGATTGCGCCAGGATACCTTTCAGTTTAGTTGGTCCCTCCGTTTTGGATTATTGACGCTTCGATGGTGTAGGCGTGGTGTATGGAGCGCGGCGCTGCAATTCCTTTGGATAGGGATCTGCCGCCAGAGGTGAGTTCTGGATATTGGCGCTTGGCGCCGGGTGATGGAGGACAGATCGGCCGGCAGAGATATTTCTGATTTTATTTTTCCTGGATAACGGGTTCCTGTGATGCCAGAGATCGGGTGGACCCCGATGGCAGCATCAACCTCTATATCGGAGTGGCGCAGCGGTAGCGTGGATTTGTTATCTGCGGAGGACTTTATTCGTCGCCTCAATGTGAGCAGAGACAGAGGTCGTGCTCCCTTGTGGATAGTCCTGATTTTCAGGCAGATTGGGCGACAACCACTTGCTTTGAGCGGATGAATCTGTGCCGCCCGGTTGGAGGGCGCCACGGTAGTGGATCGAGTTGTCGCAGGTGTGATTTCATCACAGCAGTCGGAGTAGGAGCATGTTGCATTCCTGCATGGACTAGAGGCAGATTGTTACCACATGCACTTGGGGTACAGGTTCCTGTTAGTGTTGTGTATGTGGGGGAGGCTTGTGGATTATGTCCTATGCAGTTGAGGTCGTTAGAGCACACTGGTTATAGCGACAGTGTGAGAGGTGCTTACGGCGGCACCGGGACCCAAAGATATCTCTGTTGCCACGAGATTCCGGGTGTGATTTCACCTGAGCTGTTGATAATGCCGCCGGTTAGGGAGATAGAGATTGAGTTTGGCGTGGTTCGGGGAACCGCGCCACCCTCGACAGCACCTCATTGGATATTGCCAGTAGAGCTGTGAGAGCTGATGGCGCAGTTGCAGGATCTGATGGATCGAGGGGTCTGTTTGACCTAGTGCCACGTCGTTGATATACGGTGGTGATGCCACATCGTTGATACACGACTGTGAGGGCCCTTTTATGGTTCGGGTGTAGACAGGTCCGAGTATTATTCTGGACCGTGCCGGCAAGTTTTCGGCACGACCCCGTGCCACGGCACTTAAATCCTTGGTGTTAAGTGCCTAAAAACTAGAGTTCTTTGTTCACTTAGACAGAGACCTACTCTTCTTCTTTAGGTATTTAAAGAAATACATTTGGGATGTCTTTTGTGGGACTTTTCTTGTAACGACGGAAGGGAGG
This sequence comes from Tillandsia leiboldiana, assembly GCA_029204045.2. NCBI lineage: Eukaryota > Viridiplantae > Streptophyta > Magnoliopsida > Poales > Bromeliaceae > Tillandsia > Tillandsia leiboldiana. The sequence goes on from CM055060.1 coordinate 25,514,037, forward strand.
CTACACTATTAAACTATCATATTTAGATTGAAAGAAATATAAATACGAGGACTTGTACTCTAATATCTTCATATTAAGGGTAGTTCTCTCTTGCTCTTTCTGTACACGTAGGCAAGTAGTTAAACCACGTAAATTGCTATCACTTCTTTGTGTATTTGTTTACTGTTATTTTTCTAAATATTTTTGCTGTGTAGTTCTATTAATAGTACACATAGGACGATCCTAAATGCGAACACATTATATAGTGTCCCACAACCAAATTTTAAAACCATCTCCAAACCTAAGATGATGGGATCACTATTAGGTTATCAAACTGAATGAGGGAAAAAATTTGAATATGAACCTAGATAAGATAAATCATATATCTAAATTTTAGGATCCAAATTAGCCAAGGCCTTGGAGCAAGCACATAAGTCCAATTATAGCCAAAGTTCTAAAGTTTATGGAGAAAATTTTTCTAGTCACAGTTATTTTAAGTGAAATTGGTAACAACCATACAAACTATAGTATGACAGATCTAGATATACTATAATAATTTCAAATATAAAAATAAAGAACAATATATTAATAGATTTTAATATACAACAATATTTGGTTAAATTGGTATTTATTATACTAGAAAAGACGTTCTCTAGTTTACAGAGCGGGCACATGCTACTTTTCTATCATTTATCCATCGAATGTGTATTTTGTAATCTATTTTGTGTTGTGTAACAACAAAATAATGAACTTTCCAATTCAAATATGAAAAAGTAAATAATACATAGCAGTTTTATTTCAACAATAAAATATTATCATTGACCGTCCCTAGCACAAGTGGCAAAGGGCTTGGTGGTTGATACCCGAGATCCCGAGTTCGAAGACTAGTTGCTTCACATTTCCAGCTAAGTTTATTTCAAAATAAACCAAGCGGGTAGCATGCTACCTTTCTCTCAAAAATATATATATATATATATATATATATATATATATATATATATATATATATATATATATATATATATATATATATATATTATCAAACTTTTCACAGTATAAAAATGTGAGGACCCGGAAATTCCCACGTTTGGATTACTGTTGGATCTGCGGCTTCTGGAGACCCATGTTGGGTGTTAGAGGTGTTTGCGCGCATATTGGACTCAAGGATTGGACCCGGCATGAAAAACGGATCAAGTTTGCTCTTCCGGGAATTTTTGGTAAATTTTAGAAGTGGAATTTGGCAAATCGGACTTCGGATTTGGATTCAGCGCGCGAAAACGGTCAAGATGGACTATTTATTTGTATTTTTCGGAGATCGGATGCGAAAACACGGATTTCGAGACTTGGGTTACTGTTCCGGCCGGCCGGGCATCGCCGGCGGCGGCGGGCAGCGGCGGAGCGCGGCGGAGCGAGCTCGGGCAGGCGCGCGGTCCACCGCGGAGGCGTGCACCCGGGCGGAGGACGCGTGGCGCCTTCAGGTTGGCCGGCGCAGCGGGCGCGGTCCACGGAAGAGGCGCGGGTGCACGGTGGACCGGGTGCGGACACGTGGCCGAGCGTGGTTGGCGGGTCCTGGTGCGCGCGGTCCACGCGGCAGCGGCGGCTGCCTCGGGATGCGTGCCCGACACGGTGCCGCGGGCGGTGCGGCCGCGAACGTGGGCGCTGCCGGGCGACGTGGGGGGGCGCCACGTGGCGCCCCGTGGTTGGTCGGGCGCAGCCGCGCACGTCCGCGTGTCGGGACACGTGGCGTCGCGCGGTTCGCGGGCGCGCGTGCGCCGGGCGCGGGGAGCGTTGCTGGGCCACGTGGCGCTCCCTCGTTGATTCGGGCGCGCACAGTGTTGGGCCGGGCCCAACACTGTAGCCGCCCGAAACCTGCGGGCGCCCGGAACTTGGGCCAAAAGTCCAAAGTGTTGGACTTTCGGGCTGAGCCTATAAATAGGCTGTTGGCTAGGGCTTTCTGCCCCCTTTCCCGAGCTCCCCTGCCCTTGAACCCTTTAGCAAAGTTGGAGATCTTCGTGTTGCGCATCTTCTGGCAGAGGCCCGGATTTTTTGGAAGCCGCGGCGTCGACGACTTCGGCATCGGAGCGCAGTGTGGCGATTTTTCATCGGAGGCCCGTTATCGTCGCAGTTTGATCTGAGAGGTCTACAGAGCTACTCCGTCAGTATTTTTGGACGATTTCTGCGGCGTTGGAATCACGAGAGGTACGTCTTCGACTTTCGTGTTGATCATCTTGCTGGATTCAGAGTTTATGACACGGTTTTCGAGGCATTTCTAAGCCGCTGTTTTCTGGTGGAGTTTTTGGACAGCGGCCCCTTGCCGGAATTTTATCTCCGCACCCGAGTGTCGGATTGAGACGAGCCTATACACTTTTTGGATCTACTCGTCGCAAGGATTATCATTGTATTTTTCCGGGATTTTTCTGAGGCTTGCCCGAAGGTATACTATTCCCCTTTTATCTGTGTTTGAGTTTACAGTTGTGTGGTTGTGAGTGTTTGCGCACCTGTACTGTGGAATTTGTAACTTGGCCTACGGGGCTCGGATTTGGGCGTGCAGGTACCCGTTTCGAAGGTCTCGACGAGACGCTCGCTGTGATATTTTTATCGGAATTTTCAGGGCACTTTCTGCAGGTGGAAATTTCAGATCTTCAGGACTGTCTTCTGCAGATTTTTGTACTTGGTTATTTTGTGGAATAAAGTGTAACCTTGGACCTTTTGTTGTACCCAGGAGTATTTGCAGATGTTTGTGAACCCGTTGGTGTTGAGGATTAGTGGAGGTTGTTTCTTCTGGTGTTTTCAGCTGTGGAACTCCGGACAGTTAGCATTTTCAGGTGGGTGGCCTTGTCTTCATGACCTATGGACTGTGCATTAATTCTATCTGTGTAGGGACTTGCATGTTATAGATGTGTTCTATATAGCATGCTAGATTATAGGAATTGATGTTCCTAATGCTGTTAGATGATCATGTATTTATTTTCCTTCCCTACAAGCTGTTGATTGTTGTTATCTTGGAATTTGACCTAGCACCCCGTCATATGTTGCATGTGTAACCAGACTAGTAGAAAACCCTCACTTGGGCTAGGGTTATTTCTGCTTTAGACATCCACACTTCTACTTTCCTGGACATAGTGTTCTTCCTCGCCCGGGTAGTGGGCCGAGTGGTCAGGAGTTATCTTTTAGTGTGGGATGCATGTTACACTCGTGCTTGGGAGCAGAGTGGAGTCTGGTAGATGTAGTTGGTTGTTCATCTGTAGCGGGAGCTGTTTGGGTAGACGGCGGTCCCGAGATGTTTTATTCTCTTGTTTTATCTGTCGCCGCTGTGTTAGTGGCAGCGGTATATCAGTGTTAGCAGGACCTTAAACCCAGAACCTTTTTGGACACACATATGATTTTGTCAACCAAATGGTTTCTTCCAAGCATCGTAGGGTCGCCGGAGTCTGTCTTGTTTGATTGGACGAAGGCATTAGCCCTTCGAGGCTTGGATATAAAACTTGGTTTCAACTGTTTTCCTAAAAAGAACTAAAAACCATTAAATATGGATTTCTTACAGATCAGATGGCTTCAGTAAGAAATGTCACCTTTTTCCTATAAATTAACCACCCGAGATGATTCGAGTGGTCTGGGTTCTAAGGTCTGCCTTCTTCTTGGGACGAGAACAACGAGAGGCTATGCCTAGAGCCTGTTCTTGTTTGATTTGGATTGTAGGTTCTAGTCTTTCGGGGTTCCCGGACCCTTCCTCGTGTCAGTGGATGCGATGTTGGCCTGTTGAGGCAGTTGTTCGCAGTGGATGCGGTGTTGGCCTGTTGAGGCAGTTTCTCGCAGTGGATGCGACTTTGTGCTATGAGTTGGTAGAGTGTGATCTAGAGGTTGTTTTTTCTGATTTAGTGGTGGAGGTGGTTCTCCCACTTAGCTTTGAGGATCTTGGGGTTCTGGCAGATCGAGTCCTGGAGGTTTTCCGACTCAGCCATGGTCGTGCATTATCAGATTGAGTCGTTGAGGGTTCTCCGACATAGCTGTGAGAGTGTTTTGGGCTATTCCTGTTCGAGTCGAGGTTCTTTTTCCGACTGAGTTGTGCTTTGAGCTTGGAGTTACCGATCTGTTTGATCGTGGATCATAGCCTGCATGAGCCACATTTGAGCTTGACAGAGATACTTTACAGAGATATTTGAGATGGGTTACTTTTTGACTCGAGCGGGTCGCTCCCCTCGAGTGCCACTCCGGAGTAGGCGAGACCGGGTTGTTGTACCGGCGTGAGCTTGAGCTTTTCTATCGCGACTTGTCGTTGCTTTTGTCCCTCTGGCTGTGCTGGTGTTGGCAGTCATGGGCGTCCTACATAAGTCCGCTCCTCCGGGACGTAACGGCAGTAGGTTGGCGCAGGTTTGACTGGACCCGAGGTGGCAGTCAGTTCAGATTGGGTGATCCGAGATGAGAGTTAGTTGTGGCATCATGTTCTTTCTGTTCCACTCTTTGAGCATCTAGATAAAGGCATAGTAGCTGTAGAGTTTACTTTTCCCAGCTTTCCTTACAGTACTGCATTTGTTGCTTTATGCCTCTAGTAGACTTAGTGGGCAGACCGTCGGGCTTGTTGGCGGCACCCACTGAGAACTACTGTGGGATGTAGTTCTCACACCCGTCGTGGTGTCTTTCCCCAGGGACTTCTACTCCGGTTCCTGTTGTTCCTGTTGTTCCTGTTGCTGATCCTTCTGACCGAGGCGAGGGAGTCGCGAGCTAGTTCCCTACCCGTCGTTGGTGTGTAGCGGTACCCCTTCAGAGGAGAGCTTCAGTAGATTAGTTATTTTATTTTTTCCTTCTTTGAGAGACTGATGTAGTGAGGATTGTCATGTATTGAGAGCCTGTACACTGATGTATTTATTGGAGATACCTCCCGGTTGAGTTCTGAGTTTGTATATGAGGATATTGTATGATTATCATTTTTGGGAGACGGACATTGTTGTATTATTTCCAGTTGTACAGTGATTGATTTAGTTATACAGCAGATTTTTATTTATAGCTCTGATATCTGTTTAGCTGTAGTACTTTTCTTGCAGGTAGGACGCTTCGCCTATGCGGGTTTGGCATAGGTGGCGGATCTGTTGGCGAGCCGGGTCGCAGTTTCGACCCCGGGGCGTGACAGATTAGAGTGGTATCAGAGCCTAGGTTGTAGGTCATTGAAGACTTAGAAACCCTAGGCTTGTGGTTGGACATTAGGATGACTACGTGAGAGTCGTGACTTTTAGCGAGAGTCCTGATCGAGTTTTGTACCTGTAGAGACCCTAAACCCCGTGCAGCTTTCCTGGTGAATCCACTGTTTACAACACCTAGTGTTGGTGTATCTGGTCCATGGTGCATCAAGGGGATGCCACAGATGGACCCAGTGTGTTATCTTTTACTGTGTTGGCTTTCGGCTGCATTTGTCGAAATTTTTATAAGGATTTAGGCCAAACAGAGGTTGGAATTGGATTCAGCACGGAAAAACGCTTGAAAACGGCTATTTGCTTGTTAAATTTGGAGTCCGGATGACCAAAAACGGGCTTCCGGAAGTTTTCGGAACTTTTGGGTGCACGGGGGTGTCGGTGGACCGCCGGCTGCCACGTGGCGGCCTGTAATTGGCCGGTTCGCGACGTTCGGTCCACGGAGCGGTGCGGCTGGGTGCATGAGCCCGGCGCAGGACACGTGGCAGGCGGGGATTGGCTGGCCTGTGATGCGCGGTTCACTGAATTTGACCGGCGGGTGCACGGTTTGAGCGCCGGTGCAGGAATTCTGGGTGGGACCACGTTTCGGTCTCCGATTGGCGGGCGCTGGGGGCTCGGTCCACGGAGTTCCCCGCGCGGGTGCATAGACCCGGCGCAGGGACACGTGGCGGCAGCTGAGTGGCGGGCTCAGTTCGCGCGGCGCACGGGATGCGTGGGGACCCGCCTCGGGACAGAGGGCGCACAGGGGGGCGCTGACGCGGCTGTCGGCCGCACTCGAGTGCGCCACGCGTCGCAACGCGAGCGGTGGCCGTACTCGAGTGCGCCACGCGTCAGCGCACGGTTGGTGGTCCGTACCCACCCCGCTGACCGCGGGACGGACACGTGGCGCACTGCGGGACGTCGGCCCCGCTGTTCCCTGTTGTGGGGTGACGTGGCGTCCCCTGGGATTTTCGGGCGCGTCGGACGGGGTCTGTCCGACCGGATTTCCGAGCGCAAGGCGCCCGGATCTTGCGCCCGGAAACCCGGCCCACTTCAGCCTTGGGCCTTGCCTATAAATAGGCTCCCTGGGTTTCTTTTTAGCCTTTTTACTCGTCTTTTTCCTGTGAAGCCTTCAGAGGAGTTCTTCCCCACACCGAGCCCTACCCTTTGGAGGAATTTGAGGATTTTCGGAGGCACGCATCCCGAGGCTAACTATTTTTCGGCGCGGCGCGACGCTTGTTCATCTTCGACCCGCTTCGTCCCTCTGCAGTGTTTGGGCTCTCCCGACTCACCCCGACCTCCTTTTTCGACGATTTTCGCGCCATCGGACTCTAGACAGGTAGGACTTCAACTCCTGTGTTTTGAGCTTCCTCAATTTCCGTGATGATCTTTGAGTTTTCCGAGCTCCCTTTTGACCCCTTTTTCTTTGCGGATATTTGGACAGCACTGCGGTGTTCTTGCTGTAGCTTTGCGCACAGGCATCGGATCAAGACGATTCAAAAGGCAAAATTCATCTACTCTTCGCAAGGAATCTCCTGGATTTTTCTCAGATTTTTCTGGATTTTGCACGAAGGTGAGAATCTCCTTTTTCTGCGGTTTGTTGTTACAGAAATTTGGTACAGTTTGGTTTGGGGTGCTTCCCTTGCCGGATTTTTTATCTCAGCGTAGAGGACTCCGTTTTGGACGTGCAGGTACTTGTTTCGAAGCTATCGACGCGTAGAACACCAGGGTATTTTATCTGGAATTTATTGAGCACTTTCTGCAGGTGAATTATTGGCATCTCTGCGGCTGAATTTTCAGCATGGTATTTCTTGGCAGATTTTGGGAGTTAAGTGTTTTGTAACCTTGTGTTGTACCCAGGGGTTGTTGGACTGTGCTGGACCTGTTAGATTTGGAGTTGCAGTTTTCCTGGTATTTTTCAGCTGTAGAGCTTCGGGCAGTTCAGCGCTTCAGGTGGGTGACCTCTTTTCAAGATCAGCGGACTGTGGACTAATTCTAACTTTAGGGACTTGCATATTTTATTGTTTGATGTCCAGCATGCTAGAATGTGTGAATTGATGTTCCTGTTGTAGTTAGATGATCCTGTGATTATTTTTCTCCCCTAAGCTGTTGATTATTATTATCTTGCTCCCTTCAAGCTGTTGTTTATTATTTATCTTGGAACTTGACCTAGCACCACTGCCACATGATGCATGTTCAGCCAGACTGTAGAAAACCTCAACTTGGGCTAGGTTTTATTGCTCTAGACATTCCCACATCACTTTTCTGTATATCACTCTGGACTTAGAGTTCTCCTCGCCCAAGTAGTGGGCCGAGAGGTCGGATTATTGTGGGATGCTTTTACACTCGTGTCTGGGGACCGAGTGGAGTTGTTAGCAGTCTGTAGACCAGGTTTCCTTGGGAAAGTGACTTGGGTTGTAGGTTTGAGATCTTGAGAGCTATTTCGAGTGACAGTGAGTCTCGGCTGTGCAGTTTTCCAGCCTGTGTGTGAGACAGTGTTCCTTTGGTTTCAGTCGATCTTGTTGATCGAGGATTTGGATTATAGCCTGCATGAGCCACATTTGAGCTCGACAGAGATGCGCAGATACTTTCCTCGGTGGGGTCGCTCCCCTCGAGAGCCACTCCGGAGTTGGGCCTGTTCTTCTATCGCGACTTGTCGACGCAGTGTTCCCTCTGGCTGGGCCAGTTAGTGGCAGTCACGGACACAGTCCCTCTGGCTGGGCCAGTTAGTGGCAGTCACGGACGCCCTACGTAAGTCCGGTCCCCCGGGACGTGACGGCAGTAGGTAGGCGCAGGTTTGACTGGACCCTATGCGGCAGTCAGTTGAGATTGGGTGATTTGAGTCGAGAGCTAGTTGTAGCATCATGTTCTTTCTGTCCCACTTTTGAGCATCTAGATAGAGGCATAGTAGCTGTAGAGATTACTTTACCAGCTTTTCCCTTTCCGCACTGCATTGTTACTTTTTGCCTCTAGTGGACTTAGTGGGCAGACCGTCGGGCTTGTTGGCGGCACCCACTGAGAACTACTTGGGACGTAGTTCTCACACCCGTCGTGGTGTTTTTCCCCAGGGACTTCTTCTTCTGCTCCAGTTCCTGCCGCACCTGTTGCTGACCCGACTGATCGAGGTAAGGGAGTCGCGAGATAGATCCCTACCAGTTGTCGCTTGAGAGTAGATGTATCTCCCTACTTTTTGAGAGTTCTTGTCGAGTGACCTTGTAGTGAGGATTGAGTTGTACTCTTCTTATTTTGAGAGATATTTGTATTTTGGTGAGGACTCTAGTTGTATATTTTGTTAGAGTTGTATTTATTTTATCCAGCTTTTACTTTATCAGCTCTGATATCTGTTTAGTGTAGATCTCTTTTGCAGGTTAGTCGCTACGTCTATACGGGGCTTCCCGTATGGGCGGCGGATCTGTTGGCGTGCCCGGGTCGCAGTTTCGACCCGGGGCGTGACAGTACCTCTCCCAAGAGACGGGATGAGTGATTGGCATGTTTATGCTCCTAAGCGATTATGTTGGCTGCAGACAACATAATGCTGTGGAATTGATAACATGTCTTAGACTTTCGCTGGATTGGGTCGTTTGGTTGTTGTGTCCTGATGTTTTTTATTGTGTAGTGGACTACGATGCCCCTGAGACGTCGTGTAGCGAAGAGGGCACATCCCGCATCTGATGAGTAACCCGAGCAGCGGGAGACAGAGCTATCAGAGCAGAGCGAGACCCAGGAGTTATGGATCCAGATGGCACAGATGTCGGAGGCTGTCCGATGCCAGGAAGAAGCCATGGAACGTTTGATGCGCTTGTTGGAGCAGAGAGCATAGCCAGTGGCAGTACCGCTTGAGTGTCCTCCAGTACTTTCTTCCTATGCAGTGGTACCTTCAGTTGTACTTGTGGCACCGACTGAGCAAGCAGCCCCTCCGTGTCGATGAGTAGTGCCGAGGCACCGAGGCAGGATGGATAGTGGATAGTAGCTGAGCTTAGGGACATCATTGATCGATGGAGCCAGTCCCGGCAGTCTGAACCATCCCGATTCATAGGTTTGAGTTGGAGCCTTTGTAGGCAGAATTGGGGTTGGTGGTGATGGAGAGACTCTCGGAGAGCCTCCCTGTGCTAGGGAGTTTATACAGTCGTTGAACTACGCGCTCCAGGTTTCGAGGGACGAGGCGCATAGGATATGTGTGGCTGAGAGTGGATTGCGCCAGGATACCTTTCAGTTTAGTTGGTCCCTCCGTTTTGGATTATTGACGCTTCGATGGTGTAGGCGTGGTGTATGGAGCGCGGCGCTGCAATTCCTTTGGATAGGGATCTGCCGCCAGAGGTGAGTTCTGGATATTGGCGCTTGGCGCCGGGTGATGGAGGACAGATCGGCCGGCAGAGATATTTCTGATTTTATTTTTCCTGGATAACGGGTTCCTGTGATGCCAGAGATCGGGTGGACCCCGATGGCAGCATCAACCTCTATATCGGAGTGGCGCAGCGGTAGCGTGGATTTGTTATCTGCGGAGGACTTTATTCGTCGCCTCAATGTGAGCAGAGACAGAGGTCGTGCTCCCTTGTGGATAGTCCTGATTTTCAGGCAGATTGGGCGACAACCACTTGCTTTGAGCGGATGAATCTGTGCCGCCCGGTTGGAGGGCGCCACGGTAGTGGATCGAGTTGTCGCAGGTGTGATTTCATCACAGCAGTCGGAGTAGGAGCATGTTGCATTCCTGCATGGACTAGAGGCAGATTGTTACCACATGCACTTGGGGTACAGGTTCCTGTTAGTGTTGTGTATGTGGGGGAGGCTTGTGGATTATGTCCTATGCAGTTGAGGTCGTTAGAGCACACTGGTTATAGCGACAGTGTGAGAGGTGCTTACGGCGGCACCGGGACCCAAAGATATCTCTGTTGCCACGAGATTCCGGGTGTGATTTCACCTGAGCTGTTGATAATGCCGCCGGTTAGGGAGATAGAGATTGAGTTTGGCGTGGTTCGGGGAACCGCGCCACCCTCGACAGCACCTCATTGGATATTGCCAGTAGAGCTGTGAGAGCTGATGGCGCAGTTGCAGGATCTGATGGATCGAGGGGTCTGTTTGACCTAGTGCCACGTCGTTGATATACGGTGGTGATGCCACATCGTTGATACACGACTGTGAGGGCCCTTTTATGGTTCGGGTGTAGACAGGTCCGAGTATTATTCTGGACCTTTTGATGGAGTTATACTCCGGCAGTTGTACGACTGATGCAGGTACAGATTTTGGAATCATACGGCTGAGTATTTCGCCAAGATGGTGTTCAGGACACGGTAGGGGCATTATGTTATAGTGAGGCCAATTGGATTGATTAACGCCCTGTCACTCTTTTGGTTTGAGGAATTGTGCTCCAGCTGTACTTGATTGCATTGGTAACAAGATCCTCCAGGGATATTATGATCTACTCCCAGAGCGACTTGGAGCATGAGGAGCACTGGTGGATGTGTTACCATGCTGTGTGGATGAAGCTGTATGCCAGGTTATTGAGATACAAGTTTTAGCTTTAGAAGCTTACCTTCTTGGGTCACATTGTGTTAGCCATAGGAGCGGCGGTGGAATTCCGGCCAATGTGGATGCTATTTGAGTTTGGCTGAGATCAACATTTATTGTTGAGGTGAGGAGCTTTTTGGATTTGGCAGTGCCAGGAGAGCATGGCGAATGGATGATGAGACTGGTACTAGCGCCGATTGCAGCTTTGCCAGAGATGGGGGATGGACCTTTGTGTTAGTGATGCCTCCCATAGTGGCTGTGGAGTTACCATTGGGTTATTCTTGAGCATTTTGTATCACCCCGATAGGGCCACTGTGGTGGCGGATACCTGGAACCGGAGAGCTATTTGGGGTTGAGTTTGATGATTCTATAGCTGGCGCTGGGTGGGACCGTTGAGGAACAGGGCTCGAGGTTGTGTCCCTGAGGGTCCCTTTTGACGGTAGACTGCGGTGAAGCAGTCCCTGCGGATGGTCAGGATCCGAGAGTGATTGAGTGAGGACCCTAGCCGATTAGGGCTTCTTTTCTTTGGATGACCGTATGGGTATGTCTCGGATCGCCTGGTTGAGCTGGCACCAGGGAGCGGTTTTGGTGCGTGCTACTTTGGTTGTTCTCTCTTTTCCCCCAGCCTTTTGTTGGCGTTCTTGATGGTCCTTCCACGTCTCAGCTCTGAGGTGTTTTGCTTGGGACCCCTCGCCCGTGATTGACTCGCTACAGTTGAGATTTGTGGGTGTGGGAGTACAAGGGACGCCCGTTGCGAATTCTGGCTCGTGTGATGAGAGAATTGCGCAACCGGGCCATGCCGTACTGATTATTGTTTTGTTGAGGAGTAATCACGGGGAGTGAGTAGCGACTGGGGAGTTGGAGACTGTGTTGTTGGATGCTTACCCTTGGCTTTGAACTCCCTTTTGAGCCGTGTTTGTTTCGAGGACGAAACTTTCTTTTAGTGGGGGAGGATGTGAGGACCCGGAAATTCCCACGTTTGGATTACTGTTGGATCTGCGGCTTCTGGAGACCCATGTTGGGTGTTAGAGGTGTTTGCGCGCATATTGGACTCAAGGATTGGACCCGGCATGAAAAACGGATCAAGTTTGCTCTTCCGGGAATTTTTGGTAAATTTTAGAAGTGGAATTTGGCAAATCGGACTTCGGATTTGGATTCAGCGCGCGAAAACGGTCAAGATGGACTATTTATTTGTATTTTTCGGAGATCGGATGCGAAAACACGGATTTCGAGACTTGGGTTACTGTTCCGGCCGGCCGGGCATCGCCGGCGGCGGCGGGCAGCGGCGGAGCGCGGCGGAGCGAGCTCGGGCAGACGCGCGGTCCACCGCGGAGGCGTGCACCCGGGCGGAGGACGCGTGGCGCCTTCAGGTTGGCCGGCGCAGCGGGCGCGGTCCACGGAAGAGGCGCGGGTGCACGGTGGACCGGGTGCGGACACGTGGCCGAGCGTGGTTGGCGGGTCCTGGTGCGCGCGGTCCACGCGGCAGCGGCGGCTGCCTCGGGATGCGTGCCCGACACGGTGTCGCGGGCGGTGCGGCCGCGCACGTGGGCGCGGCGTGGGCGCTGCCGGGCGACGTGGGGGGGCGCCACGTGGCGCCCCGTGGTTGGTCGGGCGCAGCCGCGCACGTCCGCGTGTCGGGACACGTGGCGTCGCGCGGTTCGCGGGCGCGCGTGCGCCGGGCGCGGGGAGCGTTGCTGGGCCACGTGGCGCTCCCTCGTTGATTCGGGCGCGCACAGTGTTGGGCCGGGCCCAACACTGTAGCCGCCCGAAACCTGCGGGCGCCCGGAACTTGGGCCAAAAGTCCAAAGTGTTGGACTTTCGGGCTGAGCCTATAAATAGGCGGTTGGCTGGGGCTTTCTGCCCCCTTTTCCGAGCTCCCCTGCCCTTGGACCCTTTAGCAAAGTTGGAGATCTTCGTGTTGCGCATCTTCTGGCAGAGGCCCGGATTTTTTGGAAGCCGCGGCGTCGACGACTTCGGCATCGGAGCGCAGTGTGGCGATTTTTCATCGGAGGCCCGTTATCGTCGCAGTTTGATCTGAGAGGTCTACAGAGCTACTCCGTCAGTATTTTTGGACGATTTCTGCGGCGTTGGAATCACGAGAGGTACGTCTTCGACTTTCGTGTTGATCAACTTGCTGGATTCAGAGTTTATGACACGGTTTTCGAGGCATTTCTAAGCCGCTGTTTTCTGGTGGAGTTTTTGGACAGCGGCCCCTTGCCGGAATTTTATCTCCGCACCCGAGTGTCGGATTGAGACGAGCCTATACACTTTTTGGATCTACTCGTCGCAAGGATTATCATTGTATTTTTCCGGGATTTTTCTGAGGCTTGCCCGAAGGTATACTATTCCCCTTTTATCTGTGTTTGAGTTTACAGTTGTGTGGTTGTGAGTGTTTGCGCACCTGTACTGTGGAATTTGTAACTTGGCCTACGGGGCTCGGATTTGGGCGTGCAGGTACCCGTTTCGAAGGTCTCGACGAGACGCTCGCTGTGATATTTTTATCGGAATTTTCAGGGCACTTTCTGCAGGTGGAAATTTCAGATCTTCAGGACTGTCTTCTGCAGATTTTTGTACTTGGTTATTTTGTGGAATAAAGTGTAACCTTGGACCTTTTGTTGTACCCAGGAGTATTTGCAGATGTTTGTGAACCCGTTGGTGTTGAGGATTAGTGGAGGTTGTTGCTTCTGGTGTTTTCAGCTGTGGAACTTCGGACAGTTAGCATTTTCAGGTGGGTGGCCTTGTCTTCATGACCTATGGACTGTGCATTAATTCTATCTGTGTAGGGACTTGCATGTTATAGATGTGTTCTATATAGCATGCTAGATTATAGGAATTGATGTTCCTAATGCTGTTAGATGATCATGTATTTATTTTCCTTCCCTACAAGCTGTTGATTGTTGTTATCTTGGAATTTGACCTAGCACCCCGTCATATGTTGCATGTGTAACCAGACTAGTAGAAAACCCTCACTTGGGCTAGGGTTATTTCTGCTTTAGACATCCACACTTCTACTTTCCTGGACATAGTGTTCTTCCTCGCCCGGGTAGTGGGCCGAGTGGTCAGGAGTTATCTTTTAGTGTGGGATGCATGTTACACTCGTGCTTGGGAGCAGAGTGGAGTCTGGTAGATGTAGTTGGTTGTTCATCTGTAGCGGGAGCTGTTTGGGTAGACGGCGGTCCCGAGATGTTTTATTCTCTTGTTTTATCTGTCGCCGCTGTGTTAGTGGCAGCGGTATATCAGTGTTAGCAGGACCTTAAACCCAGAACCTTTTTGGACACACATATGATTTTGTCAACCAAATGGTTTCTTCCAAGCATCGTAGGGTCGCCGGAGTCTGTCTTGTTTGATTGGACGAAGGCATTAGCCCTTCGAGGCTTGGATATAAAACTTGGTTTCAACTGTTTTCCTAAAAAGAACTAAAAACCATTAAATATGGATTTCTTACAGATCAGATGGCTTCAGTAAGAAATGTCACCTTTTTCCTATAAATTAACCACCCGAGATGATTCGAGTGGTCTGGGTTCTAAGGTCTGCCTTCTTCTTGGGACGAGAACAACGAGAGGCTATGCCTAGAGCCTGTTCTTGTTTGATTTGGATTGTAGGTTCTAGTCTTTCGGGGTTCCCGGACCCTTCCTCGTGTCAGTGGATGCGATGTTGGCCTGTTGAGGCAGTTGTTCGCAGTGGATGCGGTGTTGGCCTGTTGAGGCAGTTTCTCGCAGTGGATGCGACTTTGTGCTATGAGTTGGTAGAGTGTGATCTAGAGGTTGTTTTTTCTGATTTAGTGGTGGAGGTGGTTCTCCCACTTAGCTTTGAGGATCTTGGGGTTCTGGCAGATCGAGTCCTGGAGGTTTTCCGACTCAGCCATGGTCGTGCATTATCAGATTGAGTCGTTGAGGGTTCTCCGACATAGCTGTGAGAGTGTTTTGGGCTATTCCTGTTCGAGTCGAGGTTCTTTTTCCAACTGAGTTGTGCTTTGAGCTTGGAGTTACCGATCTGTTTGATCGTGGATCATAGCCTGCATGAGCCACATTTGAGCTTGACAGAGATACTTTACAGAGATATTTGAGATGGGTTACTTTTTGACTCGAGCGGGTCGCTCCCCTCGAGTGCCACTCCGGAGTAGGCGAGACCGGGTTGTTGTACCGGCGTGAGCTTGAGCTTTTCTATCGCGACTTGTCGTTGCTTTTGTCCCTCTGGCTGTGCTGGTGTTGGCAGTCATGGACGTCCTACATAAGTCCGCTCCTCCGGGACGTAACGGCAGTAGGTTGGCGCAGGTTTGACTGGACCCGAGGTGGCAGTCAGTTCAGATTGGGTGATCCGAGATGAGAGTTAGTTGTGGCATCATGTTCTTTCTGTTCCACTCTTTGAGCATCTAGATAGAGGCATAGTAGCTGTAGAGTTTACTTTTCCCAGCTTTCCTTATAGTACTGCATTTGTTGCTTTATGCCTCTAGTAGACTTAGTGGGCAGACCGTCGGGCTTGTTGGCGGCACCCACTGAGAACTACTGTGGGATGTAGTTCTCACATACGTCGTGGTGTCTTTCCCCAGAAACTTCTACTCCGGTTCCTGTTGTTCCTGTTGTTCCTGTTGCTGATCCTTCTGACCGAGGCGAGGGAGTCGCGAGCTAGTTCCCTACCCGTCGTTGGTGTGTAGCGGTACCCCTTCAGAGGAGAGCTTCAGTAGATTAGTTATTTTATTTTTTCCTTCTTTGAGAGACTGATGTAGTGAGGATTGTCATGTATTGAGAGCCTGTACACTGATGTATTTATTGGAGATACCTCCCGGTTGAGTTCTGAGTTTGTATATGAGGATATTGTATGATTATCATTTTTGGGAGACGGACATTGTTGTATTATTTCCAGTTGTACAGTGATTGATTTAGTTATACAGCAGATTTTTATTTATAGCTCTGATATCTGTTTAGCTGTAGTACTTTTCTTGCAGGTAGGACGCTTCGCCTATGCGGGTTTGGCATAGGTGGCGGATCTGTTGGCGAGCCGGGTCGCAGTTTCGACCCCGGGGCGTGACAAAAAATCCACTAATAGCTACATAAGTATGTATAGATAGCGGATATATCACATTTCATGTAATACTGTAACTTATAGAAACGTAGTAACTTAGTCTCATTTATTTTCCTTCCACTATCTATACGTTTAGCTTGAAGCCCGCCAAGCTCCTAATCTCATTTAATTTCCTCCCATTTAATTTACGTCCGCATCTTGGGTCTATCAAAAAGGTCTCAAGGTCTCAAACCCAAACGTGAGAGAGTGTTGAATATAAATATTAAAAAACATCGTTATCTGATAGCTTAATTATTTGGAGATAACAGTTGCTTCATATAATTCCTCACGAACTCCAAGTTTTGATTATAGTGTTTCCTTTTCTCTCTACAACAGCAGACTTATATCGTTTCGAAAGGATATATAGTCCCCCGACATTTGCCTCAACAACTAACCAGAATTAAAGTCGGAGCTAATGCAGGTAATTCATCTAAATCATGGTGTCATATAAAAAAGGATATGAAGATTTATTTTTTTTTAACCAAGAAAAGTACAAAGAAAGGACATTTATAACATTTGATTTCCCAAGCCAATTATTTGGGATCAGGAGAAGTAATCAAGTAAGAATGGATGAACGATCACATGTTTTAAATTAAATCTTATTGTAAGTCATTGAATAATGGAGGATTGAAAAACACAATACCAAAGAGGATACAGATTCATGTTTTTATTTGACTGAATTATATGAAGAAAATTTTGATTGCTAATAAATTAGTAAAAAAGAGGATGGCCGGCTGGAAGCTCGATCAATTTGTGTTTTGTGTAACTAATCAAGAATTAGCAAAAAACATGTTCCTTCAATATAGGTTCACTAAGATGGTCGTTGATTCCACTTAGAGAGAAATAGAATGAACGAGGATTAAAAAGAACCTTCGAAAGGGTTGGGATCTCCTAACTAAGCGATATAGTAGTGAATTTGACTAGAGCACAATAGTCTAATCTTCTATCACAAGTCACAACAACATTCTCTTAAAGAAATATAAGTCAAGTTCGCAATACTTAGAATGACAAGATAAAAAGGAAACTTTTGTTGAATTTACTGCTCTTCATGAGTTAGCGTCCAATGCACCTATGTCGGTTTGTTTGTTATCATTTTTGTTTCTTGCAATTATTTTTTCTTGTTTGATTATTTTCTATACTTTTGCAATATCAAACATTTGTTATTTTGAGGACCTAGGTTGGATCTCTTGCTTTGCTTGTTCATCTCCTCAATAAAGGAGGCAGGTTTAGGTTTTTGGCTCTTACTTATTTCTCAATGTGTTGCTGTCTAGTTCAATGAGATTTCCAGTTCACATAGAATCAGGCTTTGTACTAAAAAATTGAATGCAATCAATCATAATGTTGAAGAAAAATAATCATTATGATTCATTACCTGCTTCAATAGATAGATAGAACAATATATTTAAGATCCAAATGTCAAAGAGATAGTAAAGAATTCCAAGCAGTATCTAACCTTTTCAACATTTTCCTCGCTAAGCTCAAGCCTGGTGTCGGGGTCAAGTATCTGCTCTACTGCCTGGATCTCAGGGATCTTGTCCCTCAGCCGGGTCTCGATCCCCATCTTGAGGGTCATCATCGAGCTTGGGCACGATCCGCACGCCCCTTGCAGCTTCAGCACCACCACAAGCCCATCAATCTCGTGCAGCGCCACATTCCCACCATCCGCCATCAGGCCTGGCCGCACCTCATCAAGAACCTTCTCAACGTTCTCTTCAGTCAAGGGGAGGACACACGTGCACCAGCCTAGGCTAATTCCACAATTAGTATACAAAGAATTCACACGGTAAAACTAGGCCTTGTTTAGCACTAAGGATTGAATTTGAATTTGATAGCATAAGACGATAAAGGAGGGTCTAGCGACTCGGAGGCATCAGGAGTTTGCAAAACATTGGAATTATCGAATCTAATTAGTTTAAATAATCCAATTAGGTCAAATAATTTGTCAGAATTGAACAGAATTTGTATTTGATAAGTACCACTTGTTTTTCTCACTAACATCACTATCTCATCTTATCGTATCAAATCCAATAACCAGGATGAGCTTAATGTGTATAACAAGCCCAAGTGTGTATCTGCGCATTTCCTCAAACGGCTCATGTGCAAGAGCAGAATGTGAATCCTAGAAAGTCCAATCATAATTACTTAGTTACGATGATGCATGACACAGTCGGGCATACCTCTCCGTCTTCTCCTCCCACCAAATGAGACCGAGAGAAACGCGAACCGAGCGGCATCGAACTGACCTCTGGAGGAGGAACTCTTCGGTAACGATGATGATGCAACAGTGCTGCTGCGCTCTGGAGAAGGGCTCTTGCAGAAGGTGAGAGAAATGGGTCGATCATTGGGATTAGCTTCTTCTTGAGGTGAAAGATGAGGAGAGAAAGAGGGAAGGAGATGAACATGTAGCTAAAGTACCTTGTGGAGAGTTGAATGGGATCGTGAGAGGGGGATTGGGATCTTGATTACTGCGGCGCACGTTGCTCGAAGATGCGGTGAGAGCGGCGCCATTGCGGCGGCGGTCATGCCTGATGTCGACGCCCCACGGCGTTGTTCTGCGTTGGCTGGGCACTGGGCAGCCTGTTGATGTGGTTGGTCATTCGTGTGTGGACGGTATTGGTAAGATTCACAGCCCACGTTATCTTCGAAGGGTAAACGTTAAATCCCGTTGTAGCATGTAGCGTATTTTCTCGTCATGACGTATAATATTTCACTAATGTAGTAACATGTGAGATGAGGCGATAATTAGAAAAAAATAACAAATATTAGTGAGAAATTTTTATAAATTTTTAAATATATATATATATATAAAAATAAAAAAATAAAAATATTAAATTAACAATAAATTAATTAAAAATTTTAATATAAAATTTCTCTCTTTCATACTGTTATCTAGTAAACACTAGTATAAAACCCGCGCTACGCTGCGGATATAAATTTTTTTATATATATTAAATATATATACTATTGTAGCAGAACCATTACGGTTTAGAAAAAGATCTACAGAAAAACAAAAATAGTAAATATAAGTTATAGGCTAATAGCGGAAGACTTTATAATAACATAGAGAAGAAAATAGAGAGCTGGACAAAAAATATACCTCACTAATCCTAAAAGTAATTAGAGAATGGAATAGAGGTGTATAAAAATGATTAGAAAACTATGAAGAAGAACATAAAAATGGAGATTTTAAATACATACAGAAATAAAATAAAGATGTTTAAAAATACTTTATCCTCCTAATTTATTCACCTGCATAAAAAACTGTACTAGAGTTGGATTAAAAAGAATACAAACTTGTTAAGTAGGACGTTTACCGGAGTAGCTTCGAATAAAACTTGTATACTTTAAGATTTTCCCTTATCTTTCCTTTATCTATAGATATATCATATTTTGTCTCGTGGGTAATCTAAAGTTTATACTCTATACCGTCTATATGTAGGAATTAGTTTGTTTATTCCTCACATAGTAATTATTGAAGGGAGCTATACTTATTGAAGGTCGTATACATATAATTCTGGTGAAGAAGTCGACATTCCTCGCTAAGGTTTTATCGTAGCTTCCTTCAAGAACTATATGTATATATATGGCATTCGATAAATATAGGTCCCTTCAATAATTCGACATATAAATAAGTACCATCTAAAAAGTATGGACCTATATCAAAAGAATAGGCCACTTCAACAATTCCACATCAATAAAGAGAATGAATTCTCAATTCTACTGTGGCCACGTGTCCGCTTCTCGGGTATTGGAGTGCTGACGTGTCGGCTTCTCAGGTATGTTGTTCTCGTTTTCGCTCGCTCACCCCTTGCGTGCCTTCTCTGCGCACATGGTTTTCTCTCCGCTCTTCCGCTGTTTACCATTTTCTCCCTGTGCACATGGGTTTAGCCTCTCTCCTTCTCTCTCCGCGCAGAGGGTTTTTCCCCTCTTCTCTCCCCGGATTCTCGGCACCTGCACATGGGTTTTCCCTTCTCTGTTTTTCTCTCCCGTCTTCTACAGGGGTTTATCCCCTCTCTCTGCTCCCTTCTAGAGGGCGGGTCGGATCACAAGATGACAACGCCTTGGTACGGATACGGCCCACTGTACGGAGGAGGGGGCAGCCCGCGCGGTTCATGGGGCAGCCCGCGCGGGCCGTGGGGGGGTGTCGCGATCCGCCCTGGGTTAAATTCCGAACGGCCGTACACCGGGACTGTGGCATGACGCATCCCCGGCCCAATCATGGCGCTCTACTGCTCATCTTCTTTCACGCTCATAGTGTGGAGGTCCTCTTCTTCCTCGGAGCCCGTCAGTGCCTCCTATGTGCCCATTGGCTACCTCCTATCTCCTACAATAATCATAATGATGGTTTGGTACCTTCTCCTCTCTCCTTTCTCCCCCTCTCTTCCCTACATTCTCTTGATTTGCTCTATGAAGGGTTGCCTATAAATAGTGGCTAATGTAGAGATGGGGCTCTGTGTGGGTTGATTTTCTGTGCATGGGTTGGTTCTCTCAGAGGTTCCAGTACTCTGTGTGGGTGGATTCTGTGTATGGCTTGGTTATTTCTTGCTTTCTTGGAGGACAGCTCTCTTTTATAATTTTACTGCCTGCTTCTTTGCTTGGTAAGATCATATCTCTAAATAGGTTACCTTCGATTTCTAGCAAAATGTGCTTAGTTACTGGGAGTTTTAAAAAATTTGCGTAGAAAGTTTGGCGTTCTCTGATTATGGTTGATTTTTGGATAAAATATGTTGATGTTTCTTTAAGAAATTGTGATTTGTTTTTTTGTCGTTCTCTTTAATATATATATATATATATATATATATATATATATATATATATATATATATATATATATATATATATATATATATTTGATGGTCGTGTCAATTTTCCTAGAAAGTTTTGTGTTTTTTTTTTATGGTTGATTTTTGTATAGAATTTGTTGTTGTTTCTTGAAGAAAATGTGATTTGTTTTTGGGGGTTCCCTTTAATATATATATGTTTTATTAATCTATGTAAAATAAATCAAAATGCATATCCTTATGTCCAAGAATTATAAATGATAGTGGTGAGGTTTCATGGATCTATGTAAATCATATATATAGAAGGGAAATTAGGCATTGTCATGTATATAGAAGGGAAATTAGGTGCTGGTAATTTTTCAGAGTTGATGTACCTTGCACCCATGTATTTGCCTTTAGTCTGATTTGTTTTTAATAAGTCCTTCCGAAGGTCCCTATTGTGGTCTTCTCTTGACTTCCCTTCCATGTCCTAATTTCTTTCTCCAGTGTTTACCTCGGCTGCTATTCTTGTGATGCCGATTGTTGAAATTTCATATTGTAAGTTGCTCGAGGAAATAGCTGAAAAACTAGCTATATACACTCCTCGGTGCGAGATCACTGTTGCTGCCGAAGGGTGATTCTTGGCCTATATAGATCTTCCGATTCCGCGTGATTGTGGAATGATCGAAACCGTGCGTTGCTGGAGTAGCCCGTCCCCCGATGTGTTACTTGCTAAAGAGGACGCTGCACGTGCAGCCGTGCAAAAAATGAAGAGTGAATTTGACCTACACATAAAGGATGCAAATTATGAAGAATATATGTTCTATAAAAATTTATACGACCATGCTGCGACTCAACATTCCGATCTTTTGCTGCGGTTTAAGAACCTGGAACAGGAATATTGTGGTGACCCGGATCTCTGCAGGGCTTCTACAGAGTGACCAGCAGCTTCTGGAGGCCAATGTGGCGTGTCGGCGGTGTTTGTGCGCCAATTGGACATAAGTGGTGGATTCAGGACTTAAAATGGATCACGTGGGTAATCGGAGGACCCCGTCGAATGTTTAGAAGTGGTTTCACGCAAAACGGATATCAAATTTAGACTCAGGGCAAAATTTGGATTAAAAACACATTTCCGGATGCCTTCGACAATTTTTAGGAATGGAATTTGGCAAATCGGACACCGGATTTGGACTCAGCGCGTGAAAACGGTAAAAATGGACTATTTATTTGTATTTTTCGAAGTCCGGATGCAAAAGCGCATTTTTCGAGGCATGTGGGGCACTCTTCCGGCCGGCGGGCAGCGCCGGCGGCGGCACAGCTGCGGGCAGCGCGGCGGGCAGGGGCGCGGGCCGCCCGGTCCACGCGGCGGGCGTGCACCGGGGGCTGGACGCGTGGCGGCTCGGGAGTGGGCCGGTCCGCGGGGCGCGGTCTACGGAGGGCGCGGAGTGTATGGTGCACCGGGGGCGGACACGTGGCAGCTGGCTACGGGTTTGGTGCATCGGCGTGCGTGCACCGGGCGCAGCGTGTGGATGGTCTGACACGTGGCGCCTTCCCATTGGTCGGGGTACTGTGCAGGGCAGGTGGGCAGGTGGCCGTACGCGCGCGGGGCAGGCGCGCGTTGTGCGCGGGGCAGGCACTGTCGGCGCCACGTGGCGCGACTGCAGCGGCCGGAGCCGCTGTGCGCTGTGCGGCGTGCCACGTGGCAGGCAGGGATTGGCGGGCGCCGGTGTTTCCTGTTCTGGGGACACATTGGGTATTTTCCGAAATGTTTTTATGGTTTTGGCTCTTTGATGCAATCTGAGGGACTTTGCATGGGGGATTTCGACCCCTTCGAGCCCTCTGCTTGAAGGGGGCTGTGAAGGAAATATATTCTTCAAGGAGAGAAGATTTCACCTGTCGATTGCCGAATTTTTCGGGGGCACGCATTTCGAGATTTCCATTTTACCGGCGCGGTGCGATGTTTCTTCTTCGGTGTTCTTCTCCGTCGCATTTCGGTGCACGAGCTCCCTCGGCCTACTCCAACCACCTTTTTCAGTGATTTTTGCGCTGTTGGCTTCACGACATGTAGGGCTTCAACTATCGTGTTTTGAGTTTCCCCTCGTTTCGCGCTTTTCGAGGAGTTTTCCAAGCTTTCTGTGACCCTTTTTCCTGTGATTGAGACTTGGGCAGCGGCGCGGTCCTTCGGCAATATATCCGCACCCGGGCATCGGATTGAGAAGTGCCTATACACTTTTTGTATCTACGCGTCGCAAGGATTCTCGTCATATTTTTCAGGGAATTTTCAGAGACTTGCTCGAAGGTATACTTCTTCCCCCTTTACTGTGCAGAGTATTACAGTTGTGTATGTTGTGGAGTTTCGCGTTCACCGCGTTGCAAAATTTGTAACTCGGCCACCGGGACTTGGATTTTGACGTGCATGTAGAGTACCGGGTCTTTGGATAGCGCGCCGACCACACAGATGGCTTGGAGCAGAGAGTTGCCTTGGGCATGTTGCATCTGAGTTTACAGTTGATGCCGGGTTGATTCGGATCAACGCGGAAGCTCCAGCTCGATTCGGAGTTTTTCCGGGCTTTGTAGGCCGATTGAGGATGAGATTGGAAATTTCCGACTTCACCGTGGAGTGCCGAAAATTCAGGAACACTTGGAACAGGTGTATTTTCGATTTACAGCGAGGTTCGGGAGGATCCGGACTGACGCGGAGGACCCGGAGGCAAAAAGTGAGTCGGAACTGGCAATTTTGGAGCCGGTAATTGATTTGAGCACCCCGACTCAACGGATGAGCTTTTTGAAGAGAAAAAGCTGTGGACACGTGTATTTTCGATTTACAGCGAGGTTCGGGAGGTTCCGGACTGACGCGGAGGACCCGGAGGCAAAAAGTGAGTCGGAACTGGCAATTTTGGAGCCGGTAATTGATTTGAGCACCCCGACTCAATGGATGAGCTTTTTGAAGAGAAAAAGCTGTGGACACGTGTATTTTCGATTTACAGCGAGGTTCGGGAGGTTCCGGACTGACGCGGAGGACCCGGAGGCAAAAAGTGAGTCGGAACTGGCAATTTCGGAGCCGGTAATTGATTTGAGCACCCCGACTCAACGGATGAGCTTTTTGAAGAGAAAAAGCTGTGAGCGCGTGTATTTTCGATTTACAGCGGAGTTCGGGAGGTTCCGGGCAGCGGCGGAGAGCCCGAAGGCAAAAAGTGATTTGGAGTTGGGTTTTTGGATTTAGTTAATTAATTAATTAAATTGTTTTCTTTATATAAAGGGCCCTGTTGCTTTGGGGTGAAGCAGAGAAGGAAAAAGAGAGAAAGAAAGAAAGAAAGAGAGAAAGAAAGAAAGGAAAAGAAAAGAGAGGAAAAAGGAAGAAGAAGAGGGATTGGAGCATTCTTGGATTTTTTGGACTCCCCGTTGGTGGCCGAGAGAGCGCCGTGGGCGTGCGGCGAGCGTCGGCGAGGTAAGTAAATTGCAGATTTTTGGGTTTCGGCGTTTTGGTTGATTTATCGGATTTATTTTATTTTGTTTTTGATTTTTTCCTTTCTTTTTGTTGCGCGGGGGAGCGCAGCCGAGGGTGCCGCGCGCACGCGCAATGGCGTACGCGCGGCCGGCGCGGCCGCTGCACGGGCGCACATGGGCGCCGCGCGCAGCAGCCGCCAGGGTGCTGCAAGGCTGCAGCACCCTGCGGGCCACCTGCGTGCGCGGGCAGCACCAGGGCGCTGCGCCCTGGTGCAGCGCCGCGTGGGCGCTGCTGGCCGCGCGCGCCCTGCAGACCGCGCGCAAGGCGCGCGCGGTGCCCCAGGGTCGCGGGCAGGGCGCGCACCGCGCGGGCCCGAGCGGGTCGCGCGCGGTGCCGCGGGCCCTGCGCGGGCCGCGCGCACCCTGCGGACCGCGCGCAAGGCGCGCGCGGTGCCGCAGGGCCGCGCGCAGGGCGCGCACCGCGCGGACCCGAGTGGGCTGCGCGCGGTGCCGCGGGCCCTGCGCGGGCCGCGCGCAGCGCCGCGGGCCCTGCGCGGGCCGCGCGCACCCTGCGGACCGCGCGCAGGGCGCGCACCGCGCGGACCCGAGCGGGCTGCGCGCGGTGCCGCGGGCCCTGCGCGGGCCGCGCGCAGCGCCGGGGGCGCTGCGCGGGCCGCGCGCACCCTGCGGACTGCGCGGGCCCGAGCGGGCTGCGCGCGGTGCCGCGGGCCCTGCGCGGGCCGCGCGCAGCGCCGTGGGCGCTGCGCGGGCCGCGCGCACCCTGCGGACCGCGCGCATGGTGCGCGCGGTGCCGCAGGGACGCGCGCAGGGCGCCCACCGCGCGGGCCCTTGCGGGCCGCGCGCGGTGCCGCGTGCCCTGCGCGGGCCGCGCGCAGCGCGCAGGGCGCTGCGCGGGCCGCGCGCAGCCCCGCGGACCGCGCGCAAGGCGCGCGCGGTGCAGCTGGGCCGCGCGCCGGGCGCGCAACGCGCGGGGCCGGGCGGGCCGTGCGCGGTGCCGCGGGCCCTGTGCTGGCAGCGCGCAGCGCCGCGTGCCGGGCGGACGCGCATGGTGCAGCGAGGCGCCGCGCGGTCGGTTTTGGCTGGCAGCGGCTTGGCGGGCGCGTGCGCGAGCAGTTTTTCACGATTTTCGCTGTTTCTCGCAGTTTTGGCGAGCGGTTTCGCAGGCAGCTTTGATGCCTCTTTCGCGCGGTTTTCGAGGCATTTTCGCGATGGGTTTTCGCAGTTTTCGCGCGCCGTTTTCGCGCAGATTTTGCGCAGTTTCGCGCAGGTTTTCGCGCGGCTTTCGAGGCATTTTCGCGAAGGGTTTTTGCAGTTTTCGCTCGCTGTTTTCGTGCAGTTTTCACGCTGGTTTTCGCTGTTTTTCGCGAGCAGTTTGCGAGCGGTTTCGCGCGGTTTTTGAGCAGATTTCGCGGGCGATTTTGCGCAGTTTTCGCTGGTTTTTCGCAAGCTGTTTTTGAGCTGTTTTTCGCCGTCGGATGCTCGGTTTTGACTGTGTTGATTGATTTTGCGATTTCTTCGCTTCTGGCAGCTTGCGGTGTGGTTTTTAGCTTCCGCCGGGGGCGGTTGTTGGTTTTTCCATCGCGTGGACCCGCCGGCTTGTTTCGGGACATCCGCGGAGCGCGCGGTCGTGTGGTTGGACGCAGCGTGCTCCGTTTTGCGTGCGGACCTCGTGGAGGCAAGGTAAGTCCCGCTGAACCCAATTGCAAGTGTCGACAAGCAATTGGTGGCATTCTGAGGTGGGTTGGTTTTTCTCTCCAAGTCTACGGACTTCCTTCTAATTCTATTGTGATAGGATTGCATGCTAGTTTAAGTGTTTTCTTGGAACTTATCTAGCACCCCCGTCATATGTGCATGTGTTTGACCAGACCATTTGTGAACCTTAATGTGGGCTAGGTTCTTTTATGTTTTAGACATCCCACACCGTGCATATCCTTCTGGACATAGTGTCCCTCGCCCGGGTAGTGGGCTGAGTGGTCAGAGTGTTGTGGGACGGGTGTTGCACTCGGGCCGGGGGGCCGAGTGGGGTCTGGTGGCTGGGTTAGGCCAGTGTTAGTGCGTGGGGAACCGTTTCAGATAAACGGTGGTCCCGGGGTTTTACTTTTCGCTGTTTTCTCGTCACCACCGTGTTGTGATCGTGGTGCACTTGTGTTAGCAGGACCTTGAACCCAGAACCTTTTTGGACGAATACATGATTTTAGTCAGGCAGTGATTTCTTCCAAGCCTCGCAAAGTCGCCTGAGTCTGTTCTTGTTTGATAGGACGAGGGCATTAGCTCTTCGAGGCTTGGGCATAAAACTTGATTTCAAAGGGTTTTCCTAAAAAGACTAAAAATCATTAGAAGATGGATTTCTCTCAGATTGAATGGTTTTCTGAAATAAATGACATGGTTTTTTATAAACTTATCCACCCGAGCGGATTCGAGCGATCTGGGTCCTAAGGGCTGTTCTCTTTCTTGGGGGCGTAGGTGTTAGTCTCCTGGGGTTTCGGACCCTTCGTAGATCTGGCTATGGAGCATCTCCGGCCATGAGTTGTGTGTTGAGTTGAGTGGGTGTTCTTGTGGGAGCCGTTGGGAGAGACGGTGGTCCCAGCTGTGTGGTACTTTCGTTGAGTGGGTCAGTGTTGTGAGATTGAGTCGTGGAGGGTTCTCCGACTGAGTTGTGCTTTGAGCATCGAGATACCGATCTGTTTGATCGAGGACTATAGCCTGCAGGAGCCACTTGTGAGACAGTGTTACTGTTGAGATACTTGAGTTCGGTGGGGTCGCACCCCTCGAGCTACGCCCCGGGTGCGTTTATGATTCCGAGCCTGATGAGGCTGCGATGATGATACCGAGCCTGACGAGGCTGCGATGATGCGCCTAGTTAATATACTAGAGGTCGCTTGATACCCCTGGCCGAGCTACCATGGGGTCACTGTGTGAGATATCGAGTTTGTCCGATTGGACACCCTGGTTGATACACCAGGGGGCGCAGGCTTGACTCGACTGGACCCTGTGGGGCAGTCGCTGAGATTTGGGATACACTGAGAGAGTGATGGCGTAGCATGTGTCATCGTAGAGTGTCTTGTGTAGTACTTGTGACATATTGTCAGCAGTGAGTGGCTGCATACCATCATCCTTAGTCTCTTCTTTTTGAGCATAGTAGATAGAGGCATGATAGCTGTAGATTCTTTCCAGCTTATTTACATTATCAGTTTTTCTGTTATCTTATGCCTCTAGTAGACTTAGTGGGCAGACCGTGGTTCTTGGAGACGGTACCCACTGAGAACTACTGTAGGTTGTAGTTCTCACACCCTCTGTCGGTGACAGGTTGCTGAGGCTTTCTTCCGTTCCTGCTGGGCTTGACTGGACGGACCGAGGACAGGGAGTCGCGTGATAGTTCCCTACCAGCATTGTTACTTTAGAGGGAGGTAGATGTACCATCCCGGATTGTGGGAGTTGGTTATGTTTCCTGTTAGCTATCTCCCATTTGGATTTGTAGATGTTGTATAGGTGGACTTTTATTTGTATCATCTGATTTTGGGGAGATAGGCTATGTGTTGTTGCAACTTTGTAGTTGAGAAATTTTATAGTACAGCTTTTTATCCGCTCTGATATCTGTGTAGCTGTAGTTTTGTCTTTTGCAGGCTAGACGCTTCGTCTGTACGGCAGTTTCCGTACAGATGGCGGATCTGTTAGCGAGCCCGGGTCGCAGTTTCGACCCCGGGGCGTGACAGTGCAGATACTCGTTTCGAAGGTCTCGACGCGACGATCGCGACAGTATTTTTGTTGGATTTTTCAGAGTCCATTCTGCAGGTGAAAATTGCACATCTTCGGGACTATTTTCAGCAGATGGTGTATACTTGGATATTTTTAGCATAAAGTGTAACTTTGGACCTTTTGTTGTACCCAGGAAGGTCCGCGAGTGTTTTTGGAGCACTGCTCGGAGCCGAGGTTTGCGCGACATGTACCGTGGATACGGGTTCAGTAGATACTGTTAGCAAGTGACCACGCTCTTCACCGGCCTCAGGTTTGCCTTGGTTTAAGCACTTCAGGTGGGTAAACTTAGTAATGGTAACTGTTTAAGGCTGGCAAGGTTTATATGCATGTTATGCCCTATGGGAGTTGTATTAGCGGATGTTTATGTATAGTAAGATAAGCTTACCTATGGGAATATCACCCTCTATGATTGATAGCATGCCTAATTTAATGTACAACCAATATGAGTGAAAGGTAAGCATGGAACGGCCTAGATCATGTGGATTGATGCTTACCTGATTATTGTACATGTTTGCTGCACTAGAGACTTAGCATGTGGTAGACAGGTCATATTTATCCCACACTCGATGATATAGAGATCATACATGATTATTCATTGACCTATTTATGTGAGATTGGTATATCATAGTAGGAATACTGTAGTATGCCTTGCTATTATATGTCTCACTCTCTTTTATCATTTCTGAGGACAAAAGCATGCTTGTATGGACATGTAGTTAGGCCATCTTTTACTGCTACACTACTTATTGGAACTTGACTTAGGAGAAATCATGTTATTCCCTTTTTTCCTTCTTTGTTAGTCAGGCGGTCTGTGTTGCTCGGGTGCGAGCAGGGGTCTGGGGTAATGTAGCCGGGACATTTGTGTCAGGGACGGGTTGTGCTGGATTGCGGTTGGCAGGGTTTTGCGGTGACCGCGGACTTTGGGCGGTTGACCGGAGGTCGGCTATAGAACTTGGTTATAGACGGCAGGGTATTGTGGCAACCGCGGATATTGGGCGGTTGACCGGATGGTTACCTTTATATCAGATTGGGTATCAGTTTTCTCTAGTGGACGGAGATTCCCACTATTTGAGTACTTTTGCATCTGATTGAGGACCGAGGCTTTCTTTAGTGGTTGAGCTTTCCCACTTTGATTAGAGTCATGATCCAGTCCTGCTGATATATACTACTTATTATACTTATCACTGAGATACTTTACTCGTGTGGGTCGCTCCCCTCGAGTTCCACTCCGGAGTGTGTTACAGACAGGCTTTGAGTCCTTGAGACTCCTATTCCCTATCGGCATTATGCGTTGGCCAGCATACCCGATTTGGCAGGCATAGCAGGCAGTACCAGTTTTACTGGTGGCACTAGATTGGGGTTATTACAGGCAGGTACTTATTGTTACACTCGTGTCAGGGGGACTGAGTGGAGTCTAGTAGCTGTGTTTAGACCAGTGCTAGTGTTGTTGGGAGCCGTTTGGTTTGACGGTGGTCCCGTGTCGTTGTGAGTACTTTGACCATTGAGTGAGAGGTTGAGCATCTTGAGTCTATCCGTTCTGAGAGAGAGCGTGGATTTTGACTATTGCCTGCATGAGCCACTACTCGATAGCGAGTTAGTCCGTTTGGACACCCTACGTAATTCCTGCCCGGCAGTGGGAGGTGGTTGTAGGTGGGCGCAGGTTTGACTGGACCAGATGTGGCAGTCAGCTCGATTGGGTTGATTGTGCACTTCATGTGCTAGTGGTGGCATACCATTCTTGGATTCTCCTCTCTTGAGTATTAGATGGAGGCATGGTAGCTGTAGAGTATCTCCAGCCTTTCTAGTTCAGTTTTTACTGCAGGGTTATTTATTGCCTCTAGTGGACTTGGTGGGCTAATCGTCGGGCCTGGCGATGGTACCCACTGTGAACTCCCTTTTTGGTGTAGTTCTCACACCCGTTGGGGGTTTTTCCCCTCCCTTTCTTTTCTCTCCTTTGTTTTGCAGAGTCTTAGCGGGTGTTGCTGATTCTGCGGTTGTTGATCGAGGCGAGGGAGTCGCGTGCTAGATCCCTACCCGTCGTTGGAGAGTAGCAATACCCCTTCAGAGAAGATCTTCAGTAGATTAGCTATTTTATTTTCCTCTTGTGAGAGACTGATGTAGTGAGGATATGATATGTATTGAGAGCCTGTACACTGATGTATTTATTGAAGATACCTCCCTGTTGAGCTCTGAGTTTTGTATATGAGGATACTGTAGGATTATCATTTTTGGGAGATGGACATTGTTGTATTATTTCCAGTTGTACAGTGGTTGATTTTAGTTATACAGCAGATTTTTATTTATAGCTCTGATATTTGTTTAGTTGTAGTACTTTTCTTGCAGGTAGGATGCTTCGCCTATGCGGGTTTGGCATAGGTGGCGGATCTCTTGGCGAGCCTGGGTCGCAGTTTCGACCCCGGGGCGTGACAAATATAGTCTTTTAAAAAGTTCTTACGTTGCCGCCGTTTGTGAAAAAACAGAATTGATAGTTGAGCAGTCGAAAATGCGTCATACAATCGACGAATACTGTATGACCATACATTCGCTTCACGCGGAGCAACTTGCTGCCCTCCCCGATCCATCTGAAGTAGGATCTGCTTCTTAGGCGCAGGGCCTTCTATAGGCGCAGGGTCATTTGTAAAATATAACATCTACCATTAACTATACAAGAATGTTGGTCCCTCCTTAGTCCCTGCCGGCCTCCCCAAGTCCTTTTGTGCTATGGAATTGGGAGTATAAAAAACATCTAATGTTAATTCTATAAAAATGTTTGCTACTTTCCGTTCCCTTTTGTACTATGGAATCGGATTTGCATCTAATATTAATTTTGTGGAACTGTCTACTTAATTTTATAGTTTTATATTGGTGGTTGTCAAAGATCATAAAAAATCTTTAATATTTTTACGATGCATGTATAATTAAAAGAATTGGAAAATAGCTCCAAGTTGTTTGGGCTCTCTGTATAGATTAGCTGATGTTGGGTGGGAAATTTTAGTTGTTTCCTAAAAAAAATAAAGCACTGTTCCTTGGACACACAGTTGATAGGTGAATGAATTTGTGCTATGGAATTGGGAGTATAAAAAACATCTAATGTTAATTCTATAAAAATGTTTGCTACTTTCCGTTCCCTTTTGTACTATGGAATCGGATTTGCATCTAATTTTAATTTTGTGGAACTGTCTACTTAATTTTATAGTTTTATATTGGTGGTTGTCAAAGATCATAAAAAATCTTTAATATTTTTACGATGCATGTATAATTAAAAGAATTGGAAAATAGCTCCGAGTTGTTTGGGCTCTCTATATAGATTAGCAGATGTTGGGTGGGAAATTTTAGTTGTTTCCTAAAAAAAATAAAGCACTGTTCCTTGGAAACACAGTTGATAGGTGAATGAAATTTGATGCACTAGAAAAATATTGGTAATTTTAGATGGCCTTAAACAACCAATCTCCACAGTCAATTGGTATTGTTTACTGCATGGTTGGAGATAATATACAGTTCAGAGTACTTGCATTGTTTGAAGCTACAATTTTGCTATTCTTGCTTTAGACTGAGGAGCAAACTTGCATGTATCTGTATTTCGATGTCAAGTTAATAAAATCCTTTTTAGTAGTGATGCTAGGGTTATATGGGACCAAAAGACTGGACGTTCGAGAGGATTTGGTTTTGTTCCTTTCAGAAGTCAACAGGTGGCTTTTTTGATGCACTGTTAAATCTGATAGTAACCATTAAAGGGGAATAGTTAAGCTAAAAAAAAAATTAAAGGTATATAAGGCGATGATGATCCAATGCTGCTCATTTGAACAACGGTTATTTATGATGTTCGGTTATTTGAGTTGGCGCAAGCCTGAATCTCTCTGCTTCCCTTCGAATATTGGGTCATATCATAAGAGTTTTATAGTAAGGCAACTTGGATGGCCTAAGGCAACTATTGCAACCATTTCACTCTTGGTAGAATTTTCATACCATAAGAGTTTTATGGTAAGGCAACTTGGACGGCCTAAGGTAACTATTGCAACCATTTCACTTTTGATAGAATCTTGGATCGAAAAGTACAGGCTTTGTGGATAGATATTAATGTGATTAACCAAAAGTATATATGAGAGCATAGCTGAGCCTCTATTACTTACTCTTTACTATTATCTGTTGTTTGGTCTCTACTTTGGTTGACAAAAGAATGATCGCCTGTCGAAAATCAGCGCAATATTGCTTAATACTTTACATAAATTCAATGGTATTTACCTTCCTTCTTTTCTTTTCTTTGTTCCTTTCTTTTGGTATCCTGTTTTTCTATACAAATTATAATTTGCCACTACTTTCTATATGAATGTTGGCTAATGTGGGTTACATTCTCTTTAATTACCTATTGTTAACCTATAGCTGCTAAGCAAGTAAGAAAGCAAAAGAAAAAAAAGAAAGTGTTGACAGCTTCATGTCTTTTCATGTGTCCAAGCAGTTTGTTCACTGTTTGATGTGTTTTGACGTATCTGAGCCGTTTTTTTCCTTTTTCCTGGATTGTACATTTCTTTTTTCTTGATGTCTTCTAAATTGTGATTTTTTCCCCCCCTTTTTTACTTACCTATGAGTTGCTGAGCTGGTTCTTCTAATTCATGTCTTGAACCAATGCAATTTCTTAATGCATGTAAGTCAAAGATTGCATCAAAGTGAGGTCCGTCTTTAAATGTAGTCGATTGTTCTATCGTTTATGATTTGGTTTAAGTCGTATGTTGGCCGAATATTTTCTGGAATTGTGCTTGGATATGGTTATGGTGAGGTTTAACTTATGGCGTATGTTGGTAAGGCTTGGCTACTTTATACTGCATGCTCTCCTTTTTTCCTTAGCTATTCTTATATATATAGAGAGTATACAATTCTAACTTTGAATAATCCATAATTTAGCAACAGAGTAGTAGGATGTTCCTTCTTGAATCTTTCATTTCCTTCTTAGTGATTGCAGAGATCTAATTTATGTATGAATTCTTATTTCCTCAATGCATCTCGCAAATTAGCTAATTCTTATTCTCTCATTGTATTAGATAAGCACTATAAGAACAAGTACCTTCTATTTGGAAGCACCAAGCTTTTGGTGTTTTTTATTTATCAAGTTTTTATTACTTCCTACCTAAATTCATGCTTTTTAAAAGCTTCAAACATATCAGTATTTCGTATACAAACCAATGTTTTGCACTTGAGTAGTAGATCCGTATTGTTAAACATGAATGAATGTTGTAGCAGCTTATAGAAACCAAAATCATGATTGTTGTTCATTCTGCCTAGGAATAAAGTTATCTTGAAGCTCACAATTTTTGTCGGTGCTTGATCTTCTAGGCCCATCTGGTGGAAATTTGCTTAAGCTTCTAGACTCACATGATTAGATGGAAATTTTGGTTAGGCCTAAAAATTCTCTCAGTGTAGGTTAGAAAACCAAATATGTGCCAATCTTTGCTTTTCCTCCTTTACATATGAGTTTCCAACATTGTACTATTGTTTGGTACAATTTACTGCACATTATCTTTTGATACTATCTTTTCCAATATTTTACTATTGCTTAATTCAGTTTACTACACCATACTTTCCTCTCTGTTAGTTTTCTTATTTGAGGAAATTCGTATGTTGGTCAACAATACAAAAGTAGGGCAACAATCAGAGCTCCTATAGTTCTAATTAGAATATTCATATATTGGTCAGTTCATCATAGAATATGCTAGCTAAATCTAAGAGCAAATCTTTTGAGTTTATTCACCACTATTAATTCATCCAGTTTTCGTCCTGCTTTCGTTACAAAACTAACTAGCTTAGCTCTCTTTTGTTTGTTCTATTTCCTTTGAGGCGATGATGATGCATAAAAATACCAAGAAATTTGGATGGTCTTTTCCTTTGAGGTGATGATGATGCATAAAAATACCAAGAAATTTGGATGGCCTTCGGCAACCGATTACTTTTTGGCCAATGGTGATGTGCCAGAAAAAATATTCGTAATTTCGGATGGCCTTAGGCAACCAATTTCCCATTGGTGTTATTTACTGCATACTTGCAGAAGATACTGATTTCTGTTTGCTTGCAATGTTTGGCCCTTTGATTTTGTACGCCTTCTTTGTATTCAGCAGATAGTTTGTCTGAGCCTCACCTTTTTTACTCCATTCTTTTGTTTTCCTTCTTTAATATTTTTATGACGTATGTATAATGAAAAGAATTGGAAAATAGCTCCGAGTTCTTTTGGGCTCTTTGTATAGACTAGCTCATGTTGGGTGGGAAATTGTAGTTGTTTCCTGAAAAAAATAAGACAGGTTGTTTTGGGTTCTCTATATAGACTAGCTCATGTTGGGTGGGAAATTTTAGTTCTTTCCTAAAAAAAATAAGACAGCGTTGCTTGGAAACACAGTTCATATGTGAGTGAAATTTGATGCACTAGAAAAAATGTTGGTAATTTTAGATGGCCTTAAACAACCAATCTCCACAGTCAATTGGTATTGTTTACTGCATGGTTGGAGATAATATACAGTTCAGAGTACTTGCATTGTTTGAGGCTACAATTTTGCTATTCTTGCTTTAGACTGAGGAGCAAACTTGCATGTATTTTCGCATGTCCAGTCCATGCAGTTTTCGTCCTCTTTCGTTACAAAACTAACTGGTTTAGCTCTATTTTGTTTGTTCTATTTCCTTTGAGGTGATGATGATGCATAAAAATACCAGGGAATTCGTATGGCCTTCGGCAACTGATTACTTTTTGCCCAATGGTGATGCGCGAGAAAAATGTTCGTAATTTCCGATGGCCTTAGGCAACCAATTTCCCATTGGTGTTATTTACTGCATACTTGCAGAAAATACTGATTTCTGTTTGCTTGCAATCTTTGGTCCTTTGATTTTGTATTCCTTCTTTGTATTCAGCAGATAGCTTATCTGAGCCTCACCTTTTTTACCCCATTCTTTTGTTTTCCTTTTTTTTATTATCAAGTTTCTATAATTTTTTTTGTTGGCTTACTCTTGCCCCCCAAATTTCGCTTCTATTTCCTGCTAAGGAGTGGGTGGATACTTACAGTGCCGCGATTTACATGCACGAGTATATACATGCAAAATTGAGAGAGGGGAAAAAGGAAAAAAAAAAACAGTATACGGAAATGCTTATTCGGGCAAGTAATCTATAAGAAATGTGGCTACTCTTTGCCTGCAAGATTCTTTCCACATCCTGCTTATGAAATTTATGTGTTTCCTCTCCTAATGTGGTGTGTGGAAGGCCATAAGAAATCTGCGATTTTTTGTGATGTCTGTGTAGTGGAGAGAGTTGGAAAATTGCTAGGAGTTGCTTCGGCTCTCAATTCATTTTCTATTAGCTCATGTTGGGTGGTAAATTTTAGTTGTCCTTCTAGACAAAATGAGACGAGATTGGGTAGGAACACAATCAATAAGTAAGTAAGATTTGGTGCACTAGAAAAATGTTGGTAATTTGGGGTGGTCTCGAACAACCAATTTCCGTAATGTATGAACCTTCCATCTCCTATTTTTTCTTTACATTGGGTGGATAACTTTCTTCTAGTTTCACATCTCCAATTAATCTACTTTTCCTCATGCTTTCCTTACTAGTCTATGTGGTTTGCTCTCTTTTGTTCCTTCTGTTTCCTTTGAGGTGATGATGATGCATAAAAATATGAGGAGATTTGGATGGCTTTTGGCAGCCGATCACTCTTTGGGCAACAATGATCTGCGAGAGAAATGTTGGTAATTTTGGATGGTCTTAGGCAACCAATTTCGGTAATCCATTGGTGTTATTTGCTGGATACTTGCAGAAAATATCCAGTTGTGCTTATTTGCAATGATCAATGTTCCGATTTCCTATTATTTCTTTGCGTTGACTAGATGGTTTATCTGAGCCTCACTTTTTTCCTCGATTCTTTTGTTTTTTCTTCTTTTTATTACCAACTTTCTTCAACTTTTTTATGTCGGCTTACTATTATGCTCCAAATTTGCCATGTCTTTCTTGGTAAGAAGTGAATAGATAGTTGGAGCGATGCGATTTATATGCATGAGTCTGTACATGCAGGGTTGAGATCTCCAATTAATTTAATTTTCCTCCTGCTTTCCTTACAAGCCTATGTGGTTTGTTCTCTTTTGTTCCTTCTGTTTCCTTTGAGGCGATGATGATGCATAAAAATATGAGGAGATTTGGATGGCCTTTGGCAACCGATTACTCTTTGGGCAACAATGATCTGCGAGAGAAATGTTGGTAATTTTGGATGGTCTTAGGCAACCAATTTCGGTAATCCATTGGTGTTATTTGCTGGATACTTGCAGAAAATATCCAGTTGTGCTTATTTCCAATGATCAATGCTCCGATTTCCTATTCTTTCTTTGCGTTGACTAGATGGTTTATCTGAGCCTCACTTTTTTCCTCGATTCTTTTGTTTTTTCTTCTTTTTATTACCAACTTTCTTCAAGTTTCTTATGTCAGGCGATGATGATGCATAAAAATATGAGGAGATTTGGGTGGCCTTTGGCAACCGATTACTCTTTGGCCAACAATGATCTACGAGAGAAATGTTGGTAATTTTGGATGGTCTTAGGCAACCAATCTCGGTAATCCATTGGTGCTGTTTGCTGGATACTTGCAAAAAATATCCAATTGTGCTTATTTCCAATGATCAATGCTCCGATTTCCTATTCTTTCTTTGCGTTGACTAGATGGTTTATCTGAGCCTCACTTTTTCCCTCGATTTTTTTGTTTTTTCTTCTTTTTATTACCAAGTTTCTTCAACTTTCTTATGTTGGCTTACTATTATGCTCCAAATTTGCCATGTCTTTCCTGGTAAGAAGTGGATAGATAGTTTGAGCGATGCGATTTATATGCATGTGTGACGCCCCACTTCCCAGGGGGTCACCCATCCTAGAACTACTCTAGCTCTAGCACGCTTAACTCTCATGTTCCTCTTGGATCTTGCTATCATCCAAAATGCTATAGCCGGGTTAGAGATTTTAGTCCTATTATATCATTTATATAGAGGACTAATCCAAATTCCGGGGGTGTCACATTCTTCCCCCCTTTAAGCCCTGACGTCCACGTCAGGCTCCAGCACACTCACAAGCACCAGGCGATGTGAGACTCGTCTCGCTAGCCTTAGCCGACCTTGTGAGGAGCTGCACTCCACTCACAACGGTCATTAGCCGGGGAGCCTCGCTCTACCCGCTATATAACCCTGGCTCAGCCGAGACTCATCTCACATTTCCGGCTGGTGAATGGCTCTGATACCAACTGTGACGCCCCACTTCCCAGGGGGTCACCCATCCTAGAACTACTCTAGCTCTAGCACGCTTAACTCTCATGTTCCTCTTGGATCTTGCTACCATCCAAAATGCTATAGCCGGGTTAGAGATTTTAGTCCTATTATATCATTTATATAGAGGACTAATCCAAATTCCGGGGGTGTCACAGCATGAGTGTGTACATGCAGGGTTGAGAGCGACAGAAGCAAAATTTAAATTATAAGAAAATGCTTATTTGGTTCAATTGCACTTACTTGCGATGTTTAATGTTCTGATTTCCTATTCTTTCTTTGCGTTGACTAGATAATTTATCTGAGCCTCACTTTTTCCCCCGATTCTTTTGTTCCCCTTCTTTTTATTACCAAGTTTCTTCAACTTTTTTATGTTGGCTTACTATTATGTTCGAAATTTGCCATGTATTTCCTGGTAAGGAGTGAATAGATAATTGGAGCGATGCGATTTATATGCACGAACCTATACATGCAGGGTTGAGAGCGCCAGAAGCAAACATTAAACTATAAGCAAATGCTTACTTGGAGAGGTACTTTGTATAGAGAAATATGATAGATGGTTTCATTTTTTGGTCGAGGTAGTTTGTATAGAGAAATATGATAGATGGTTTCATTTTTTGGTCGCTGGATTTTCTTCTTTTTATTACAACCAGTTAGTTTCCTAAGGAAAGCATGAGGAAGATTGGATGAATTCCAAATGCGAAAATACATGCAAGTTTTCTTATTTCTATTCCCTTTGAGGCAATGATGATGCGTAAAAATACCATGGAATTGGAATTTAACTCTCTTTTGTTTCTTCTATTTCCTTTGAGGCGGTGATGATGCATAAAAAAACCACTTTCATATCTCCAATTAATCTAACTTTTCTCATGCTTTCCTTACAAGCCTATCTGGTTTGCTCTTTTTTGTTTCTTCTGTTTCCTTTCAGGCGATGATGATGCATAAAAATATTAGAAATTTGGATGGCCTTTGGCAACCGATTATTCTTTGGGCAACGATGATATGCAAGAGAGATGTTGGTAATTTTAGATGGTCTTAGGCAACCAATTTCGGTAATCCATTGGTGTTATTTCCTGCATACTTGCAGAAAATATCCAACTGTGCTTATTTGCAATGTTCAATGCTCCGATTTCCTATTCTTTCTTCGCGTTGACTAGATGGTTTTCTGAGCCTTACTTCCTTCCTCGATTCTTTTGTTTTCCTCCTTTTTATTACCAAGTTTCTTCAACTTTTTTATGCTTGCTTACTATTATGCTCCAAATTTGTCATGTCTTTACTGGTAAGAAGTGAATAGATAGTTGGAGCGATGCGATTTATATATGCTTGATCCTTCAATTTGCTATTCCTTCTTTGCATTGAGCAGATAGTTTAACTGGGCCTTACTTTTTTACTCCATTCTTTTGTTTTCCTTCTTTTTAACCACCGAGTTCCTTCCACTTTTTATATTGGCTTACTCTTAGTTTCACATCTCCAATTAATCTAACTAGTGAAGTACCCGCGCTGCGCCGCGGGTATAATTTTTTCAACAAATATTATTTTTCATTTCATACTTTTCGATAAATATTACATAACCTACAAAATAACCATGCAGTCCACCAATACAGGTATAGGACAAAAGCAAGGTAAACACAAAGGAACATAAGCAAGCTAAGTAGAAATGACCATCATAATAAGAAACTAAACTTACAAATAAATAGTCAAAGTATAAAAGTAATCATGCACACAAAATAATCCCTCACACAAAATAATCCTTCTATAAAGTAATTCTTCACAATCGAACCACTTTAAATCTGGGAACTACAGTAACATTCACTTTACATCTGGAAACTTACAAACTTACGAACTTACAAATAAATACTCAAAGCACAAAAGTAATCATTCAAACAAAATAATGTCTCACACAAAGTAATGCTTCCACAAAGTAATTCTTCACAATGGAATCCACTTTATATTTAAAGACTACAGTAGCATTCACTTTACATCTGAAAACTTACAAACTTACAAAAGGAATTAAACTTATAAATTGACAATAGAATCTACTTTACATTCGGAAAACCACAGTAACATTCACAAATGATTCACAAAGTGCGCTAACATTCATGTTTGAAAACTGCACTAAATGGAGGTTGGGCAATATATTTTAGGATTAAATGAAATTTTTTAGGGTCAAATGTAGGTTGGGCAACATATTTCTTTTGTATTCTTCAAACAGGAACCTACAAAATAACCATGCAGTCCACCAACACAGGTATAGGACCAAATCATCACCATCATCATCACCTACATCACCACCCTTCTTAGTATTGCTGTTGTCGTCAGTGGCATCACTATTGTTGCTGCCTTCCTCTATCTCAGCATCAAACATAAAATCATGCTTCCCTCCCTCGCTTGTAACTGCTGCCCAAAGTCAGGAGCAAGTATAGCTATCATGATATTTAAAGTTTCTTGGTTCGGCTGCACCAAACTCGATCAAACCAAAGAAATGAGAATATATTGTAATAGGCATTCTTATGTAAAAAGTATATGAAAATAGAAAGGAAGTAAGCAAACCGTCCGCAGATCAAAGCAGCTCAAATTTTTGAAAAATGGAACCAGTTCAAGTTTCCGAAGTCTGTAATAATGAGCAAACAATAGCAAAGTTAATTGTTAGGATAGAGTACAAAAAGGGAAACGAAAATAACTCGGTATTCAAAGCAATGAATGTTGTAGCATACAAAAAACAATTGCAAATAAAATGAGGGACTTAATAGTATTTAAAAATATAGAATTGTAGAGAGAATGAAAATGCGGAATTAATTTTAAGTATATATTTTGCTCAGACTGCCCATTAATTAAATATCGACATCATTTTATTGAGCGAAAACACTATTTTCTTTCCGTAGCCAACCGCACGAACCAAGCCGAGAGCATACTGTATCAACCAA
This sequence comes from Tillandsia leiboldiana, assembly GCA_029204045.2. Taxonomy (NCBI): domain Eukaryota; kingdom Viridiplantae; phylum Streptophyta; class Magnoliopsida; order Poales; family Bromeliaceae; genus Tillandsia; species Tillandsia leiboldiana. Next base: position 25,553,921 of record CM055060.1, read on the forward strand.
ACCAAAAGCATAAGGTACCGAGGGAAAGAGCAAATTGTAATATACAGGAAAGCGAAAGGTTGCCTACAAAATAGGTCGTCCAATATTCGCTAACCATAAGCCTACAATTTACAACTCACAACTTATCCATAAAGGATTTAGTATCGAAGGGCATGTGATAGACGTCCAATATTCGCTAACCGTAAGCTTAAAATTTACAGTTCACAACTTATCCATAAAGAATTTAGTATCGAAGGGCATGTCATCATAGCATTTTTACGAAAATTTCGTATGCAATTTAGTAATTTCATCAAAATACCACACGAAAACTATTATCTCAATAGAACCGAACAACCTCAAGTGAGCTTGGAAGTAAAGCTCGGTCAAACAACATGTTAGAGCACCACAGTATTGAGCAGAATCTTAAAAAAGAGCCAAAAGGAGAATTCATCATAGCAAACACATAAACTTACCCCAAAAAAAGCTAAAATACAATAGTAGAAAAGTAACAGGTTGTGACTAAATTGGACTCCCTGCTGCTTGGATTGCAGAGCACATCAATAAAATAGCGGCAGCAGCAACATTCTCACCATCTCCATTATCAAACCTAAAATTATTTTCCAAAAGTTAGACGAAACCCCTAAATGAGCCCATTGGTGAAGCACCAAATTACTGTTATTGTAAGTTACGACGCCAAACTCTTTCTTTCTCTCTTTTTTCTTTCTTCTTCCCGCGAGCACGGAGAGACCACAGAAGCCTACAAGTTTTTTAGCACTACGGGACCAGACCGGAACTCATTTAACAACTGGCTCATTGACTGTTTACATTGCTTGAGCTGCATTGCCAAAAACAAGTTCAGCTACAGTAAATGAACTGGAACTGGCACAAATGTAAGTAACAAAGTAAGTGGAACAACTTTATTCTGGGTTGCTAGAGTATAATACTGAATAGTTCTTCAGTTAATCCACTGTTGTTAATAGAACATATATTTTGCAAATCTCTGAACTCCTTTTTCTATGGGATTCAGTCGAATAATGTTGCTGTCCTTAGCTGATAAATTGGACTTCTAATGCACCATTCAGCAAAAGATTAAAAGAGCAATTGAAGTATGTTACATTATTAGGTGAGCAGAAGCAGAATTGTTCAACAAAAAGGTGCTAAAAAGTAAGGTTTTCATTTTTTTCTGAGTTTGTGCCCCTTTCAGATCTTATGTGTCCCTTTCATCACTAATTGGCATATGACTATTAACAAAAGTAGTAGGAAATTTCCAACAACAAATTAAAAACAAAGGGAATTTAGGAACTTGAAGCCATCACCAAAATCAAAGTAAGAAATAGAGAAGGAGAGAAGGAAAACCAAGCATTTGTATTATATTTTTGCTGTGTCATAATATGTTTAACTACCAATTAACAACTGTGGAGTATACTTTCCGGAACAGAAGAAAAAAAAAGAACCAATCTACAAATGAAGAAGCAACTCATAAACCATCATAATACACGGCCTCAACTACATATGAACCAACCCTCCAAGCGGAATTTACAGAAAAATGTCAAAAAAAGAGAGGGTAAAATGCAAAAGAAAAAAGGCCTAAAAAATAGAGCTATTTGCACTTTATCCACGGGAGTTTAAAAAGCATAAATTTAAGCGCCTCTTTGTATATAGGCTTTAGCACTTAACCCCCTTCCTATCAGAGTGAAGCTTTTCAAATACCTTAATAGGAAATGTGAAGACCATGAACTTCTCAAATACCTTGATAAGTATTACGTCATCGATGTGAAGACCATGAACTTCTCGCGTTGGAGTGAGTCCAGTCCTCAATGTAAGAGATTAGCACCATCAAAAATATAAGCTGTTTAATCTGGTTAGAAACCGTTTAGAAAATCCGAAGTACAAATTTACCTGCTAACATGATTCTACAAACGACAGAACTATGTAAGAGGATCTGTTTAGTAGAACGGGAGTATATAAGAGAATCTGTTCACTAAAACAGGAAACTAAAAAATGCTTGTCTACGAATCAGTTTTTAGAAACCAGAGAAGAACAAAAACCAACATTAATGAGAAAAATAACATTAACTTACCAATCAGTATGTAAGAGGATATGTTTACTAAAACGGGAGTATATAAGAGAATCCATTCACTAAAACAGGAAACCAAAAATGCTTGTCTATGAATCAGTTTTTAGAAACTAGAGAAGAACAAAAACTAACATTAACTAAGAAAAATAACATTAACTTACCAATCAGAGAGACTGCCCAGGCAAATCAGAAGGGAAACAACTAACCCTCCCGACCACAGCACAATACAGCACACCAGGGCACGGATCAATCGAAGGAAAGAGAAATTCCGCACAATTTTTTTTTAGATGAACAGAGCACAAATTTTGCCCACAAATCTACTCACAGATTTTAGAAGAGACATTCCATCCCGCACAGATTTTTTTTAGATGAACGGAGCACAAATTCCGGCCACAGATCTGCTCACAACTTGATATGCAGCAGAATGTTGCGCAATAACCTGATAAAGTACAAAAAGAGAAGAAATATCATTTCGGCTTGAAACATAAAAATATTTACACCAATCAGAAATTCGGAACGTGTAGTACTCTAAAAATTTAAAGACTTTGAAATACTTTTGAAATTTATTTAATTAATAATTTTTAGCAAAGTTTGGAACGTAGTGGATCAATAGTAGCCCAGAAATATCGACTTTTGATCGGGACCTGATCTCGAAAATCTGAGAGGACCATTGCGATCGTTTCGACGAAACATGAAAATTTCATATTCACATGTCGACGATCCAACGGTCGGATCTTCCGCAAAATCAGCGAAGAAGAAAGGGGCCCACAACTTAAGTTGTGAATAGTAACCCTATGTTTTAAAACCCCTTTCGACCACTAGCGGCCGATCTACTATCTGAAACCCTGACATAGGGGTATGAGTAGTCGAACCTAGCTAATTTCGACGTTCTGACCACAATGGCACTGACGGTTTTCGCGTTTGGCGACCCGGATGCATCGGAGTGCGTGCACTGTACCGCACTTTACCGAACTAGTTGGCCCGAGATTTCATACGAGCACCAAATCAAACAAATGAATAGCCTATTTTGAAGGTCTCGACGAGCCGGACGTCGTGGCGAAGTTTGTTTCGCAATTCGACGATCAGGTTGTCTCGAAATGCGTGAAAAGTGCCGAATTATTGCTTTTTCTTCAAATGTTTTGGATGTTCTTGGGCCAAAGCCCTTGGGACTTTGTTGATTGGGCTTCTGCCAACCTGAGGAGCCCACGAAAGGCACTAAGGAAGTTGGAAGGGTTGCTGGTGGGTGGTGGTCAAAGAAAGGAGAAATAACCCATTAATAAGCTTGGTTCTTTGGGAGCTTTGTGGGGGGAAAACGAAGAGCCACTTTCTGTCCCAAGGTCTCTCCACCACTTCCCTGTGCCACCAGCATAAACTTAGAAGCTGTGGTGGCCGGAGCAAGGCATCCCCAAGAAAGAAAATCCAAAGATAGAACTCGGGAGAGAGAGAGAAAGGAGAAGGTTGGAACCAACTTCACTTAAAGTTGATTTTCACTCCCTGAGGAGTTCCTCTGTACCTGTGGAGTATTCTGGGAGTTGGCCGAGGTCGCGCAAGGAAGGGGAAGAGAGAACCGGCTTCCTCCTTTCTTCAACAACTCCGGCTAAGGTAAGGACTCCAAACCAATGGTTGATTGCACCCTAGACCCATAGCAGAAGCCTAATTTGGCTCTTAGGAGCCCCCATGCATGTTGCATGGCCGGCGGGAGAGATAGTTGGCCGGAAACCTAGAATAGCTCCGCCTCGAGAGAACTCGGCAACCACTGAACCAAATTGAAAAATAAAATCATGGGCATGAACTGTAGCGTCCATAGATCAATCCTGCAAAGTTTCAGCAACTTTGGTTGAGTATCCATCTCGCAGATCGAAACCCTAGTTTCGGGAATTTTGCTTGTTGGCCGAGCTTCTTGCTCCGGCGCCGGCGAGCTTCTCCGACGCCGGCCACATGCCCAGAAATGTTTCTGGGACCAAGGGGAGTGCAACCATGCTGTTGCATGGCTTCCATGCATCATGAAAGTCATGATGCCATGGATGACCCGAGATGGGATTCAAATGCGGCCGCCGGCGCTCCGGCCACCTCCGGCCGGGGAGGGTTGGTCGAGAAGCTTACTGTGGACCTGTAGAAACTTTCCATCCATGTTGGAGAGCTTCTAGAAGCCTCTGTAAGAATTCACCATTAGAGGGGTGAAGCTCGAAATGGAGCTCTTCTCCTCCGCCGCCGCCACCAAGTCCTGTTGCCGGGCGCTGGCACAGGAAGCTTCACTGAAGGATTTATCAGCATGTTGGTTAAGTGGTTGAGCTCCAGAATCTCTGGTTGAGTGGTCACGGTTTTCAAGGTGAAGAACATCTTCTTCAACCACGGGCTATGGCTAACTGAGGGTGCAAAGTGGAAATTTAAATGCTGGGAATGTTGCCTGTGCTCTGTAGAGCAATTCCCTTCAAGTTTCACTAGATTTGGTCCAGTAATTGCTGAGAACCAAAGCTGGGAATAGCTTGGGTACTTGTATGTTAAGTGTGCATGCCATGTGTTTGATTAAATGCCTGAGAGAAGAAAACTATGGAATTTGCTTTCGAGTTAAATATGAAAAATGTTCCAAATAACCCCCTGAGCTTGATGCTCACTTCAGATCAAACAAGATCTGTGTGGATTAAAGTTTGGAGCATTGTGCTTTATGTTAGTAAGCAAGGTTGATGTATCTTTAGATTCAGCCATTTCTGTGCTGCACTAGGGCAAGCACAGTGATTATTGAGGTATTTTAAGCATGTGGTTCATGTAGAATTTGATTTGGTCAGGTATAGGTTGAGTTCTAATGTAATCAAGCTCTAGAATGAATAATTGGCCAAAGTCCTGTTTCTGGACTTTTTAAAAAGCTGAGACAGTGAGCTCCTGGCTAATTTGGGGTCACTGGATGCGATGCTCGCGTTAGATTTAGGTTTCGATGATCCGGAGAAACAAAAATGCAAAATGACTATGTTAGCAAGGTCTTTTATGGCCCGAAGTTTTCCTCGGGTCCCGTGCTGCCGCAAATTGATGAGCACGGTGTTCAGCAAGTTAAAAGTCACCTGCTGGAAGTGACGGCTCGTTAAAATGAGTTTCCAGTAGAAAGAACGAGCGAAAACAGTGCTAAAAAGTGTTAAGTTGACTTGAAATAAGTTAGAGTTAAAATCGATCCCTGATCAAAATGTTTGATTCAGGTCTGTCCGGTTTGCATCTGGTTCTGAGCGTACAGTTGATTCAGTCTAGTCGCCTGCGATTTGACAGGTGGGTTTATCTTCGGTCCGGGCTTTATCATTTCGGCCCTCTGTGTACGGCATTGGTTGGACTCCTGTTTTTGGTAGCTTAACTATTACTTTGAGCCTGCCTTCCTTTCGATTCAGTTTATACTGCTTCATGCCTGAGTTATAACTTTTATCAGTTATCTGTTGCTTTACATAGTGCTTCCAGTATTCATATCATTATTCTGGACATTGCCATGCCTGATTGGTCATTTGCTAGGTTATATACCTGATTATCAGTACTTCCTGATTATATCTGATCCATGATATTTAGTTGCTGCTTATTCTTGCATATGAGTTGAGACTCAGTTGATTCTGATATTGCATCCCAGTGGGGATTTTCCCGGCTTGTTGCCGATTACCCGGTCAGTGGACCGAGAGCTTGAGCATTTGCATTATGACTGAGCTTGCTTTCCTGTTGATCAAATATTACACTGCTGAACACATAATTTTAATCAACTAAATGTTTTACTGAACGTCGTAGGGTCGCCTTAGTCTGTTCTTGTTTGATATGACAAAGGCATTGCTCTTCGAAGTTTGGGCCTAAAACCTGTTTCAAAATAGTTTTCTCAAAAATATGTGTTTAGTTTTGTATGTTTGGTTGGTCTGTATGATTGAGTTGAGATTTGCTATTGATCTTATGTTGAGTTGAGATTTGCCTTTGATCTTGCATAAGAGTTGAGATTTAGTTGATTATTCCTGCATGAGAGTTGAGATTCAGTTGACTTTGTTATTGCATCCCAGTGGGGATTTCCCGGCTTGTTGCCGATTACCCGGTCAGTGGACCGAGAGCTTGAGCATAGCATGATTGATCGCCACGCACCGCTGTACTTCACGAACAATTGCCGGGGTCGCGCCCCGTGGATATTGTTCTTTACCGGTAAAGTGGTCTAGAGAAAGGCCCGTGAGCCCCCCGATAGCACTTGTGGGTGCGGGGTTATGTCAGCCCGATAGGTGCCAGATAGTGGCATGAGCCTGAGGTCTTCGTGACCAATAGTGGCATTGATTGGGAACTTGATATTCTTATGATTGATGCATAGTTTTTATACTTCCATATTCTAGCATGATCAGTATCTATTGCATATGTTGCCTGTTTAGCCTGCTTTTATCATATCTCATGATTCCTGATTTCGGTTTGAAGATATTCATTTGTTTGATACCTGCCTATACAATTATTCAACATGCTTGGTTCATTATATTCCTGTCAAGATTATACTAATTCCTGTTGGTTATTCATTCTCTTCATAAATGGTTACCTAATGTGATCTTTACTATCCGCTAGTATTGTATACCAGTAGGTACGATCTGCTATTTCTCGGCTCGTCGTGCCCACTGGGATACACTCCGGTGTGTCTCACACCCTCGGGTGACTGTTTTTCAGGTCGAGCGGGTGTTGGGATGTCGGGACGAATTGGCGAGGTATCGAGATAGAGATTGACCTTGGACAGCCGTGTATTTAGAAATAGTTAATTCATGTTGTATTCAGATGTATTTAATGTAAAGTTATGATAAAGAAATTTGTATTATTATTTGTAGTACGTAGTTAGTACTCCGATGATTGTTGCCAAGATAGCCATGCATATATAGAAAAGGCTCAATTCGATAGGGGATTGGGACTCTTCTATATATGTGGCGGTCTGTCATTGCCCTGGATGATTTGCAACTCTGATTAAAAAAAAAAAAAAAAAAAATTTTATATACTGGTTTTTGAACTCGGGGCGTGACAGATTAGATGGTATCAGAGAAATAGGAATACGATGCCTAGGTTTTGGTTAGGAACGAACCCTAGGATGACTTGTGTTCACGAGAGAGCGCCGGGTATTGGCAAAGTGGATTAGAACTCAGGTGTGTATCGTGATCGCATTTCGAGGATCGTTGTTAGTGCAGGGTTAGCCGCAGTCATGGTTTCGGCCATGGGCTTGATGTTTCAGTGGAGCCTAAGGGCTCAAATCATTTTCAGTATATGTGATTGAGGAGTGACCACCGTTCTTGCCGAAATTGTTTAATTGATAGCACAGCAGCAGATGACTGCTAGCATTGCACCAGCCTTATAGTTTGCCCAGAAGTTGAACAAATTGTTGATCCTTCAGTATCCCCGTGTTATAATTCAGTGGCCTATGTGCCCGATGGTAATCCTGATTTGGGTTGAATTCAAATTTTTGCCTATGCGTCGAATCTAATAAGGTATTGGAGAACATTGGAATATGGTTCCAGATTCTCGTGAATTGTCGGGGTGGTATTCATGAGCACAAGATGTAGTGACTCTTGGTAGAGGTTATGTCATCGGCATAGAGACTGTGATGGAAGGTATGTGATGTACCTTCAGATGTGAGTTGTGTCTCCAACTAGTTGTTGGCGATAGATCTGTGGTATTTCGCCTTTCTTTTGGTAAGCACGTTGGCTGCAGACAACGTACTTTCGAAAGAACTGAGGAAATACTTTGCCCTGTAATGGGGAATATCAGATTGGGTCTAAATGAGTAGCCTGAGAGTTAACGACGCTTTGTGACTGATTGTCATCTCTGCGAACCTTTTAGAGGTTTAATAGTGGATTAGTTAAGTTTAAGTTTCGGGGACGAAACTTCTTAGAAGTTGTGGGTAATGTAGTACTCTAAAAATTTAAAGACTTTGAAATACTTTTGAAATTTATTTAATTAATAATTTTTAGCAAAGTTTGGAACGTAGTGGATCAATAGTGGCCCAGAAATATCGACTTTTGATCGGGACCTGATCTCGAAAATCCGAGAGCACCATTGCGATCGTTTCGACGAAACATGAAAATTTTATATTCACATGTCGACGATCCAACGGTCGGATCTTCCGCAAATCAGCGAAGAAGAAAGGGGCCCACAACTTAAGTTGTGAATAGTAACCCTATGTTTTAAAACCCCTTTCGACCACTAGCAGCCGATCTACTATCTGAAACCCTGACATAGGGGTATGAGTAGTCGAACCTAGCTAATTTCGACGTTCTGACCACAATGGCACTGACGGTTTTCGCGTTTGGCGACCCGGATGCATCGGAGTGCGTGCACTGTACCGCACTTTACCGAACTAGTTGGCCCGAGATTTCATACGAGCACCAAATCAAACAAATGAATAGCCTATTTTGAAGGTCTCGACGAGCCGGACGTCGTGGCGAAGTTTGTTTCGCAATTCGACGATCAGGTTGTCTCGAAATGCGTGAAAAGTGCCGAATTATTGCTTTTTCTTCAAATGTTTTGGATGTTCTTGGGCCAAAGCCCTTGGGACTTTGTTGATTGGGCTTCTGCCAACCTGAGGAGCCCACGAAAGGCACTAAGGAAGTTGGAAGGGTTGCTGGTGGGTGGTGGTCAAAGAAAGGAGAAATAACCCATTAATAAGCTTGGTTCTTTGGGAGCTTTGTGGGGGGAAAACGAAGAGCCACTTTCTGTCCCAAGGTCTCTCCACCACTTCCCTGTGCCACCAGCATAAACTTAGAAGCTGTGGTGGCCGGAGCAAGGCATCCCCAAGAAAGAAAATCCAAAGATAGAACTCGGGAGAGAGAGAGAAAGGAGAAGGTTGGAACCAACTTCACTTAAAGGTTGATTTTCACTCCCTGAGGAGTTCCTCTGTACCTGTGGAGTATTCTGGGAGTTGGCCGAGGTCGCGCAAGGAAGGGGAAGAGAGAACCGGCTTCCTCCTTTCTTCAACAACTCCGGCTAAGGTAAGGACTCCAAACCAATGGTTGATTGCACCCTAGACCCATAGCAGAAGCCTAATTTGGCTCTTAGGATGCTCCCTGCACAGCCCGAGCCCCCCATGCATGTTGCATGGCCGGCGGGAGAGATAGTTGGCCGGAAACCTAGAATAGCTCCGCCTCGAGAGAACTCGGCAACCACTGAACCAAATTGAAAAATAAAATCATGGGCATGAACTGTAGCGTCCATAGATCAATCCTGCAAAGTTTCAGCAACTTTGGTTGAGTATCCATCTCGCAGATCGAAACCCTAGTTTCGGGAATTTTGCTTGTTGGCCGAGCTTCTTGCTCCGGCGCCGGCGAGCTTCTCCGACGCCGGCCACATGCCCAGAAATGTTTCTGGGACCAAGGGGAGTGCAACCATGCTGTTGCATGGCTTCCATGCATCATGAAAGTCATGATGCCATGGATGACCCGAGATGGGATTCAAATGCGGCCGCCGGCGCTCCGGCCACCTCCGGCCGGGGAGGGTTGGTCGAGAAGCTTACTGTGGACCTGTAGAAACTTTCCATCCATGTTGGAGAGCTTCTAGAAGCCTCTGTAAGAATTCACCATTAGAGGGGTGAAGCTCGAAATGGAGCTCTTCTCCTCCGCCGCCGCCACCAAGTCCTGTTGCCGGGCGCTGGCACAGGAAGCTTCACTGAAGGATTTATCAGCATGTTGGTTAAGTGGTTGAGCTCCAGAATCTCTGGTTGAGTGGTCACGGTTTTCAAGGTGAAGAACATCTTCTTCAACCACGGGCTATGGCTAACTGAGGGTGCAAAGTGGAAATTTAAATGCTGGGAATGTTGCCTGTGCTCTGTAGAGCAATTCCCTTCAAGTTTCACTAGATTTGGTCCAGTAATTGCTGAGAACCAAAGCTGGGAATAGCTTGGGTACTTGTATGTTAAGTGTGCATGCCATGTGTTTGATTAAATGCCTGAGAGAAGAAAACTATGGAATTTGCTTTCGAGTTAAATATGAAAAATGTTCCAAATAACCCCCTGAGCTTGATGCTCACTTCAGATCAAACAAGATCTGTGTGGATTAAAGTTTGGAGCATTGTGCTTTATGTTAGTAAGCAAGGTTGATGTATCTTTAGATTCAGCCATTTCTGTGCTGCACTAGGGCAAGCACAGTGATTATTGAGGTATTTTAAGCATGTGGTTCATGTAGAATTTGATTTGGTCAGGTATAGGTTGAGTTCTAATGTAATCAAGCTCTAGAATGAATAATTGGCCAAAGTCCTGTTTCTGGACTTTTTAAAAAGCTGAGACAGTGAGCTCCTGGCTAATTTGGGGTCACTGGATGCGATGCTCGCGTTAGATTTAGGTTTCGATGATCCGGAGAAACAAAAATGCAAAATGACTATGTTAGCAAGGTCTTTTATGGCCCGAAGTTTTCCTCGGGTCCCGTGCTGCCGCAAATTGATGAGCACGGTGTTCAGCAAGTTAAAAGTCACCTGCTGGAAGTGACGGCTCGTTAAAATGAGTTTCCAGTAGAAAGAACGAGCGAAAACAGTGCTAAAAAGTGTTAAGTTGACTTGAAATAAGTTAGAGTTAAAATCGATCCCTGATCAAAATGTTTGATTCAGGTCTGTCCGGTTTGCATCTGGTTCTGAGCGTACAGTTGATTCAGTCTAGTCGCCTGCGATTTGACAGGTGGGTTTATCTTCGGTCCGGGCTTTATCATTTCGGCCCTCTGTGTACGGCATTGGTTGGACTCCTGTTTTTGGTAGCTTAACTATTACTTTGAGCCTGCCTTCCTTTCGATTCAGTTTATACTGCTTCATGCCTGAGTTATAACTTTTATCAGTTATCTGTTGCTTTACATAGTGCTTCCAGTATTCATATCATTATTCTGGACATTGCCATGCCTGATTGGTCATTTGCTAGGTTATATACCTGATTATCAGTACTTCCTGATTATATCTGATCCATGATATTTAGTTGCTGCTTATTCTTGCATATGAGTTGAGACTCAGTTGATTCTGATATTGCATCCCAGTGGGGATTTTCCCGGCTTGTTGCCGATTACCCGGTCAGTGGACCGAGAGCTTGAGCATTTGCATTATGACTGAGCTTGCTTTCCTGTTGATCAAATATTACACTGCTGAACACATAATTTTAATCAACTAAATGTTTTACTGAACGTCGTAGGGTCGCCTTAGTCTGTTCTTGTTTGATATGACAAAGGCATTGCTCTTCGAAGTTTGGGCCTAAAACCTGTTTCAAAATAGTTTTCTCAAAAATATGTGTTTAGTTTTGTATGTTTGGTTGGTCTGTATGATTGAGTTGAGATTTGCTATTGATCTTATGTTGAGTTGAGATTTGCCTTTGATCTTGCATAAGAGTTGAGATTTAGTTGATTATTCCTGCATGAGAGTTGAGATTCAGTTGACTTTGTTATTGCATCCCAGTGGGGATTTCCCGGCTTGTTGCCGATTACCCGGTCAGTGGACCGAGAGCTTGAGCATAGCATGATTGATCGCCACGCACCGCTGTACTTCACGAACAATTGCCGGGGTCGCGCCCCGTGGATATTGTTCTTTACCGGTAAAGTGGTCTAGAGAAAGGCCCGTGAGCCCCCCGATAGCACTTGTGGGTGCGGGGTTATGTCAGCCCGATAGGTGCCAGATAGTGGCATGAGCCTGAGGTCTTCGTGACCAATAGTGGCATTGATTGGGAACTTGATATTCTTATGATTGATGCATAGTTTTTATACTTCCATATTCTAGCATGATCAGTATCTATTGCATATGTTGCCTGTTTAGCCTGCTTTTATCATATCTCATGATTCCTGATTTCGGTTTGAAGATATTCATTTGTTTGATACCTGCCTATACAATTATTCAACATGCTTGGTTCATTATATTCCTGTCAAGATTATACTAATTCCTGTTGGTTATTCATTCTCTTCATAAATGGTTACCTAATGTGATCTTTACTATCCGCTAGTATTGTATACCAGTAGGTACGATCTGCTATTTCTCGGCTCGTCGTGCCCACTGGGATACACTCCGGTGTGTCTCACACCCTCGGGTGACTGTTTTTCAGGTCGAGCGGGTGTTGGGATGTCGGGACGAATTGGCGAGGTATCGAGATAGAGATTGACCTTGGACAGCCGTGTATTTAGAAATAGTTAATTCATGTTGTATTCAGATGTATTTAATGTAAAGTTATGATAAAGAAATTTGTATTATTATTTGTAGTACGTAGTTAGTACTCCGATGATTGTTGCCAAGATAGCCATGCATATATAGAAAAGGCTCAATTCGATAGGGGATTGGGACTCTTCTATATATGTGGCGGTCTGTCATTGCCCTGGATGATTTGCAACTCTGATTAAAAAAAAAAAAAAAAAAAAATTTTATATACTGGTTTTTGAACTCGGGGCGTGACAGATTAGATGGTATCAGAGAAATAGGAATACGATGCCTAGGTTTTGGTTAGGAACGAACCCTAGGATGACTTGTGTTCACGAGAGAGCGCCGGGTATTGGCAAAGTGGATTAGAACTCAGGTGTGTATCGTGATCGCATTTCGAGGATCGTTGTTAGTGCAGGGTTAGCCGCAGTCATGGTTTCGGCCATGGGCTTGATGTTTCAGTGGAGCCTAAGGGCTCAAATCATTTTCAGTATATGTGATTGAGGAGTGACCACCGTTCTTGCCGAAATTGTTTAATTGATAGCACAGCAGCAGATGACTGCTAGCATTGCACCAGCCTTATAGTTTGCCCAGAAGTTGAACAAATTGTTGATCCTTCAGTATCCCCGTGTTATAATTCAGTGGCCTATGTGCCCGATGGTAATCCTGATTTGGGTTGAATTCAAATTTTTGCCTATGCGTCGAATCTAATAAGGTATTGGAGAACATTGGAATATGGTTCCAGATTCTCGTGAATTGTCGGGGTGGTATTCATGAGCACAAGATGTAGTGACTCTTGGTAGAGGTTATGTCATCGGCATAGAGACTGTGATGGAAGGTATGTGATGTACCTTCAGATGTGAGTTGTGTCTCCAACTAGTTGTTGGCGATAGATCTGTGGTATTTCGCCTTTCTTTTGGTAAGCACGTTGGCTGCAGACAACGTACTTTCGAAAGAACTGAGGAAATACTTTGCCCTGTAATGGGGAATATCAGATTGGGTCTAAATGAGTAGCCTGAGAGTTAACGACGCTTTGTGACTGATTGTCATCTCTGCGAACCTTTTAGAGGTTTAATAGTGGATTAGTTAAGTTTAAGTTTCGGGGACGAAACTTCTTAGAAGTTGTGGGTAATGTAGTACTCTAAAAATTTAAAGACTTTGAAATACTTTTGAAATTTATTTAATTAATAATTTTTAGCAAAGTTTGGAACGTAGTGGATCAATAGTGGCCCAGAAATATCGACTTTTGATCGGGACCTGATCTCGAAAATCCGAGAGCACCATTGCGATCGTTTCGACGAAACATGAAAATTTTATATTCACATGTCGACGATCCAACGGTCGGATCTTCCGCAAATCAGCGAAGAAGAAAGGGGCCCACAACTTAAGTTGTGAATAGTAACCCTATGTTTTAAAACCCCTTTCGACCACTAGCAGCCGATCTACTATCTGAAACCCTGACATAGGGGTATGAGTAGTCGAACCTAGCTAATTTCGACGTTCTGACCACAATGGCACTGACGGTTTTCGCGTTTGGCGACCCGGATGCATCGGAGTGCGTGCACTGTACCGCACTTTACCGAACTAGTTGGCCCGAGATTTCATACGAGCACCAAATCAAACAAATGAATAGCCTATTTTGAAGGTCTCGACGAGCCGGACGTCGTGGCGAAGTTTGTTTCGCAATTCGACGATCAGGTTGTCTCGAAATGCGTGAAAAGTGCCGAATTATTGCTTTTTCTTCAAATGTTTTGGATGTTCTTGGGCCAAAGCCCTTGGGACTTTGTTGATTGGGCTTCTGCCAACCTGAGGAGCCCACGAAAGGCACTAAGGAAGTTGGAAGGGTTGCTGGTGGGTGGTGGTCAAAGAAAGGAGAAATAACCCATTAATAAGCTTGGTTCTTTGGGAGCTTTGTGGGGGGAAAACGAAGAGCCACTTTCTGTCCCAAGGTCTCTCCACCACTTCCCTGTGCCACCAGCATAAACTTAGAAGCTGTGGTGGCCGGAGCAAGGCATCCCCAAGAAAGAAAATCCAAAGATAGAACTCGGGAGAGAGAGAGAAAGGAGAAGGTTGGAACCAACTTCACTTAAAGGTTGATTTTCACTCCCTGAGGAGTTCCTCTGTACCTGTGGAGTATTCTGGGAGTTGGCCGAGGTCGCGCAAGGAAGGGGAAGAGAGAACCGGCTTCCTCCTTTCTTCAACAACTCCGGCTAAGGTAAGGACTCCAAACCAATGGTTGATTGCACCCTAGACCCATAGCAGAAGCCTAATTTGGCTCTTAGGATGCTCCCTGCACAGCCCGAGCCCCCCATGCATGTTGCATGGCCGGCGGGAGAGATAGTTGGCCGGAAACCTAGAATAGCTCCGCCTCGAGAGAACTCGGCAACCACTGAACCAAATTGAAAAATAAAATCATGGGCATGAACTGTAGCGTCCATAGATCAATCCTGCAAAGTTTCAGCAACTTTGGTTGAGTATCCATCTCGCAGATCGAAACCCTAGTTTCGGGAATTTTGCTTGTTGGCCGAGCTTCTTGCTCCGGCGCCGGCGAGCTTCTCCGACGCCGGCCACATGCCCAGAAATGTTTCTGGGACCAAGGGGAGTGCAACCATGCTGTTGCATGGCTTCCATGCATCATGAAAGTCATGATGCCATGGATGACCCGAGATGGGATTCAAATGCGGCCGCCGGCGCTCCGGCCACCTCCGGCCGGGGAGGGTTGGTCGAGAAGCTTACTGTGGACCTGTAGAAACTTTCCATCCATGTTGGAGAGCTTCTAGAAGCCTCTGTAAGAATTCACCATTAGAGGGGTGAAGCTCGAAATGGAGCTCTTCTCCTCCGCCGCCGCCACCAAGTCCTGTTGCCGGGCGCTGGCACAGGAAGCTTCACTGAAGGATTTATCAGCATGTTGGTTAAGTGGTTGAGCTCCAGAATCTCTGGTTGAGTGGTCACGGTTTTCAAGGTGAAGAACATCTTCTTCAACCACGGGCTATGGCTAACTGAGGGTGCAAAGTGGAAATTTAAATGCTGGGAATGTTGCCTGTGCTCTGTAGAGCAATTCCCTTCAAGTTTCACTAGATTTGGTCCAGTAATTGCTGAGAACCAAAGCTGGGAATAGCTTGGGTACTTGTATGTTAAGTGTGCATGCCATGTGTTTGATTAAATGCCTGAGAGAAGAAAACTATGGAATTTGCTTTCGAGTTAAATATGAAAAATGTTCCAAATAACCCCCTGAGCTTGATGCTCACTTCAGATCAAACAAGATCTGTGTGGATTAAAGTTTGGAGCATTGTGCTTTATGTTAGTAAGCAAGGTTGATGTATCTTTAGATTCAGTCATTTCTGTGCTGCACTAGGGCAAGCACAGTGATTATTGAGGTATTTTAAGCATGTGGTTCATGCAGAATTTGATTTGGTCAGGTATAGGTTGAGTTCTAATGTAATCAAGCTCTAGAATGAATAATTGGCCAAAGACCTGTTTCTGGACTTTTTAAAAAGCTGAGACAGTGAGCTCCTGGCTAATTTGGGGTCACTGGATGCGATGCTCGCGTTAGATTTAGGTTTCGATGATCCGGAGAAACAAAAATGCAAAATGACTATGTTAGCAAGGTCTTTTATGGCTCGAAGTTTTCCTCGGGTCCCGTGCTGCCGCAAATTGATGAGCACGGTGTTCAGCAAGTTAAAAGTCACCTGCTGGAAGTGACGGCTCGTTAAAATGAGTTTCCAGTAGAAAGAACGAGCGAAAACAGTGCTAAAAAGTGTTAAGTTGACTTGAAATAAGTTAGAGTTAAAATCGATCCCTGATCAAAATGTTTGATTCAGGTCTGTCCGGTTTGCATCTGGTTCTGAGCGTACAGTTGATTCAGTCTAGTCGCCTGCGATTTGACAGGTGGGTTTATCTTCGGTCCGGGCTTTATCATTTCGGCCCTCTGTGTACGGTATTGGTTGGACTCCTGTTTTTGGTAGCTTAACTATTACTTTGAGCCTGCCTTCCTTTCGATTCAGTTTATACTGCTTCATGCCTGAGTTATAACTTTTATCAGTTATCTGTTGCTTTACATAGTGCTTCCAGTATTCATATCATTATTCTGGACATTGCCAAGCCTGATTGGTCATTTGCTAGGTTATATACCTGATTATCAGTACTTCCTGATTATATCTGATCCATGATATTTAGTTGCTGCTTATTCTTGCATATGAGTTGAGACTCAGTTGATTCTGATATTGCATCCCAGTGGGGATTTTCCCGGCTTGTTGCCGATTACCCGGTCAGTGGACCGAGAGCTTGAGCATTTGCATTATGACTGAGCTTGCTTTCCTGTTGATCAAATATTACACTGCTGAACACATAATTTTAATCAACTAAATGTTTTACTGAACGTCGTAGGGTCGCCTGAGTCTGTTCTTGTTTGATAGGACAAAGGCATTGCTCTTCGAAGTTTGGGCCTAAAACCTGTTTCAAAATAGTTTTCTCAAAAATATGTGTTTAGTTTTGTATGTTTGGTTGGTCTGTATGATTGAGTTGAGATTTGCTGTTGATCTTATGTTGAGTTGAGATTTGCCTTTGATCTTGCATAAGAGTTAAGATTTAGTTGATTATTCCTGTATGAGAGTTGAGATTTAGTTGACTTTGTTATTGCATCCCAGTGGGGATTTCCCGGCTTGTTGCCGATTACCCGGTCAGTGGACCGAGAGCTTGAGCATAGCATGATTGATCGCCACGCACCGCTGTACTTCACGAACAATTGCCGGGGTCGCGCCCCGTGGATATTGTTCTTTACCGGTAAAGTGGTCTAGAGAAAGGCCCGTGAGCCCCCCGATAGCACTTGTGGGTGCGGGGTTATGTCAGCCCGATAGGTGCCAGATAGTGGCATGAGCCTGAGGTCTTCGTGACCAAGAGTGGCATTGATTGGGAACTTGATATTCTTATGATTGATGCATAGTTTTTATACTTCCATATTCTAGCATGATCAGTATCTATTGCATATGTTGCCTGTTTAGCCTGCTTTTATCATATCTCATGATTCCTGATTTCGGTTTGAAGATATTCATTTGTTTGATACCTGCCTATACAATTATTCAACATGCTTGGTTCATTATATTCCTGTCAAGATTATACTAATTCCTGTTGGTTATTCATTCTCTTCATAAATGCTTACCTAATGTGATCTTTACTATCCGCTAGTATTGTATACCAGTAGGTACGATCTGCTATTTCTCGGCTCGTCGTGCCCACTGGGATACACTCCGGTGTGTCTCACACCCTCGGGTGACTGTTTTTCAGGTCGAGCGGGTGTTGGGATGTCGGGACGAATTGGCGAGGTATCGAGATAGAGATTGACCCTGGACAGCCGTGTATTTAGAAATAGTCAATTCATGTTGTATTCAGATGTATTTAATGTAAAGTTATGATAAAGAAATTTGTATTATTATTTGTAGTACGTAGTTAGTACTCCGATGATTGTTGCCAAGATAACCGTGCATATATAGAAAAGGCTCAATTCCATAGGGGATTGGGACTCTTCTATATATGTGGCGGTCTGTCATTGCCCTGGATGATTTGCAACTCTGATTAAAAAAAAAAAAAAAAATTGTATACACTGGTTTTTGAACTCGGGGCGTGACAGAACGGTACCTCTCCTTTTTTGTCTATGCTCAATATACTGATTCAACTGCGAACCTAAAAGACAATTAGCAAAAGAAAAGAGCAAATTATCAAGACAACAATAATTTTTTTGATCGACCCGAGAAATAATGCATGAATAATCTCCAGATTTTAGAACAAATCTTTGAATCTTTGAACATAAATCTTAGGAATGGGAATTAAGAGATCTGTGAGCCATATCTTGGGAGCACTTTTATAGAATAGAAAAATGCGACATTTCTCTTAAGATTACTTTTTAAATTGAGCGACCAAATCCCCGCAAGAAATTTTAAAATATGCATAACAGAAGAAATAAAGATAGTAGGGTGGGTAGGGAAACCAAAATTACCATGTATGAAAGTAAAAACCAACTCTTGAATCAACAGGACTTGTAAACCATTAGTACTGACTCAATTTATAACTGAGTATCCACTGGAGCAACAAAAAAAAGAAAAAAGGAACAAAGGAAATTGAAGTAAAAATGTTAGGCTCAGATACTTTTTTTACGCAATCAAAAAAAAAAGAGTAGAAAGTTGGAGTCATTTTTTTTCTCACTGATCATCATTTTGCAGGCAACAATTGGTTGGTAAAGATAATTGTGAAGTCTCAGTTTTTTATACCCATATACTATGTACAGCACCCGAATACCATGTACAACCAGTCAGGCTGGACAAAAGCAGAGCACCCGTAAAAACCATCTAAGATTATCAAGGCATGAAAAGTAAGAGCACTTTCATGTATCATCATTGTTTCCCGAAAAACCCCAATTATTAGTTCTTTATCTAGGTACCAATATTGCCTACCAAAAAATAACTGCCTAAGGCCATCCAAAAATGCTGAATTTTTTATGTATCATCATCACCCCCCCAAAAAAAAACCAAAGCAAATGAAAGTAAGTTTAAACTGTCAAGTAGGAAAAGTATCATCACCTCCAAAAAAAACCCAAAGCAAATGAAAGCAAGTTTAAACTGTCAAGTAGGAAAAGTGTTAGGATTGTCCTAGAGTAGCAGACTATCATAGGAAAACAGAAATAATCACCGAAAAGAAGAATCAAAGTTTTAAATTGGATCAGTTCGTAGATAAGAGCATGCAACATACATGCATATATGAAGAACACCTTTCATGTATCTCTATGATCTCTGTTAAGATATGCACATTTAAGGAAAAATCCGTCAGGTATGGTTGAAGATTGCAAAATGTATACATGTATTACACACTTCTAATCTATAAGTGAGCACCTCTATTTTACTTGCTAATGTGTGGAAATCAAACATGGAACCTATTATTTAAGCTACATAATTTGCTCAGACTTTCCTACTAATCAAAGTTCACTATTTGTTTGGCAATACTGAACAAACCGAGCGAGAAGTGCAAACCGGAATACATTGTAACAAAAAATCGGGCAACTGGTTGCCCACAAAGCAAGCCATCCAAAGTTTACCCACCGTCGGCAAAAAAATCAAAAGTTTCCCGCAGTTCCATCAAGGATGATATAAGAAACAATCCAACTTCGGAAATAATAAGTAAGTATAGGAACATGTTATTGTAGGAAGAAATCATCACAGCAAGTAGCAATAATAAGGAAATACACGAAAACAATGCAAGCAGAACTTTAAGGGTAATAATGTTTGAAGAGAATGAAAAGGAAGTCTTGTTTAAAACTGAGAATTCACATTAAGCATTATCCAAAATGTTCACGTCCGCGATGTAAAGGTAATATACATAGTGAAACTTAAGAAGCGGACCCTGCTTCAGACGAGCCGTCGTAGGAACAGACGAAAGAAGGAACGAAAAATGGACGATTAGAGAAAAAATGGACAATTAGACTTACATTTTAGGAACAGACAAAATAAGAGGAAGAAATCATAATAAACTTCAAAATTTCTTTCTTTACCTGATTCATGGTTCTTTTCTAAGTAATTTATAGTGTTCTTTATTTGATTAATGTTTCCTGGGCTAATGATGATGTGTAAAGATATTGGTGATTTAGAGTGGTTGCAAGCAACAGATTATTGGTTGGTTAATTATAATGGGTCACAAAAAGATGCCAATCACCTTCAATGCGCGAGTGCGCACCAACATGCTTATAGTTTTTGCTCGTTTTACATGGTGGACTTGGGGTGGGGGTGGGGGGGGGGTGGGAGGGGAGCAATCAAAGATGGGCAATTACATTTACATATAAGGAAAAACAATAGGAAGCAATAAATAACAATACAAACTGAGAACAAAACAAAAGCAAATGGAGGCACACATATATTAAGAATTGAAATACCACATAGGTGCATGAATTAGAATTGTGTAAAACATGTATAGATTTTTTCAACTTCTCCACACATTGCTCGTAAAATAAAGAGCGAAAAAATAAAAAAGAAGTTTAAGCAGTGGAAAAAGGAGTATAAAAGACAAGAATCGAAAATTTGACGCCTCCAAATTTAACAAACATCAGAAGGTACTGTGGAAGATATCAAAACCAGTATATAACAAACTTTTGAAGAGGCCAAAAAGAAAGAGGTTTAAGAATACAAAAGAAGTTTAAGCAGTGAGAAAAAGAAGTATAAAAGACAACCATCAAGAATGATGTCTACACCGTGATGAACCAAATTATTTTAGTTTTTCGAATACCAAACCAGCATCAGGAATTTGAATCAAGTAATACCAGCACATCTCCAATAATTAGTAAAGGAAATAAATTGTAAACAATACTAAATATTAGGTAATAGGGCAATGTTGAAAAAAGGCTGCACCAAAAGATGCGACGAAGTAAATCGAACTAAGCAAGAGCGGAACAGCTTCAATAATTAGTAAACTAATAAATTACATGTCTACTTTACCCAAGCGTGTCAACTTTATTTAGAAATAAATTGTAAACAACATTAAGTATTAAGCAATAAATCAATGTTGAGAGGAGACAGCACTAAAAGATAAGATGCAGCAAATTAAACCAACCAACAACACAATAGTTTCAATAATTAGGAAAGTTTATTTAAAAAAGATGTAACAAAACTTGGGTATTTTAAAGAATACATGCTGCCTATATATACGTCCTCTTCAAATAGAATTGAGGAAACCCAATGTTGGAGGTCATTAAATATATATTCTCTTCTAATAGAATTGAGGGAACCCAAGGTTGGACCTCAACCCCAGAGCAAAGAGGTCCTTTGTTAGGAAAAAAGGTCCTGTGAGTGTAAAAAAGAAAGATGTCTTTTGCTAACAAAGAATTTCTTTTGGTCAAAAATAAATTTTATTTAATTAATTCGAAGGAAAACAAAATAAAAATATGAGACTTAGATAATTTCTCTTTCCAATGTAAACAAAGAATAGAGAATCAACTACCTTTTTTTTCGTCATGTATAAGAAATGTAGAGTCCACAAATGGTTGCTTAAGGCAATAAACAAATAACATTATTTTCTTAATTAGGCAAGAGGCAAACGTAGATGTAATAAACTTTGTGAGAGAAACAAAAGTATGAGGTTTACCCACATATTGTTCTTCGAGTAATAATTACTTTCTCTAAAGACCATTTCAGAATATCACAACTTGTGAAAGGAACAAAAGAATGAGGCCAAGTCACATTTTGTTCATAAAGGCGAAATCACATTTTGTCCATAAAGTAATAACCACTTTCTCTAAAGACCATTTGAGAATATCTCAATTTTTTTTACACGGTATCATTGTCGAGGAAAAAACTGCTTCTCAACACCATCTGAAATTGAAATGTTTTTTTGCCCCAAACCATCCAAATTTGTGGTTAATTCCATACATCATCATCGTCTCGTAAAATAAAGAACGAAAAAATAAAAGAGAAGTTTAAGTAGTGTAAAAAGGACTATAAACATCATTCGAAGGAAACATTTATATTCAAAATCAAATGTTAAAAAGTGCACAAAAAAGGTAAAGGGAACATGTCAGAATGTGTGAAAAAACAGCATACGGATGGGCCACCTGCGCCCGGCTGTGAAGGACCAATAGATAATATGTTCATGATCATGAAGATGAGCTACATGTGCACAAAAAGGGAACAGGAAATTTTACTTGTTCTAGCTTACATGTTCATGATCATGATGATGAGGTACGGCGGGGTTGTTCTGTTTCTTACATAATCTACCTTTTGTTTGTTTATTTTGAAACACTTCAAACAAACTAAATTGGAGATTTGCTTGAGCTCATTTACATGAGATGGATGATAAATTGGTATCGGCAATTCTATGTACCCATAGGGACCTAAATACCGACAATGAAGTCTAGTCAAATAAAATTGTAATTCATTCCAAGTTCATGCGCGTATGTTAACATTGTATCACAATTTCGGGAAATATATGTCGGCGGTGATTAATTGTACTCAACATGCATGTGAAAAGATTAAGAAAAATATAAAAAAAATGAAGTTGTAAGGCAATATTGTTGGTTTTTAAGGATCCACACGGATCTAAATAGGTACTATCAAACAACTAGAGGGGGGGTGAATAGGTGTAATACTTATAAAACCAAATCTCAGTGCAAAATAAAAACCAATGCGGAAATAAAAAACAGCACACCGAGATATACGTGGAAACTCCAATCCAGGAGAAAAACCACGGGACCAACACGCAATAACAATCCACTAAGAATAGAAGAATAATAAGGTGATTACCGACTCCACGGACTCAAACCCCTCCTTCAGCTTCTTCGGACCTTGCGCTCACCGATCGGACGTCCACGCAATAACAATCCACTAAGAAAAGAAGAATAACAAGGTGATTACCGTCTCCACGGATTCAACCCCTCCTTCAACTTCTTCGGACCTTGCGCTCCACCGATTGCACGTCCACTGCACACGTTCGAATCCACGAACGCCACTCGAATCCACGAGCACACGTTTCGAATCCACGAAACGCCTTCAACACATCGAATCCACGATGCTACGTCGAATCCACGACGCAAATAGCCGATAAAGAATATAGGCTCCGATGGTGATCCTTTGCTTAGATTCTCATTGAGGAACCATAGAAGAAATCTCTAAGCAAAGACTAGATCAATTCGACAAAAGATAGATCTTGGAAGAACCGTCGAATTGACCTCAAAGAGGCGAAAGAGAAGAACGGTGAAAACCAGCCTCTAGGGTTGCTCTCGAGTGTTTCTGAATTGATCGGTAAGTATCGAGAAACCCTAAGTGTCTATTTATAACCCTTGGAAAAAGATAAAAGTCGGTTTAGTAATTTTATCCCGATAGGGCATTGTGTACCGGTACCAAATAACGTGTTCCGGTACGCAATGGTGCAAACACAGATTTTTCTATTGTGTTCCGGTACGCGAGTCCGTGTTCCGGTACGCAATGCAATTTACAGAAAATTCTGTGTTGGGTTTGAGGAACTCAAAGTGTGGTTCCGGTACTCAATGTAAAAACTGATTTTTCCAAGATAAGCTTTATCCAAAACAAACCTAGTACCGGAATCCAAACTTAAAATAGATTGTAAGTTAAAACCAAGTTCCTAAAACCAAGTCTAAACCGAGTTTCAATCATTCCCAGATTCCAATGATTATAAATGAACTTAAATCACCATGGTTTACTTAACCATACCTGAGTGTTATCTTGAGCTCATGTTGAATCTTCAATGAGTCTTCGAAAGCCGATTTGACAATTTGTTCCCTTTAAGACTCCGACTCAACTTACGAAATATGCCAACACAAAAAGCCGTAACAATCTCCCCCTTTGGCAATTTCGTGACAAAACCCAAAAATACATAAAACCGCTCAAGTCACTCATCTTAAACCAAAAAATCAAAATTCAATGTCATCACCAAAACATTGATTTTCTTTGCGTGAAGGATCCAATAAATACAAAATTACATTTGAACCAAACAGTCCTAGAACATACTCTATGACTTAGGACTTGGAGTTTTAAAGTGATGTAATTCCTGCAAAACAAAACTCCAAACAAAATCAAACATTAGTCGTTAGAAATTAAAATCCTACATTTGATTCGTCTTCCTTTTGGTTCTTTTGTTTTTCCGGCTCTTTTGTTTTGTAGCTCTTTCAATCTTTTCTTTATCTCCCCCTAGCTTGAGCATCCATGTTCTCCATGTTCTCCTCCTGTCTTGAGCATCTATGTTCTCCCCCTTTGTGATGCAATCATTATTTGAGCATCCATGTTCTCCATGTTCTCCCCCTGTCTTGAGCATCTATGTTCTCCCCCTTTGTGATGCAATCATTATTTTCTGTCTCCCCCTTTTTATGATATGTCCATCATTTCCATCATTTCCATTCTCCCCCTTTTTGTCACAAATTGTCAAACAGTTAATATAAACAAAAGGTAAAAATACTAGGAGGATAAGTTCTTAGTTACAAGACGATTAGAGTTCTTGTTCATCACAAAGTGAAAAGAAAATGAAAACCAAAAACAAGAAGGAAAAGAGATCACTCATCCTCATTTGAATCATCATTATCATCATGCGATGTTGGTCCATGCGATGTACTCGGTGCAGTTGCGCCAGTGACCACATCATCATGTTTGCACCCAAGGATATCGAAGATTTTCTTTAAACCATCCTCAAGTTTCTTGAAGCCTTGCTCCATCCTTTGCTCCATCTTTTGCTTTAAAGAACGAACAACCCGATGCAAGGTTTGAAGAGTTATGACCTCATCTGGTTCAGGAGATTCTTGACGAGGTGGTGCACTTACTGTCGCTTCACTTACATAACCTTTTGTATGCCCAAATGTCTTCAAAGTGCTAATTGACTTGGCTAAAGTGATTCCATCAATTGCCCCCAAGCCATAATCATATTTGGCACAAGAAATGTCCACTCCGTGATCTTCCAGAATACGAGTAATCAAGATTGGATACGGTAGAAGGTCACGTTGCCTTGATCCTTCAATGACATGTACCATTTGCTGCCAAATGAGAAATGGAATGTTGGTGTTAATTCCATTTGCACTTTCCGGGTGACCGTGGAAAAAGAGAAGTAACAATCGATCCCATCGAATCATTTTGGTCTCCAGTGTGGGCAATAGGTTGTAGCATACAATTAAGGACAAAATATGATACTCTGGTTTTAGGTCCTTTGATTCAACATATGATCTGTTCGTGTGCGTCCCTGTCTTGCAAATAGAGTCCATAACCATATCCCAATGGGTGTCATGTTGGAAATTACCATCAGTATAATAAAGACCAGTAGTGTCAACAGCTAATCCAAGGTTTGCACCAATTACTGCTGGAGTAATGTCAAACTTGACGTCTCTAACTGTTGTTTCAAAGACGAAGGCTTCGGTGTCATGGTTTTTTTGAAGTATGTTACCTCGCATGTAGAACTCCCTGATGATCTCCACACAAAAACCCATCTTAGGTTGAACTCTGCCAAGTGGCCGAATATGGCTTCGTTCCAAAAGCCTTGCAAAGTCTGGCACCTCACGACATAGCTCGTTAAAGTTCACGTGTCGCTCTCCAATGCATGTGCGGTTCGCAAATCTGGCACGACGTTTTGCACTCACATGCGGTTCACTTTCATCAACATTTGATCTCCGTTGAGAGCGCTAGCGTATTACCGGTCCACCGGTACTTCTACGCGGAGGAGAATCCGCACCCTTCTTTTTCCTTGGAGCCAAAGGTGCTTTTCCCTTTCCTTGAACTGATTCCTCTTCATATTCTGAGGAATGTTCAGATTCTGAGCTAGTTGAATCCTCGTTGCGTGATCGTTTGGTAGCCTTTTTCTTTCCAGAACCGCGACCACGTCCACTTCCAGTGGCCATCAAAATCACTAGTGCAAGAAGCCATGAAAATGCCATTTCCTACAAGGAACACAATGCACTATGATTTGATCTTATAGGAAGGTTTAAACATGTCTAAGAAACATTCTAAACATGTCACAATCGATGATTCATCATTTAAAAACCATTTTCATTAAAAGCCCTAATTCTCAATTTCTTTTATGCTAAGAACATATGAAAATGTTAGATTCAATCAAATAAGCATGAAAACATGAATCTAATTAGATAGACAGCAACCATATATGTTCTAAACATGAATTAAGGGTAATTTATGCAAGAGATTTCAATTAAAATAAGGATCTACTCAAAAATCCCAAAATAAAAAATCAAAACCTAAAAACTAGGGTTTTGAAGTTAAAGAAAGCAAGATTAATGTAGAAACTTACAAATGAGAGCAACAAATCACTTGATCTTGAAGAGAAAACCCTTAGAGATGTTTTAGAGAGAGAGAGGGAGGGTTTTGAAGTGGGAGAGATGAGTTAAAAAACTTGGAGTTTCGGAATATAAAGAATTCCAGATCGCGTACCGGTACAAGAAGTCGCGTACCGGTACGTAGTGTAAAAACCGAAAAACCTTCGTTCGGGATCCGGATTGACAGGCAGGGGGTGATCCGCATCCGCAAAGTAGTTCCGGTACTAAAAATGTAGTACCGGTACGCAAGTGAAAAACCAGAAAAATTCACATTCGGGATCCGGATTGGATTTTCTAATCCGGATTGGATTTTCAGGTACTAAAAAGCAGGTACTGGAACAACAGAGCCAAAGAGCAAAAATTTCTTGAAGCAAATCCAAATTTTGAAATCTTTTCACATACCGATTTGTATACCATCAAGAAATCCATTTAAGTTCTTTGAAAAACAATGAATTCACAAAGATGTCATTCAATCCAATTAATTTCACAAAAATTAAAAAGATTTACTCCTAAATCATGAAAAATAAAGGTAAAACATTATAAACCGTTTTTCATGTTATATTCATCAAACACAAGTCATCAAAAATAATCTTGAGATCCAAACTCTATCAAGATGTAACGGATTTACAAAGATGACTTACGGAGATTTCCAAGTGACATCAATCTCGAATTCTACCCTTTCAAATTGAGATAAGCACTAAAATACCTAAGGGTGGCTCTTTGAGCATCTTTCAACTATCCCACCTTATACCAACCAGGAGATTGTTCAAAATATAAGAACTTTGCATATAAATCTCCAAATGCTTCAACTAAAGATTTTTTCAAAAAAAATACTATCAAGCATCCATAACATGTGGTAGCTTCACACACAAACTGGACGACCGGGGTGGCAGCTCTTTCCAACATGTGGTGGTAGTTTTCACACTCCTTTCGGATGTAACTCTTTCCACATCTTTTGCAATTCATTTATTTACCCTTGTAAGAATGCAATCTCCTACGTGAAAGAATCAAATTCCAAATTTTAGTCTATTGGTTGTCTCACGTTTATCACAATGAATTCACACAACCGAGATAGATTAAGCATCTAAAGATCACACATGATTTCTAAAATTTGATGCTTATAATATCAAAAACTCCTATAATGAAGTATCTTCAAGATTATGATTATGGAGTAAAGTTGATAATCCATATAAAATTAATTTGGAGTGAATAACCGTGAAGCCCTTTTTTATTCAATGCACTTGTTCATTAAAAACCCTTTGTTAAAAAAAAACAAAACATAAAAACAAAGAGCATTGAAAACATGTAATGCAGAGATTCAGAAAAATATGAAAGGAAAACCAATCAAAGCATTACACACAGTCATAAGCTATTTAGAACTTAAGACAAGGAAAGATATCACCTTTCCGAATCCAAAATCGCTGGATTTTGGGTTGTCTTGATTCGTTGTGGCCAGGGGTTGTCCGCTTTGACTGTTGATCCACCTTAAGTCTTTGCCTCGCAATGATCCACTTGTATGATTGATGTTGTGGCTCGGACCTTTGGTGGGTTGAGTGAACTCCTTTGACTTGATGTATCTTTTGAGTCCGTTGAGTCCGTTCCGTAGATGAAGTTGCCGAAGAATTTTTCTTTCTCTTTTTCGGGCAATCCTTCACCAAATGTCCTTCAAGTCCACAAAGGTGACACGTTCTTCCTTTCAATTTGATTGTGGAACTTGAAGCATGCACAGTTTGATCCTTTTTAGAACCCAAACCAACCTTGCTTGTTTGACCTAATCCGCACATACAATCTAGTTTCTTGGAAACGGTTGAAAGCCTTTGTATGTCGGATTTGAGTTCATGAACTTGCTTGGTCAATGCTTGGTTGGTGACATAAATCTCCTCAAACTGTTTTTCTAGAAAACCAATCTTGTCCATATATGATTTAGCGTTTGTCTCCGATTGGTTTAGCTTTTCTTGGAGGATTTTATTGTTATCCAATAAACGTCCTTGTTCCTCCTTGAGATCATGAAGTTTTATCTTTAAAGCTTGATTCTCGTCTTGAACTTCAAGTCGTTGCTTCCTCAACTTCTTAATATGTTTGGCCATCTTCTTTGATTCCGTAAGAAGTTGTTGATATGCCTCAACGAGTTCTTCTTCGTCCGACTCCCCCTCACTTGATGACTCTCCGCCGGTTGTTAATGTTTCATACAAAATCAAAGGAGTAGAGTCAGTGACTAAAGATGATAAACACAAATTAGAAGAGGGAATTTGAGAGGCATGAAAAGCAACAACTTTTTCCTCTTTACTTGAGGTCGATTCATTAGAAGTAGAATTGTCCCAAGTTTTTGCTTGCAAAGCCTTCTTTTTATATGATTTCGGAGAAGGACAATCCGTTGAAATATGGCCGTAGCCTTTGCATCTATAACATCGGATTTCCCCTTCGAATTCATCTTTTTCCTTAGAAGGTTTTGCAGAACTTTTGAGGTTAGAGGATTTAGAACCCGATGATCCTTTAGGTGGTTTCGTGGATGAAGATCCATCGGTTCGATTCTTCCAAAACTTCCGACGAAATTTCTTTACGATCCGCGCCAATTGTTTGTCACGCCCCGGGGGATTAATTTAGCGGAAACGGATTACAAAAGGTATGTATTTATTTTTTTTTTTGAAAACCTTCTTCCCCAGCGCGTGCCCAGATCCGCCGCATATACAGGATCACTCTACAAACGGACAGAGTCTCCCCTGTATATGCACGGCGTCGCGGTTTGTACAATGTTGAATAACGAGTAGACATTCAATCACAACAATCCAAACATACAACCATTCACAATATGCTGAATAAACTCACGGCCGATTAGTTTGAAAGGATAAAACCCACAGTTGTTGAAACGGCGCCCACTCGGCACCCATATTTTGAAAACCCTTTTTTTCGAAAGCAACATAAACTCAGGGGTTTGGAAAACAGTGCCCACACGACACTTAGGTTTTGAAATCCATTTTCGCAAACCATAAATCCACATGGTTTTGAAAACGGTGCCCACATGGCACCCGAGTTTTGAAATAGTAGTTTTCGCAATCTGTTCTTTTATTTGCTATTTTATTTTCCAAAGCGGCCCACAGAGATGTAAAGAAAACTAAACAATTCATTTGTCACCGTACCGACATCCACACCGACCCCACGAGGGTATCGAGAACCATCCACAGTCTACAAATAATAAATAGAATGCGAAAGTAAGAGGTAAAGTACTGTTCCGGTCTCCTGGGACCCAAAACCTCTAGCCGCGGCCTCACCGTCGCCTAACTCTCCCCCCTGTAGGACCCTGTCGCAAAGTGGGAAGTCAGCGACTAAACAAAAGTGATAATAGTAAAGCAGGTAAAGAAAACATCCAACCGTAGTCTATCCGGAGCAACCACCCTCGCAAGGGAAAAGTAAAATCAAACACCTGTAAACCTGCAATACCCGATCCCGTCGGACAACTAAACCGACGGATCGCACCGCGCCCAAGTCGGACAACTAAACCGAATGGGTCGCACCGCTCCCACGTCGGACAACTAAACCGACGGGTCGCACCGCTCCCACGTCGGAGAACTAAACCGACGGGTCGCACCGCTCACACCTTGGCGCATCCAAGCCCTACAACTAAAGAGGCCCCACGCCGTCCTGTGGGTATACACGGGTCATCGACCACTTTTCCGGAAAAGCGCACCCTTTGCGGTGGCCAAACCGCAGGTGCGCGTGTTGCAGCCGAGCATAGTAACCGTGAACAATATATATATGTGCATGTATGCGAACCATGTGAGACAATATATATATATCAATGTATGAGAACCGTATGAAATAACATATACATATCCGTGCATGAGAACCATATGAAACATATATATTCACAAAATACACCTATCCATGCATGAGAACCATATGAAACATATATATTCACAACATACACCTATCCATGCAATAGAACCATATGAAACAATATGTATATCTAATCATCAGAACCGTAAAGCCATAACGAATAATTGATGCCTCCCTACCATGTTTAACCCAAGTACACATAAGGTTGACCCCGTCCAACATGATAGAACTAAATGCTAAGACTTAAGAATAAAAACCCACCTGAAAGTAGGCTGATCCCGAGCTCTCGCTAGACTACTAGGCGGCTGGTGCTGAACGGCTGGGCCCTGAATAGAGACTGTAGTCAGAACTAGACTCACTCATGCTCATCCCGATAACACTACAATAACATGTCGCTAATACGGGCACTTAGCCGACACTGGGCTTAAACCGAAGTTCCCGAAAAATCCACTGACCAAAACACAATTTCCTCTATCGAAAGATTGCTATTAATACCCCTACTTGAACACAGTTTTGACCCGTTCTTCCAAACCAGGAAGCCGTTGCCTATGCCGTAAGTTACAGTACGTTCATTTTGACGCGACAAAACCCGTGCTCACTGTCCCGAGCTGGCACGGGGCCCGAGGGCAAAGTTGGCCCATAGTCATTTAGGATCCCAATTACAACTTAGCTTTACTTATCTACGACTTGAATTAGACTGAGCTTAAACCAGAGCATGATGTTCAGCGATGACAGAGGATTGTTGTGCTCACCTGAGGTTGGCCGGAGGGTGGCCGGAAGATTGGCCGGAGCAACACATTACAAAACACAAAACTTGGTTGTGTGTATCCTAGAGCAGACCGTGTTCAAACCTGCAGAACAGCCAAGCATCAGTTCGAGGGCAACTCCAGAACCCATTTGGACACAGCCCGACCCGTCGCCGGCGGCTCGAGACGGCTATTGGTCGGAAAAACCCAACTCGAACACCTTGAGTGCATGGTTGAAAAGCTCGGTTTACAATGACTTAGGGGTGCAACCAACTTTAAGGAGACCTACTAAGAAGTATTTGGAGCTTACCTGGGTTAAAGGCCGGCGGCGGAAAGCGCCGGCGACGCGCGGCGGCCGGAGTTCATGCTCGGGTGCAATAAGTGGTGCAACTCCGGTGCGCACAAATCCCACGTTAGGATTTACATGCAAGTGCATGGAAAGCTTCGAAAAGACCAATGGAACATACCTGGGCTGCTATCCTATTTGACGGAGCTCTGGTGATCGCCGGAGATCGAAGTCATCAAAGCTCGGTGAAGATGGCCACCTCTAATGGTGGATTCCGGCCGGCGACCCCCGGGCCGGCGCAAGATGGACCAAATCCTTCCTCTCGGTCCTCTGGTGCTTTCTGGGTGGTTGGCCGGCGGCTCGGGTGCACGACGGCACCGGACGGCGGGGAACGGCCGCGGTTCAAGGTTGGCCGGCTCTAGGGCATGTTGGATCTCCCCCGATCTTCATCCGATCCACTCCCATCTTTGGGAGCAGCTTGCAGTCACCAGGAGGAGCAAGATCAACGGTTCTGATCTTGACTTGGTCGGTCGGATGAAGCTCGTGGTGATTCTCGGCCGAACCAAGCAATTCCGGCAAAACCTGCCCCCGCCGGCGGCCGGGACGACGGCGATGGCTCAGGCTTCACAGGTAAGGTCTACTTAAGGTCAAGAACGCATTAATATACTCCTAGGCCCATTTAAAAACAACAACGACATAACCTTACCTCGTCGGAGCAATCAATGAAGAAGAAGCCTCTCCACGGCGGTGTACGGCGGAGTCCGACACCAGGGTTCCTCGGCTGGGTCACAACTTCACAGAGGAACACTCAGGAGAAGACTTGATCAACCTGGGCCCTTCTCCACACCTTCCTCCCATCAACCGAGAAGAAGCTTCATGTCTTCTTCTTCTTCACCTACTCCGGCGACGGAAACTGTAGCGGCCGGTGGTGCGCTACCTCCGATGGACGCGGCAGGAGGAGTGGGTTTGTTGAAGTTGCAGCTGGAGGAGATGGGTACGGGGCTTAGGGTTTTGGATATGCCCTAGCCGAGTATACTTATACATACATGCATGGCACTTTGCATTTACACCCTCCAGCAATTTTAATCTCTGAGTTAAGCCCCCCTCAATTCACTTATCTCGCATCCAAGCCCCTCTCCCAGGGGTGGCACGCAAAGCGAGGCAAGAAACATTGGGTCTTTTGTGCAAAACATCGCATTTTCGTTGTATTTCACGCTTCTCGAGGCTCTAGGATCGTTAGACGAAAATTCCGTCAGCGCCATTGCGCTCAGAACGTCCAAATTAGCTAGAAACGTCTACTCATACTGCTAGGTTTGGATCTTGGACAGTGAAATGGCCAACGACCGATCAAGAGGGGACCGAAAACAGGGGTTACTATTCATTTTACTATTCACTTAAGTCGTGGGTCCCACTAGTTTTCTTGCTGATTTTTGGACGATCCGACCGTCGGATCAGCAAACGGTCTATACCATTTCCACTCGGTTCGACGAGACGGTCGCACTGGCGACCTCCGATTTCCGAGATCAGACTCGGATCGAAAAGGCAGAATTTGTGCTTCGGCAACTGTGCCTTCCGTACACCGGTACACACCACAAAGGTTAATTTTGTTTCCTCGCACACATTCGCACCAGAAAAACACTCTTTACACTAACACAATTTTCCCGAGTATTACACCACTCACACCTTAAAAGATGTTTCGTCCTCGAAACTTGAATACTCCAGGAATCCCATAAATGGGGAAAGTGCCCAAACCTGTCCGATTTGCGCTCCTCATGAACCGCTCGTTTCTTTCTGGCACTAGGAGAGATTATAGTTTCCCCGTCGGGCGCTGACGTTCGGCCTTTATTCGAGGACCGACCCAAAAGCGAGCAACACGCTGTGCTACATCCCTTGTCAATTTAAGCCACCAACAGTCTGCTGTTGATCCGTCCTGCTACGTAATCGCGGTTACCGGTATGTCTTCTGTCTGACCCTTACCGCTCCAGGCATCGATTGCCCCACCTGTCTTTCCAGAGTGATCTTGATTGGACGCATCGTTTCCTTGAGTTGCTTGGTCGTAAAGGCCTTAACTCTCCCCCGCGATGCCCAAACTCACACCTTTGGAGTTTGGCCTACCCTCTTGGGTACCTGAGGGTCTGAAGGGTCACCCGAAGACGCTCCTTGTTCGTACGCAAGTTGACCCAAGAAGGGTCTGGAAACTTTCTGTTTATCAGACCCGCGAACACCGTTGGGGCGCTAAAAAAAAATCCAACCCCCGAGGCGATGACACGCGAAACGCCATATATCTCTTGGCGAAACTCGGTGGTAACCCTGAACGAAAACTACCGGACCGAACCGCCCTAAGATTTCAGACAGACGACGGGCTCAACCTGCCTGGCAACTCTACCGTCCCGTCCCTCTCTTGATCGAACTGACCGGAGTAAGCCTGCTCCTCGGCTTGGAGTTCCCCGTTATGACGCCACCGGTTCGCAGACCACCTCTGACGGTGTTGAACAGTCAGCAACCACAGTCTCGCGGTGCGTCGAGGTACCCCAGTCCTACCACCAACCCGGACCGACGGGCCCTTAATGCCCAAACTAACATGACAACAAAAGAGGGGGAAGCCACACTAATACCCTTACAAGACTCCAGGATGTGTCAATCCAACTAGCCAGGTCGCCGCCTACAAGTAATCTTCCTTTGAAAACGACGAACCCACCCGTCGCCGACACAGACTGCTAGCTCGGAGCATAGCCACCATCCCGGGTTGTCCGTTTCGACTGTCCGTTCTACCGAGGCGACGGTCAACACTAACGCTAGATTCCAGCTCTAGGTCCTGTCACGAGGCCTACCCCAGTTGCTCACGACCGACAAGGCGGCCGACCCACTAACCAACACCGGCGGATTACTCTACCACCAGTCGCCATTACTAACGATGACCAGAACGTCGGCAGAGGAAGGGGTTCGGAAATCAAAAGCCGGCGCAACGATCTGCTGTGATAGCAGCCGCACCAAGTGCAGGAACCCCGTCAGCAGGCCCACCGTGTCCCGTGTTGGTTGCTTAATCCATTGTTTCCTAGCAACCCACAAGACCCCGGTGGCAGCCGGCCTCGACCCCAGCCTCCAATCCAACACGACTACTCAAGCCAAAACAACACGACTATACAAGCACGCCGACCCGGCTAAACCGGGAAACAAAACTAAATCCGTACACACACACAACACAAGTCAGCTCTAGACTCCGCTAGTAAAGCACTCAACCAACTATCGAGAAAAGGGACCTTTACTTTCCCCCCCGATCACTCGCGTTCTACACTCCTATGCCCTACACATTTCATTCATTTGTAGCTAAGTGTGGTATCTCCGTGGATGTCGGACACTGACTGTTGTGATTGAAGAAAGTCTCTGATACCATCTTAATCTGTCACGCCCCGGGGGATTAATTTAGCGGAAACGGATTACAAAAGGTATGTATTTATTTTTTTTTTTGAAAACCTTCTTCCCCGGCGCGTGCCCAGATCTGCCGCATATACAGGATCACTCTACAAACGGACAGAGTCTCCCCTGTATATGCACGGCGTCGCGGTTTGTACAATGTTCAATAACGAGTAGACATTCAATCACAACAATCCAAACATACAACCATTCACAATATGCTGAATAAACTCACGGCCGATTAGTTTGAAAGGATAAAACCCACAGTTGTTGAAACGGCGCCCACCCGGCACCCATATTTTGAAAACCCTTTTTTTCGAAAGCAACATAAACTCAGGTGTGAAGACCCGAAATTCCTATTGATGGAGCACTGTTGCACCTACAGCTTCTGGAGGCCTATGCGGCGCATCGGCGGGGTTTGTGCACAATTTGGACACCAGTGGGGGACTTCGGGCTTAACTGGATCACGTGGGTGATCAAATGGCCCCAACGAATGCTTAGAAGTGGTTTTGCGCGCAATAGATATTAAAATTGGGCTCAGCGCGAAGTTTGGACAAAGAACACCTTCCCGGATGCCTTCGGCAATTTTTAGAGTTGGAATTTGGCAAATCGGACTTCGGATTTGGATTCAGCGCGCGAAAACGATGAAAATGGACTATTCACTTGTATTTTTCGGAGCCCGGATGACGCGCGCAATTTTCAAGGCATCTTGGTACTGTTCCGACGCCGGCGGGCAGCGGCGGCAGCGGCGGAGCGGGGCGCGGGCAGGCGCGGGCAGGTGCGCGGTCCACCGCGGAGGCGTGCACTGGTCGCGGGCCACGTGGCGGATCCCGGTTGGCCGGCGCAGGGGGCGCGGTCCACGAGAAAAGGCGCGGTGTACGGTGGACCGGAGGGTGACACGTGGCGGCGTGTGGTTGGTGCGGTGCAGCACGCTCGGTCCACGGATCTGGCTGGGGAGCGCCTCGGGAAGCGTGCGTGCAGAGGCGCAGGCGGCGGGCGCAGAGCGCACGTGGGTGCGTTGACGGGCTGTTCCCGCGCGTGGGCGGCCACGTGTCGGCGTCTGGGGGGCGCCACGTGTCGCGTTGTGAGCGGCGGGCATTGCTGTCGCCTGTTTGGCGGGCAACGTGGAGGCCCAGGGAACTTCCGGGCTGCTACAGTGCGCGCCCAGGGAACTTTCGGGCTGCTACAGTGCGCGCCCGAAAATTCCCTGCGCCCGAAAATTAGGACACATTCGGTATTTTGTGATTTGTTTCTGGAGCATATAAAAGGGACCCGAGCTTCTTTCTTCCCCCTTTTTCCGGCATTTCCGAGCCTCCTCTCGCCATGGCACCTTCAGCAAGGTTGATCCCCGAGCTATGCTGCATCCATCTGCAAAGTTTTGAGATTTTTGGTGGCACGCTTATCGAGGTTTCCATTTTTACGGCGCGGCGCGATGCTCGTCCATTTGGGTTCCCCTTCGTCGCGTTTCGGTGCGCGAGCTCCCCCGGCCTACTCCGACCACCTTTTCGAGCGATTTCTTCGCCGCTGGATCCGCGACAGACAGATCTACGATCTTGGTATTTTCAGCTTTCCCCCATTTCACGCTTTTCGAGGAGTTCTTCCATGTTTACTGTGACACGATTTTCTGATGGATTTTCTGGACAGCGACACCTTGCCGGATTTTTATCTCCGCAACCGGGCATTGGATGGCGACGTGCTTGTAACTTTTTTCATCTACTCGACGCGAGGATTGTCACAGTATTTTTCTTGGATTTTTCTGAGTTTTGTCGAAGGTATATTTCTCGCCCTTTATCTGTGCATGGAAATACAGATGTGTGGTTGTATGTTTGTGGGCGCCCTGTGTTGTGGAATTTGTAACTCAGCCTACGGGGCTCGGAATTTGACGTGCAGGTACTCGTTTCGAAGGTATCGACGCGAGGAACGCGATAGTAATTTTGTTGGATTTTTCTGGGCACTTTCTGCAGGTGAAAACTGCACGTCTTCGGGGCTGTTTTCTGATGTTGTATATGAGGATTATTTTTGGAATAAAAGTGTAATGTTGGACCTTATTGTTGTACCCAGGGGTGTTTGCAAGTGTTGCTGGACCTGTTGGAACTGGAGAATATTGGACTTAGTGGATTCCGGGCGTTTTCAGTTGTTTGGAGCCACGGCTTGCGCGACATGTTCCGAGGGTGCAATTTTGGCAGATTTTGGACTGTGAGCGTCTACACTCTTCACCGACTTCAGGTTTGCCTTGGTTTAAGCGCTTCAGGTGGGTAAGCTTAATATCAGTAACTGTATAAGGCAATGATTATGTTATGGCGAATATAAGTGCACTTGTGGGGATGTCACCCCTCTATGACTGATGCATGCATGTTTAGGGTACATGGTTTATGTTTGTAAGGTAGGTAAGCTTGATAATGATATTTGTATAAATGATTGCAAGAATAGTATTTATGAGGTATACTGAGGACTTGCATGACTTGGACATCTATGTGATGATTAGTGTAAGCTTACCTAGGATAATGTTACCCTATGAGATTATGTAACATGCCATGTTAGCACATAGCCTTTCATGTGGTTGGTTTATGCTTTGGGACAGGATTTCGTAGCTATGTGCGGATTTGTACTCTGATGAGTTATTATGATCGAGGATTATGGTCAGGTGTAGGCATGTGGATTACTTTGTTGTATCTTTCTTGAGGACAAATGCATGCTTGTATGGACATATAGTTAGGCCCCCTTTTTATTGCTACACTACTTGTTGGGACTTGACTTAGGAGAAACCATGCTTTTCCTTTCTCCTTCTTGTTAGTCAGGTGGTCAGTGTTGCTCGGGTTCGAGCAGGGGTCTGGATAGTGTAGTCGGGACTTCGTGTCTGGGACAGGTTGGATTAGTCGTGGGGCTTTACGGCAACCGCGGATATTGGGCGGTTGACCGGATGTTTCTCTATGCACCTGATTGGGTATCAGTTTTCTTTAGTGGATGGAGTTTCCCACTTATCGTTCAGTTGCATCCGATTGAGGTCGGGTCTTTCCTTGGTGGTTGAGTTTTCCCACTTTGATCAGATTGATGATCAAAGTCCTGCTATATAGAGATACTTGTGATACTGATGACAGAGATACTTTACTCGTGTGGGTCGCTCCCCTCGAGTGCCGCTCCGGAGTAGGCTTTAGACCGTGTTGGGTTCCGGTCAGACCGTGTTGGGTTCCGGTCATTTGGACAGTGGAGATACTGAGTTCGGGAGATTGGTGACAGAGCAGGCAGTACCGGGTTTTATACCGGTTCATTCGATTGGGTTTATTTCGGTCAAATACTTTTATTATTACACTCGTGCCTGGGGGCCGAGTGCAGACTGGTAGTTGAGTTTAGATCAGTGCTAGTATTATTGAGAGCCGTTTGGTTGACGGTGGTCCCGTGTCGTTGAGAGTACTTTGACCGCTGTGTGAGAGGTTGAGCATCATGATTCTATCCGTTCTGAGAGAGAGCGTGGATTTTGACCATAGCCTGCATGAGCCACTACTCGATAGCGAGTTAGTCCGTTTGGACGCCCTACGTAATTCCTGCCCGTCAGCGGGAGGTGGTTGTAGGTGGGCGCAGGTTTGACTGGACCAGATGTGGCAGTCAGCTCGATTGGGTCGATTGTGCACTTCATGTGCTAGTGGTTGCATACCACTGTTTAGTCCTCCCCTTTTAGCCTTTAGATAGGGGCATGGTAGCTGTTGAGAGTCTCCAGCTTACTCATTTCAGTCTTATGACTTGGGTTAGTTTATGTCTCTTGAGGACTTAGTGGGCAGACCGTCAGGTCTGGCGGTGGTACCCACTGAGAACTCCCTTTTTGGTGTAGTTCTCACACCCTTTGGGGGTCTTCCCCCCCCTTTTTCCTTCCTCTCCTTTGTTTTGCAGAGTCTTAGCGGGTGATGCTGATTCTGCGGTTGTTGATCGAGGCGAGGGAGTCGCGAGCTAGATCCCTACCCGTCGTTGGAGAGTAGCGGTATCCCCTACAGAGGAGATCTTCAGTAGTTTAGTTGTTTTGTTTTTCCTCTTTTGAGAGACTGTTGTAGTGAGGATATTTTATGTATTGAGAGACTGTACACTATAGTATTTATTGGAGTTACCTCCCGGTTGGGTTCAGAGCTTGTATTTGAGAATATTATTTTATTATTATTTTGGGAGGCGGACAGTGTTGTTTTATTTCCAGTTGTACAGTGATTGAATTTGGTTATACAGCAGATTTTTTATTTATAGCTCTGATATCTGTTTAGCTATAGTACTTTTCTTGCAGGTTGGACGCTTCGCCTATGCGGATTTGGCATAGGTGGCGGATCTGTTGGCGGGCCCGGGTCGCAGTTTCGACCCCGGGGCGTGACATCAGGGGTTTGGAAAACAGTGCCCACACGACACTTAGGTTTTGAAATCCATTTTCGCAAACCATAAATCCACAAGGTTTTGAAAACGGTGCCCACACGGCACCCGAGTTTTGAAATAGTAGTTTTCGCAATCTGTTCTTTTATTTGCTATTTTATTTTCCAAAGCGGCCCACAGAGATGTAAAGAAAACTAAACAATTCATTTGTCACCGTACCGACATCCACACCGACCCCACGAGGGTATCGAGAACCATCCACAGTCTACAAATAATAAATGGAATGCGAAAGTAAGAGGTAAAGTACTGTTCCGGTCTCCTGGGACCCAAAACCTCTAGCCGCGGCCTCACCGTCGCCTAACTCTCCCCCCCTGTAGGACCCTGTCGCAAAGTGGGAAGTCAGCGACTAAACAAAAGTGATAATAGTAAAGCAGGTAAAGAAAACGTCCAACCGTAGTCTATCCGGAGCAACCACCCTCGCAAGGGAAAAGTAAAATCAAACACCTGTAAACCTGCAATACCCGATCCCGTCGGACAACTAAACCGACGGATCGCACCGCGCCCAAGTCGGACAACTAAACCGAATGGGTCGCACCGCTCCCACGTCGGACAACTAAACCGACGGGTCGCACCGCTCCCACGTCGGACAACTAAACCGACGGGTCGCACCGCTCACACCTTGGCGCATCCAGGCCCCACAACTAAAGAGGCCCCACGCCGTCCTGTGGGTATACACGGGTCATCGACCACTTTTCCGGAAAAGCGCACCCTTTGCGGTGGCCAAACCGCGGGTGCGCGTGTTGCAGCCGAGCATAGTAACCGTGAACAATATATATATGTGCATGTATGCGAACCATGTGAGACAATATATATATATCAATGTATGAGAACCGTATGAAATAACATATACATATCCGTGCATGAGAACCATATGAAACATATATATTCACAACATACACCTATCCATGCATGAGAACCATATGAAACATATATATTCACAACATACACCTATCCATGCATGAGAGCCATATGAAACAATATGTATATCTAATCATCAGAACCG
The DNA here is from genome assembly GCA_029204045.2 of Tillandsia leiboldiana. Lineage (NCBI taxonomy): Eukaryota > Viridiplantae > Streptophyta > Magnoliopsida > Poales > Bromeliaceae > Tillandsia > Tillandsia leiboldiana. Next base: position 25,593,569 of record CM055060.1, read on the forward strand.
TAAAGCCATAACGAATAATTGATGCCTCCCTACCATGTTTAACCCAAGTACACATAAGGTTGACCCCGTCCAACATGATAGAACTAAATGCTAAGACTTAAGAATAAAAACCCACCTGAAAGTAGGCTGATCCCGAGCTCTCGCTAGACTACTAGGCGGCTGGTGCTGAAAGGCTGGGCCCTGAATAGAGACTGTAGTCAGAACTAGACTCACTCATGCTCATCCCGATAACACTACAATAACATGTCGCTAATACGGGCACTTAGCCGACACTGGGTTTAAACCGAAGTTCCCAAAAAATTCACTGACCAAAACACAATTTCCTCTATCGAAAGATTGCTATAAATACCCCTACTTGAACACTGTTTTGACCCGTTCTTCCAAACCAGGAAGCCGTTGCCTATGCCGTAAGTTACAGTACGTTCATTTTGACGCGACAAAACCCGTGCTCACTGTCACGAGCTGGCACGGGGCCCGAGGGCAAAGTTGGCCCATAGTCATTTAGGATCCCAATTACAACTTAGCTTCACTTATCTACGACTTGAATTAGACTGAGCTTAAACCAGAGCATGATGTTCAGTGATGACAGAGGATTGTTGTGCTCACCTGAGGTTGGCCGGAGGGTGGCCGGAAGATTGGCCGGAGCAACACATTACAAAACACAAAACTCGGTTGTGTGTATCCTAGAGCAGACCGTGTTCAAACCTGCAGAACAGCCAAGCATCAGTTCGAGGGCAACTCCAGAACCCATTTGGACACAGCCCGACCCGTCGCCGGCGGCTCGAGACGGCTATTGGTCGGAAAAACCCAACTCGAACACCTTGAGTGCATGGTTGAAAAGCTCAGTTTACAATGACTTAGGGGTGCAACCAACTTTAAGGAGACCTACTAAGAAGTATTTGGAGCTTACCTGGGTTAAAGGCCGGCGGCGGAAAGCACCGGCGACGCGCTGCGGCCGGAGTTCATGCTCGGGTGCAATAAGTGGTGCAACTCCGGTGCGCACAAATCCCACGTTAGGATTTACATGCAAGTGCATGGAAAGCTTCGAAAAGACCAATGGAACATACCCGGGCTGCTATCCCATTTGACGGAGCTCTGGTGATCGCCGGAGATCGAAGTCATCAAAGCTCGGTGAAGATGGCCACCTCTAATGGTGGATTCCGGCCGGCGACCCCCGGGCCTGCGCAAGATGGACCAAATCCTTCCTCTCGGTCCTCTGGTGCTTTCTGGGTGGTTGGCCGACGGCTCGGGTGCACGGCGGCACCGGACGGCGAGGAACGGCCGCGGTTCAAGGTTGGCCGGCTCTAGGGCATGTTGGATCTCCCCCGATCTTCATCCGATCCACTCCCATCTTTGGGAGAAGCTTGCAGTCACCAGGAGGAGCAAGATCAACGGTTCTGATCTTGACTTGGTCGGTCGGATGAAGCTCGTGGTGATTCTCGGCCGAACCAAGCAATTCCGGCAAAACCTGCCCCCGCCGGCGGCCGGGACGACGGCGATGGCTCAGGCTTCACAGGTAAGGTCTACTTAAGGTCAAGAACGCATTAATATACTCCTAGGCCCATTTAAAAACAACAACAACATAACCTTACCTCGTCGGAGCAATCAATGAAGAAGAAGCCTCTCCACGGCGGTGTACGGCGGAGTCCGACACCAGGGTTCCTCGGCTGGGTCACAACTTCACAGAGGAACACTCAGGAGAAGACTTGATCAACCTGGGCCCTTCTCCACACCTTCCTCCCATCAACCGAGAAGAAGCTTCATGTCTTCTTCTTCTTCACCTACTCCGGCGACGGAAACTGTAGCGGCCGGTGGTGCGCTACCTCCGATGGACGCGGCAGGAGGAGTGGGTTTGTTGAAGTTGCGGCTGGAGGAGATGGGTACGGGGCTTAGGGTTTTGGATATGCCCTAGCCGAGTATACTTATACATACATGCATGGCACTTTGCATTTACACCCTCCAGCAATTTTAATCTCTGAGTTAAGCCCCCCTCAATTCACTTATCTCGCATCCAAGCCCCTCTCCCGGGGTGGCACGCAAAGCGAGGCAAGAAACATAGGGTCTTTTGTGCAAAACATCGCATTTTCGTTGTATTTCATGCTTCTCGAGGCTCTAGGATCGTTAGACGAAAATTCCGTCAGCGCCATTGCGCTCAGAACGTCCAAATTAGCTAGAAACGTCTACTCATACTGCTAGGTTTGGATCTTGGACAGTGAAATGGCCAACGACCGATCAAGAGGGGACCGAAAATAGGGGTTACTATTCATTTTACTATTCACTTAAGTCGTGGGTCCCACTAGTTTTCTTGCTGATTTCCGGACGATCCGACCGTCGGATCAGCAAACGGTCTATACCATTTCCACTCGGTTCGACGAGACGGTCGCACTGGCGACCTCCGATTTCCGAGATCAGACTCGGATCGAAAAGGCCGAATTTGTGCTTCGGCAACTGTGCCTTCCGTACACCGGTACACACCACAAAGGTTAATTTTGTTTCCTCGCATACATTCGCACCAGAAAAACACTCTTTACACTAACACAATTTTCCCGAGTATTACATTGCTCTTCAAAATCGGCGAAAGAGGTTTCATCATCAGAACTTGATTCGCTATCTTCTTCCTTTGTTGATTTGAATGCAATACCTGTAAGCTTAGAAGAAGACTTGGAAGAAACTTGATTAGTAGGAAATGTCATTTCATAAGTTTGCAAAGCACCTACTAATTCCTCTACACTCATCTCATCCGGATGACTAACGGTTTCAATGGCGGTAACTTTTGCCCTAAACCGTTCCGGAAGAGTCCGAAGTATCTTTCTTACAATTCTCGACTCCGGGATCTTTTCTTCTAAATTAGCACAAGTATTGATTACATCGTGAAGTCTAGTGTAATAATCTGTAAACAATTCATGCTCTTCCATATGAATAGAATCAAATTGACTTGTAAGCATCTGGAGCGTTTGAATTTTTACAAGATTAGTACCCTCATGTGTAATTTTGAGAATATCCCAAATTTCCTTCGCGGTTTCACACGCGGAAATTCGTGTGAACTCAGTCGAGGAAAGAGAATTAAATAAAGCGTTCATACCTTTCCCATTGTAAGAAGATCTTTCAAATTCCTCTTTGGACCATCTAGAGCGAGGTTTTGGGGTAGTAGAATTTCCTACTTCCTCAACAGGATACACCCAACCGTATTCCACGGATTGCCATACCCGCTCATCATTTGCGATGAGAAAAGCTCTCATCCGCACTTTCCAATAAGCATAATTACTCCCATAAAAAAAAGGAGGTCTATAAATATTACCACTTTCACCCGACATGATAGATGAACCTAAAACCCTCTCTGATACCAATTGTTGGTTTTTAAGGATCCACACGGATCTAAATAGGTACTATCAAACAACTAGAGGGGGGTGAATAGGTGTAATACTTATAAAACCAAATCTCAGTGCAAAATACAAACCAATGCGGAAATAAAAAACAGCACACCGAGATATACGTGGAAACTCCAATCCAGGAGAAAAACCACGGGACCAACACGCAATAACAATCCACTAAGAATAGAAGAATAACAAGGTGATTACCGACTCCACGGACTCAAACCCCTCCTTCAGCTTCTTCGGACCTTGCGCTCACCGATCGGACGTCCACGCAATAACAATCCACTAAGAAAAGAAGAATAACAAGGTGATTACCGTCTCCACGGATTCAACCCCTCCTTCAACTTCTTCGGACCTTGCGCTCCACCGATTGCACGTCCACTGCACACGTTCGAATCCACGAACGCCACTCGAATCCACGAGCACACGTTTCGAATCCACGAAACGCCTTCAACACATCGAATCCACGATGCTACGTCGAATCCACGACGCAAATAGCCGATAAAGAATATAGGCTCCAATGGTGATCCTTTGCTTAGATTCTCATTGAGGAACCGTAGAAGAAATCTCTAAGCTAAAACTAGATCAATTCGACAAAAGATAGATCTTGGAAGAACCGTCGAATTGACCTCAGAGAGGCGAAAGAGAAGAACGGTGAAAACCAGCCTCTAGGGTTGCTCTCGAGTGTTTCTGAATTGATCGGTAAGTATCGAGAAACCCTAAGTGTCTATTTATAACCCTTGGAAAAGGATAAAAGTCGGTTTAGTAATTTTATCCCGATAGGGCATTGTGTACCGGTACCAAATAACGTGTTCCGGTACGCAATGGTGCAAACACAGATTTTTCTATTGTGTTCCGGTATGCGAGTCCGTGTTCCGGTACGCAATGCAATTTACAGAAAATTCTGTGTCGGGTTTGAGGAACTCAAAGTGTGGTTCCGGTACTCAATGTAAAAACTGATTTTTCCAAGATAAGCTTTATCCAAAACAAACCTAGTACCGGAATCCAAACTTAAAATAGATTGTAAGTTAAAACCAAGTTCCTAAAACCAAGTCTAAACCGAGTTTCAATCATTCCCAGATTCCAATGATTATAAATGAACTTAAATCACCATGGTTTACTTAACCATACCTGAGTGTTATCTTGAGCTCATGTTGAATCTTCAATGAGTCTTCGAAAGCCGATTTGACAATTTGTTCCCTTTAAGACTCCGACTCAACTTACGAAATATGCCAACACAAAAAGCCGTAACAAATATGGTTTTACTTCATTAATGTGACGGATTGTAATTTGTCATTTTGAATAACCCGAGCATTTAAAAAAAGAAAGAACACCTAGGAGGAGTATGTAAATTAAGTAGAGAATGCAAGGAACACCTTAGACTGTACTGCATTAAAGAATGTGAAGAAAAAATTTGAGTATTCCAACTGAAACATTATGCTAATCTAAACATTATGCTAATCGTCAGATTGCCGTAAAAAACATGTAAAGGGAAAAGTTATCAGAGGGAATACCCATACCCACAAAAAATGTAAATTGAACAATTTAAGATAAAGAAACAAAAGTTTTGTCACCATCAGCCAAGAACACAAATTCATAACATTTGCCTACTTCAATCCACAGATTAAGAGAGCATAGAGAGAGAAATTAATAAACCACAAGGCATATGCGAGGGAAGGGTATGCTGCTATGATGACCATCCGTTCTTGTCGATGTTTTCTTCAATCCACAGATTTATAACATTTCTAAATATAGACATCGATAACTACATCGAGATCCGTGAACAGTTCCCGGAGTAACCGGAGTTTGTCACCGCATATATATATATATACTATTACTGCTGGTCATATACTAATTAGTAAAATAAGTAGTCTAATTAGTTATTAATAGGAAGAAGAGAAATTATATATAGTTTCTCATTTGTTGACTCCATCAGCTTCATCAGCATGTTTAGAACTGCACATACCATAATTAAATATTAGTAGTTTTATACCCAAATATGGAAGTGGTCAATTGAAAGAAGCTATAATAGGAAATATTACTTAGAACGACGTTTTTTTCGAGGAGTGACTTGACATGATTTTTCAGATGATTGTGTAAAGCTGTGTTGGAATAATCAGACGGTAAGTATAATTTAGAGTAAATAAGTAATATTTGAAATATAAAAGCAGGAAGTTCGTAAAATTATATTACCTAGAAGAACTTTCTATGATTGGAGATGTTTCTTCGAATAACTCGGTGCACACTTGTTTTTTAGAGGGAATTGAGCAACTTTGATCTTCACATTTTAGCAATAGAATGTTGCCACCTCCGTTTTTTTCTCTCTCTTTCTTTAACATGAAAATTTTGACAACTTTAAAAGATGGAACATTTGTTGTAAATTTCTGTGTGTCAACTGTTACTTGAAAAATGTGCACTTGATTGATGATGGCTTTTATCGCAGGAGGAAGAGTAAAGTTATCCGAATTAGCAGTGATTGCTAAATTTTGCGCTGGGATGCGAACCAAATCTTGAGCTGATTTCCCAAATATTGTAAAATTAGCTATGCCAGTTTCATCGCTAACAGTGGTGTTTAATTTGTACCTATTTTCGAATACATATAGTAAAATTATATCACATTGCAAATCATTAAGTATTAAGTGGTAATTTTGAATCTTTCAAAAACATAAACAAATTGAAGGTTTTACTACGGAATTGGCGGGTGCTTATCATCACCACAACGTGAGCAGTGAAATGTATCGTCATATATTTTGACAGCACCCTTGCAGTTGTTGCACGCTTTGTACCACCAGCCGTATGATGTGTCTATATCCAAAATCTTGCACTCACATGTAAACTTCATACTCTAACATTCGAAGGAAGAAATTGGGTATTAGAAATAATATTAATTGTAGGTATATGTAGAAGAAAAATTTATTATTATGGAAACGGTACTTCAGTATCAGGAATGGTAGAATTCAGCAATTCATCAATAGTCCTCCTATTTAAATGCATTTCTTCTTGAGGAGGAATAGGGCTATCCTCCTCACAACCAATCCGGCGAATTGAATGATCCGTTGCTTGCAGGCTATGCGTAGTAATGTGCACATTAAATGTTAGTAATCAATAAAAAGATAACGGTAGGTAGGACAAAATTAAGAGCAACGCAGGATTAATAGCCAAACCTATTAAGGAATTCAACTATTTCTGGAATTTGTAGGTCGAAGTATATTTTTGATGCTGAACATGCTGATAAGTTTAGCTTCTCTTTATTAAAATCGCACAAATTGTTACATAATCATCGGGAATATACATTTGTTATATTGAAGGTAAAACAACTTGCTATTATATTTATCGTACCAACCTCTAAATGTTCGGACAGTCATAGCAGCCAGAATTATTATGACTGGTTTATTAGGTTCGTTGGTTGTAAATCGTGTTTCATCAAAGGAAACGGCGAATTTATCCCATAGTGCAACAGACAAAATATTTTGTCTGCAAAATAAGGAAATTAATTTAATATAGATTTGTAATCCAATTCAACTAATATAATTTTACTATTATTTAAAGTTAGGGATTGTTTACTCAGAATCTTCGATTTCTAAATTCCTGATTGGAGTTAAGGTCTCCCCAATGTATTTGTGCGTGATATCGTGAATACTCAAAATTTTTCCCAAAATACCTACAGAATATCGAGTAAACATTAATAAAAGGACCGTATGTAAGTGGAATAAATCAACTTATATTCAGAAAGAGTATTACCTGTGAGGACAGCGTCATTGTATCGCTTGTGCGTAACTTCGTAGAAAATTGAGAAATTAAAACTGTATAGTGGTATTTCATTCAAACTTCCTTCCATTTGACTTATTTGTGTCCGCTTGGTTATTTGAATCATGTAATCACGATTTACGGCAATAAATCTTTTCTTACTTGGAATAACAATGAATTTTTCTATTACATATAGATTGCCTTCAGTTATTTTAGATCTAAATGCCGCTGCATCTTGTTTGTGTACTGTTGCTTGCATGGAAAAAGCCTAAATGTTAGGATTTGATTATATTTGTAGTTGAATCCTAGTTGGATTAAGATTAATATTTAAATCTTAAAGAGATAAGTTTGTTAAGATTTAAATATTAATTAGAGTAAAAATCTATTTAGACTAGGATTTGGATAGCTTTTGATGTAAGCTATAAATATAGCATATGTGCTATTATTTGAAGGTGGTGTTAAGGATCCAGGATATACCCATGATGGTGGTAATACCCATGGAGGTGGTGGGGGCTAGGATTTAATGTGGTCACACCCATGGAGACGGTGGTGGTAATACCCATGGAGGTGGTGGGGGCTAGAATTTAGCCACACCCATATAGTGGTATCTACACCCACGGTGGTGGTAACACCTATGGAGGTGGTGGGGGTTAGGATTTAGCCACACCCATAGTCTTCTAGGTTTATAGAAGACGAGAGAAGGGTGAGAGAGATTCAGGAGGAGGGCTCGGGTTGAAGCTACTCTATTGCAGAAGAGAAGTCTGTACAATCGGTGTAATTCTTTTCTTGGTTAATGAATCTTATTTCACCCGTATATTTTCTGTTTTTGGTTTTTCTTCTCCTTGGTGGTTGTGCTAATTCCAGTTTTTATTAAGAGGACGGGTTTTTGGTAAAAACCCGATTTGACGTTTCCGCTGCGGAATCCCAACTCTAGGCGGTAGCTGTGATGACCTGGATCTCTGCAGAGCTGTGGTAGAGTCATTGGTGACTTCGGGGGAGCCTGTACTGTGTTTCGGGAGGTGTTGGTGCATGATTGGACACAAGTGTCGGACCTCGAGCTTTATTGGATCATGTGGGTGATCGGCTAACCCCGTCGGAGGTTTAGAGGTTGTTTCGCGCGAAACGGATATTAAATTTGGGCTCAGCGCGAAATTTGGGCTAAGAATACCTTTCCGGGTGCATTCGGCAGTTTTTAGAGTTGGAATTTGGAAAATCGGACATCAAATTCGGGTTCAGCGCGCGAAAACGGTCAAGATGGACTACCTACTTGTTTTTTTTGTGCATCGGTTACTGTTCACGCCGGAACAGTGTTCCCGGCGATCGCCGGCGGCGGCGGGCAGCGGCGGAAGGCGGCGGCGCGGGCTCGGGCAGGCGGCGTGCGGCCGCGGGCAGGAGCGCGGGGCCGCGGGCAGGCGCGCGGTCCACGCGGCGGGCGTGCACCAGGGCGGTGCCACGTGGCGGTTTCCTACTGGTTGGCTCACAGCTCGCGGTCTACGGGAAGCTCTGGTCTATGGTGCATCGGGGGTGGACACGTGGCATGTTCTTATTGGGTTGGTTCATAGGATTTCGTGCGCCGGGTGCAGCAGGCAGAGGCTTTGACACGTGGCGCTTCCCTATTGGTTGGTCAACTGTGCAGGGCAGGTGGGGGCAGGTGGCCGTACGCGCGGGGCAGGTGCGCGACGTGCGCGGTGCAGGGTTGCCGGTGCCACGTGGCGCGCCGCCATTGGCGGGCGCTCGTGCACCGGGCGCACGGGGCGCGGGTGGGCCATGTGGCGGGCCACGTGGCAGGCTGTGGTGAATTCGGGCCTGCACAGTAATGGGCCGGGCCCATTACTGTAGCAGCCCGAATTTTTCGGGCGCCCGATTCTGGGGACCCATTCGGTATTTCTTCAAATGTTTTTTGGGGCCTTTAAATAGCAGCCCGAGCCTCTTTCTTCTCCCATTTTCTCCCCTTTTCGAGCCTCCTCTGCCCGAGCACCCTTAGGAAGATTTCTTCATCTTCAAGTTCTGGATCCACCTGCAAAGTTTTGGAGTTTTAGGAGCACGCATCCCGAGGTTCTGGTTTTTACGGCGCGGCGCGACGTTGCATTTCCTGTGTTCTTCTTCGGCGCAGCGGCAGTGTTTTAGCTCCCCTGGGCTACGCCGAGATCATTTCTCTGTGATTCTTGCGTCGACAGACTCGTAAGAGGTAGGGCTTCATCTTTTGTGTTGGTCGCACTTTCCCGTTTCAAGGTTTTGGCACGGATCCCGAGGCAAACAGTGACCCCATTTTCTGTGTGGATTTTTTAGACAGCGGCAGGGTATTTCGGCCATATCTTCGCACACGAGCGTCAGACGGAAACGAGCTTTTACAATTTTTTCATCTACGGATCGCAAGGAACGCGCTCGTATTTTTCTTGGAATTTTCAGAGGATTATTTCGAGATGAAATCTCTGTTTTTCTCTGTGAACAGTGCACAGTTTTCAGCACAGATTTTTGTATGAGTGTACCCCCTTGCCGAATTTATATCTTGACTTACCGAACTCAGTTTTGGGCGTGCAAGCTACCGTTGCGAAGCTATCGACGCGAGGATCGCCGTGATATTTTTCTGGGAATTTTCTGGGCACTTTCTGCAGGTGATAATTTAACAGTTTTGAGACAGATGTTGTATGTGATTATAAGAGCAATTTTTGGGAGCCTAAGTGTATTTAGTGGACTTTGTATTGTGCCAGGAGTGTTACGGGTGTGCTGAACTTGTTGGAGCAAGGGATTAGAGTTTTTGGTATTTTCAGCTGTACGGATTTGGACAGTTGCACTTCAGGTGGGTGGTTGTTGTTTACCTCTATTTTGACATGCTCACTAGGAATATTAGAGTGATCCCTTTATTTGGACATGCATGCTTAAAATAATATAATTGTGAGCCTATCATATGGAAAGTACTATTGTGGATATCTGATAGTGGTTGGGACTTATACATGTTTGTATGGATAGAATTTTAGCACTCAACCTTGCATGTGGAATTTACTTTCTTGTTGGGATAATATGAAATGTCTTGTAGGAGAGTATCACTTGAGGATCTGTTGTACATGCATACATGGATGATTTATGTGAGATTAATTTGGTGGATATAGCATGTTGGAACAGGATTATTGGGATACTTTAATAGTAATAATCAACTTGCCTTGTTAGCACATAGATTTTATGGAAATGAGTTAAATGGATAAATTACTGAGACATTATGACATATCTTTGTGCGGGTACCACTTTGGTGATTTATCATGGATCAGGGATTATAGACATGTGTGGTTGAATAATGATTTTAGCATGTTGATGGTTATATCCATGCGGGGCTATTAATTGATACACATGTGGAACCACTATTTGTCACACTTTCTTTTATCGCTCTTGAGGACTTATGCATGCTTGTTTGGTCATCTAGATAGGCCACTTTTTATTGTTGCACTATCATTTTGGGACTTGACTTAGGAGAAACCATGTTTGTTTCCCTTTCTCCTTCTTATTTAGACCTTTGAGTCTGGTTGCTCGGGTTCGAGCAGGGGTTTGGGATAGTGTAGCGAGGACCTGAGGGTCGGTGACAGGTTGTGTTTGATTATGGGATGTGGGGTATTGCGGCTACCGCGGATAGTAGGCGGTTGACCGGATACATGTTATTTTATCCGATTTTGGATTGGGGGATTATAGCGGCTACCGCGGACAGTAGGCGGTTGACCGGATGTCGGATGTGGGACATGATTGTGATTGTGGGTATTGCGGCGATCGCGGATTTTGGGCGATCGACCGGATGTTCATTTGTGCATCAGTTTGGGGGATCTGTTTTTCTTTTAGTGGAGGGTGTGTTCCACTGGGGCTTTACAGTTGTGATCTACTCCTGCTTTTGGTACTTATCACACCGGCGCGGTTATTGCCCGGTGATGCTTTCCTCGTGTGGGTCGCTCCCCACGAGTTCCCCTCCGGAGGCCGGGGCCAGACAGTTATTGACGGTTTTGCTATCACATCGGCGCGGCTTATTTGCCCGATGATGAGGGCGGCGGCAGGAGCTTTGCTATCACATCGGCGCGGCTTACTTGCCCGATGATGAGGGCGGTACAGATTGGGTTCATCTGGGATGATTGGTTATTGTTGCATACGGTTATTCCAGTCTAGGACTGTATTTTAGAGGCATAGTAGTGGTAGTTTCCTTTCTTCGGCAGTCATTATTTCTTACCACTCTTCTTTCCCCTTTTGCCTCTGGTAGACCTAGTAGGTGTGTCAGAGTTTGAGGTTTTACCCACTAGGGGAGGCTACTGGTTTACTAGTAGTTCTCACCCCCATTCTTCTTTCTCTTTTCTTCTCCTTTGTTTTGCAGAGCCTTCTGCGGGTGCTGCTGGGCTTACAGCGGCGGGTCGAGGAGAGAGGACGGCTGAGTAGCTAGACAGCGGACCCGACAGTGAGTTAGCTAGACTTGCACCTCCTATATATTCTATCTCAGATGGTTGTACTTTTGGGACTGGCTTTTGCCAGCAGGTTGTATTTATTTTTGGTGAGCTGGGAGAGACAGATGTATCATTTTTTTTACAGATGTATTGTATTTTATTTCCAGCTTCAGTCTGAGATGTAGTATTTTCTGTTCAGCTCTGATTTTTACGCTCTTTTATTATTATCTCTTATATCTGAGCAGGTTACCGACGCTTCGTGTATGCGGGAAATACCGCATGCACGGCGGATCTGTAGACGGGCCCGGGTTCTGGTTTACACCCGGGGCGTGACAGTAGCAACATGGATTGCGGTATCGAAGCGGGTTGCAGATTCAGAGAATCTGGTACCGGGGCGAGTACCGAATTTTTCCAACAATTGGTATCAGAGCTAAAGGTTGGCGATCCTCAGGAGATATCGACATCAGAGTACTGGATTACCGATCATCACGAGAGGCGATCACAATTTGATCTCGCTAGGCGTGTTGGACTCGAAGGTATGTGACTTTTCGGCTTCAGGTGGAGCTAGAGAGTCCAAAAGTGAGATCGGAGATGCAGTCGCTCAAGGTGGAGCGAAGGAGAGCTCGATGTAGCGATTGAAGACTACAAATCAAATCAAGGTAGAGATTGTTAGGATTTGATTATATTTGTAGTTGAATCCTAGTTGGATTAAGATTAATATTTAAATCTTAAAGAGATAAGTTTGTTAAGATTTAAATATTAATTAGAGTAAAATCTATTTAGACTAGGATTTGGATAGCTTTTGATGTAAGCTATAAATATAGCATATGTGCTATTATTTGAAGGTGGTGTTAAGGATCCAGGATATACCCATGATGGTGGTAATACCCATGGAGGTGGTGGGGGCTAGGATTTAACGTGGTCACACCCATGGAGACGGTGGTGGTAATACCCATGGAGGTGGTGGGGGCTAGAATTTAGCCACACCCATATAGTGGTATCTACACCCACGGTGGTGGTAACACCTATGGAGGTGGTGGGGTTAGGATTTAGCCACACCCATAGTCTTCTAGGTTTATAGAAGACGAGAGAAGGGTGAGAGAGATTCAGGAGGAGGGCTCGGGTTGAAGCTACTCTATTGCAGAAGAGAAGTCTGTACAATCGGTGTAATTCTTTTCTTGGTTAATGAATCTTATTTCACCCGTATATTTTCTGTTTTTGGTTTTTCTTCTCCTTGGTGGTTGTGCTAATTCCAGTTTTTATTAAGAGGACGGGTTTTTGGTAAAACCCCGATTTGACGTTTCCGCTACGGAATCCCAACTCTAGGCGGTAGCAACATGGATTGCGGTATCGAAGCGGGTTGCGGATTCAGAGAATCTGGTACCGGGGCGAGTACCGGATTTTTCCAACACTAAACCATACCATGGTAGACATAAAGACATACTGTTAACCAAATCTAAAACAAATACACAAAAAGAGGACTTCCAAAACAAAAGGGATATACAAACCTCTTCGTCTATTAATAAGCAATCCAAGCTAAAGATATCTCCCTTTAAAAAAGGAGCCGTTGATTCCCATATTCGGCAAATGCGAACTTTGATTTCACATTCTTGAGATTGCGGTGACAGTTGTGATAAAAGTAAAGTCTTCATTGTACCTATAGGGTTGTATTCGAGAAAAGAATAAATACAATACCAATTAGTATAACCAAGAAGAAATCACAATTTTGTTTTTTTTCCTCGCGGAAGAAAATGTAGAGAAAAGAATATTAATTCCCATGGCAAAAGAAAGAAATATATAAGGATATATTACAAACCTGAGAATATTATTTTAAATCATCAAGTATTTCTTGATAAACAATATTCCTTGTATATCCTTCAGGCTGGCCATCTTTATTTTCTATAAGGATTCGTAACCCTTTTGTGGATGTTACTCGTGATATCGCAACATAAAGTTGGCCATGCGAGAACACAGGTTGCGACAAATAGAGCCCAACTTTTTCTAATGTTTGCCCTTGGCTTTTATTAATTGTCATTGCGTAACATAAGCGCAATGGGAATTGCCTTCTTTTCCAAATGAATGGTCATTTTGATTCAGTAACATTTATCACGATGCGAGGAATATAAACCTTTTCGCCAATATGGATACCAGTAAAAATTTGTGCTTCAATAACTCTAGGAGCTAGTTGAGTTATAAGCAATCGCGTGCCGTTGCAAAGCCCAGAACTTTGATTAATATTGCGAAGTAACATTACAGGGCTTCCTACTTTTAACTTCAACTCGTGATTTGGTACTCCATTAAATTTCAAACTATTCAAGAAATCTACCGGGTAAAGCATGTTGCTTTCTTCAGAATTTTTAGATGAACTGCATATTGAATCCGAACTTAAATATAAACGTTCTTCTGTTTGTAGTAAAGAAAGAACATAAGTATTAATTTCATCAACACTCTCGTTCATAGGCGTAACAATAGCTCTGTTTCGTAGATATGTAGGATCATTGTCACGCCCCGAGTTCAAAAATTAGCGTCTAAATTTATTTTTATATATATATATATCAGAGTTTTAAAAACCAAGCCAGGGCGCGACAGACCGCCACATATATAGAAGAGTCCCAATCCCCCCTTGGGAATTGAGCCTTTTCTATATATGCACGGCTAAGCTTTTGCAACAACATCAGAGTAACTAAACTACGTATAACTAAACAATTTAATTACAACAAGTTATAATTACAAATCTTTTTACAAAATTTGCGGAATAAATAAAAGTAGCGGCTGCCAAGGGTCACTTGCTAACACGGAAGCTCACCAACCCGTCCCGACATCCCAGCACCCCGATCGACCTAAAAAAATGGTTACCCAGGGGGTGTGAGATACACTGTACATGTATCCCAGTGGGCACGACGAGCCGAGAAATAGCAGATCGTACCTACTGGCATACAATACTAGAGGATAGTAATGATCATTAGGCATGGCAGATATATATCATGGTTAAGAAGCGGATAATCAATCAATCAGTAAAGCATATATAGATCTCAACAGGAGTATACTGAAGTAAATACTGAAAGGAACTGAACAATCAAAAACAGGAAAGCATGCTGAACAGGTACTATGCATCAACAACTGAAATAATAAATTACCCAATCATAAGCCACCATATTGGTCTACAAGGCCTCAAGGAAACTGCCCAACCTAGCACCAACCTGGCTGACATTCCCCCCCTTGGGGGTCACGGGTCTTTCAACAAACCACTTTACCGGTAAAGAACAAAGCGCACGAGGAGCGGCCTCGGATATGTTCGTGAAGTACAGCGGTGCGGGCGATCAATGCGAATGCTCAAGCTCACGGTCCACAGACCGGGTAATCGGCAACAAGCCAGGAAATCCCCACTGGGATGCAACAGTAGAATACCAACAGAATCTCAACTCAAATGATCAACAACAAGCCAGAACAATTCCAACAGGAATGAAATGTAGAATATAATCAACAACTACTATAACATGGATCAGGATATATCGATAATCAAAAAAAGGTGTGCAAACTAGCTAATGACAAAATCCCAACAGGGATGCAATATCAGAAACCAACTGAATCTCAACTCATATGCAGAAATAATCATCAACTACTATAGCATGGATCAGATATAATCAGGGAACATTGATAATCAGGTATGCAAACTAGCTAATGACCAAGCAGGCATGGCAATGTCCAGAATAATGTCATAATAACTAGAAGCAACTAAGATCAATCATGCAAGGCATCATATAGATAAGGATCATATAGCAGAATGAAACTGATCAATAAAAAGGCAGGCTCAAAATGCATCTAGGCTACAAGGACAGGGGTCCAACCAATACTGTACCCCAGAGGGCCGAAATGATAAAGCCCGGACCGAAGATAAACCCACCTGTCGTTTGCAGGTGAACTATCGACTCCAACAGAAAGCTCGAAAACTGTGCCAACCTGAATCAAAAATACTGATCAGGGGAAACTCAAACCCGACCAACGACTCACCTAGACCCGAATAGCAGAATCCGATTTCATCTACAATGTTGGAATGTTCCAACAATAATACTCGACGATATCACTTGACTAATTACAACCTTATGGTAATAAGATTACCAAAATGCCCCACCCGGGAATTCCTTTTGGATTTCCGGGAGGCTCGGGCTTTAAGACTTTGCCGCTGGCTCAACCAGATTCTCCCAGGACTCAACAGTCGGCTAGGCGGAACCGCCGCAATTTCTCGAATTGCGCGATTGCCACCGGGACGCCGTTAAATCGACGATTTTGCCGATTCTCGGACCGATAACCGATTTTCGCTCAACGGGAGCCGTTGGATTCCTAACGAAAAGCTTAGGAATCATAAACACACTGCCCTAGGCAGTACACGCTGTTACATTTGCATTTAGACCCTTAGGGTTTCTAAAGTTGCACTTTTATAACTAATTGAGAGCCGTTTTCGCTCGTTCTCTTAATCGGGATATTATTTTTACGAACCGTCACCTCTAGTAGGTGACCCTCGACTCGCTGAACACCGTGCTCACCAATTTGTAGCAGCACGAAACCCGAGGAAAACTTCGGGCCATAACTTACTATACTAACCTAGCCTTAAGGCATTTTAAATTCTTCGGCTCGACCAAACTGAAATCTAACGCAAGCATCACGTCCAGTGACCCAAAAATAGCCAGGAGCTCACTGTCGCGGCTTCGCAAATAGCCCCAAACAGTACCACGGCCAAACACTAAATAGAGAGCTTTATAATGCTATAACTTTAAACCTACATGTGCCAATTTAATATAACTTGGATCATTTGTCTTTAGACAACACCAGGACACCAGGGCTTTCTCTTTTGCAACCCAGAACCTGCTGGATCAAGTATATCCATCCCACATGCTCTCTAACTTTACAACCTTGCTCCACACACAAATCCACATAGACCAATCTTGATCTGAAGTGAGCATTGAGCTCAGGGGAAAGTATGGAGCAACATTCATATTCTGCTTGAAGCCTAATTTTACTTTAATGTTCTCTGTGGCATTATGTCGAACACTTGGTGTGCATGATCTAAAAACAAATAACCTAAGCTTGGCCCAAGCTTGTTCTCTGCAGAGGGGCAACCTGGGGCTTCCTAAGATGGATCAAAAGTTGCTCCAGGGTTGTAGGAGTATTCCCAGCAAATTATGGGCTCAACCCCGCACCCTCGGTTGGCCGCAGTAAGAGGAGGAAAGTGAAGAGGATAACTTCTTTGGGACCAAAAATGGCAACTTCCCATTTTTGGACTCTGGACCTCAGGCAATTGCACCAACATGTGTAACTCACCCCTCCTAGCCTACCCGAACCCGTGCCCGACGACAGGACACGGTGGCGGCGGCGGCGGAGCAAGCTCGGGTTAAGCTTCCATCAACAATGGCAACTTTGCAACCAATGATTTTAAGGTGCAAGGGACAGCACCAAAAGCTTCCTAGCAAGCTTTTAGGAAGATCTGGGCTTGACCCCGCCGACGGCGGTCGCCGGATGGCCGGCCGCCATTAATGGCCTCGAGCTCGGGGCATCCATGGCCGGACCTCCCTTGGTCTGCATGGGCCGCATGCAAGTGCATGATTGGACTCCCCTTGGTCACAGAAAGCTTCCTGTACATGTGGCAAGCGGTGGGAAGAGTCGCCGGTGCCGGAGCAACAAGCTCGGCCGAAGGGGTCATCTTCCCCAAACTAGGGCACTTCCGCACCACCTCCACACAGCACCAAAACACTCCAATTTTGGAGGGAAGTAAGAACAGGTCAAGAGGAAGAAGACCATCATTTTACTTTTTATTAAAAATCACCGGGAACAAAGAAAGCTCGGGGCGGAGCTCCGGCAGTGCAACTTGGCCGCCGGCCAACCGGAGCTTTTCCCATTTTCTAGGCTGGGTTAGAAGAATCCCCAGAGGTCTAGGAACCTACTGCTAGTGGTGTTGGGTCCAGAGAACCATTGGTTAAAGAGGACTCACCTCGCCGGAGTTGGAGAAGAAGAGGAAGAAGCCGGTTCACTCCACAGCCACGCGCAGCCTCCAGCTCCCTCGGTTCACTCCCCAGGAAGCAGAAGAACTCCCCAGAAGCCCAAGAAACCAAGTTGGAGCAACCTTGGATCAACCTTCCTCTCTCCCTCTCACTCTCGGATTTCTCCTCGGGTTGGCCTCAAAGGTGATGGCTCCCCAGCTATCCCCGCACCCAGGGTTATGAGGAATAACTCCTGGGAGTTAGAAATCCCAAGAGCCACCTCGTGTAACCTCCCACGAATAGCCCAAGAGTCACAAATTGCAATGTAACAAAATGCCATTTAGCCCCTACACAATTAACCTAAAGCCCTAGGGTCCCTGCTGTAGGTGACAATTGCACCCAGAACCCTCACCAAGTAGCCTCATAAATTTTGGTACATAAAATACTAGCCTTTTTGCAAAAATACTCACTTTTTCAGTGTATTTCATGCTTTTCGAGGCACTCGAGTTGCCGAAACTGAAAATGGACTTCGCCACGACGTCCGGCTCGTCGATACCTTTCAGATAGTGCATTTGCTTGCTTGAAACGGCGCTCGAATAAAATCTCGGGCCATAAAGTTCTTTATGTTGTATAACGACCACGCATTTCGATGCACCCGGATCGCCAAACGCGAATTCCGTCAGTGCCATTGCGCTCAGAACGTCGAAAATAGCTAGAATTGACTACTCATACTATTATGTTTGGGGTCCAGACGGCGAAACGACCGACGTTGGTCGAAAGGGGATTTAAATCAGGGGTTACTATTCACAACTTAAGTTGTGGGGCCCGCTTTTCTTTCGCTGTTTTGCGGAAGATCCGACCGTCGGATCGAAAACATATGTATATCAACTTTTCATGTTTCGACGAGACGGTCGCAATGGTGATCTCGGATTTTCGAGATCAGATCCCGATCAAAAGTCGATATTTTCGGGCCACCATTACACTACTAATTATCCATTTTGACATTTAAATAATTCAAAAAATTATTTAAGCTTAGATCTTGGATTTTAAAAATTACGGTTACTATAATCATTATATTTGTACTCAATATTATCGTATATTTCACGAACGATCGCCTGCATTCCATTGTTGTGAAATTTGACCAGTATGCCATCAGGAATTTTGATCCATGTTGGTTCTTCTTCATTTTCTAACTGTATGCCATTTATTTTCCCATCACCGATATCAAGTACCCATTGGCTGAATTCTCTCAAAGCTCCATTAGAGGTACTATCTGCTGAACTTTGTAGCAATCTCATATTTATAGTAAGCCGAAAAACTTTACATTTACTCCATATATAAGATCTAGTCACTGATGCATTCAAAATATCTTGTTTACTGCCACCAACAATAACTGGAAGTATTTGTCTAAAATCTCCTCCTAAAAGAATAGTTTTTCCTCCAAAAAGATTCTCAGTAGTTGCTGAATCACTAATCCCCATAATATCCTTTAATGATTTATCTAAGGCCTCGAAACAATTTCGATGATTCATAGGTGCTTCATCCCAAATAATTAAGCTGGCATGGAAAATTAAAGCGGCAAGTTGTGTACCTTTCTTAATTTCACAAATAGAACAATCATTAATTTGTATAGGTATTTTAAATCTGGAATGAGCTGTTCAGCCTCCGGGTAATAAAAGGGATGCTATACCCGAGGAAGCAACAGCTAGAACTATTTTTCCGTCTGAACGTAATCTTGAAATAATGGTCTTCCAAAGGTATGTTTTTCCTGTTCCACCATGTCCATAAACAAATATAATATCTCCAATATTTTGATATACAGAAACCAAGACAGCATTATATATTATTCGTTGTTCATCGTTTAACCTATCAAATAATTCGGTATGATCCTGTATTAACTCAGTTGTATTGTAATCCAATTCTTCCCTTACTAACCTATTATCCAAGCCATCAAAAATTAGCCTGCCAGGATTTGGGAGTTTATAATCAGACAGCGAGGCAGAATTTTTGCTGAAAAGGACCTCGAGATCAAGCAAAACATAATTTTGAAGTTCAATTTCAGGTATTTGGAGATTTCGAACCCTAAGAATATGCCTCAATTTGTATGAAATATCATCAGACATTAATTGCCAATATTCATTCCATAATTTGATAGGATCTGTCAGCTCACAAAATATTACTATGGTTGTAAATAACTGACGAAGCCCGGCGGAAGAGGACCAATGTGATGCTTCTTCTAACGCTTCTCTCCATTCTTTATCATCACCCAGTAAACCGAGAGCATTACATGCAGAACGAAATGTGTCGTGTACAATACCATCTACAGTTCTAATTTCTACATAATTTCTTGGACCCCTTACTATATTTAAAAGGATTCTTAAGAAATATAATTCGCCTGCATTTGGATGTATATAAACTATTCTGCCAATACGATATCCTTGTTTTCGTCTAGACCAAAATTTATCCTTTTTATGCCACACCCATTTTGTAGGAAATTCAGTGTATGTAAGTTGTCGAGCATCGTCACATTCGGCATTAGTATGCATGCATTCAGTCAACATCGACTTCTCGATATTAGGGCGGGTCAAAACATTAACTAAATTTTGTGAACCATGATACGTTACATTGTTCATCATGGGTAGGTGAATAGTCAAACGCTCAACGGATGGTTGTCTAAAGTGAATGTCAAATTCAAATAATCGCCAAATAGCTTCATATGCTGATAAATAGTGACAATCTAAGTATTGTTTGACTTCATCAATATATGTAGATTGTGGTGTAGAAGTTGATTCCGTATAGTTCAAATTATTTTCTACAACAACAGCAGTGCTATCCGGACCTTTATTGACATACTTGAATAAATATTTGATGAGCCTCGATTTATTACACCATTCAACATTAACATGAGCTTGATGTAGTAATCTAGAAATTCAAAATTGAAATTGAAAAATTCAAATGTCAATATGAATGAGAAAAATCGCAAAGGTAAACCTATGTGGTTGTATACTGGTGTGCAAACTGCACAGTTTTCGGAGCACTATGTCTGCCTTTCAGATCCGAGTCTGATCTCGAAAATCTGAAATCGCCAGTGCGACCGTCTCGTCGAATCGATTGAAAATGATATAAACTAATTTTCGATCCGACGGTCGGATTGTCCATGAATCAGCGAAGTTACGGGTGGGACCCGCGACTTAAGTGAATAGTACAGGTGAATAGTAACCCCCTAATTTGGTTTTTCCGCTGGAAAGAGAGCAAACCACATAGGCTTGTAAGGAAAGCAAGAGGAAAATTAGATTAATTGGAGATCTCAACCCTGCATGTACAGACTCATGCATATTAATCGCACCGCTCCAACTATCTATTCACTTCTTACCACGAAAGACATGACAAATTTGGAGCATAATCGTAAGCCGACATAAAAAAGTTGAAGAAAGTTGGTAATAAAAAGAAGAAAAAACAAAAGAATCGAGGAAAAAGTGAGGCTCAGATAAACCATCTAGTCAACGCAAAGAAAGAATAGGAAATCGGAGCATCGATCATTGCAAATAAGCACAATTGGATATTTTCTGCAAGTATGCAGCAAATAACACCAATGGATTACCGAAATTGGTTGCCTAAGACCATCCAAAATTACCAACATTTCTCTCGCAGATCATTGTTGCCCAAAGAGTAATCGGTTGCCAAAAGCCATCCAAATCTCCTCATATTTTTATGCATCATCATCGTCTCAAAGGAAACAGAAGGAACAAAAGAGAGCAAACCACATAGGCTTGTAAGGAAAACATGAGGAAAATCAATAAAGATTATAAATCCTCAGTTTGTCTGTGCCCGCGTGGCGGCTTCTCAAGACGGCCTGTACCGACGTGTCATGCTCCCCTTGCTTCCTCTACTTCTATTCATTTGCACATGGGTCCCTTCCTTCCTCTACCTTATATTCATGTGCACATGGGGTGTCTGCAGAGCTTCCTCTCTCTCCCTCTCTCTCTCTCTCCTCTCTTCCATCTCTTTCGCCCGCGCCGGTTTCTCCGCACTCCTTCTCCACATGGGTTCTCCCTTGTCACGCCCCGAGTTCGAAAAACAACGTCTAAATTTTTTTTTTTTTTTTTAAATAAGAGTTTAAAACCAGCCAAAGCGCGACAGACCGCCACATATATAGAAAATTTCCAATTCCCCTTGGAATTGAGCCTTTTCTATATTTGCACGGCTAAGCTTTTACAGCAATACCAGAGTAGTCTAACTACGTACAACTAAACATTTAAACAAATAAAATATTACAATAACTCATATTGTGTGCATTATTGGGAAAGGGTAGTAAAGTGAATCATGCCCCCAGTAAAAGCAGCAATGTTCATATATGTTAGTGCTATTTTCTCGATGTAAGCGTTAGGATTTACCTTTGCCACTTTTTTTTTTTTTTCTTTTTTTCGTTTTTTTTTATATATATATATTAAAGGTCTCAAAGATGGAAGGAGAAGTCAAGCCCCACCGGGCGTGCCATTTTGTCTGCGATCTTGAATGACTCATCTCGCGCGGTTCCTCTTTTTTTTGGGATTCCCGTGGGATGGTATTCACGATTCAGATGAATATTTGTATGTGGATGGGTGTATGTGGGTATCAGGTATTGCGGATCCATAACTTCCAATAGACGCAAGCATCTATTGTTAATTACTTACCCCCATATGATTGGGGCACCTTCGATTAAGAGACTTTTGTGAGAATGGTAGAATAAATAGTATCCTAATGATTGACCAAATCCTAAGTATATGTGTTAGGATTTAGCTGGATTTGAAATTGACTTGATCCCGATTATATGTGTTGAGGACTAGTCAACATTAAACTCTAATTATATGTGTTAGAATTTAATTGGGTTCAATTGGCTCTAAGTATATGTATTAGAGTCCAATTATATTTGATTTCACATTTGGCGTATGTTCCAAACTGAAGGTATGACCAAATCCCAAGGATATGTATTGAGGTGGGTCGGATTTGATACTACTTGAAAGTATGAGGTGGCTAAGTCCTATATGTATTAGGATTGGCCGAGTTTGATATGTTTTTCACTCTAGTTATATGTGCTAGAGTAAGAATTTGACTAAACCCTAAGTATATGTATTAGGATTCATCAAATTTGATTCAACTTTCACTCTAAGTATGTGTGTTAAAGCAAAAGGTTGACTAAACCTAAGTATATGTATTAGGATTAGTTGAGTTGATTTGGTTTCTACCCTAGATATATGTTCTAGAGTAAAAAGTTAACTACACCCTAAGTATATGTATTAGGGTTAGTTGGGTTGATTTGAATGAACTCTAAGTATATGTGTTAGAGTTCGATCGAATTGGATTTGGCTAAATTCTAAGTATATGATTTAGAATCTAGTCGGTTTGGATATAATTTTGCCTTAATTATATGTGTTAAGGCGATGAGATTGAATGGGTTTAGGGTTTTATTTATGGATTGAATGGGTTTTGGATTTTTTATTTGTGGATCGAATGGGTTTTGGATTTTTTATTTGTGGACTCGGCTTATATTATATATGGACTGAATTTTGGGCAGTATGTGGACTGAGCCTATGTCATATGTGGATTGGATTCAGTGCCCATATATGGACTGGGCGCGTTATTTATTAGGCCTCTTAGATTTAGGCTCCAAGTTGATTTGTGAGGACCCGAATCCCCGCTTAAGGGTTTACTATTGTGTGACGCCCCAACTTCCCAGGGGGTCACCCATCCTAGAACTACTCTAGCTCTAGCACGCTTAAATCTCTTAACCCTCATAATCTGTCACGCCCCGGGGGTTTCGTTAAGCGGAAGACGACCAACGAAAACATTGAATTTGCGTATACATTTTTTTTTTTGAAAGTCCTTTCTCCCCGGTGCGTGCCCAGACCCGCCGCATACACCGATTCACCCCGCAAACGGGCGGAGTCTTATCTGTATATGCACGGCGTCGCAGTTACAACAATCATTTAATCACAGCAGTTTACTAACATGAACGCGCAAGACTAAAGAATTCAATAAGCCGACTGATTTAAAAGGATAAATCCACAAGTTTTTTTAAAAGCGGTGCCCACACGGCACCCAGGTTTTTAAAGCAGTTTTCGCAATTCATAAATCCACAGGGTTTTTAAAACGGCGCCCACACGACACCCAGATTTTTAAAACAGTTTTCGCAATTCATAAATCCACAGAATTGTTTAAACGGTGCCCACACGACACCTAGATTTTTAAAACAGTTTTCACAATGCCTTTTCTTTTTCTTTTTCTTTTGTAGTTCGAAAGCGGCCAAACAGGAGAAGAATAAAATCAACCATCCACATAAGTAAGAGGAAACATCCCAACATCTACACCGACCCCACAAGGGTATCGAAATCCACACAGTAAGCTACTAACAGGTAATGAAAATGCGCATGAAAGAAGTAAATACAGTCTATGGCCCCGAAGGACCAAAAGTGCTCCTGCCGCGGCCTCACCGTCGCCCTAGCTCTCACCCCTGAAGGAACCTGTCACGGAGTGGGAAGTCAGCGACACAAGATATAAAAGATGGAAATGCAGGAAAAGATGTACTAAAGCAGACCGTGAGAACCATCCAGAGCAACCGCCCTCACCGAAAGGGCAAACCACGACCCCTGCATAACCTAATCCGGGCACCTGCCCCGTCAACCCAACCGAGCACCTACCTCGGTAAACCACGGCAAGCACCTACCTCGACGGGTCGCACCACTCACACCTTGGCACCTCAAACCCCCCACCTACGGGGGCCCCCACTACGTCACCTCGTGGGGTACACGGGTCATAGACCACTTTTCCGGAAAAGCACACCCTCGCGGTGGCCAAACCGCGGGTGTGCGTGCTGCAGCCTCGAGCATCATAACCAAGTACACAAAATAAAACCAATAATAATGAACCATAGAGATCACCAAAGATTAACATAGTTAGTCGAGCAATTGAAATATGTTTACATGTTCTCGAAAATCCCGACACTAAACCTCAGAACGAGTACCCACCTTTCTCGTGTAACGATCAACGCTCGATTCTTTCGCATCTTAGTGTGCTTCCCGGACCTACACAGTCCCCCGAAGAGAAGTCAGTACTCCCGAAAGCCAAAAATAAAAGAAGGAAAAGAAAACCGTCCGGGTCAGTCGCGGAACGCGGCACTCGGATCCGGCGGCGGCGGTGCCGTTCCGGGTCGGGTGCAATGGCGTGGGTGGCTCCGCGCGGCGCCCGGCCCGCGCGGGCGCGCTGCCCGCAGGCGCGGGCGGCCCCCGCGGCGCCAGGCCCCGCGCGGGCGCCCCACCTGCGGGCGGCCCCCGCGGCGCCAGGCCCCGCGCGGGCGCCCCACCTGCGGGCGGCCCCGCGCGGCGCCAGGCCCGCGTGGGCGCGCTGCCCGCAGGCGCGGGCGGCCCCGCGCGGCGCCAGGCCCCGCTCGGGCGTCCCACCAGCGGGCGGCCCCGCTCGGCGCCAGGCCCGCAGGCGCAGGCGCGCTGCCCGCAGGCGCGGGCGGCCCCGCGCGGGCGCCCCACCTGCGGGCGGCCCTGCGCGGCGCCAGGCCCCGCGCGGGCGCCCCACCTGCGGGCGGCCCCGCGCGGCGCCAGGCCCGCGCGGGCCCGCTGCCCGGAGACGCGGGCGGCCCCGCGCGGCTCCAGGCCCGCGCGGGTGCCCTGCCTGCGGGTGGCTCCCCCGCACGCGTCCGGTGCCCCGCAGCGGCGGCGAGTGCGGCGGCCAAACGAGGAAACCCCCCCCCCCCCCCCGACACGGAAGATACAATGAAGAACCGTAAAACACAACCCACTCTCCTCGTTTTCTCCGGTAAAGGAGGAAGAAGGAGGATCGTCCCGCTCTCGCTCACTGGACTCCGCAGGAAGCGCGATTGTTCCTTCCTTCTCCCTGTTTCGTCGCCTCGGTTCTTCACGCCAACGCTTGAAAGGAGAATGAGGATTGGGGCTTCTTTTTCTTTCCGCACGCGCTCAGGTAAAACCTAACGCACGAGGAGGTAGAGGGAAAAGAACCTAAGTCACCAAATCCCAAAATAATAATCAATCGGGCTGTGAACAAGGGGTCCTATTTACCTCGAAAAGCGTGCCGATCGCCCGCATGTCTTTCGATGCACCCGGAACTGCTAGCAACCTTCAGAAATTTATTCTGGGAGATCCCGGGGTCGGAATTCGAATCCGATCGCGCCACCGTTCACCGTTTTGCGAGCTCTAGCACCTAAAAATACCCACGGACCCCAACGGTCAGTCCAAAAAATTTTGACATTTAACCCCCCCTTATTAGACCACTGGAAAAGTAACTAATAAAATAAAAAAAAGAAATCCAATTTAAAAAGCGGGTATTACATCACTCACCCCTTAAAACAAGTTTCGTCCCCGAAACTTAATCCTGGTCCGCGACGAATAGATCTGGGTAGCGCTCCCTCATCTTTGACTCTAGTTCCCAAGTCGCTTCGCGTTCTTCCTGGTTGCTCCAAAGCACCTTCACATAGGGGTTCGTCCGGTTACGTAACTTTTTGTCCTCCCGCGCTAGGATCCGCACCGATGTTTCCTCAAAGCTCAGGTCCTCTCTAAGCTCAATAGTAGCGACGTCCAGTACATGCGATGGGTCAGGGAGGTATTTTCGGAGCATTGAAACATGGAACACATCGTGGATTCGGTCGAGGTTTGGCGGTAGGGCTAGGCGGTAAGTGTGACGCCCCACTTCCCAGGGGGTCACCCATCCTAGAACTACTCTAGCTCTAGCACGCTTAACTCTCATGTTCCTCTTGGATCTTGCTACCATCCGAAATGCTATAGCCGGGTTAGAGATTTAGTCCTATTATATCATTTATATAGAGGACTAATCCAAATTCCGGGGGTGTCACATTCTTCCCCCCTTTAAGCCCTGACGTCCACGTCAGGATCAAGCACACTCACAAGCACCAGGCGATGTGAGACTCGTCTCGCTAGCCTTAGCCGACCTTGTGAGGAGCTGCACTCCACTCACAACGGTCATTAGCCGGGGAGCCTCGCTCTACCCGCTATATAACCCTGGCTCAGCCGAGTCTCATCTCACATTTCCGGCTGGTGAATGGCTCTGATACCAACTGTGACGCCCCACTTCCCAGGGGGTCACCCATCCTAGAACTACTCTAGCTCTAGCACGCTTAACTCTCATGTTCCTCTTGGATCTTGCTACCATCCGAAATGCTATAGCCGGGTTAGAGATTTAGTCCTATTATATCATTTATATAGAGGACTAATCCAAATTCCGGGGGTGTCACATTCTTCCCCCCTTTAAGCCCTGACGTCCACGTCAGGATCAAGCACACTCACAAGCACCAGGCGATGTGAGACTCGTCTCGCTAGCCTTAGCCGACCTTGTGAGGAGCTGCACTCCACTCACAACGGTCATTAGCCGGGGAGCCTCGCTCTACCCGCTATATAACCCTGGCTCAGCCGAGACTCATCTCACATTTCCGGCTGGTGAATGGCTCTGATACCAACTGTGACGCCCCACTTCCCAGGGGGTCACCCATCCTAGAACTACTCTAGCTCTAGCACGCTTAACTCTCATGTTCCTATTGGATCTTGCTACCATCCGAAATGCTATAGCCGGGTTAGAGATGGAACATGAGAGTTAAGCGTGCTAGAGCTAGAGTAGTTCTAGGATGGGTGACCCCCTGGGAAGTGGGGCGTCACAGTAAGCCACCGGGCCGATGCGCTCCAAGATCTCAAAAGGCCCCACGAACCGTGGGCTCAACTTGCCCCTCAGCCCGAACCGCTTAATTCCTTTGGATGGCGAGACTCGTAGTAACACGTGCTCCCCCACTTGAAACTCCAAGTCGTGGCGCCTCTGGTCTACGTAGCTCTTTTGTCGACTTTGGGCGGTCAATAAACGCTGCCTGATGAGGCGTACCTTCTCTTCGGTCTCTTCTACCAAGACTGGTCCCAAGAACTTCCATTTCCCTAAATCGTCCCAACAAATCGGGGATCGACAACGTCTCCCGTATAAGGCTTCATATGGCGCCATCTGTATGCTGGCCTGGTAGCTGTTGTTGTAGGCGAATTCCACGAGGGGTAGGTAGCGTGACCATCCGTCCCCCAAATCAAGTACACAGGCGCGAAGCATGTCCTCGAGAGTCTGGATCACCCGCTCAGATTGTCCGTCCGTCTGGGGGTGGAAGGTTGTGCTAAACTGCTGTTTGGTCCCCAGTGCCCGTTGTAGACTCTGCCAAAAGTTCGAGATGAATCGCGTGTCTCTATCTGAAGTGATCGATGCTGGCACCCCGTGCAACCTCACGATCTCGCTGATGTAGACTTGAGCTAACTGATCTCGGGTCCATGTCGTATGAATAGGCAGGAAATTGGCTGACTTGGTTAACCGATCCACTATGACCCAGACTGCGTCGTGCCCCTGTTGCGAGCTCTAGCACCTAAAAATATCCACGGACCCCAACGGTCAGTCCAGAAAATTTTGACATTTAACCCCCCCTATTAGACCATTGGAAAAGTAACTAATTGAATAAAAAAAAAGAAATCCAATTTAAAAAGCGGGTATTACATGTTGGATTAGTGGCTTCTGGGAGTGTTTGTGCGCTCGTCGGGCCCAAGGAATGGATTCAGGGTGGAAAATGGGAGCAAGTTTGCTTAACCGGAGGCCTTTGGAAAATTTTAGAAGTGGAATTGGACAAAACGGATATCGGATTTGGATTCAGCGCGCGAAAACGATGAAAATGGACTATTTACTTGTATTTTTCGGAGCCCGGATGCGAAAACACGGATTTCGATATGTGGTGGCACTGTTCCGGCGGCCGGAGATGCGCCGGCGGCGGCGGAGCGCGGCGGCGGGCGGAGGCGCAGCCGCTCGGTCCACCGCGGAGGCGTGCACCCAGGCGCGGGATAGGTGGCGGCATCCGGTTGGCCGGCGCAGCAGGCGCGGTCCACGGGAGAAGCGCGGGTGTACGGTGGACCGGAGGGTGGACACGTGGCATCTCCGGATTGGCTGTCTCTTGTGCGCGCGGTCCACGCAGCGATGACGGGCAGGTGACCGTACGGCGGGCAGGTGGTCGTACGCCCGGGTCAGCCGGGCGACGTGCGCGGGGGGGGGGGGGGGGGGGGGGGCAGCCGGTCGGCGCGACCGCCGCGGCCGACGCCGCTGTGCGCTGTGTGGCGTGCCACGTGGCACGCAGGGATTGGCGGATTATGCTGTTTGCTGTTCAGGGACACGTGGCGCTCCAGGGCTGATTCGGGCTTAGATAGTTTGGGGTACGTTTTCGCGGCACTGTAGCAGCCCGAAAGATTCGGGCGCCCGAATGTGGGGACTTGGAGGGAATTATCTGATTTGTTTGGTTTGGGCTATATAAACCTCCTTTGAGCTGTGATTTCGGGCCCTTTCCCGAGCTCTCCTTCAACAGAACCCTGAAGAGAAGTTGCTCTCCATCTTGTGGTCCATCTACTGAGGGATTTTCAGATTTTTCAGAAGCCTCGACATCCGTGCTTTCTGCGACGCGGCGCACTGCAACGTTTCTTGGATTTTGGCTTCCACCGTCACTTTTCGGTCAGAGAAGCACCCTGGATTACTCCGATGGTATTTTGAGCCGATTTTTGCGGCAACGCAATCAAGAGAGGTACGCCTTCGATTTTTGTATTTATTACTTTGTCTCATTTTGGATTTTTGGCATGGTTCCTGAGGCATTTTTGAACTCCCTTTCCTATTGGTGGTTTTCTGGACAGCGGAGGCTTGATGGATTTTTTTCTCTGCACTTGAGTATCGGAATTCAATGATTAAGGACTCGATTGATATCTACGCTTCGCGAGGATCGCCATCATATTTTTATCGAAATTTTTGGAATTTATCTCGCAGGTGATAATTAAGCTTTTTGGGGACTATTTTACTGCAGGCTTGTGATTATGAGAGAGTTAACATACCGCGATGTTCTAATTTTATCTTGGCCTACAGGTGTCAGATTGTCACGCACCGGGGTCGGAACTGCGACCCGGGCTCGCCAACAGATCCGCCATCTGTACGGAAATCTCCGCACAGACGAAGCGTCTGACCTGCAAATCAGATCTATAGCTAAACATGTATCAGAGCTGTAAAAAATAAAATAAGTAGCTACAGAATCCCATGTCTGCGATCTTGAATGACTCATCTCGCGCGGTTCCTCTTTTTCGGGATTCCCGTGGGATGGTATTCATGATTCAGATGAATATTTATATGTGTAATATCACAGTTTTCTTGTAACGTTTTGCCCTCGCGCTAATAAAGCTCAAGTTATGGGAAACTAAATTAATGGGTTACTAAAGTTGATGATCTTGAGGTGCGGGTATTTTTCTGTGATAGAGCTCGAAAAAATGGTGAACAGCGGTGCGACCGGATCCGGATTCCGAATTACGGATCCCCCAGAACGGGGTTCACGAGGGGCCATTTCGTCGCCACCGTCGTCGCCGCCGCCATCGCGTGTCTTTAGTCTTTTTGGTTGCGCTTTCGGAGTCATGTTTCCTTATGAGAGATGTATCTTACCTGTTATTCCCTTTGGGGACTTTCTTTTAGGTCCGGGTGTCGTCCGAAGGCGCGGATCGATCGTCGGAGTTTCGGTCGACGTAATGTGAGGTGGGTACTTTTGATTAATTTCGGTGTAGGGTCGTTCCCGAGTATTTCGTTTGATAAAGTAGATAGTTTTGGTAAAAGTGACTAACCCCATTGCATGTAAATCCCATATTCTATTCTCATTGAGGCGGCTGAGGTCGCAACATGTTTACACTCATATTGCTTACATGCACACCGGCGGCTTGGCCACTGCACAGGGTGTATTTTTCCGGAAAGATGGTAAGTTGTTCTACCCGTGTACCCCACAATGAGAGGTTAGTGGGGACCCCTCAAGGAGAGGCGACTGCTACTTGGGCAGTGGAGGGGTTGGAGGTACCAAGAAAATGAGTACGGTATTCTGGGGTTGGAGCCCAGCTTGTTTCGGTATTCTGGGGTTGGTGCCCAGCTTGTTTTGTGACAGGGATTTAGCGATACATGAGGGGGAAGTAAATGCTCCGGTGTATCGGTTTGTCTTTTCAGTTATTGCATTTACTGTTTATATCTACTTTATCAGTCACTGACTACCCACACTGTGACAGGTCCGAGCAGGGGTGGGAACCGGGACGACGATGAGGCAACGGTTAGAGGACCCTAGCCCTTGAGGCTATTAAACTCTACAGTTATGGTTATCTTTTATTGTGTATTGGTTAGTCTAGCTGTGTTTACTTGTGCGTGGTTTCTTGTGGATGCTGAAATGAGGATTCCGTGTAGAATTATATTCTCTTATCTGCGAATGTAAGATGTGTAATTGCGGCTCGTTTTAAAGTACAAACATGGTTTCAAAAGCATTTTCAAACCAAGTGTCGTGTAGGCACTGATTTCAAAATCGTGGATTTATCCTTTCAAGTAATGTGGCCGCTTAAAAGAGTTTGCGAAAATGTTTTGGAAAACCGGGTGTCGAGTGGACACCGACTTTCAAACCTATGGGTTTATGGTGTAGTTTCAATATGATAAATGTGACTGTATGGTTAAGTATAGTCTCTCCTCATAGTCGCTCATTGTTTGCATGGTTAAAGTGTTTGTCGTATTCGGAACGCCGTGTATATACAAAGGAGGCTCCGCCTATTTGGGGAGTGAATTTGTATATGTGGCGGGTCTGGTGCGCACCGGAGGCGAGGTTCATTTAAGAAAACAAAAATGGATACGTTTTTCGCTCTTCTAGAACCTCCGGGGCGTGACAGATTATATTGTATCAGAGAAAACGACTTTAACCATAGTGATCAGTGACCAACATCCACAGAGTGTAATACCACAAGTAACTAACCAATTCGATAACCAAGGTGTAGGTGTGTAATGTACGAACGTTAGTGCGGGGAAAAAGGTATAGAGTCCCAGTGTTTGTAGGTCAAGGTGCTAGACCAATTAAGTCTAGGACTAACTTGGTTTCTTTGTATGCACGGTTAATAGCCCGAAACCGCTCCTCAATCGATGGTGCAGAAGAGGATACGACGGTTCTGGCAACAGTGGAGAATCGGCTACTCCAACAACGGTTACGCATTATGGCTGAGCGCTTTCCCTTTTGTTAGGAAAGACGAACCCCACACGGCTCACCTTCACAAGGATGGTCTACATAGCGACACTATTCGGGTAATACCGACGGTGGGTTTACCCGCTTACCAAGAAGTGATCGACAGGACTACTGTGGTAGGGCGGAAAGTGGCCGTTCCACGCACCCGGCAGAAGGATCATGAGCCTGCCGGGGGCCGAGAATGACCTCAGCCATAACCCGGGAATGACTTTCCCAACGGGAGTCGACCACCCTAGTATACGAAGACGCCGCGAGGAACCTGAAGCTCATCAGACAAGGGAACCGATCCATCAAGGAGTATCAACGAGAATTCATAAGGCTGGGCAATTATGTTCCCTTTGTCATAAGGGATGAAGCTCACAAAGCCCGCCTCTTCGTAGACGGATTGCGGAGCAATATTTTCGAAGTTGTGCAAGCAGAGGATCTTCACACCTTCCAGAGAGTGGTGGATAGGGCCACCATAGTGGGGCGCGGATTCGCGGTGACGCGCGCCCGACGAGAGGACTCGGAGTACAGCAAGGATAAGAAACAACCCCCAGCCCTTCTCCGGAGGGGAATTTTCTAGCGGGGACCGGCCTTACCTCATCTGCAGAGGAGCTCCCCGGGCGATTATTCGGAAGCACGACCATTGCTTCTGAGGTGACAAACTAGGACAGTTCCGTTTTAACTGCCCTGAACCCGGGAACAATATTTCAGAGTCGCGACACGGATGAGGGGTCTTATGCGACGACACGACAAAGGACGCACTACCCAAGGGAAGTAGTAGCAGGAAAGACCCCTTACGAAGAGTAATGTTGGTCTTGACCCCAGGAGGACCCTTAGAAGCAAACACTTTGTGCCTTCCTGCCCAATAAGGTTGTGAAGACTTAGTTGTCTTTAGTGTTGGCTATTTATTTATGGGTTAAATAGGTCCAACTTCTTGCCACGAGACAATTGGACTAATAAGTTGAGTTGGGTGAGCCCAATAGGTTGAGTGGGGCTGCGCTCCACAACAGGCCTAACGGCAAGAGACCCAACAATAGACCCAACGACCGGGTGGGTTGAGTCCGGTCGAGGTCTGTGGCGCTGTGTATGTACGCTTTAAGTGAATCTGTTGCGTACCTCTAAAATCTCGAGCTTTTGGGGTTGATGGTTAGCGCCCACGATCCGACATTTGTGACTTAGTGGTGTCACTACTAAGAGAATTTGAGGGGATACTCGGAAGGGATGGGCTTACCGAGTAACAGGTGCTAGTCGATTGCGAGAAACCGAGCGTGCCATCGTGGGGCACACCCGTTCTATTCGTACGGAAGAAGGACGGGAGACTACGATTGTACATCGACAATCGGGGAATGGATAAGGTCATAGTAATGGACAATACCCTCGCCTCGGATGGAGGACCTATTCGACCAACTACCAGGAGCGACGGCGTCTTCAAAGATTGATCTGCTGTCCGGCTATCGCCAGGTTGGAGTCCGGAGAGATGACATACCGAAACAGTTCCTTCGAACTCGGTATGGTCATTACGAGTTTACGATTATACCGTTTGGACTCATTGTCGCTCCAGCGGTGTTCATGAAAGTGATGAACAGGATCATGGAACCTTTCTTAGACCAGTTTGTAGTGGTCTTTATAGATGACATCCCGATCTACGCTCGCACAGACAAAGAGCACGAGGAACACTTGCGAGTGATCCTCTAGACCCTCCGGTAGCAGAAAGTGTATGCCAAACTCAAAAGGGGTGAGTTCTGGCTCCGCGAGGTAGACTTGTTGGGACACATAGTCTCAGTGTCGGGAATAGTGGAGGACCCGAGGAAGATAGGATCCGTGACCGACTGGGCTCGGCCAACGACGAGGGCAGAAATCCGAAGCTTTCTAGGACTGGCGGGGTACTACAGACGTTTCGAGGAAGACTTCTCAAAGATAGCCGCTCCCGTGAATCGACTAACCCGGAAAGGGGAGAAATTCGTCTGGTCAACCCAATACCAGAAGAGCTTCGAGGAACTTAAAGACAGACTCACACGGGCACCGGTACTCACAGTGTCGCAGCCCGGTGAGGACTACGAGATCTTTTGTGATGCATCTCGAAGCGATCTTGAAAGCGTATTGATGCAACAAGGGAAGGTCATAGCTTACGCATCAAGACAGCCCAAGGATTACGAGCAGAACTATCCTACACACGACTTGGAACTTGCAGCAGTAGTGTTTGCCTTGGAGCTCTGGAGACATTATCTCTACGGGGCGCACTGTAACGTGTTTTTCGATCACCAGAGCCTCAAATACCTGTTTACATAGAAGGAACTAAACTTACGGCAAAGGCGATGGTTGGAACTACTAAAGGACTACGAATTGTCCATCCACTACCACCCCGGGAAGGCAAATGTGGTGGCCGACGCCTTGAGCCGGAAGGGACAGACGGGGGGAAACGGCATTGAGCACCCTTACCCAACAAGATCGTCTAATTACAGAATTCTCGCAATTGAGACTGGAGGTAGTGCCAGCAGGTGCAGTTGGGAAACATCTGTCCTTGGTGCTGAAACCTACGCTGAACGAAAGGGTCATGGAAGGCCAAACAACGGACACGCAACTACTACTGGAGCGGGACAGAATACCCTCGAAGCAAAGTGGGGATTTTACGATTGGCACGGATAATGCAATAAGGTTCCGGGGACAAGTTGGCGTGCCCGACGTGCCAGAATTGAGGAAAGAAATTCTGACGGAAGCGCATAATGCACCCTATATTGCGCATCCGGGGGATACAAAAATGTACAGAGACCTGAGGCAGACCTTTTGGTGGCCCAAATGGAAGAGTTATGTGGCGCAATTCGTGGCACGATGTTCGGTGTACCAACAGGTGAAAGCGGAACATCAGCGACCGGCGGGAAAACTACAACCATTGCCCAAACCGGAGTGGAAATGGGAATGGCTTACTATGGACTTCGTAACCGGTTTTCCGCGATCGCAACAAGAACATGACGCGATATGGCTCATTGTGGACCGTCTGACGAAATCGTCCCACTTCCTACCGATTCACACGACGTGGAACGGAGATCGGCGGGCCCAGACCTATAACGACGAGGTGGTGAGACTGCATGGAATACCGTCATCGATAACTTCTGATAGGGACACGCGCTTCATGTCGAACTTTTGGCGGAGTCTGCAGCAGGCACTGGGGACCAAGCTGCAGTTTAGCACGGCATTTCACCCACAGACAGACGGGCAATCGGAACGAGTGATCCAGATTCTCGAAGATATGCTTCGAGCTTGTGTGCTAGACCTGGGGGAGGGATGGTCGCGTTACCTACCCCTCGTGGAATTTGCCTACAATAATAGCTATCAAGCTAGTACTCAGATGGCCCCGTACGAAGCCTTGTACGGACGCCTGTGTCGATCGCCTATCTGCTGGGACGACTTAGGGGAGCGGAAGCTCTTGGGGCCAGACCTCGTAGAGGAAACGGAAGCAAAGGTGCGCCTCATCAGGCAGCGGTTGTTGACCGCCCAGAGCCGGCAGAAAAGTTACGCGGACCAAAGGCGACGGGAATTGGAATTTACGGTAGGGGATCATGTGTTGCTACGCGTGTCACCGTCTAAGGGGACAAGACGGTTCGGCATACGAGGGAAGTTGAGCCCACAGTATGTGGGACCGTTCGAGATTTTAGAGCGCGTGGGCCCGGTGGCTTACCGGTTGGCCTTACCGCCAAATCTTGAACGGGTGCATAACGTTTTCCACGTTTCGATGCTCCGGAGGTACTTATCCGACCCGTCGCACGTCCTCAACGCCTCGGCCGTTGAACTGCGGGAGGTTTTGAGCTTTGAGGAAATGCCGATACGGATCTTGGCAAGAGAAGAAAAAGGAACTTCGTAAACGGACGATCCCCTACGTAAAGGTGCAATGGAGTAACCACGAGGAGCGCGAGGCGACGTGGGAACTTGAGACGAAAATGAGGGAGTGTTTCCTTGAGTTATTTAGCGAGGGTTGAGGTTAAGTTTCGGGGACGAAACTTCTTTTAAGGGGTGTGTGGTGTAATATCACAGTTTTCTTGTAACGTTTTGCCCTCCTGCTAATAAAGCTCAAGTTATGGGAAACTAAATTAATGGGTTACTAAAGTTGATGATCTTGAGGTGCGGGTATTTTTCTGTGATAGAGCTCGAAAAAATGGTGAACAGCGGTGCGACCGGATTCTGATTTACGGATCCCCCAGAACGGGGTTCTTGAGGATCGCGGTAACCGTAATGTGCATCAAAATCCGTGTAAGTGATCATGCACGCTTTTTGAGGAGATAAGGGATTATCTCTTGGGAATTATCTTAAAGGAATTATCTTTAAGAAATTATCTTTAAGAAATTATCTCTAGGGAATTATCTTAAAGGAATTATCTGTAAGGAATTATCTTTAAGAATTATCTCTAAGGAATTATCTCCAATGATTAATTAAATAATTAATTAGAGATTGAAATCCGACGTATGGATTCTCCGGAATAGGGTTTTGAGGATCGCGGTAACCGTAGTGTGCATCGGAATCCGTGCAAAAGATCGGGCACGCTTTTCGAAGAGATAAGGAATTATCTCCTATAACTTAATAATTATTAATTAATTATTAATATCCGGATGTGGGTTTAATATACGTACAAATTAACCCTAACCGGAGAGAAAAGAGAAAAGAAAAAGGAAACCCTAACTGGAGAGAAAAGAGAGAAAAAGAGAAAAGAAAAAGGAAACCCTAACCGAAGAGAAAAGAGCGAAAAAGAAAAGGAAAAGGAAACCCTAACCGGAGAGAAAAGAGAGAAAAGAAAGGAAAAAGGAGAAAGCGGAGAGACCCGATCGCCCCGATCGACGTGCCGGGAGGCCGGGGAACGAGGCGCCATCATCTACAGGGAGCGGATCCGGATCCCCAGCGCCGCGAAGGACAGGATCGGATCATCGTTCCCGATGGATTGAGGTTAGTACCGTTGTTCGTACGTTTACGTCGTTATTGGGTTTAGTGTTTTGGGTCTTTCGCCGTTTTTGTTGCGTTTATCGCCGCCGCCGCCGCGGAAACCCTAGGGCATCGCCGCCGCGGCCGCACAGCACGCGGAACGTGCGCACCGCGCGAGGCTAGTGCCCGCGCGGACGAGCCGTTCGCGCCGCGCGGGGTTGGCGCCCGCGCGGCCAACGCACACGCCGCGCGGCGCTAGTGCCCGCGCGGTGGCACTGCTGTGCCGTGCGGGACTGGTGCCCGCGCGGCGGCACCGCTGTGCCACGCGGGGCTGGTGCCCGCGCGGCCAACGCGCGCGCCGCGCTGGGCAAATGCCCGCGCGGCGGCGCTGCTGTGCCGCGCGGCCAACGCGCGCGCCGCGCAGGGCAAGCGCCCGTGCGGCGGCGCTGCTGTGCCGTGCGGCCAACGCGCGCGCCGGGCGGGGCAAATGCCCGCGCGGCGGCGCTACTGTGCGCGCGGCGGCGCTACTGTGCGCGCGGGGCAAGCGCCCGCGCGGCGGCGCTACTTTGCCGCGCGACCAACGCCCGCGCCGCGCGGGGCAAGCGCCCTCGCGGCGTCGCTGCTGTGCCGCACGCTCACGCTGCGCGGCGGCGCCGCGGTGCCGCGCGGGGCTGGCGCCCGCGCGGCCAACGTGCGCGCCGCGCTGGGCTAGGGCCCGCGCGGCGGCACCGCTGCGCCGCGTGGGGCTGGTGCCCGCGTAGCCAGCGCGCGCGCGTGCCGCGCGAGGCCGGAGCCCGCACGGGCGCATCAATTTCGCCGCATGGGGCTGGTGCCCCGTGGCCGCCGCTTGCGCCGCGCGGGGCCGGTGCCCGCGCGGCTGCACCGCATGCGGCGCCTGTGCCGCATGAAGGGCCGTTTCGTCACCACTGTCGTCGCCGCCGCCATCGCGTGTCTTTAGTCTTTTTGGTTGCGCTTTCGGAGTCGTGTTTCCTTATGAGAGATGTATCTTACCTGTTATGCCCTTTGGGGACTTTCTTTTAGGTCCGGGTGTCGTCCGAAGGCGCGGATCGATCGTCGGAGTTTTGGTCGACGCAATGTGAGGTGGATACTTTTGATTAATTTCGGTGCAGGGTCGTTCCTGAGTATTTCGTTTGATAAAGTAGATAGTTTTGGTAAAAGTGACTAACCCCATTGCATGTAAATCCCATATTTTATTCTCGTTGAGGCAGCTGCGGTCGCAGGATGGTTTTATTATTCTGATCAAAGCGGCTGAGGTCGCAACATGTTTACACTCATATTGCTTACACTCACACCGGCGGCTTAGCCACCGCACAGGGTGTATTTTTCCGGAAAGATGGTAAGTTGTTTTACCCGTGTACCCCACAATGAGAGGTTAGTGGGGACCCCTCAAGGAGAGGCGACTGCTTGTGGTGACCCGGATCTTTGCAGGGCTTCTACAGTGTCACCAGCAGCTTCTGGAAGCCTACGTGGCTTGTCGGCGGTGTTCGCGCGCCTATTTGGACACAAGAGATGGACCCTGTGAGCTTTGGTTGGCTGTATTGGCCTTCGGCTGCTTTTGCCGAATTTTAGGAAAGGATTTTGGCCAAACAGAGGGTGGATTTGGGTTCGGTGCGGAAAAACGCTTGGAAATGGCTTTTTGTTTGCTTAATTCTGAGTCCGGATACCCAAAAGCGGGCTCCCGGAAGTTTTGGCAGTTTTTGGGGTTTGCGGGAGCCTCCGGCAAATTATAGGTTTGGAATTTGGCAAAATGGACGTCGTTTTTGGAATCAGCGCGCGAAAACGGTCAAGATGGGCTATTTACTTGATGTTTTTGGGCTGCGGTTACTGTTCATCGCCGGAACAGTGTTTCCGGCGATCGCCGGCGGCGGTTGGCGGCGGCGGGCAGCGGCGGAAGGCGGCGGAGGGCGCTCGGGCAGGCGGCGCGCGGCCGCGGGCAGGCGCACAGGGGCGCGGGCAGGCGCGCGGGGGCGCGGTCAGGTGCGCGGTCCACGCGGCCGTCGTGCACCCGAGGAAGGGACACGTGGCAGGTTTTCACTGGTCGGTGTTGTGGTCTGGGTTCACGGAGCAGGCCGGTGGTGCACGGTAGACCGGGTGGACACGTGGCGGGAGGTAGTTGGTCCGGTGTTGTGCTCCCGGTCCACGCAATCGGTGGAGTCGTTGACCGGGGCAGGTGGCCGTACGGCGGGGCAGGTGGCCGTACGGGCCCGGGTCAGCCGCGACGTGCGCGGTCCACGGCGCGACGTGCGCGGTGCACGGGTGGCCGGGCCACGTGTCGCGTCGCCATTGGCGGCGCAGGTGCACCGGGTGCAGTGGGGCCCGGGTGTTAGCGGACTGGGCTGTGTGGTGGACCGGGCCGCACTGTGCGCGCCCGAATCTTGGCGGGCCGGGCCGCACTGTGCGCGCCCGAATCCTGCGGGCTGGGCCGGGCCGCACTGTGCGCGCCCGGAACTTGGGACACATTGGGTATTTCTCCAAATGTTTTTCTCAGCCTATAAATAGGCAGCCCGAGCCCTCTTCTTTGGCTTTTTCCTCTCAGCCCAAGCTTGATCTCCCCGAGCTCCCTTCTTGGAAGATTTTCATCTTCAAGTGCTTGATCTTCCTGCCAAGTTCTAGGATTTTTGGAGGCTCGAATCCCGAGGTTCCCCATTTTACGGCGCGGCGCGACGTTGCATTCCTGGGTTCTTCTTCGGCGCAGCGACAGTGTTTTGGCTCCCCTGGGCTACTCCGAGATCATTTTGCTGTGATTCTTGCGCCAGTAGACTCCTAAGAGGTAGGACTTCATCTTTCGTTTTGGTCGCGCTTTCTCTTTTCGAGGTTTTGGCACGGATCCCGAGGCAAACAGTGACCCCATTTTCTGTGTGGACTTCCTTGACAGCAGCGGGGTATTTTGGCCATATCTTTGTGCACGAGCATCTGACGGAAACGAGCTTATACAACTTTTTCATCTACGGATCGCAAGGAACGCGCTCGTATTTTTATTGGATTTTTCTGAGATTTCATCAGAGGTGAGAATCACTGTTTCTCTGTGTACAGTGCTACAGTCTTTTGTGCTGAAATCTTTTGAGTGTACCACCTTGCCGAATTTTTATCTTGACTTACCGAACTCGGATTTGGGCGTGCAAGGTACCGTTGCGAAGCTATCGACGCGAGGATCGCTGTGGTATTTTTCTTGGAATTTTCTGGGCACTTTCTGCAGGTGATAATTTAACAGTTTCGGGACTGTTGTTGTATGGGGATTATAAGAGTTATATTTGGGAGCCTTAGTGTAATTAGTGAGCTTTGTATTGTGCCAGGAGAGTTACGGGTGTGCTGAACTTGTGGGAGCAAGGATTTGGAGTTTTGGTATTTCTTGCTGTACGGATCCGGACAGTTAGCACTTCAGGTGGGTGGTTGTTGTACTCCTCTCCTTTGGTATGCCCACTAGGAACATCAGAGTGTTCCCTCATTGTTGAGGCCCAAAGTATTATTAGTAACCTTGCATGCTCTAGGAAATTAATTATTGGTTGATCGATCTTTGATAAATTGTTATTTGATCCTTGTGGAAATTGTGGACTGCATGTTAGGGTTAAAATAATAGTTGAGGATTATAAAATTGCTAACTATTCTATGAGACTGTCACTTTAGCTTATGTCACTCTGAACTGATTACTCTTGGAAAGTGGACAACATATTGAGACAATGCATGAGTAAACGGGTCACTTAAATATTGACATCTTTTATTGCTACACTATCTTTTGGGACTTGACTTAGGAGAAACCATGCATTTATTCTTTTCTTCTCCTATTATCGATAGACTTGCGGCATAGTCGCTCAGGTTCGAGCGTGTGTTGGACAGTGTAGCCAGGTATTGGGGATTTGGGACAGGTTGGGCTTTTGACAGGGTGTTGCGGCGACCACAGGATCTTGGGTGGTTGACCGGGTTGTTACTGTTGCATCAGATTGGGGGTTTTGGGGATCGGGCTTTCTTTAGTGGATGGAGTTTTCCACTTTGATCATAGTCATGATCCAGTCCTGCTATTATGAGACAGTGGTTACAGAGATGCTTGTTACAGTGATTTCCTCACTCGTGTGGGTCGCTCCCCTCGAGTGCCACTCCGGAGTGTGCGACCGGACGGTTCGATGCCGGTCTATTATTACTTTCGAGCTTGATCGGACGGGCCGATGCCGATCTGTTACTTACGTTGGGGACATGACCGTATCAGGCAGTAGTCGGTCAGTATCCCCACAGATGAGATTAGCAGGCAGTGCCAGTGTCCACTGGCGTTAGATTGGGTCGTTTTGACAGGCTTCTTGATACCGATGCATACTTTTCCCATACTTATTAGTTTATCATGTAGAGGCATATTAGGGGTAGCACTTCTTCAG
This sequence comes from Tillandsia leiboldiana, assembly GCA_029204045.2. Lineage (NCBI taxonomy): Eukaryota > Viridiplantae > Streptophyta > Magnoliopsida > Poales > Bromeliaceae > Tillandsia > Tillandsia leiboldiana. The sequence goes on from CM055060.1 coordinate 25,634,447, forward strand.
TTGTCATTCATAGCTTCACCCCCCTTCTCTTCTTCCCCTTTTGCCTCTGATTACCTGGTGGGCATATTTGAGCTGAGGCTTTACCCACTAGGGGAGGCTACTGTTTATAGTAGTACTTACCCCCATTGTCTTTTCTTGTTCTTTCTTCCCCATGTGTTTGCAGAGTCCCCTGCGGGAGTTGCTGGGCCGTCAGCAACTGATCGAGGTAAGCGGGTTGCAGACTAGATAGAGAGCCATCCGAGGGTTGTAGCATGTAGCTGGGGCTTTTGGGGTACCTGGTCTTCTCAGACAGCTTTTGTTTATTTCTTTTTGGGTCTGGCTTCTGCCAGCTGTTTGTATATTTAGTGGTGAGCTGGGAGAGACATCTGTATTTTTATTCCACTGTTGTACTATTTTACTTCCAGCTTCTGTCTGAGATACAGTAGTTTTAGTTTAGCTCTGTTTATCATGCTCTTTTATTATTATTTCTTATCTGAGCAGGTTACCGACGCTTCGTGTATGTGGGAAATACCGCATGCACGGCGGATCTGTAGACGGGCCCGGGTTCTGGTTTACACCCGGGGCGTGACAGATTAAGTTGGTATCAGAGCTTAGGGATAGGTCAGTTGGGACTTAGGAAACCCTAGGCTTTTGGACAGACCCTAGGATGATAGGGCGTGAGTGGACGTGACATTATGCGAAAGTCGGTGATTTTTGTAGTTTACTCTTCCTGTGAGGAAAGAGGGATCGACATATCTTATTTCTGTTGGACAGTTATGTTGGCTGCAGGACAACATAACGTTACAGAAATAGGGGGATGTCTTTGACTTTCGCCAGATTGGGTCGTGTGGGGATTTGTTTCTGATTTGTGGTTTCTTGTTACAGGATGTCGCCCCGGCGTCGTTTTCCCGCCGAGGGTACCCCCACTCCCCCTGTGGAGCCTAGACTGGCGGTATCCGCCGAGTTGGGGGAACTGCGGGCCTTAGTGACCCATTTGGTGGCGAGGAGCTTTCGACAGGATCAGCGCTTGGAGCAACTATTGGCTCGGAGGAGTGATCCGGCAGTCGGGGTGAGGGCCAGGGCTCCAGAGCAGCAGTTTGAAAGGAAACGCCCAGCCCCGGATGTTGATGGACAGGCCAGTTCTCGGAGACGGCCGCGGCTTCGCAGCAAGTGTATTTTCTGTAGAGGGCAAGCATCCATCAGATACCCTGCGATCTTAGGCACGTCGTTGTTTTAAGTGTGGGCAGCCGGGCCACATCCGAGCTACTTGCCCCTTCCCGACCTCTGTAGCACCTTCTTCGGCGTCGGCCCCTAGCGCATCCCAGCAGAGGTCGCGGTCACGACATCAGAGGCGACAGCAGGCAGCTGAGGCAGCCCCAGCAGGCTGTCGGTGCATCTTTTGCGGGGACCCACATCCCGCCGGTACTTGTGAGCTGAGGTGGGGTCGCTGTTTTATGTGTGGACAGCCTGGGCACTTGCGAGCGACGTGCCCTGCAGGATAGCTGCAGCACCCACTTCAGCGTTTGTTCCTACTACTTCCCAACTACGACCGGGAACTCCACCGACGGATCTCCAGGTAGACCGATCTTCGCCGCCCTGCTTATCTGGTGAGAGACGGCCGTTGTCGAGCGGCCAGGATTGCCTAGCACAGATGGAGGATTCTACTGTCGCCGACCGAGTTGTGGCAGGTATGTTTTATTTCTGGCGGTAGGATTCGTATCTTAATTACTTGCAGGAGCATCCATTTCTTTCATTAGTCGAGCAGTTGCATCCCTGCATGGTTTAGAGATAGAGCCTGGTCGCATGCATTAGAGTGCGATTCCTGATTACGTTTTGCATGTCGAGGAGTATTGTGTGGCTTGCCCAGTGCAGATGGGACCTTAGATATTGCTTGCAGACTTCTTGTCTTGCAGCAGCTCCAGGATTTCGACTGGTTGTTAGGGATGGATTAGCTGTCACGGTATTCCGCCTCTATCAACTGCCGAGAGAGGGACGGTGACTCTCTCCGCAGCCAGGACAGGAGGAGTTATCTCAGAGGTTGCCAGAGCACGCTATTCGCAGCGACCATTTCCTCGGCGAGGGCTAGGAGGATGTTGAGCAGATGTTGTACTGCCTTTTTGGCCACGGTTGTGGAGGTGCCTACGGCGGCACTGGGACTCGAGGATATCCCTATTGTCCGAGAGTTCCCAGATGTGTTTCCCCCAGAGCTGACGACGATGCCGCCGGAGAGGGAGATTGAGTTCGTGATTGATGTGGTCCCTGGGACTGCACCAATCTCAAAGGCACCCTATAGGATGGCGCCAGCCGAGTTAAGGGAGTTGAAAGCCCAGCTTCAGGATCTTTTGGATAGGGGCTTCGTCCGACCCAGTGTTTCTCCGTGGGGAGCGCCTGTGTGTTTTTGTTAAGAAGAAGGATGGGTCACTTCGATTGTGCGTGGATTATAGGGAATTGAACAAAGTGACCATCCGGAACAAGTATCCCCTCCCCAGGATAGATGATTTGTTTGATCAGTTACAGGGAGCATCTGTGTTCTCGAAGATTGATCTGCAGTCCGGTTACCACCAGCTTAGGGTGAGGGCCGAGGACATCTCCAAGACGGCTTTCAGATCGCGGTACGGGCATTATGAGTTCACGGTGATGCCTTTTGGGCTGACTAATGCCCCTGCCGCATTCATGGACTTGATGAACAGGATTTTTCAGCCGTTTTTGGATCGGTTTGTGGTGGTGTTCATTGGATATTTTGATCTACTCCCGGAATGATCTGGAGCACGAGGAGCACTTGAGGACCGTGCTACAGCTTCTGCAAGCTGTATGCTAAGTTCAAAAAGTGCGAGTTTTGGCTCCGGGAGGTTGCCTTTCTGGGTCATGTGGTTTCAGCTGATGGAGTGGCGGTGGATCCGGCCGAGGTGGATGCTATTAGAGATTGGCCGAGGCCGACGACTATCACCGAGGTGCGGAGCTTTCTTGGATTGGCGGGCTACTATCGGCGCTTTGTGGAAGGCTTTGCGAAGCTTTCCTCTCCCCTCACTCGTCTGACCAGAAAAGGGGTTAAGTTTGTTTGGAGCGAGACTTGCCAGAGCTATTTTGAGGAGCTGAAGCAGAGGTTGATGACCGCTCCAATCCTTGCCCTCCCAGTTATGGGGGAAGGATTTGTGATCTACAGTGATGCCTCACATAGTGGTCTGGGGTGTGTGTTGATGCGGCATGGTAGGGTAATTGCCTATGCTTCGCGGCAATTAAAGACTATGAGAAAAATTACCCTACTCATGATCTGGAGTTGGCAGTGGTGGTGTTTGCTCTGAAGCTGTGGCGGCATTATCTGTATGGAGAGCATTGCGAGATATATACTGATCACAAGAGCTTGAAATATCTGTTCACCCTAAAGGAGCTGAATTTGAGGCAACGCCGGTGGTTGGAGTTGTTAAAGGATTACGATCTGAGTATCCTTTACCATCCCGGCAAGGCCAATGTCGTGGCAGATGTTTTGAGTAGGAGGACGAGTCTGAGCTTATTGATCTCGCAGCAGGCGCCGTTGGTCGAGCGAGCAGTGAGCGGTTACAGTTGGAGGTAGTATTCCCTGGGGTCTCTGCTAGACTCATGTCTATGGTCTTGCAGCCCACTCTGTTGGAGGGATCAGGGACACTCAGAGTGAGGACCCCCACTTGATGAGGATCAGGACGCAGCTTCAGGAGGATCAGACAGGGGATTTTTCTGTGGATAGCTCGGGAATACTGCGGTACAGAACCGAGTGTGTGTGCCTATGGATCAGGAGATTAGAGATCAGATTTTGGGGGAGGCCCATTTTACACCTTATACCATCCATCCTGGAGGTACTAAGATGTATAAGGACCTCAAGGCACAGTTTTGGTGGCCCGGGATGAAGCGGGACATTGGGAGATTCGTAGCTCATTGTTTAACTTGCCAGCAAGTGAAAGCAGAGCATCGCGTTCCTGCTGGTAAGTTGCAGAGTCTTCCAATTCCCGAGTGGAAATGGGACCACGTCACTATGGATTTCGTCGCTGGATTGCCGAGGGCGCAGAGCGGGGCTGATGCGATCTGGGTTTTGTTGACAGACTCACCAAGTCGGCGCACTTCTTACCGGTTCAGATGACCTGGTCACCGAGCGTTTGGCACAGTTATATCTGGATGAGATAGTGAGGCTTCACGGCATACCTGCTTCGATTGTGTCAGATCGAGACCCGAGATTCGTAGCACGTTTTTGGGGGAGTGTGCATTCCGCATTGGGGACTCAGCTCCGGTTTAGCACCGCTTTCCACCCACAGACTGATGGACAGTCAGAACGCACCATACAGACCCTTGAGGATATGCTGAGAGCGTGCGTTATGGATTTTGGAGGAGGGTGGTACCGGCACTTGTCTTTGGTTGAGTTCGCGTACAACAACAGCTATCAGGCGAGCATCCAGATGGCTCCGTTTGAAGCGTTGTATGGACGCAAGTGTCGGTCTCCCTTATATTGGAGTGACGTGGGTGAGAGGAGGACTTTGGGACCGGATTTACTTTTGGAGGCAGAGAAAAAGTCAGGATTATTCGCCGGCATCTTGGAGCAGCCCAGAGTCGTCAGAAGAGCTACGCCGATACTCGACGGCGAGACCTGGAGTTTCAGGTTGGTGATCATGTCTTCTTGAAGGTCTCGCCCTCGAAAAGGGTCCGGAGATTTGGAGTACGGGGAAAGCTCAGTCCCCGCTTTAATGGACCCTTTGAGGTACTTGACAGAGTTGGTCCTGTGGCATACAGGTTGCTTTACCCCCGCGCCTGGCCGGAGTTCATGATGTCTTCCATGTCTCAGCTCTGAGGAGATATGTCTTTGACCCGTCGCACGTGATTGACTTCCCTTTGTTGGAGATCGGCGAGGACTTGGTCTACGAGGAGCGCCCCTTGCGAATTCTTGCTCGTGAGGTGAGGGAATTGCGCAATCGGGCCATTTTCGTATGTGAAGATCCTGTGGAGCAATCACGAGGAGCGAGAGGCCACTTGGGAGCTGGAGACAGAGATGAGAGATGCCTACCCTTTTCTGTTCAAGACTTCTGGTTGAGGTACGCCTGCCCTGCACTATTTTTGTTTCGAGGACGAAACTTTCTTTTAGTGGGGGAGGATGTGTGACCCGGATCTTTGCAGGGCTTCTACAGTGTCACCAGCAGCTTCTGGAAGCCTACTGGGCTTGTCGGCGGGTGTATCGCGCGCCTATTTGGACACAAGAGATGGACCCTGTGAGCTTTGGTTGGCTGTTTGGCCTTGGCTGCTTTTGCCGAATTTTAGAAAGGATTTGGCCAAACAGAGGGTGGATTTGGTTTCGGTGCGGAAAAACGCTTGGAAATGGCTTTTTGTTTCTTGCTTAATTCTGAGTCCGGATCCGTCATACCCAAGCGGGCTCCCGGAAGTTTTGCAGTTTTTGGGTTTGCGGGAGCCTCCGGCAAATTATAGGTTTGGAATTTTGCAAAATGGACGTCGTTTTG
>CM055060.1:25639999-25696046 GCA_029204045.2 Tillandsia leiboldiana
TACTGCCTTTTGGCCACGGTTGTGGAGTGCCACGGCGGCACTGGGGACTCGAGGATATCCCTATTGTCCGATATTCCCAGATGTTTTTCCCCCAGAGCTGACGACGATGTCCGGCCGGAGAGGGAGATTGAGTTCGTGATGATGTGGTCCCGTTGGACTGCACCAATCTGGCAAGGGTGCACCTCTATAGATGGCGCCAGCCTAGTTTAAGGGAGTTGATGAGCCCAGCTTCATGATCTTTTGGATAGTGGGCTTCGTCCGACCCATTGTTCTGCCGTGGGAGCGCCACTTGTGTGTTTGTTAGATAAGAAGATGGGTCACTTCTGATTTGTAGCGTGGATTATAGGGAATTGAACAAGGTGACCATCCGTAAACAAGTATCCCCTCCCCCAGATAGATGATTGTTTGATCAGTTACAGGGGACAGCCATCTGTGTTATTCTCGAAGATTTGATCTGAAGTCCGGTTACCACCAGCTTAGGGTGAGGTCCGAGGAATCTCAAGACGGCTTTCAGATCGCGGTAGCGGGCATTATGACAGCTCCACGTTGATGCCTTTTGGGCTGACTACTGCCCCTGCCGGGCATTCATGGCTTTTAATGCACAGGATTTTTCCCAGCCGTTTTTGGATCGGTTTGTGTGGTGTTTCATGATAGATCTTTGATCTACTCCCGAATGATCTGGAGCACGAGGAGCACTTGAGGACCGTGCTACAGCTTCTGCAAGCTGTATGCTAAGTTCAAAAGTGCGAGTTTTGCTCCGGGAGGTTGCCTTTGCTGGGTCAGGTGGTTTCCAGCTGATGGAGTGGCGGTGGATCCGCGGCCGAGGTGGATGCTATTAGAGATGGGCCGAGTCCGAGACTATCACCGAGGTGCGGAGCTTTCTTGGATTGGCGGGCTACTATCGGCCGCTTTGTGGAGGCTTTGCGAAGCTTTCCTCTCCCCTCACTCGTCTACCAGAAAAGGGTTTAAGTTTGTTTGGAGCGAGACTTGCCAGAGCTATTTTGAGGATCTGAAGCAGAGGTTGATGACCGCTCCAATCCTTGGCCCTCCCAGTTATGGTGAAGGATTTGTGATCTACAGTAATCCTCACATAGTGGTCTGGGGTGTGTGTTGATGCGGCATGGTAGGTAATTGCCTATGCTTCGCGGACAATTAAAGGACTGATGCGAAAATTCCCCCTACTCATGATCGAACTGGATTTTGGCAGTGGTGTGGGTGTTTGCTCTGAAGCTGTGGCGGCATTACTGTATGGAGAGCATTGCGAGATATATACTGATCACAAGAGCTTGAAATATCTGTTCACCCTAAGGAGCTGAATTTGAGGTCAACGCCGGTGGTTGGGAGTTGTTAAAGGATGACGATCTAGTATCCTTTACCATCCCGGCAAGGCCAATGTCGTGGCAGATGTTTTGAGTAGGAGGACGAGTCTGAGCTTATTGATCTCGCAGCAGGCGCCGTTGGTCGAGCAGATGAGGCGGTTACAGTTGGAGGTAGTATCCCTGGGTCTCTGCTGACTCATGTCTATGGTCTTGCAGCCCACTCTGTTGGAGAGGATCAGGGACACTCAGAGTGAGGACCCCCCTTGATGAGGATAGGACGCAGCTTCAGGAGGATCAGACAGGGAGGATTTTTTCTGTGGATAGCTCGGAGATACGGCGGTACAGGAACCGAGCGCGTGTGCCCTATGGATAGGAGATTTAGAGATCAGATTTGGGGGAGGGCCCATTTTACACCTTATACCATCCATCCTGGATGTACTAAATGTATAAGGACCTCAAGGCACAGTTTTGGTGGCCCGGGATGAAGCGGGACATTGGGAGATTCGTAGCTCATTGTTTAACTTGCCAGCAAGTGAAGCAGAGCATCGCGTTCCTAGCTGGTAAGTTTGCAGAGTCTTCCAATTCCCGAGTGGAAATGGGACCACGTCACTATGGATTTCGTCGCTGCGATTGCCGATGGGCGCAGGAGGCGGGGCTGATGCGATCTGGTTTTGTTGACCAGGACTCACCAAGTCGGCGCACTTCTTTACCGGTCAGAATGGACCTGGTAAACGGAGCCGTTTGGCACAGTTATATCTGGGATGAGATAGTGAGGCTTCACGGCATACCTGCTTCCGACTGTTGTCTAGATCGGACCCGAGATTCGTAGCACGTTTTTGGGGGGAGGTGTGCATTCCGCATTGGGGACTCAGCTCCGGTTTAGCACCGCCCCTTTTCCACCCACAGACTTGATGGACAGGTCAGACACGCACCATACAGACCCTTGAGGATATGCGTGAAGAGCGTGCGTTATGGATTTTGTGGAGGAGGGTGGTACCGGCACTTGTCTTTGGTTGATGTTCGCCGTACAACAACAGGCTAGCAGGCGAGCATCCAGATGCTCCGTTTTGAAGCGTGTATGGACGCAAGTGTCGGGCTCCCTGATATTGGAGTGACGATGGGTGAGAGGAGGACTTGGGACCGGATTTACTTTTTGGAGGCAGATGGACAAAGTCAGGATTATTCGCCGGCATTTGGAGCAGCCAAGAGTGTCCGTCAGAAGAAGCTACGCCGATACTCGACCTCTGGCCGAAGACCTGGAGTTTCAGGTTGGTGATCATGTCTCTTGAAGGTCTCGCCCTCGAGAAGGGTCCGGAGATTTGGAGTACGGGGAAGCTCAGTCCCCGCTTTAATGGACCCTTTGAGGTACTTGACAGAGTTGGTCCTGTGGCATACAGGTTGCTTTACCCCCGCGCCTGGCCGGAGTTCATGATGTCTTCCATGTCTCAGCTCTGAGGAGATATGTCTTTGACCCGTCGCACGTGATTGACTTCCCTTTGTTGGAGATCGACGAGGACTTGGTCTACGAGGAGCGCCCCTTGCGAATTCTTGCTCGTGAGGTGAAGGGAATTGCGCAATCGGGCCATTTTCGTATGTGAAGATCCTGTGGAGCAATCACTAGGAGCGAGAGGCCACTTGGGAGCTGGAGACAGAGATGAGAGATGCCTACCCTTTTCTGTTCAAGACTTCTGGTTGAGGTACGCCTGCCCTGCACTATTTTTGTTTCGAGGACGAAACTTTCTTTTAGTGGGGAGGATGTGGTGACCGGATCTTTGCAGGGCTTCTTACAGTGTCACCAGCAGCTTCTGGAAGCCTACGTGGCTTGTCGGCGGTGTTCGCGCGCCTATTTGGACACAAGAGATGGACCCTGTGAGCTTTGGTTGGCTGTATTGGCCTTCGGCTTGCTTTTTGCCGAATTTTAGGAAAGGATTTTGGCCAAACAGAGGGTGGATTTGGGTTCGGTGCGGAAAAACGCTTGGAATGGCTTTTGTTTGCTTAATTCTGAGTCCGGATACCCAAAAGCGGGCTCCCGGAAGTTTTGACAGTTTTTGGGGTTTGCGGGAGCCTCCGGCAAATTATAGGTTTGGAATTTGGCAAAATGGACGTCGTTTTTGGAATCAGCGCGCGAAAACGGTCAAGATGGGCTATTTACTTGATGTTTTTGGGCTGCGGTTACTGTTCATCGCCGGAACAGTGTTTCCGGCGATCGCCGGCGGCGGTTGGCGGCGGCGGGCAGCGGCGGAAGGCGGCGGAGGGCGCTCGGGCAGGCGGCGCGCGGCCGCGGGCAGGCGCACAGGGGCGCGGGCAGGCGCGCGGGGGCGCGGTCAGGTGCGCGGTCCACGCGGCCGTCGTGCACCCGAGGAAGGGACACGTGGCAGGTTTTCACTGGTCGGTGTTGTGGTCTGGGTTCACGGAGCAGGCCGGTGGTGCACGGTAGACCGGGTGGACACGTGGCGGGAGGTAGTTGGTCCGGTGTTGTGCTCCCGGTCCACGCAATCGGTGGAGTCGTTGACCGGGGCAGGTGGCCGTACGGCGGGGCAGGTGGCCGTACGGGCCCGGGTCAGCCGCGACGTGCGCGGTCCACGGCGCGACGTGCGCGGTGCACGGGTGGCCGGGCCACGTGTCGCGTCGCCATTGGCGGGCGCAGGTGCACCGGGTGCAGTGGGGCCCGGGGTGTTAGCGGACTGGGCTGTGTGGTGGACCGGGCCGCACTGTGCGCGCCCGAATCTTGGCGGGCCGGGCCGCACTGTGCGCGCCCGGAACTTGGGACACATTGGGTATTTCTCCAAATGTTTTTCTCAGCCTATAAATAGGCAGCCCGAGCCCTCTTCTTTGGCTTTTTCCTCTCAGCCCAAGCTTGATCTCCCCCGAGCTCCCTTCTTGGAAGATTTTCATCTTCAAGTGCTTGATCTTCCTGCCAAGTTCTAGGATTTTTGGAGGCTCGAATCCCGAGGTTCCCCATTTTACGGCGCGGCGCGACGTTGCATTCCTGGGTTCTTCTTCGGCGCAGCGACAGTGTTTTGGCTCCCCTGGGCTACTCCGAGATCATTTTGCTGTGATTCTTGCGCCAGTAGACTCCTAAGAGGTAGGACTTCATCTTTCGTTTTGGTCGCGCTTTCTCTTTTCGAGGTTTTGGCACGGATCCCGAGGCAAACAGTGACCCCATTTTCTGTGTGGACTTCCTTGACAGCAGCGGGGTATTTTGGCCATATCTTTGTGCACGAGCATCTGACGGAAACGAGCTTATACAACTTTTTCATCTACGGATCGCAAGGAACGCGCTCGTATTTTTATTGGATTTTTCTGAGATTTCATCAGAGGTGAGAATCACTGTTTCTCTGTGTACAGTGCTACAGTCTTTTGTGCTGAAATCTTTTGAGTGTACCACCTTGCCGAATTTTTATCTTGACTTACCGAACTCGGATTTGGGCGTGCAAGGTACCGTTGCGAAGCTATCGACGCGAGGATCGCTGTGGTATTTTTCTTGGAATTTTCTGGGCAATTTCTGCAGGTGATAATTTAACAGTTTCGGGACTGTTGTTGTATGGGGATTATAAGAGTTATATTTGGGAGCCTTAGTGTAATTAGTGAGCTTTGTATTGTGCCAGGAGAGTTACGGGTGTGCTGAACTTGTGGGAGCAAGGATTTGGAGTTTTGGTATTTTCTTGCTGTACGGATCCGGACAGTTAGCACTTCAGGTGGGTGGTTGTTGTACTCCTCTCCTTTGGTATGCCCACTAGGAACATCAGAGTGTTCCCTCATTGTTGAGGCCCAAAGTATTATTAGTAACCTTGCATGCTCTAGGAAATTAATTATTGGTTGATCGATCTTTGATAAATTGTTATTTGATCCTTGTGGAAATTGTTGGACTGCATGTTTAGGGTTAAAATAATAGTTGAGGATTATAAAATTGCTAACTATTCTATGAGACTGTCACTTTAGCTTATGTCACTCTGAACTGATTACTCTTGGAAAGTGGACAACATATTGAGACAATGCATGATTAAACGGGTCACTTAAATATTGACATCTTTTATTGCTACACTATCTTTTGGGACTTGACTTAGGAGAAACCATGCATTTATTCTTTTCTTCTCCTATTATCGATAGACTTGCGGCATAGTCGCTCAGGTTCGAGCGTGTGTTGGACAGTGTAGCCAGGTATTGGGGATTTGGGACAGGTTGGGCTTTTGACAGGGTGTTGCGGCGACCACGGATCTTGGGTGGTTGACCGGGTTGTTACTGTTGCATCAGATTGGGGGTTTTGGGGATCGGGCTTTCTTTAGTGGATGGAGTTTTCCACTTTGATCATAGTCATGATCCAGTCCTGCTATTATGAGACAGTGGTTACAGAGATGCTTGTTACAGTGATTTCCTCACTCGTGTGGGTCGCTCCCCTCGAGTGCCACTCCGGAGTGTGCGACCGGACGGTTCGATGCCGGTCTATTATTACTTTCGAGCTTGATCGGACGGGCCGATGCCGATCTGTTACTTACGTTGGGGACATGACCGTATCAGGCAGTAGTCGGTCAGTATCCCCACAGATGAGATTAGCAGGCAGTGCCAGTGTCCACTGGCGTTAGATTGGGTCGTTTTGACAGGCTTCTTGATACCGATGCATACTTTTCCATACTTATTAGTTTATCATGTAGAGGCATATTAGGGGTAGCACTTCTTCAGTTGTCATTCATAGCTTCACCCCCCTTTCTCTTCTTCCCCTTTTGCCTCTGATTACCTGGTGGGCATATTTGAGCTGAGGCTTTACCCACTAGGGGAGGCTACTGTTTATAGTAGTACTTACCCCCATTGTCTTTTCTTGTTTCTTTCTTCCCCTTGTTTTGCAGAGTCCCCTGCGGGAGTTGCTGGGCCGTCAGCAACTGATCGAGGTAAGCGGGTTGCAGACTAGATAGAGAGCCATCCGAGGGTTGTAGCATGTAGCTGGGGCTTTTGGGTACCTGGTCTTCTCAGACAGCTTTTGTTTATTTCTTTTTGGGTCTGGCTTCTGCCAACTGTTTGTATATTTAGTGGTGAGCTGGGAGAGACATCTGTATTTTTATTCCACTGTTGTACTATTTTACTTCCAGCTTCTGTCTGAGATACAGTAGTTTTAGTTTAGCTCTGTTTATCATGCTCTTTTATTATTATTTCTTATCTGAGCAGGTTACCGACGCTTCGTGTATGTGGGAAATACCGCATGCACGGCGGATCTGTAGACGGGCCCGGGTTCTGGTTTACACCCGGGGCGTGACACTGCTACTTGGGCAGTGGAGGGGTTGGAGGCACCAAGAAAATGAGTACGGTATTCTGGGGTTGGAGCCTAGCTTGTTTCGGTATTCTGGGGTTGGTGCCCAGCTTGTTTTGTGATAGGGATTTAGCGATATATGAGGGGGAAGTAAATGCTCCGGTGTATCGGTTTGTCTTTTCAGTTATTGCATTTACTGTTTATATCTACTTTATCAGTCACTGACTACCCACACTGTGACAGGTCCGAGCAGGGGTGGGAACCGGGACGACGGTGAGGCAACTGTTAGAGGACGCTAGCCCTTGAGGCTATTAAACTCTACAGTTATGGTTATCTTTTATTGTGTATTGGTTAGTCTAGCTGTGTTTACTTGTGCGTGGTTTCTTGTGGATGTTGAAATGAGGATTCCGTGTAGAATTATATTCTCTTATCTGCGAATGTAAGATGTGTAATTGCGGCTCGTTTTAAAGTACAAACATGGTTTCAAAAGCATTTTCAAACCAAGTGTCGTGTAGGCACTGATTTCAAAACCGTGGATTTATCCTTTTAAGTAATGTGGCCGCTTAAAAGAGTTTGCGAATATATTTTGGAAAACCGGGTGTCGAGTGGACACCGACTTTCAAACCTATGGGTTTATGGTGTAGTTTCAATATGATAAATGTGACTGTATGGTTAAGTATAGTCTCTCCTCATAGTCGCTCATTGTTTGCATGGTTAAAGTGTTTGTCGTATTCGGAACGCCATGCATATACAAAGGAGGCTCCGCCTATTTGGGGAGTGAATTTGTATATGTGGCGGGTCTGGTGCGCACCGGAGGCGAGGTTTATTTAAGAAAAAAAAATGGATACGTTTTCCGCTCTTCTAGAACCTCCGGGGCGTGACAATATGTGGATGGATGTATGTGGGTATCAGGTATTGCGGATCCATGACTTTCAATAAACGCAAGCATCTATTGTTAATTACCCCCATGTGATTGGGGCACCTTCGATTAAGAGACCTTTGCGGGGAGGATAGAATAAATCGTATCCTAATGATTGACCAAATCCTACGTATATGTGTTAGGATTTAGCTGGATTTGAAATTGACTTGATCCCGATTATATGTGTTGAGAACTAGTCGATATTAAACTCTAAGTATATGTGTTAGAGTTTAATTGGGTTTAATTGGCTCTAAATATATGTATTAGAGTCCAATTATATTTGATTCCATATTTGGCGTATGTTCCAAAGTGGAGACATGACCAAACCCCAAGGATATGTATTGAGGTGGGTCGGATTTGATGCTACTCGAAAGTAGGAGGTGGCTAAGTCCTATATGTATTAGGATTGGCCGAGTTTGATATGTTTTTCACTCTAGTTATATGTGCTAGAGTGAGAATTTGACTAAACCCTAAGTATATGTATTAGGATTCATCAAATTTGATTCAACTTTCGCTCTAAGTATGTGTGTTAGAGCAAAAGGTTGACTAACCCTAAGTATATGTATTAGGATTAGTTGGGTTGATTTGGTTTCTACTCTAGATATATGTGCTGGAGTAAAAAGTTAACTACACCCTAAGTATGTGTATTAGGGTTAGTCGGGTTGATTTGAATGAACTCTAAGTATATGTATTAGAGCTCGATCGAATTGGATTTGGCTAAATTCTAAGTATATGGTTTAGAGTCTAGTCGGTTTGGATGTAGTTTTGCCTTAATTATATGTGTTAAGGCGATGAGATTGAATGGGTTTTGGATTTTTTTTTTTTTTTTTTTATTTGTGGATCAAATAGGTTTTGGGTTTTTGTTTTATTTGTGGATCAAATGGGTTTTGGGTTTTTTATTTGTGGACTCGGCTTATGTTATATATGGACTGGATTTGGGGCAGTATGTGGACTAAGCCTATGTCATATGTGGATTGGATTCAGTGCCCATATATGGACTGGGCGCGTTATTTATTAGGCCTCTTAGACTTAGACTCCAAGTTGATTAGACCCCATTTGAATCTTGTTTGAAATCGACTCTGGATTCAAAGAAATTTCTTTTTGTTTCGATATCCCCTTTTATTTTATTTGGGGTCCGAAGAAATTTTTTATTTTTTTTTGGGGTCCGAAGAAATCCCCGTTATTTTATTTTGATTTGGGATCCGAAGAAAATCCCTTATTTTTGGGGTCCGAAGAAATCCCCATTACTTTATTTTGATTTGGGATCCGAAGAAATCCCTTATTTTTAAGATAATTTGGGATCCGAAGAATTCCCTTTTATCTTATAATTTGATTTGGGATGAGAAGAAATCCCTTTTTGACTGAGCCTAAATCCGGATGTCCGAAGAAATCACCCGAACCGATTTTATTATATTTCTTTTTATTTTTTTTTATTTTGAACCTATGTTCGGATGTCCGAAGAAATCATCCGAACCGGTTTGAATGAGCCTAAAGTTAAGGTGTCCGAAGAAATCACCCGAACCGGCTTTATTATTTTTTTCTTTCTTTTTTTTTTATTGAACCTAAGTCCGGATGTCCGAAGAAATCATCCGAACCGGTTTGGAACGAGCCAAAAGTTAGGTTGTCCGAAGAAATCACCTGAACCGGCTTTATTAAATTTCCTTTTATTTTGATTGAACCTAAATTCGGATGTCCAAAGAAATCATCCGAACCGGTTTGAATGAGCCTAAAGTTGAGGTGTCCGAAGAAATCACCCGAACCGGCTTTATTTTTCTTTTCCTTTTTTTTTATTGAATAAGTTCGGATGTCCGAAGAAAATCCGAACCGGTTTTGGAATGAGCCTAAAGTTAGGGCGTCCGAAGAAAACCAAACCGGCTTTATTAAATTTTCTTTTCCTTTTTTTTATTTAACCTAAGTTCGGATGTCCGAAGAAAATCTGAACCGGTTTTGGAGTGAGCCTAAAGTTAGGGCGTCCGAAGAAAACCCGAACCGGCTTTATTAAATTTCCTTTTCCTTTTTTTTTTTTATTTAACCTAAGTTCGGATGTCCGAAGAAATCATCCGAACCGGTTTTGGAATGAGCCTAAAGTTAGGGCGTCCGAAGAAAACCCGAACCGGCTTTATTAAATTTTCTTTTCCTTTTTTTTTATTTAACCTAAGTTCGGATGTCCGAAGAAAATCCGAACCGGTTTTGGAATGAGCCTAAAGTTAGGGCGTCCGAAGAAAACCCGAACCGGCTTTATTAAATTTCCTTTTCCTCTTTTTTATTTAACCTAAGTTCGGATGTTCGAAGAAAATCCGAACCGGTTTTGGGATGAGCCTCAAGTTAGGGTGTCCGAAGAAAACCCGAACCGACTTTATTAAATTTTCTTTTTTTTTTTATTTAACCTAAGTTCGGATGTCCGAAGAAAATCCGAACCGGTTTTGGGATGAGCCTAAAGTTAGGGAGTCCGAAGAAAAACCCGAACCGGCTTTATTAAATTTCCTTTTCTTTTTTTTTTTTATTTAACCTAAGTTCGGATGTCCGAAGAAATCATCCGAACCGGTTTTGGGATGAGCCTAAAGTTAGGGCGTCCGAAGAAAAAACCGAACCGGCTTTATTTAATTTTTTTTTTTTTATTTAACCTAAGTTCGGATGTCCAAAAAAATCATCCGAACCGATTTTGGGATGAGCCTAAAGTTAGGGCGTCCGAAGAAAAACCCGAACTGGCTTTATTTAAATTTTTTTTTTTTTTATTTAACCTAAGTTCGGATGTTCGAAGAAATCGTCCGAACCGGTTTTGGAATTAACCTAAAGTTAGGGCGTCCGAAGAAAAACCCGAACCGGCTTTATTTAATTTTTTTTCCTTTTTTTTTTCTTACCTGAGAGAGTACGCCTGAGAAGATATGATACGAGACGATAAGGTGGCGGGGAAGTCGAAGCTGTAATTGGAGCTGTACGATGTGGTGAGGAAGTCGAAGCTGTAATTTGGGAATTGGGATCGTACGGCATATTAGAGAATTGGGGAGGTTTTTTTTTTTTTGTGGAATATTGAGTTGTGGGAATATACGATATGTGGTGGAATTTGGGGGGAAGTTGTTTTTTTTTTTGCGATGGGCTTGTGTTGTTCTCCTTCAGACCAAAAATCTCCTCCTTTTTTATTCTTTCTATTTTCTCTATTTATAGTGTTGGGTCACCTCTATAATAAGGATCTAAATAGGGAAAAAAACACCTAGAGGGGGGGTGAATAGGTGTAAATGATAAACACTCAAAAATCTTTGCGTAATAAAAACCCAATGCGGAAATGAAAGTAACACGCAAGATTTTTACGTGGAAAACTCCAAAACCAGGAGTAAAAAATCACGGGACCGATAACATGGTGAAATCAACTAAGATTATAACACGTACAAAGGTGATATAACGCACTCACAGACGACTCATCCTTTTTTCATACGCTCCGAGTTGATCTTCTCCGCTCGCTCCGCAACGCGCCTCGAATCCACGATTTGCGTCCAACGCCGAATCCACGGCGTCCAACGTCGAGTCCACGACGTCTGACCGAATCCACGGTCTTCACCCAGTAGTACGTCTCGAATCCACGAACGTACCTCGCTCCGAATCCACGAGAGCGGTAGCACCTTGAATCCACAAGGCCACGCGAGTCCACGCGCCGATTTGGAAAAATCGTTGTTTTTGGGTGGTGATAATCTGCCGAATACTTAGATCAAAGATAGATCGGAAATACCATCTAAGTATTCATTAATTTGATTCTACTCAAATTCTGAGTATAAAAACCTAGAATCAAATTAATTAATATAGATGAAGAAACATAGAATTAATCTAGTTATTTCCTTTCTTCTCTATATGTGGATTAATAAGTTCATCTCCGTTAATTTTTCTCATTCATTTCCCAGAGATAAAACTTATTTTTGGATTCCGTTGGATTACCCTAAAAAATGAATCGTAGGGTTTATTTATAGGTTAGAAACCATTGGAAGATGATAAGAATTAAAAACTAACCTTATCTGGAATTTTTTCAGGACGACGGTCCGGAATGGAATACTGCGGTCCGGAGTGTCGTAGCTAAACAGACTATTTCCAGAAAAACACACGTTCGGGGTCCGGACTGAAGATCCACGGTCCGGACTGTTCATGCAGTTTCTGCAAAATCCACGTTCGGGGTCCGGACTGAACCGATGTGTTCCGGACTGAATTTGCGCATGAACTACCCTATGTTCGGGGTCCGGACTGTAGTTACCTGTTCCGGATCCTGAACATATAACATGTCCAGTTTTTTATTTTTATGCGATTAAAAATCCATCCAAGTGTTTCTACACTATAAGAAGTATTCGGATCACCAAAATTATTTAGTTAAACGTACCTGATCCTTTTGAATTCTTCTTACTTGAGATTGAGGTATATGATCCAAACTTCTTCATCTTCAATCTTCAAGACTTAACCATTTCCGAAAGTTGCAAACTAAGAACTAAAATCACCGGCTCTTTGGAACAGCACCGGGAACAGCCAGAGATATTTGGCATCACAAATTGATCACCGCAATTTCTTGAATTGCATGTTTAACGCCGAATCGCCGTTAAATCGACGATTTTGCCGATTTACGGTTCGATATTCGAATCTCGCTCAACGAAAGCCGTTGGATCTCTAACGAAAGGTTTAGAGACCACGTGCACGCTGTCTACAGTAGCCTACCAGGCTACAATTACCAATTGACCCATAAGGTTTTACCAAATTGCATAAAAGCATACAATTTCATGCCTTTTTCACTTGCATTTAATTTTGGAGTGCTATTTTAACAAACCGACACCACCAGCAGGTGGACCTCGACTTGGTGGACACCGTGCTCACCATTCGGTAGCAGCACGAAACCCGAGTAAAACTTCGGGCCAATAATTTTAATACATAAAGGCTCAAAATGCCACTCTTAATACCTACACTCGACCAAACCCAATTTTAGGGTGAGCATCATGCTCAGTGGGTCGAAAGGACTTAGAGGCTCACCAACCAGGTGCCGCGGGGAAACCGGAAACATCGCCGGAGCAATATGGCTCAAATTCAAGTTAAAAGAGTTTGGTTTGCAAGATCTCTCCATCTACCCAGTCAATTGCTGAAGTAGAGTGAGCATCAAGCTCAGGAGGTTGAAAGGAGTCGAATTCTCAATTGCTGGATGATCAACAACTAGCCTGAAACAATTTGGGCTCTCTCGGGCATTTCCCCGAACACCCGGTGTGCAACTTAGCACACAACACAACCTTGAAGGCAACAATGGTGGATCTCTATACAACGGCTCTGGGTCTCATGCACAAGCACCTGTAGGTGCATCTCGACTCTAAGAAGCTCGCTGGGCTCATGGCCGGCGGCGAGACACGGCAGCGGCGGCGGCGGAGCAAGCTCGGCCGGAGCAAGCACTAACAATGGTGACCTACACCCGAGCTGCATGGGTCTCATGTAAAGGCCTCCTTGGGTCCCTCTCCACCAAAGGAAGACAACTGGAGCCTTGGCCGGCGACGAGGAGCGGCGCCGGCGCCGAAGCAAGGTGCTCGGCCGGAGCAAGGTTAGCCCAAAACTAGGGCTCGGATCTGCGAAGCGCACCCTAATCTAAATGCCCTAAAACTTCATGGGAAGGTTCCACAGGCCCTACAGAAAATTTCCACCATTTTGGTTCGGAGTTTGAGCCATCGGTTGCGGCAAACAGCCACGGCGGAGCATTCATGCCTTCCGGCGGGTGCAACTTCCCCGCCGGCAACCGGAAACATCCCCGACGTTGGGGTTCGGCTGGGAGGTTCACCAAGAGGTGATGGAGATGCGCAGGGTGTCTAGGTAGCAATAAAAACAAAGAAGAGGGAGAGCTTACCTTGCCGGATCCGAGGAAGAAGAAGGTGGTCTTCCCGGCGTCCCGCGGCCACGACAGTGCACAGGGCCACCCCGGCTTGTCCTCTGAATATAGGAAATGACTGCAGAGAGGCTTGGCCACAAGTCTCGGGGCTTGGGTGCTTCTCTTCTCCCACAAACCGAGGATCAAGAAAGCTCCTTGATTCCTTTTTGCTTTTCCGGCGACCAGGGGTGGTGGCCGGCGGCGTAGTAGCTCGGGATGGGTAGCAGAGGGATCGTGGGAGTCGTGGGGTGGAGGCTACGGTTACAACAAGGAAGCGACTAGGGTTCTCTCCCCCGGATGCCCTAGGTGCTAAACTTAATATTGCAATAATATGCAATTAAGTCCCTCAACTTGCATCCCTTTAAGCTCAGTCCATTACGGTAGAACAAGAACACAAAGAAGCCCCTCATCTACAAGTTTGGTGCAATTTGACACATAAAATATAGGGCTTTTCGCAAAATATAGCGAATTTTCACATAATTCACGCTTTTCGAGACAACCGGGTTGTCAAACTAAAAAACAGACACCACCACGACGTCCGGCTCGATGAAACCTATTAGGTAGCAATTTTGGTTCGCTAAAATTGAGCTTCATAATTTTTTTAAAATCCATCTTATACTGTAAATTATACAGTTCGGCACGCTTTACGATGCTTTAGGCTCGTCAAATGTAAATTTCGTCAGTGCCACAGCGCTCAGAACGACGATGCCATTCAAATCGACTACCTGGATCGTCATATTCGGACTCCAGACGGTCGATCGGTCATCGTTGACCGGCGAGAGAATTAAATCGGGGGCTACTATTCATTGATACTATTCACTTAAGTCGCGGGTCCCGCCCGCTTCTTCGCTAATTTTTGGACGATCCGACCATCAGATCGAGAACATATGAATATCAATCTTTCTTGTTTCGACGAGACGGACACAATAGTGATCTCGAATTTTTGAGATCAGGCTCCGATCAAAAGTCGATCTTCTAGGGTCCAACTTCCCCTATAAATTACCCATTTAAATAATCCAAAAAATTATTTGAACCTAAATATTGGGTTTCAAAAATCATGGTTACTACATCACCCACCACTTATAGGAAGTTTCGTCCCCGAAACTTAAACTTAACTAAACCACTATTAAGCCTCTAACAGGTTCGCAGTAGTGACAATCAGTCACAAAATATCGACAACTGTCAGGCTACTCATTTAGACCCAATCTGATACTCCCCATTACAGGGCAGAGTATTTCCTCAGTTCTTTCGACAGTACGTTGTCTGCAGCCAACGTGCTTACCAAAAGAAAAGCGAAATACCATAAATCTGTCGCCAACATCTAGTTGGGGACACAACTCCCATCAGAAGGTATATCACATACCTCCCAACACAATCTCAGTGCTAATGGCATAGCCTTTATCAAGGATTACTACCACCTCGTGGTCATAAATACCACCCTGACTAACTCACAGGAGAGTCTACGTCGGTCCACAAAATCTGTGCAAATGGTGGGGCCAATTTGAATCCATCCCAAAACAGGGTTACCATCGGGCCCATAGGCCACTGAATTATGACACAGGGACAATGAAGGATCAACAACTTGTTCAACCTCTGGGCAAACTGTGGGGCTGGTGCAATAATAGCAGTCATCAGCTGCTGTGCCATCTGCTGGACTAACCCAGCAAAATGCGGTGAACTGATCTTCTAACTGCTGTCAAAAATCCGAGCCCTCAGGCTCCACTGATATATCAAACCCATGGCTCGTACCACAATCGCAGCTAACACTGCACCTACCATGACCACTAAGCCCAGAACGCGCGCTAATACTGCACTTAACCGCAACAACAAGATTAGGAAACGACTCATTAGTGTGAAATACACCTGAGCTCCTAACAATTAGATAAATACCCCGCGCTCTCACGTCATAAGTCATCCTAGGGTTCAATCCTAACCAGATCCTAACCAATTTGTCCTAGGTACCGTGTACCTTTTTCTCTGATACCATTTAATCTGTCACGCCCTGAGTTCGAAAAACAGCCTCTTAAATTATTATTATTATTTTTTTTTTTTCATAAATCAGAGTTTGAAAACAGCCAGGGCGCGACAGACCGCCACATTTATAGAAAATTCTCAATTCCCCATTGGAATTGAGCCTTTTCTATACATGCACGGCTAAGCTTTTGTAACAACATCGGAGTAACTAAACTACGTATATCTAAACAACTAAATTACAATAGGTTACGATTACAACTCTTTTACATAATTTGCGGAAAGTAAATATACTGGTGACATAGGGTCGGTACTATCGCAACAGCCTCACCAACGTGTCCCGACATCCCAACACCCAAACGACCTGAAAAACAGTCACCCACGGGGTGTGAGATATATCGACAGTGTATCCCAGTGGGCACGACGAGCCGAGAAATAGCTAATCGTACCTACTGGACACAATAATCTGCGGATAGTAATAGATCAATAGGTAACAGCTGATATATGAAACAAAACTGGCAGGAAGCATAATCATGATACTGAACATAATGAGTACCAAAATACAGGACTATAGCATACTGAAATACGATATAATGAACTATGCCTCAATAATGGAACCAGATACCCAATCAGTAAAATAAAGCAATGGTACTGATAGATGATGCTAATCAAGCTGTAACTGACAAGTCAAGCTATAACTGCCAAATCTGATTGTCCTATAACTCTCAATCCACAAGAGATACTATTGAGGGCAAATATGATAATTCACAAGTATCGGTGCTATAAAAGAAAGGTACCAATAATCTGTGCCAGTCATACTAGATGAATGTATCATAATCATAATGCTGTGCATATACGGGTACAGAAACATCAGAATCAATCATGGTGATAATCAAATATAACAGAGCAGAAGTAGGTACTGAAATAAGCATGCTAGAACATGGAAGTATAAAAGCTATGCATCAATCACAAGAATATCAAGTACCCAATCAATGCCACTATTGGTCACGAGGACCTCAGGCTCATGCCACTGATCCGCACCCCATCCGCTGACATAACCCTGCACTCACAGATGCAATCGGGGGCTCACGGGTCCTTCCTCTAGACCACTTTACCGGTAAAGAACACTATGACGGTGGCCAAACCGTCAGTGTACGTGAAGTACAGCAGTGCGTGGTGATCATAATGCTATGCTCAAGCTCGCGGTCTAATGACCGGGTAGTCGGCAACAAGCCGAGATCCCAATAGGGAATCAACTATCTGTATACATCGATCAAAGGTCTATCATGCATATCTAAATATAAAGGCAAATATCTCTGGATATAAATGCAGAATATAACCAATGGCAGGAATCAACAGGCATGATCAGACCATGAGAATCTACTGTACTAAGTAACTGACAAACATGTATACAGGATATATCCAGGGAGATCAATGTCTATCATGTAAGAACATATGGCATATAGGCGAAATCATCAGGACTAAATCAAGAACAAGTGTCCGACTGGACTAAAGCAACCAGAGGGCCGAAAAGATAAAGCCCGGACCGAAGATAACCCACCTCAATGTAGATGATCACGGTGGCTGCTGGATGGCTCGCAAGCTGGCGGCTGACTGCTGGGACCTGAATCATATGCACAGGTCAGAAAATAGACTCTCACACATACCCAACCCACTGACACACTGTGTGCAGACAAGCTAAACGAGGAACTTCGCTGAAGTCCCGGGATCTTCCGAAATTTCCGGAAATCCGCCGATAGATCCACTATGACCCAATCTGTGCTGAATAGTAACCAAAACTCACGAAACTTCATGTGCTGCCCAAGAATGTCTAACTTAAGACATTTAGGCCCTAACACCAGACTCTGGGTAATCCTGTGCACCGGCAGTATCATAACCACTGAAACACTTTCGGGAAGCCTATTTTGGCTCCGGAAGTTGCAAACTAAGAACTAAAATCACTGGCTCTTTGGAACAGCAATGGGAACAGCCAGAGATATTTGGCAACACAAATTGATCACCGCAATTTCTTGAATTGCGTGTTTAACGCCGAATCGCCGTTAAATCGACGATTTTGCCGATTTACGGTTCGATATCCGAATCCCGCTCAACGAAAGCCGTTGGATCTCTAACGAAAGGTTTAGAGACCACGTGCACGCTGTCTACAGTAGCCTACCAGGCCACAATTACCAATTGACCCATAAGGTTTTACCAAATTGCATAAAAGCATACAATTTCATGCCTTTTTCACTTGCATTTAATTTTGGAGTGCTATTTTAACAAACCGACACCACCAGCAGGTGGACCTCGACTTGGTGGACACCGTGCTCACCATTCGGTAGCAGCACGAAACCCGAGTAAAACTTCGGGCCAACAATTTTAATACATAAAGGCTCAAAATGCCACTCTTAATACCTACACTCGACCAAACCCAATTTTATGGTGAGCATCATGCTCAGTGGGTCGAAAGGACTTAGAGGCTCACCAACCAGGTGCCGCGGGGAAACCGGAAACATCGCCGGAGCAATATGGCTCAAATTCAAGTTAAAAGAGTTCGGTTTGCAAGATCTCTCCATCTACCCAGTCAATTGCTGAAGTAGAGTGAGCATCAAGCTCAGGAGGTTGAAAGGAGTCGAATTCTCACTTGCTGGATGATCAACAACTAGCCTGAAACAATTTGGGCTCTCTCGGGCATTTCCCCGAACACCCGGTGTGCAACTTAGCACACAACACAACCTTGAAGGCAACAATGGTGGATCTCTATACAATGGCTCTGGGTCTCATGCACAAGCACCTGTAGGTGCATCTCTGTCACGCCCCGGGGTCGAAACTGCGACCCGGGCTCGCCAACAGATCCGCCACCTATGCCAAAGTCCGCATAGGCGAAGCGTCCTACCTGCAAAACAAGTGCTACAGCTTACAGATATCAGAGCTATAAGATAAAACTGCTGTATAACTAAAATCATCCACTGTACAACTGAAAATAATACAACAATGTCCATCTCCCAAAATGATAATCATACAATATCCTCATATATAAAGGTCGATACTCAACCGGGAGATACCTCCGATAAATACATCAGTGTACAGGCTCTCAATACATATCATATCCTCACTACATCAGTCTCCCAAAAGAGGAAATAAAACAACTAATCTACTGAAGCTCTCCTCTGAAGGGGTACCGCTACTCTCCAAACATGGGTAGGGATCTAGCTCGCGACTCCCTCGCCTCGATCAACAACCGCAGAATCAGCAACACCCGCTAAGACTCTGCAAAACAAAGGAGAGAAAGGAAAAAGAAGGGGGAAAACCCCCAGAGGGTGTGAGAACTACACCAAAGGAGGGAGTTCTCAGTGGGTACCACCGCCAGGACCGACGGTCTGCCCACCAAGTCCTCAAGAGACAAAAACTAACCAAAACCGTAAAGACTGATAAAAAGAAACTGGAGCCTCTCAACAGCTGTCTTGCCTCGATGCTTGCTATGCCTGCCATGCCTGCTATGCCTGCCATGCCTGCCTATGCTTGCCATGCCTGCTATGCCTGTTGTGCCTGCCAATGCCTGCCATGCCTGCCTACCTGCCATGCCTGCTTATGCCTGCTATGCCTGCCTATGCCTGCCATGCCAGCTCTGCCTGCCTATGCCTGCCTTGCCTGCCTATGCCTACTATGCCTGCCATGCCTGCCTGCCTGCCATGCCTGCCTATGTCTGCTATGCCTGCCTATGCCTGCCATGCCTGCTCTGCCTGCCTATGCCTGCCTATGCCTGCCATGCCTGCTCTGCCTGCCTATGCCTGCCATGCCTGCCTATGCTTGCCATGCCTGCTATGCCTGCTGTGCCTGCCTATGCCTGCCCTGCCTGCCTACCTGCCATGCCTGCCTAGGCCTGCTATGCCTGCCTATGCCTGCCATGCCAGCTCTGCCTGCCTATGCCTGCCTTGCCTGCCTATGCCTACTATGCCTGCCATGCCTGCCTGCCTGCCATGCCTGCCTATGCCTGCTATGCCTGCCTATGCCTGCCATGCCTGCTCTGCCTGCCTTACAACGGTCAACAACTCACAATGACCTTGGGACCACCGTACCCCCAAACGGTTCCCAACAACACTAGCACTGGTCCAAACACCGCCACTAGACTCCACTCGGTCCCCCTGACACGAGCGCAACTATAAAGCAAATGTCTGTAATAACCCCAATCTAATGCCACCAGTAGAACTGGTACTGCCTGCTGTGCCTGCCAAATCGGGTATGCCAGCCTACGCATAACACCGATAGGGGATGGGAGTCTCAAGGACTCGAGGTCTGAAAATCGCACACTCCGGAGTGGCACTCGAGGGGAGCGACCCACACGAGTAAAGTGCCTCAGTAACAAGTATCATGAATCAGCAGGACTGGATCATAACTTGGATCAAAGTGGGAAACTCTGTCCACTAGAGAAATCAGATACCCAATCTGGTGCATAAATAAATGTCCGGTCAACCGCCCAATATCCGCGGTTGCCGCAAAGCCCCACAACTAATCCAACCTGTCCCAGACACCAAGTCCCGACTACACTACCCAGAACCCCTGCTCGAACCTGAGCAACACAGACCACCTGACTAACAAAGAAGGAGAAAAGGATAACATGGTTTCTCCTAAGTCAAGTTCCGAAAGTAGTGCAGCAGTAAAAGATGGCCTAACTACATGTCCATGCACGCATGCTTTGTTCTCAGAAATAATAAAAGTGGGTGAAGCATATATTAGTAAAGCATGCTAAAACATTCCTACTATGGTATACCAATCTCACCCAAGTGGGCCATTCCTTGCTTACCTCTCGCTCATATCGGTTGTACATCAAATACGCCTGTTATCAATCATAGAGGGGTGATAACCCCACATGTGCACTTACATTCACCATGATATAAAAATCTTATACAGTTACTAAATTAAGCTTACCCACCTGAAGTGCTCAATCCAAGGCAAACCTGGAGTCGGTGAAGAGCGTGGCCACTTGCGCGCACAATCAGCTGAACCCATAACCACGGTACATGTCGCGCAAACCTCGGCTCCTAGCAGTGTTCCAAAAATACTCGCGAACCCTCCTAGGTACAACAAAAGGTCCAAGGTTACACTTTATGCTAAAATATCCAAGTATACACCATCTGCTGGAACCAGCCCTGAAGATGTGCAATTTTCACCTGCAGAACGGACTCAAAAAAATCCAACAAAAATATGGACGCGATCGTCGCGTCGATCCCTTCGAAACGAGTACCTGCACGCCAAAATCCGAGTCCCGGAGGCCGAGTTACAAATTCCACAACGCGGTGAGCGCGAAAGTCCACAACAAACACAACTGTAATACGCCGCACAGTAAAGGGGAAAGAAGTATACCTTGGGCGAATCTCAGCAAATTCCCCGAAAACACGACGGTAATACTTGTGACGCGTAGATCCAAAGAGTGTAAAGGCACGCCTCAATCCGAGCTCGTACAACAAGTTGCACGCAAAACGATGCACACCGCCGGAGTCCGCCCGCAAAACAGAGCACGGTGCCGAAACCCGTGCGCAAAACGGAGTCCGCACGCAAAATGGTGCACGGTGCCGAAACCCGCGCGCAAAACGGAGTCCGCACGCAAAACGGAGCACGGTGCTGAAACCCGCGCGTAAAACGGAGTCCGCACGCAAAACGGAGCAGTAAAAATACGGTCCCTAACACAGATAAGAATAAGGGGTCAATCCAATGTCCAAAAGGATGCTCCAAAACTGTGTCAAAAACACCGTAAAAATAAGTGCAGGACCTACCTCGACGCGTCGCGCCGCCCAACCGACCCGTTTGGAACACCTCGCGCGCTCCGCGAGGTCCACGGCGCACCGCCGCATCTCCCACAATCTCCTCCCTCAAACTCCCTCTCGCTCGGATGGAGAAGAAAGGAAAAGAGGTGAAAAAATGGGCTGCGGGGGAGAAAGAAGAAGAAGAAAAGAAAGAGGAGGGAGGAAAGTGGTCCACGGTGCACCGGTACACGGTGCACCCGCCGGTCCACAGCACCCAGCCGGGTGCACCCGGTCCAGGCATGCGGGCGCCATGCCACGTGGCCGCGCCCCCGCGCGCCACGCGGCACGCGGCAGTCACGCGCCACACGGGCGCGTGACACCCAGCGCCGCGCAGGCGCGGGACATGCCGCGCGCCACACGGGCGCGCGTCACCCTCGCCCACGCGGGCGCGAGTGGGGGCCCGCCACGTGGCGGCCCCCGCGCGTCTCCCGCGCAGGCGGGCGCGTTTCCCCAGCGCGCGAAGTGCGCCTGCCGCGCCTCGGGAAGCGTGCCGCCGCGCCACCCTCTGGATCCGCACCACGCCAACACCGATTTCCGTGCCGCGATGCCTCGTAAAACGCGCAACTCATCCGGGCTCCAAACCAAACAAGTAAATAGTCCATTCTCAACGATTTCGCGCGCTGAATCCAAAAACGATGTCCATTTCTCCAAATTCTCATCCAAAAATTTGCCGAAAGCCCCCGGATAGCCCACTTGATCCGATTTTCACGCCGGGTCCATTCCTAAAGTCCGATTTGCCAATTTCCAACTCTAAAAAATTTCCGAAGGCGACCGGAGAGGTAATTTTTTATCCAAACTTCGCCCGGAGTCCAAATTTGACATCTGCGTCGCGCGAAACCACTTCTAAACACTCGACGGGTCCTCCAATTCCCCACGGAATCTCCTTTTAAGCCCAATGTCTAACACTTGTGTCCAGATTGCGCACAATCACCACCGACGCACCACAAAGGCCTCCAGAAGCTGCTGGTCAACCAGTAATCTCGTCGTGGGGATCCAGGTCCTCACATCCTCCCCCACTAAAGAGAGTTTCGTCTCCGAAACTAGCTCAATTCCACCAAGAGTCACAAACACCAAGGATAAGTACTCAACATCATCATCTCCAGCTCCAAAGTCATCACTCACTCCCCGTGATTACTCCTCAACAACAATAACAGCAACATCCAGTACGGCATAGCCCGATTGCGCAATTCCCCCATCTCACGAGCCAGAATTCGCAACGGGCGTCCCTCGTACTCCAAACACTCATAAATCTCAAAGGGGCGAGTCAATCACAGGCGAGGGGTCCAAAAACATAACCTTTCGGAGCTGAGACATGAAACACAACAAGGGCTCCATCAAAAGTTGGGGGAAACAAGATAACCGCCAGTGCAACACGCACCCACACGATTAACCAATAAGGAAATGAGCCCTAACAAGGAGGGGTCCTCACTCGGTCACTCCCGAATCTTGATCATTCGAGTGAACTACTCAGCCGCGGTCTATCATCCAAAGGAACCCTTAGGGACACAACCACAAGCCATGTTTGCCCCAATAGTCCACACAGCGCCAGCTATGGAATTATCAAACTCATCCCCAGACAGCTTTCCTGCGCCAGGTATCCGCCATCACAGTGGCCCTGTCGGGGTAATCCAAAATGCTCAACAATAACCCAACGGTAATTCCACAGTCACTACAGGAGGCATCACTAAAACTCGCAGATATCTCTCCCAACACTGGAAATACTAGCATTGGCGCTGGTAGCAATCTCATCATCCGATTGCCAAGCTTTCCTGGCACTACCCAGTCCAAGAAACTCCTCACCTCGACAATAATTATCGATCTCGGCCAAATCCCAAGTGATATCCATATTGGCTGGATTCCACCGCCGCTCCTACGGCTCGAACAACGTGACCCAAGAAGGTATGCTTCTGGAGCTACAACTTGTACCTCAATAACTTGGCATACCACTTCATCCACACGGGCATGGTAGCACACCCACAAGTGCTCCTCGCGCTCCACATCGCTCTGGGAGTAAATCCAAATATCCCCGGAGGATCTTGTTACCAATCCAATCAAGTACAGCTGGAGTACAATTCCCTAAATCATAAGAGTGGCAGGGCATTAATCAATCCACTCGGCCTCACTGTGAGTTCGAGATGCCCTACCGTGTCCCGTACGCCATCTAGACAAGATCCTCGGCTGTCTGATTCTGAGTAGGTACTCGCATCATACAATAACTACCTGCATGTAGCTCCATCAAAAGGTCCTAGATACCACCCGGACCTGTCTACACTCGAACTATAAAAGGACCCTCATAGTCGTGCATCAACGACGAGGCATCACCACCGTGTACCAACGGCGTGGCATCAGGTCAAACAGACCCCTCGATCCACCAGATCCTGTAACTGCGCCATCAGCTCTCTCAGCTCTACAGGCGATATCCAATGAGGTGCTGTCGAGGGTGGCGCGGTTCCCCAAACCACGGCAAACACAATCTCTATCTCCCTAACCGGCGGCATCACAAACAGCTCAGGTGAAATCACACCCGGGATCTCGTGGGCAACAGAGATATCCTTGAATCCCGGTGCCACCAAAAGCACCTCACACACTGTCGCTACAACCTGTGTGCTCTTGTAATCTCAACCATCAAGCCCCCCTCTCGTCTGCCTCGCAGAAGGTCAAAGTCCTCTCTTTCTGCAGTATAACATCCTGTGGCACTGTACCAATCCAAATCCAAGCACTGGGTCGAAACACCGAACCGTCACAATTACCAATTAGCCTACCGGTACAACTCGCGGCCTCAGCTGCATTGGACGTGATCCACAAGCCTCCTCCACATGCACAACACAAGAATGAACCTATACCTCTAGTGCATGTGGTAACAAATCTGCCTTTAGTCCATGCAGGAATGCAACATGCTCTAACTCCGACTGCTGTGATGAAGTCACACCTGCGACCGTCGATCCACCACCGTGGCGCCCTACAACCGGGCGGCACAGGTTCATCCACTCGATGCAAGTGGTCGTCGCTCAATCTGCCTGAAGATCCGGGCTACCCTCATAGGGAGTACGACCTCTGCCTCTGCTCACACTGAGGCGACGAATAAGGTCCTCCGCAGAGAACAAATCCATGCTACCGCTGCGTCACTCTGATATAAATGCTGATGCTGCCATCGGGGTCCACCCGATCTCTGGCATCTCAGGAACCCGTCATCCTGGAAAGGAAATCAGAAGTGCCTCTGCCGGCCGATTTGTCCTCCATCACCCGGCGGCAAGCGCCAATATCCTGAACTCGCCTCTAGCGGCATATCCCTATCCAAAGGAACTGCAGCGCCACGCTCCATACACAATGCCTACTCCAACGAGGCGTCAAAACCTATAACGGAGGGACTGAATAAACTGAAAGGTATCCTGGCGCAATCCACTCCCAGCCGCATATCCTATGCGCCTCGTCCCTCGAACCTGGAGCGCGCAGTTCGACAACTGCCAAAACTCTCTAGCACAGGGAGGCTCTCAATTGATCACTCCATCACCACCAACCACGACTCTGCCTCCAAATGCTCCAACTTAATCTTACGAGTCGGGGTGGTTCATCTGCCAAATCTGGCTCAATAGATCGATCACGTCCCCTCAGCTCACCAGCTGTCAACTATCCACCCTGCCTCGGTGCCTCGGCACTGAACATTGGCACAGAGGGGGCTAAACACTCCATCGGTGCCACAAAATCCCAGCCCCTGAGGATACTGCAACCGGGTGGTCTCAGAATGAAGCACTGTCGAGCTACCCGTTGCTCCGACAACTGTGTCACTAAAACCAGCTGCTCGCTCACTCTGCCGCTAATAAGCCTCTGACAATCCTGTCATCTGGGTCCGGAGTTCTCTGACCTCAATCCGGGTGTCCGGCCCAAAACCAACCGCTCAAGCTCAACTGCTATGACAGGATACACACGGGTCAAAACCCAGCGTCGGGGAGACACCGCTCGCCACGACGAAACAACAAAACAACACACAACAACGCTCGACCCAATCCAGCGAAAGTCTAAAGCATGTCACCCGTTCCACAGCAATATGTTGTCTGCATCCAACATAATCACTTAGGAGAATAAACATGACAATCACTCTTCCCGTCCCTTGGGAGAGGTATAAAACTCAATCAGGACTCTCGCTAAAAGTCACGACTCTCACGAAGTCAACCAAGGGTCAAACCATAAGCCTAGGGTTTCTAAGTCCACCACGACCTACAACCTAGGCTCTGATACCACTCTAATCTGTCACGCCCCGGGGTCGAAACTGCGACCCTTGCTCGCCAACAGATCCGCCACCTATGCCAAAGTCCGCATAGGCGAAGCGTCCTACCTGCAAAACAAGTGCTACAGCTAACAGATATCAGAGCTATAAGATAAAACTGCTGTATAACTAAAATCATCCACTGTACAACTGAAAATAATACAACAATGTCCATCTCCCAAAATGATAATCATACAATATCCTCATATACAAAGGTCGAGACTCAACCGGGAGATACCTCCGATAAATACATCAGTGTACAGGCTCTCAATACATATCATATCCTCACTACATCAGTCTCTCAAAAGAGGAAATAAAACAACTAATCTACTGAAGCTCTCCTCTGAAGGGGTACCGCTACTCTCCAAACATGGGTAGGGATCTAGCTCGCGACTCCCTCGCCTCGATCAACAACCGCAGAATCAGCAACACCCGCTAAGACTCTGCAAAACAAAGGAGAGGAAGGAAAAAGAAGGGGGAAAACCCCCAGAGGGTGTGAGAACTACACCAAAGGAGGGAGTTCTCAGTGGATACCACCGCCAGGACCGACGGTCTGCCCACCAAGTCCTCAAGAGACAAAAACTAACCAAAGCCGTAAAGACTGATAAAAAGAAGCTGGAGCCTCTCAACAGCTGTCATGCCTCGATGCTTGCTATGCCTGCCATGCCTGCTATGCCTGCCATGCCTGCCTATGCTTGCCATGCCTGCTATGCCTGCTGTGCCTGCCTATGCCTGCCCTGCCTGCCTACCTGCCATGCCTGCCTATGCCTGCTATGCCTGCCTATGCCTGCCATGCCAGCTCTGCCTGCCTATGCCTGCCTTGCCTGCCTATGCCTACTATGCCTGCCATGCCTGCCTGCCTGCCATGCCTGCCTATGCCTGTTATGCCTGCCTATGCCTGCCATGCCTGCTCTGCCTGCCATGCCTGCTCTGCCTGCCTATGCCTGCCATGCCTGCCTATGCTTGCCATGCCTGCTATGCCTGCTGTGCCTGCCTATGCCTGCCCTGCCTGCCTACCTGCCATGCCTGCCTATGCCTGCTATGCCTGCCTATGCCTGCCATGCCAGCTCTGCCTGCCTATGCCTGCCTTGCCTGCCTATGCCTACTATGCCTGCCATGCCTGCCTGCCTGCCATGCCTGCCTATGCCTGCTATGCCTGCCTATGCCTGCCATGCCTGCTCTGCCTGCCTTACAACGGTCAACAACTCACAATGACCTTGGGACCACCGTACCCCCAAACGGTTCCCAACAACACTAGCACTGGTCCAAACACCGCCACTAGACTCCACTCGGTCCCCCTGACACGAGCGCAACTATAAAGCAAATGTCTGTAATAACCCCAATCTAATGCCACCAGTAGAACTGGTACTGCCTGCTGTGCCTGCCAAATCGGGTATGCCAGCCTACGCATAACACCGATAGGGGATGGGAGTCTCAAGGACTCGAGGTCTGAAAATCGCACACTCCGGAGTGGCACTCGAGGGGAGCGACCCACACGAGTAAAGTGCCTCAGTAACAAGTATCATGAATCAGCAGGACTGGATCATAACTTGGATCAAAGTGGGAAACTCTGTCCACTAGAGAAATTAGATACCCAATCTGGTGCATAAATAAATGTCCGGTCAACCGCCCAATATCCGCGGTTGCCGCAAAGCCCCACAACTAATCCAACCTGTCCCAGACACCAAGTCCCGACTACACTACCCAGAACCCCTGCTCGAACCTGAGCAACACAGTCCACCTGACTAACAAAGAAGGAGAAAAGGATAACATGGTTTCTCCTAAGTCAAGTTCCGAAAGTAGTGCCGCGGTAAAAGATGGCCTAACTACATGTCCATGCACGCATGCTTTGTTCTCAGAAATAATAAAAGTGGGTGAAGTATATATTAGTAAAGCATGCTAAAACATTCCTACTATGGTATACCAATCTCACCCAAGTGGGCCATTCCTTGCTTACCTCTCGCTCATATCGGTTGTACATCAAATACGCCTGTTATCAATCATAGAGGGGTGATAACCCCACATGTGCACTTACATTCACCATGATATAAAAATCTTATACAGTTACTAAATTAAGCTTACCCACCTGAAGTGCTCAATCCAAGGCAAACCTGGAGTCGGTAAAGAGCGTGGCCACTTGCGCGCACAATCAGCTGAACCCATAACCACGGTACATGTCGCGCAAACCTCGGCTCCTAGCAGTGTTCCAAAAATACTCGCGAACCCTCCTGGGTACAACAAAAGGTCTAAGGTTACACTTTATGCTAAAATATCCAAGTATACACCATCTGCTGGAACCAGCCCTGAAGATGTGCAATTTTTACCTACAGAACGGACTCAGAAAAATCCACCAAAAATACGGACGCGATCGTCGCGTCGAGCCCTTCGAAACGAGTACCTGCACGCCAAAATCTGAGTCCCGGAGGCCGAGTTACAAATTCCACAACGCGGTGAGCGCGAAAGTCCACAACAAATACAACTGTAATACGCCGCACAGTAAAGGGGAAAGAAGTATACCTTGGGCGAATCTCAGCAAATTCCCCGAAAACACGACGGTAATACTTGTGACGCGTAGATCCAAAGAGTGTAAAGGCACGCCTCAATCCGAGCTCGTACAACAAGTTGCACGCAAAACGATGCACACCGCCGGAGTCCGCACGCAAAACGGAGCACGATGCCGAAACCCGCGCGCAAAACGGAGTCCGCACGCAAAATGGTGCACTGTGCCGAAACCCGCGCGCAAAACGGAGTCCGCATGCAAAACGGAGCACGGTGCCGAAACCCGTGCGTAAAACGGAGTCCGCACGCAAAACGGAGCAGTAAAAATACGGTCCCTAACACAGATAAGAATAAGGGGTCAATCCAATGTCCAAAAGGACGCTCCAAAACTATGCCAAAAACACCGTAAAAACAAGTGCAGGACCTACCTCGACGCGTCGCGCCGCCCAACCGACCCGTTTGGAACACCTCGCGCGCTCCGCGAGGTCCACGGCGCACCGCCGCATCTCCCACAATCTCCTCTCTCAAACTCCCTCTCGCTCGGATGGAGAAGAAAGGAAAAGAGGAGAAAAAATGGGCTGCGGGGGAGAAAGAAGAAGAAGAAAAGAAAGAGGAGGGAGGAAAGTGGTCCACGGTGCACCGGTCCACGGTGCACCCGCCGGTCCACAGCACCCAGCCGGGTGCACCCGGTCCAGGCACGCGGGCGCCATACCACGCGGCAGTCACGCGCCACACGGGCGCGTGACACCCAGCGCCGCGCAGGCGCGGGACATGCCGCGCGCCACACGGGCGCGCGTCACCCTCGCCCACGCGGGCGCGAGTGGGGGCCCGCCACGTGGCGGCCCCCACGCGTCTCCCGCGCAGGCGGGCGCGTTTCCCCAGCGCGCGAAGTGCGCCTGCCGCGCCTCGAGAAGCGTGCCGCCGCGCCACCCTCGGGATCCGCGCCACGCCAACACCGATTTCCGTGCCGCGATGCCTCGTAAAACGTGCAACTCATCCGGGCTCCAAACCAAACAAGTAAATAGTCCATTCTCAACGATTTCGCACGCTGAATCCAAAAACGATGTCCATTTCTCCAAATTCTCATCCGAAAATTTGCCGAAAGCCCCCGGATAGCCCACTTAATCCGATTTTCGCGCCGGGTCTATTCCTAAAGTCCGATTTGCCAAATTCCAACTCTAAAAAATTCCCGAAGGCGACCGGAGAGGTAATTTTTTATCCAAACTTCGCCCGGAGTCCAAATTTGACATCTGCGTCGCGCGAAACCACTTCTAAACACTCGACGGGTCCTCCAATTCCCCACGGAATCTCCTTTTAAGCCCAATGTCCAACACTTGTGTCCAGATTGCGCACAATCACCACCGACGCACCACAAAGGCCTCCAGAAGCTGCTGGTCAACCAGTAATCTCGTCGTGGGGATCCGGGTCCTCTCAATCTCGACTCTAAGAAGCTCGCTGGGCTCATGGCCGGCGGTGAGACACGGCGGCGGCGGCGGCGGAGCAAGCTCGGCCGGAGCAAGCACTAACAATGGTGACCTACACCCGAGCTGCATGGGTCTCATGTAAAGGCCTCCTTGGGTCCCTCTCCACCAAAGGAAGACAACTGGAGCCTTGGCCGGTGATGAGGAGCGGCGCCGGCGCCGAAGCAAGGTGCTCGGCCGGAGCAAGGTTAGCCCGAAACTAGGGCTCGGATCTGCGAAGCGCACCCTAATCTAAATGCCCTAAAACTTCATGGGAAGGTTCCACAGGCCCTACAGAAAATTACCACCATTTTGGTTCGGAGTTTGAGCCATCAGTTGCGGCAAACAGCCGCGGCGGAGCATTCATGCCTTCCGGCGGGTGCAACTTCCCCGCCGGCAACCGGAAACATCCCCGACGTTGGGGTTCGGCTGGGAGGTTCACCAAGAGGTGATGGAGATGCGCAGGGTGTCTAGGTAGCAATAAAAACAAAGAAGAGGGAGAGCTTACCTTACCGGATCCGAGGAAGAAGAAGGTGGTCTTCCCGGCGTCCCGCGGCCACGACAGTGCACAGGGCCACCCCGGCTTGTCCTCTGAATATAGGAAATAACTGCAGAGAGGCTTGGCCACAAGTCTGGGGGCTTGGGTGCTTCTCTTCTCCCACAAACCGAGGATCAAGAAAGCTCCTTGATTCCTTTTTGCTTTTCCGGCGACCAGGGGTGGTGGCCGGCGGCGTAGTAGCTCGGGATGGGTAGCAGAGGGATCGTGAGAGTCGTGGGGTGGAGGCTACGGTTACAACAAGGAAGCGGCTAGGGTTCTCTCCCCCGGATGCCCTAGGTGCTAAACTTAATATTGCAATAATATGCAATTAAGTCCCTCAACTTGCATCCCTTTAAGCTCAGTCCATTACGGTAGAACAAGAACACAAAGAAGCCCCTCCTCTACAAGTTTGGTGCAATTTGACACATAAAATATAGGGCTTTCCGCAAAATATAGCGAATTTTCACATAATTCACGCTTTTCGAGACAACCAGGTTGTCAAACTAAAAAACAGACACCACCACGACGTTCGGCTCGACGAAACCTATTAGGTAGCAATTTTGGTTCGCTAAAATTGAGCTTCATAATTTTTTTAAAATCCATCTTATACTGTAAATTATACAGTTCGGCACGCTTTACGATGCTTTAGGCTCGTCAAATGTAAATTTCGTCAGCGCCACAGCGCTCAGAACGACGATGCCATTCAAATCGACTACCTGGATCGTCATATTCGGACTCCAGACGGTCGATCGGTCGTCGTTGGCCGGCGAGAGAATTAAATCAAGGGCTACTATTCATTGATACTATTCACTTAAGTCGCGGGTCTCGCCCGCTTCTTTGCTAATTTCTGGACGATCCGACCATCAGATCGAGAACATATGAATATCAATCTTTCTTGTTTCGACGAGACGGTCACAATAGTGATCTCGAATTTTTGAGATCAGGCTCCGATCAAAAGTCGATCTTCTAGGGTCTAACTTCCCCTATAAATTACCCATTTAAATAATCCAAAAAATTATTTGAATCTAAATATTGGGTTTCAAAAATCATGGTTACTACAGAGTGGCTCTTTGAGCATCTTTCAATAAAATTCCCACCTTATACCAACCTTGGAATTTGACAGAGGCAAGTATTCCAAAAAACATTTTATCTTTTCAACTTGAAAAACCATGCTTGGTATACATAAGGTAGCTGCACACAGTACTCGGACGACCGAGGTGGTAGCTCTTTCCTCCATGTGGTGGTAGTTTTCACACTCCTCATTGGGATGTAACTCTTTCCACATCTTTTGAGCATAACAATTTTAATAAACTCCCTCTCAATTGGCTATCAATTATTTAAGATATAAGGTATTCAACCAAAAATTGATCTCGATTTCATACTTAACTCAATTTTCAAATATGATAAAAACTATACCAAGAGATCATATGAAAGAGAAATTGACTTTGATCAATTAAAGATGACTTAATTGACATAAATGATCATTGCATCAAGTGAATTATTATGATATCCAAAGCATAATAAATTTCTAAATATATGAAAGGATGCAAGTAAAGTCAATTATACTAATGCTCAATTAATGTTCTATGTACAAACATAGACAAGGAACAAAAACACAAAACAAAACCTAACCTAAGCAATGATTTCAAAAAGTGTTATTTCAAGGAAAGCATTCCAATTGCTTTACGTAAATGAATAAACCGTTTTTGATCCAAATGTTTTGTTAAAATGTCAGCTAATTGATCCTCAGTTGAAATATAGGAAATTTGAAGAATATTTGATTCAACTAGCTCTCTTAGAAAATGATTTCTAAGTTCAATGTGTTTTGTTCTCGAGTGCAACACAGGATTTTTAGAAATATTTATAGCACTTATGTTGTTACAAAGAATAGTTATCGAAGTTGCTGAAATTCAGAAGTCGCTCAACATGCTTTTCATCCAAATGAGTTGAGTTGAACAACTACCTGCTGAAATATATTCCGCTTCGGCAGTCGAGAGTGCTATGCAGTTTTGCTTTTTACTATGCCATGCAACAAGGCAATGGCCAAGATAAAAACATGCACCACTCATACTTTTCCGATCATCCACAAATCCTGCCCAATCGGCATCTGAATATCCTATAATATCAAGCGTTGTTCCCATAGGATACCAAATTCCGAAGTTCAGTGTTCCTTTGACGTACCGGATGATCATTTTCACCGCTTTCAGGTGAGCCTCCTTTGGTGCTGATTGATATCTCGTTCAGATCCCAACACTAAAAGATATATCCGGGCGACTAGCTGTAGAGTACCGGGTCTTTGGATAGCGCGCCGACCACACAGATGGCTTGGAGCAGAGAGTTGCCTTGGGCATGTTGCATTTAAGTTTACAGTTGATGCCGGGTTGATTCGGATCAACGCGGAAGCTCCAGCTCGATTTGGGGTTTTTCCGGGCTTTGTATGCCGATTGAGGATGAGATTTGGAAATTTTCGACTTCACCGTGGAGTGCCGGAAATTCAGGAACACTTGGAACAGGTGTACTTTCAGATTACAGCGAGGTTCGGGAGGTTCCGGACTGACGCGGAGGATCCGGAGGCAAAAAGTGAGTCGGAACTGGCAATTTTGGAGCCGGTAATTGATTTGAGCACCCCGACTCAACGGATGAGCTTTTTGAAGAGAAAAAGCTGTGGACACGTGTACTTTCGATTTACAGCGAGGTTCGGGAAGTTCCGGACTGACGCGGAGGACCCGGAGGCAAAAAGTGAGTCGGAACTGGCAATTTTGGAGCCGGTATTTGATTTGAGCACCCCGCCTCAACGGATGAGCTTTTTGAAGAGAAAAAGCTGTGAGCGCGTGTATTTTCGATTTATAGCGGAGTTCGGGAGGTTCCGGGCAGCGGCGGAGAGCCCGAAGGCAAAAAGTAAGTTGGCGTTGGATTTTAGAAATTAGTTAATTAATTAATTAATTAAATTAAAGCCTTTGGCTTTATAAAGGCTCCAACCCCTCCCTCTGCAGCAGAGAAAGAAAGAAAAGGAAGAAAGAAAGAAAGGAAAGGAAAAGAGAGGAAAAGGAAGAAGAAGATGGAGAAGAAGAAAGGAAAAGAGGTGATTTTGATCTTGGACTCCCCGTTGGTGGCCGAGTGAAGCTCGTGGGCGTGCGACGTGCGGCGACGAGGTAAGCAAAAATTCAGATTTTTGGGTTTTGGAGTTTGGTTTTTGTTAATTGTATTTTATTTTGGTTTTTAAAGAGGAAATTGGATTTTTGGGATTTTTCGGATTTATTGGGGTTTTTATTAGATTTTTCCGTCGCCGGCGGACGCGCGCGCGCGCAACGGCGCACGTGCGGCGCCAGGGTGCTGCTGTTGGCAGCACCCTGCGGCGACGTGCCGCTGGGCGCGGCGCCGCATGCAGCAAAGTGCTGCACGCGGCGCTGCCGGGCCGCGCGCAGGTCGCTGCGCGGCGCTGCGTGGTTTGGCGCCGTGCGGCGGGCCTCCCTCGTCGCGCGGCTGGGTTTTCGCCGCTCGGCGTGCTCCCGGACGGCGGGCGACTCCTCGGTTTGCGTGTCGGCGCCGTGTTTTCGCCGTCGGAGCCCGTTGGTCGCCGTCGGCCGCTGTTTTCGCCGTCGGCCGCGGTGTTCGCCGTCGGCTGCTGCTTTTTCGCCGTCAAGCAGATTTTGAGCAGTTTTCGCGAGCAGGTTGCGAGCAGTTTTCGCGCGGGCTTTCGCGCAGGTTTTCGCTGTCTTTCGCAAGCCGTTTCTCGCTGTTTTTGCGAGCAGTTTCGCAAGCGGTTTCGGGCGCAGTTTTTCGCCGACGGAGCAGTTTTTCGCCGCCTCCTGCTGTTTTTCGCCGTCGGGCGCAGTTTTTCGCCGACGGAGCAGTTTTTTCGCCGCCGCGTGCTGTTTTTCGCCGTCGGGCGTAGTTTTTCGCCGACGGAGAAGTTTTTCGCCGCCGCGTGCTGTCTTTCGCCGTCGGGCGCAGTTTTTCGCCGACGGAGCAGTTTTTCACCGCCGCGTGCTGTTTTTCGCCGACGGAGGCTGGTTTTCGCCGCCACGTGCTGTTTTCGCCGTCGGAGTCTGGTTTTTGCCGTCGGGCGCTGGTTTTCGCTGACGGAGGCTGTTTTCGCCGACGGAGGCTGTTTTTCGCCGTCGGATGCTCAGTTTTGACCGTTTGATTGATTTTGCGATTTCTTCGCTCCTGGCAACTTGCAGTGTTGCTTTTAGCTTCCGTCGAAGCTGGTTGTGTGTTTCTTCGCCGCGTGGAGCCGCGGGTTTGTTTCGGGACTTCCGCTGAGAGAGCGGTCTTGTGGTTGGACACCGCGTGCCCCGATTTGCGTGCGGACCCCTTGGAGGCCAGGTAATCCCGCTGTGCCCAATTGCAAGTGTCGACAAGCAATTGGGGGCGTGCCGAGGTGGGTTGGTTTTCTCTCCAAGTCTACGGACTTCCTTCTAATTCTATTGTGATAGGATTGCATGCTAGTTTAAGTGTTTTCCTGGAACTTAACTAGCACCCCCGTCATTTGTGCATGTGTTTGACCAGACCAATAGAGAACCTTAATCTGGGCTAGGTTCTTTTATGTTTTAGACATCCCACACAGTGCATATCCTTCTGGACATAGTGTTCCTCGCCCGGATAGTGGGCTGAGTGGTCAGAGTGTTGTGGGACGGGTGTTGCACTCGGGCCGGGGGGGGGGGGCGAGTGGGGTCTGGTGGCTGGGTTAGGCCAGTGTTAGTGTGTGGGGAACCGTTTCAAATAGACGGTGGTCCCGGGGTTTTACTTTCCGCTGTTCTTCTCGTCACCACCGTGTTGTGATCGTGGTGCACTTGTGTTAGCTGGACCTTGAACCCAGAACCTTTTTGGACGAACACATGATTTTAGTCAGCCAATGTTTCTTCCAAGCCTCGCAAGGTCTCCTGAGTCTGTTCTTGTTTGATAGGATGAGGGCATTAGCTCTTCGAGGCTTGGGCATAAAACTTGATTTCAAAAGGGTTTTCCTAAAAAGACTAAAAATCATTAAAAAGATGGATTTCTCTCAGATTGATTGGTTTTCTGAAATAAATGACATGGTTTCTTATAAACTTATCCACCCGAGCGGATTCGAGTGATCTGGGTTCTAAGGGCTGTTCTCTTTCTTGGGGACGTAGGTGTTAGTCTCCTAGGGTTTCGGACCCTTCGTAGATCTGGCTGTGGAGCATCTCCGGCCGTGAGTTTGTGTGTTGAGTTGAGTGGGGTGTTCTTGTGGGAGCCGTTGGGAGAGACGGTGGTCCCAGCTGTGTGGTACTTTCGTTGAGCGGGTCAGTGTTGTGAGATTGAGTCGTGGAGGGTTCTCCGACTGAGTTGTGCTTTGAGCATCGAGATACCGATCTGTTTGATCGAGGACTATAGCCTGCAGGAGCCACTTGTGAGACAGTGTTACTGATGAGATACTTGAGTTCGGTGGGGTCGCACCCCTCGAGCTACGCCCCGGGTGCGTTGATGATTCCGAGCCTGATGAGGCTGCGATGATGGTACCGAGCCTGACGAGGCTGCGATGATGCGCCTAGTTCATATACTAGAGGTCGCTTGATACCCCTGGCCGAGCTACCATGGGGTCACTGTGTGAGATATCGAGTTTGTCCGATTGGACACCCTGGTTGATACACCAGGGGGCGCAGGCTTGACTTGACTGGACCCTGTGGGGCAGTCGATGAGATATGGGTTACACTGAGAGAGTGTTGGCATAGCATGTGTCATAGTAGAGCGTCTTGGGCATAGTACTTGTGACATATTGTCAGCAGTGAGTGGCTGCATACCATCATCCATAGTCTCTTCCTTTTGAGCATAGTAGATAGAGGCATGATAGCTGTAGATTCTTTTCCAGCTTATTTACATTATCACAGTCTTTTCTGTTATCTTATGCCTCTGGTAGACTTAGTGGGCAGACCGTGGTTCTTGGAGACGGTACCCACTGAGAACTACTGTAGGATGTAGTTCTCACACCCTCTGTCGGTGACAGGTTGCTGAGGCTTTCTTCCGTTCCTGCCGAGCTTGACTGGACGGACCGAGGACAGGGAGTCGCGTGATAGTTCCCTACCAGCATTGTTACTTTAGAGAGAGGTAGATGTACCATCCCGGATTGTGGGAGTTGGTTATATTTCCTGCTTAGCTATCTCCCATTTGGATTTGTAGATGTTGTATAGGTGGACTTCTTTTTGTATCATCTGATTTTGGGAGATAGGCTATGTGTTGTTGCAACTTTGCAGTTGTGAAATTTTATAGTACAGCTTTTTATCCGCTCTGATATCTGTGTAGATGTAGTTCTGTCTTTGCAGGTTAGACGCTTCGTCTGTACGGCAGTTTCCGTACAGATGGCGGATCTGTCAGCGAGCCCGGGTCGCAGTTTTGACCCCGGGGCGTGACACTAGCCGTGAGGTAGAGTAGACTTCCAATCATGCTGCGACAAAGCTTCTCGTCTACACTTTCACTAAGAGATTCACTTCCTAATCCCTTATTGCTAGTTTCCATCGGAGTCGAAAAGTCTTTAGAGTTCTCTAAATCGAATTTCTTCACCAACTCCCTTGCATACTTGGATTAGCACAAATGGATGCCTTCATCTGTAACGACCCAGCACACTAGCAATAATAACTCGTTGGGCCCAAACCACAGCCCAAAATGCATAAGCCCAGTTATTATTACTAGTGTCCAAGTCTCATATAAACCCAATCACAAATCCATCCACATCCGATGTGGGACTATTGGGGGCGTCACAGACTCCCCCCGTTTAGGCCTGACGTCCTCGTCAGCCCAAACACACACACACAAGCCCAAGATCACCAGGCGATGTGAGACTCGTCTCGCTAGTCCTGTCATCTAGACCCAGACTCAGCCGAGACTCGCCGCACACTTCCGGCTGGTTATTGGCTCTGATACCAAATGTAACGACCCACGGATGTGGATGGATTTGTGATTGGGTTTATATGAGACTTGGACACTAGTAATAATTACTGGGCTTAAGCATTTTGGGCTGTGATTTGGGCCCAACAAGTTATTATTGCTAGTGGGCCGGGTCGTTACATCATCATTTTGTTTCACTTGCAATCCAATAAAGTATGTCAGTTCGCCCATCATAGACATCTCAAGTTCGCTTTCCATGGTTTCTGCGAATTTAGAAGCATCATTGTCTCTCGTTGGCCCAAATACAATGTCATCGACATAGATTTGTGCCACAATGAAGTTATCCTGATAATGCTTCACAAAGAGAGTCCGGTCTGCTCCCCCTCGAGTGTAGCCCTTTTCCAATAGGTGCTTTGTTAGCCTTTCGTACCACGCTCGCGGTGCTTGTTTTAGACCGTAAAGAGCCTTTTTCAAACGAAACACATGAGTAGGTTGTTTATAGTCTACAAAACCTTTCGGTTGAGCCACATAAACTTCCTCGTTTAAAAACTCATTTAAAAACGCGCTCTTAACGTCCATTTGAAAGAGTTTGATTTTAAAATGACAAGCAATTGCGAACAAAATTCTAATCGACTCGAGTCGAGCTACCGGGGCGAACGTCTCATCAAAGTCTATTCCTTCTATTTGTGAATAGCCCTGAGCAACTAGGCGTGCTTTGTTCCTGATGATGGTACCATCCTCGTTTTTCTTATTCTTGAAAATCCATTTAGTACCAATCACGTTGTGTTGCTTCGGTGGCTTTGTTAGTTCCCAGACTTTGTTTCTTTCGAACTGATGGAGCTCTTTCTGCATTGTTTCAATCCAGTAGTCATCCTGAAGAGCTTCATCGACGTTCTTTGGTTCTACCATGGAGACGTAACATGCGACTCCACAAACCAACTGTCTCCGAGTCCTGACTCCTTGTGGGTCTCCAATAATGTTCGATTCCGGATGATCCTTGGAGATCCGCAGCGTTTGAGGTAACGGAGTACTCGGAGGTACATGTGATGATTCCTGCATTTCAGATAAACTAGAAGAACCATTAGATGCATCAACTTTATCAAAAGAGTTATTATGAGAAGATGCATTTACAGGAGTATCATCATCTAGAGACATATCAGGGGTAGATTTATCAGATGCAAAATGGAAAGCTTCATCTA
This sequence comes from Tillandsia leiboldiana, assembly GCA_029204045.2. Taxonomy (NCBI): domain Eukaryota; kingdom Viridiplantae; phylum Streptophyta; class Magnoliopsida; order Poales; family Bromeliaceae; genus Tillandsia; species Tillandsia leiboldiana. The sequence continues at coordinate 25,677,933 of CM055060.1, forward strand.
CTTTAACATTAATAGATCCTACCATCGTTTTAGATTCCAAGTTAAATACCCGATATGCTCTACTGTTTGTAGAATAACCCATGAAAATCCCTTCGTCACTTCGAGAGTCGAGTTTACCAAGATTTTCGCGATCAAGCAAAATATAACAACGACTCCCAAAGATACGAAAATATTTGATATTCGGTTTTCTACAAAACCACAGCTCATATGGTGTATTTAAAGTTCCCGGACGCAAATACACTTGATTAATTACATAGACGGCGGTGTTCACAGCTTCAGCACAAAAATGTAACGGGAGTTTCCGGCTATGAAGCATCACACGCGCCATCTCTTGAACAACCCTGTTTTTGCGCTCGACTACACCATTCTGCTGAGGTGTATAGGGTGCTGAGAATTCATGTTTTATGCCGTTGGAAGTGCAAAAATCAATGAATTTAGAATTAATGAATTCTCCACCTCTATCACTTCGAACACGAACGATCTTTTCATTTCTTTCAATCATAATACGATGACAAACCTCATGAAAAGAGTCGAAAGTATCCGCTTTCTCTTTTAAAAATGTTACCCATGAATATCTAGAGAAATCATCAACCAAAAGAAAAATATACCATTTACCACCCAAAGATGGTTGACGAGTCGGCCCCATTAAGTCCATGTGCAGTAATTCCAAGGGCCGATTGGTACCAACGTGGTTCAAGTTCTTGTGTGCAACCCTTGATTGTTTTCCCTTTTGACAACCTCCACACACAATGTTATCTTTAAAAGAAAGTTTAGGAACCCCCTTAACCACGTCTTTATTTGAAATCCTTGCTAGTTCTTTAAAATTTATGTGACCTAGTCTTTCATGCCAAAGAGTTTCATTATCTAAAAAACTATGTTACACTTTTCAGAAATTTTGTTTGAAATAACATAGCAATTATTTTCTGACCTAACCCCTTTCAAAAAGAATACATGGTCCTTATCAGTTACAATACATTCTATAGAAGAAAAATTAACTGAGAAATCATTGTCACAAAGTTGACTTATACTAATGAGGTTAGTCTTTAGGCCTTCAACAAATAAGACATTGTTCAAAACCGGGCCTTCTGGAATAGCGTTTGTTCCTTTTCCAACAATTTTAGAAGAACGACCGTCTCCGAAAACAACATGTCCTCCGGAGATTTTCTCTAAAGTTTGAAAACTGTTTTTGTCACCGGTCATGTGACGGGAACATCCACTATCCAGATACCAAGACGAGTTGTCATAAGCGTGTAAAGAAGTATGAACAACAAGATAAGGGAAGATTTCACCTTTGCGCACCCAAACCTTTTTGGACTGCGTCGACAATGATTATGAAGTTATTCTCCTAGGTGAAAGCGTCTTGTTTGATGCATCGCTTTTCCTTGACGTCGTCGTCTTATTTGATGTACTACCAATGTTCTTTTCTTTTGAAAAATCCTTCTTTGATTTCCGGGGAGTGAACTCATTGGTAGTAGTTGCAAGAGGTGCTTGATTTGTTCGTTTCGCTCCAATCTTGTAATTTCTTCTTATGTGCCCTGCATAACCACAACGAAAACATACCTTTGTACTTGACGATCCCGAAGTAGGTGAGGTAAGGTTGTTGTCGTTGATTGCAGTGAATTCCGTCGTCGGAGGAGGAGTTACCGACTGGGGCACAAAAACTGTCCCAACCGAACTAGGATTGTCTTCAGTTCGATTGTATCTAAGGCCGAAACGGTTTGTTTGACCAAGACCAAGCATCTTATCCAACTAGCTCCTTCCCGAAGAAAATTGTTTTAAATCATCCTTAAGTTGGAAAATGGTCTTCGTCATCTCCATTTTTTCCTGTCGAGCCTCGGAGTAGAGCTCCAAGAAGTAACCAGCTTTATCAACCATTTTTACATGTTCCTTCTCGAAATGCTCATTTTTCTCTTGAAGTGAAGCATTTGCTTTTATCAGGTTATCCCTTTCCACTTCAAGACCGGTTGAGAGAGAAGTTGCCCTTTTTACTTCTTCTTCAAGATCCTGCAATCTCCCTCTCAACCCCTTATTTTGCTTTGCCAGTTTATTTGAATCCTTTAAAAGTTTATGGTAGGCAAAAACAAAGTCTTCACCTTCGGAGTTGCTCGATTCGTTGTCCGTTGCATTCTTTTCAACTTGGGAGGAGTTGGACAAGGAATCGGATGTACTTGCCATAAAGCACACGAAAGGTGAAGTTGTGGACGCGTGGAACGCCGTTGCGTTATTCTCTTCATCACTGGAAGATGACTCATTTGACGTTGAGGTGTCATCCCAAGTGACGGCTTGCATCGCTTTCTTCTTTGACGGATTCTTATTGGGACACTCCATTGAGATATGGCCGTATCCTCGGCACTTGAAGCATTGGACTTGTCCCTCTGAGCTTTTCTTATCCTTTGAAAAACTCTCTTGCTTTCTTGACTTGTGGCTTGAAAAACCTTTGCCTTTCTTCGACTTTACGAAGGATGAAGTTTTACTTAAATTACCACTTCGAAAGTTTCGGCGAAATTTTCATGTCAAGAGAGCAAGTTGCTTCTCAAAGTCCTCCATAGATAGGTTCTCGTCATCGTTTGAGGAGGATGAATCCGCGTCTTCTTCTTTTGTTGTTTTCAACGCAAAACCTGAAGACTTAGAAGATGATGCTTTTCTAGAAGAATAGTTAGTAGGAAATGTCATTTCATATGTTTGTAATGAACCAACTAATTCTTCTACATGGATTTCGTCCGGGTGTTTAATAGTTTCAATGGTCGTAACCTTGGAACGAAATCTTTCAGGAAGAGTCCATAAAATCTTTCTTACAATTTTAAATTCTGAAATTTTCTCTCCCAAGTTAGCACATGTATTCACGATGTCTTGCAATCACGTATAGTAATCTGTGAAAGATTCATTTTCTGCCATGAAAATAGAGTCAAACTTGCTCGTAAGCATTTGCAGTTTCTGAATCTTCACAAGGTTAGTTCCCTCATGTGTAACTTGAAGAACATCCCAGATTTCTTTCGCAGTCTCACATGCCGAGACGCGAGAGAACTCAGTTTGCGACAAAACATTAAATAAGGCGTTAATTCCTTTGCCATTGTAAGAAGATGAGTCAATCTCTTTCTTGGTCCATTTCGACCTAGGTTTGATGGTGTGAACATCAACAATAACTTCAGTTGGATTTGACCATCCTAACTCGATAGATTGCCACACCCGTTCGTCGATGGAAATTAAAAAGGCTTTCATCCGTACTTTCCAGTAGGCATAGTTTGTTCCATCGAAGAACGGGGGTCTGTTGATGTTTCCACCTTCAACCATTGTTTACAACCCTATTCCCGCTCTGATACCAATTGTTGGGTCACCTCTATAATAAGGATCTAAATAGGGGAAAAAACATCTAGAGGGGGGGTGAATAGGTGTAAACGATAAACACTCAAAAATCTTTGCGTAATAAAAACCCAATGCGGAAATAAAAATAACACGCAAGATTTTTACGTGGAAAACTCTAAAACCAGGAGTAAAAAACCACGAGACCGATAACACGGTGAAATCAACTAAGATTATAACACGTACAAAGGTGATATAACGCACTCATAGACGACTCATCCTTTTTCCATACGCTCCGAGTTGATCTTCTCCGCTCGCTCCGCAACGCGCCTCGAATCCACGATTTGCGTCCAACGCAGAATCCACGGCGTCTAACGTCGAGTCCACGACGTCTGACCGAATCCACGGTCTTCACCCAGTAGTACGTCTCGAATCCACGAACGTACCTCGCTCCGAATCCACGAGAGCGGTAGCACCTTGAATCCACAAGGCCACGCGAGTCCACGCGCCGATTTGGGAAAATCGTTGTTTTTGGGTGGTGATAATCCGCCGAATACTTAGATCAAAGATAGATCGGAAATACCATCTAAGTATTCATTAATTTGATTCTACTCAAATTCTGAGTATGAAAACCTAGAATCAAATTAATTAATATAGATGAAGAAACATAGAATTAATCTAGTTATTTCCTTTCTTCTCTATATGTGGATTAATAAGTTTATCTCCGTTAATTTTTCTCATTCATTTCCCAGAGATAAAACTTATTTTTGGATTCCGTTGGATTACCCTAAAAAATGAATCGTAGGGTTTATTTATAGGTTAGAAACCATTGGAAGATGATAAGAATCAAAAACTAACATTATCTGGAATTTTTTCAGGACGACGGTCCGGACTGGAATACTGCGGTCCGGACTGTCGTAGCTAAACAAACTATTTTCAGAAAAACACACGTTCGGGGTCCGGACTGAAGATCCACGATCCAGACTGTTCATGCAGTTTCTGCAAAATCCACGTTCGGGGTCCGGACTGAACCGATGTGTTCCGGACTGGATTTGCGCATGAACTACCCTATGTTCGGGGTCCGGACTGTAGTTACCTGTTCCGGATCCTGAACATATAACATGTCCAGTTTTTGATTTTTATGCGATTAAAAATCCATCCAAGTGTTTCTACGCTATAAGAAGTATTCGGATCACCAAAATTATTTAGTTAAACGTACCTGATCCTTTTGAATTCTTCTTACTTGAGATTGAGGTATATGATCCAAACTTCTTCATCTTCAATCTTCAAGACTTAACCATTTTCACGAAATACGCAAAAATAAATTCCTTAACATATAGTGGGGAGTGGCAGAGAAATATCGCGTGGGGTTTGTTGGGATTTGTTAAGGGGTTGGCGAGGAAATGCAGGTTTGTTGAGGAACGACGTGCGTGGCAATGTGGGTTTGTTGAGAAAAATTCATGGTTCAAATTTGAATACGTTGGGAAAATTGTTATATTCAAATTTCAAATTTCAAAATTTTAAAATTGAATATGTTCGAATTTAAAATTAAAAGGTTATGTTCAGATTTCAATATTGCGGGAATATGGTTATATTCAAATTTTAAATTTCAAATTTCAAAATCGAACGGTTATGTTCAAATTTCAATATGTTGAGGGGGAATGGTTATGTCCAAATTTTAAATTTCAAATTTCAAAATTCATAATTGAATATGTTCAAATTTTAAAATTAACCGATTATGTTCAAATTTCAATATGTGTTCAAATTTCAAAATTGAACGGTTATGTCCAAATTTGAGAAAGTATGGTTGCATTTAAATTTTAAATTTCAAATTTCAAATTTCAAAACTGAACATGTTATGTTTAAATTTGATGAAGTATGGTTGTATTTAAATTGCAAATTTTAAATTTCAAAATTGAACGGTTATGTTCAAATTTGAGAAAGTATGGTTGTATTTAAATTTCAAATTTTAAATTTCAAAATTGAACGGTTAACGAACGAGGAAATTTGCTTGGATTCAAAAGTTCAAAACAAGATATAGGTGAGTTTGGGTAAGTCAGTTGAGAGATATTTTAAAATGTGGTTGAAGATTTGGATAAGTATGTTTGAGATAATTGACGCGTGAGGAATTTCGATTGGGGTCGGATTCGGGTATAGGTGGCGTTGGAATTCGATTTTGGGGTATATATTTATTATTATTATTATTATTATCATTATTATTATTATTATTATTTTATTTATTTATTTATTTATTTATTTGTTTGTTTTTATTATTATTTTTTTCTTTCAAACATCCCAATACTGAACAGCTGAAGTAACACATCCAAAATAATGGTCATCTCCCAGACTAAAATATAATACATGATACATCAAACCTCTCAGACTGTTCAGTACATAAATAAAACTCTCAGACAGGGTACATCTACCTCTGACTCTCAAAATAAAGCTGGTAAGGAGCCACTAGGCCACGCCCTTACCTCGATCTGCTGCCTCCGCCCGAACCGGTGCCGGAACAGCTACCTCAGGAAAACCTGTCACCATAGCGGGTGTGAGAACTACTGCAGAAGGTAGTTCCCAGTGGGTACCGTCACCAAGATCCACGGTATGCCCACTAAGTCTACCGGAGGCAAGACAATAGATATACAGATAGATAATATGAAAGCTGAAATAAAACTACAACTAATATGCCTCAAGTATCATGCTCAAAGGAAAAACTCAACTAAGAACATGCAATGCATCCACTCGCTCACGAGGTGCTCACATCAACCCAAATATCAATGACTGCCAAATCTGGTCCAGTCAAGTCTGCGCCCCCTAGTGTATCAACTAGGGCCCCTAGTGTATCAACTAGGGTGTCCAATCGGACTATCATAATATCACGCAAAGCAGCCTCATCAGGCGCATCATCATCATCGCATCCGGAGCGGCTCTCGAGGGGCGCTACCCCACCGAGGAATAAGTGTGTCTCATCTGGCTCAAAAAGCGGCATCTGCAGGCTATAATCAATGATCGAACAGATTGAAAACTCGAAATGCCAACTAACCCATAAACAGGTCGGAGAACCCTCCACGACTCAATCTGATAGTGCACACAAACCCCCAAGACACTAAGAAACCCATCCACTGAGTCAATAAAAATTCCCTCGGCCCCAGGCGCAAGAGTTCATGCATCCTGAACCTATCCAACCCCTCTGGGTGATCACAATGTTTAAAACTATTTTTGAAGCCACTTTTTATATTAAAACGGGTTCAATGATTTTTAAACGGTTCAGATGCAGTTCGGAAGTTAACTAATCATGCAATCTAGTGTCAAACAGTCTCAAGATCATACAGATGATAAATGGGGTTTAGGTCTGTTATTCAAAAATAATCTAGACATCTATCAGATTATACTAGCTATACAAATCGCTAAACTAGGCATGCTAACATGCTTTCAACAGAATTAGAGGGCATTCCATAAAGTTTGGAAGAAATCCAACCCACCTGGATGTGCGCGTTAATCCTGAGTCCAAAAGAGCTGAAATTTAACGGGTGCGATCCTCAGGTTCTCACGATTCCAACGCACCAAAAACCGACCAAAAATTCCACCGGGTCGCTGAGAAATAAGCCGAACATCGTGGTAAGCTCAAATCACTCAAAACAGTAATTTTATCGCACATCTATCCACAAAATAGGAAATTACCACCTACGAGATGCCCTCCAAAAATTCCAAGAAAAATACGACGGTGATCCTCGCGTAGTGTAGATAGAAATCGAGTCCTTAATCACCAAATTCTGCCTCTCGTAGGCCAAGAAATTGCAAGATTACTCCTCCACTGTCCAGAACATGCAACAGCAAAAAGGGGGTCTAAAGATGCTGCATGCACTCCCACAAAAACTCAAAACAGAGCAAAGTGATGAAAACCAAAGTCGAAGATCTACCTGTCATGAAAACGCTGCCGTAAAAATCGGCAGAAAAGACCAAGAACTCAGCTCGGGGGAGTCTGCGGATGAAGGGTCGACGAAAATGATCGATACCGAAACAGCGTCGAAGCTCGCGATATCGGGGAGGAAAAATATAAAACGGCCTCCAAAATTTCTCCAAAACCCCAAAAAGTGTAGAAAACTCGAAATAGAAACTCGCTGTCGAAAACGGCACTCAAAAAGTGTGGTGGCCCTGATTCCCATGCAACGTTCTTCCGATGAATCCACTGTTAGAGCACCTAGTGTTGGTGTATTTGGCCCATGGTGCATCAATGGGATGCCACAGATGGACCCTTTGAGATATTTTTAGCTGTGTTGGCCTTCGGCTGGGTTTGCCGAAATTTCGGAAAAGAATTAGGCCCAACAGAGGTCGGAAATGGATTCAGCACGGAAAAACGCTTGAAAACGGCTATTTGCTTGTTTGATTGAGTCCGGATGCCCAAAAACGGACTCCCGAAAGTTTTCTGTGATTTTCGGTGCATGGGAGGGGTCGTAGACCGCCGGCTTGCCACGTGGCGGCCTATCATTGGCCGGTTTACGGCGCGCGGTCCACAGAGCAGCGCGGTGGGGTGCACAGACCCGGCGCAGGGACACGTGGCACCGCCTGATTGGCGGGCGCAAGGCGCGCGGTCTACCGGGTGAGCGCGGCGGTGCATGGACCAAGGCGGGGACACGTGGTAGCCTCCGGTTGGTCGGTGCACGCGGCGCGGTCCACGGAATTTCCAAAGTGGAATGCGTGGACCGGGTGTATGTTACGGATTTTGTTTTGGCGCATTTCGTGAAAGTGTTAAGTCTTGAAGATTGAAGATGAATGAAGTTTGGATCATATACCTCAATCTCAAGAAAGAAGAATTCAAAAGGATCAGGTAAGTTTAACTAAATATTTTTGGTGATCTGAATACTTCTTGTAGTGTAGAAACACTTGGAAGAATCTTTTATCGCATAAAAATCAAGAACTGGACATGGGACATGTTCAGGATCCGGATCAGACAGTCCAATCCGGATCCCGAAGGGTACTTGTTCATTGGCAAATCCGATCCGGATCATAGCCATTTCGATCCGGATCCCGAACATGGGAATTTGCTGAAATTCATGAACGATCCGGATCGTGGATTACAATCCGGATATCGAACCCTGTTTCTCTGGAATTGGCTGACTCGTTACGACGATCCGGATCACAGCTAATCCGATCCGGATCGCCGTCGTGAAAATTTCCAGAAACGACAGTTTTTTATCCTTATCTTCTTCCTAGGGTTTCTAACCTATAAATAGACCCTATGATTCTTTTTCTAGGGTTAATCCAAGAAGCCGAAAATCGAAGAAGCCGATAATCCAAAAAGCCGTCATCTTTTATACGGCCTAAGATCCACATATAGAGAAGAAAGGAAATCATTAGATATTACTCTATGTTTCTTCATCTATATTGATTAGTTTGATTCTAGGTTTTCATACTCACATCTTGAGTTGAATCAAACTAATGAATACTTAGATGGTATTTCCTATCTATCTTTGATCTAAGTATTCGGCGGATCATCACCACCCAAAAACAATGATTTACCCCAAAATCGGCGCGTGGACTCGCGTGGCCTTGTGGATTCAAGGTGCAACCGCTCTCGTGGATTCGGAGCGAGGTACGTTCGTGGATTCGAAGCGTGCTACTGGGTGAAGACCGTGGATTCGGTCAGACGTCGTGGACTCGACGTTGGACGCCGTGGATTCGGCGTTGGACGCAGATCGTGGATTCGAGACGCGTTGCGGAGCGAGCGGAGAAGATCAACTAGGAGCGTATGGAAAAGGTTGAGTTGTCTGTGAGTACGGCATATCACCTTGTACGTGTTTAATTCTAGTGGATTTCACCGTGTTATCGGTCCCGTGGTTTTTTACTCCGGTTTGGAGTTTTCCACGTAAAAATCTTGCGTGTTCATTTATATTTCCGCATTGGGTTTTTATTGCGCAATGATTTTTTGAGTGTTTATTGTTTACATCTATTCACCCCCCTCTAGGTGTTTTTTCTCCTATTTAGATCTATTATTACATATAACCCAACAAGTGGTATCAGAGAGGGAATAGGGTTGTAAACAATGGTTGAAGGTGGAAACATCAACAGACCCCCATTCTTTGATGGAACAAATTATGCGTACTGGAGAGTACGGATGAAAGCCTTTTTAATTTCCATCGACGAACGGGTGTGGCAATCAATTGAATTAGGATGGTCTAATCCAACTGAAATTATTGGTGATGTTCGCACCATCAAACCTAGGTCGAAGTGGACCAAGGAAGAGTTAGATTCATCTTCTTACAATGGCAAGGGAATTAATGCTTATTTTAATGCCTTATCTCAAACTGAATTCTCTCGCGTCTCGGCATGTGAGACTGCGAAAGAAATCTGGGATGTTCTTCAGGTTACACATGAGGGAACTAACCTCGTGAAGATTCAAAAGCTGCAAATGCTTACGAGCAGATTTGACTCTATTTTCATGGCAGAAAATGAATCTTTCACGGACTACTATACACGATTGCAAGACATCGTAAACTCATGTGCTAACCTGGGAGAGAAGATTCCAGAATTTAAGGTTGTAAGAAAGATCTTAAGAACTCTTCCTGAACGATTTCGCCCAAAGGTTACAGCCATTGAAACTATTAAACACCCGGACGAAATACGTGTAGAAGAACTAGTTGGTTCATTACAAACTTATGAAATGACATTTACTACTAACTACTCTTCGGGAAAGGCATCCTCTTCTAAGTCTTCAGGTTATGCTTTGAAAACAACAAAGGAAGAAGACACGGATTCATCCTCCTCAGACGATGACGAGAACCTATCTATGGAGGAATTTGAGAAGCAGCTCGCTCTCTTGACAAGGAAGTTTCGCCGCAACTTTCGAAAGGGTAATTCAAGTAAAACTCCATCCTTCGGAAAGTCGAAGAAAGGCAAGGGTATTTCAAGTTACAAGTCAAGAAAGCAAGAGAACTTTTCTAAGGATAAGAAAAGCACAGAAGGACAAGTCCAATGCTTCAAGTGCCGAGGATACGGCCATATCTCAACGGAATGTCCAACTAAGAATCCGTCGAAGAAGAAAGCGATGCAAGTCGTCACTTGGGATGACAACTCAACGTCAAATGAGTCATCCTCGAGTGATGAAGAAGAAAGCGCAACGGCATTCCACGCGTCCACATCTTCACCCTTCATGTGCTTAATGGCAAGTACATCCGACTCGCTGTCCAACTCCACTGTTGAAAAGAATGCAACGGACAATGAATCGGATGATTCGGAAGGTGAAGATTTTGTTTTAGCCTACCACAGACTTTTGAGGGATTCAAAGAAACTGGCTAAACAAAACAAGGGGTTGAGAGGGAGATTGCAGGATCTCGAAGAAGAAGTAAAAAGGGTAACTTCTCTCTCGACCGATCTTGAAGTGGAAAGGGATAATCTGATAAAAGCAATTGTTTCCCTTCAAGAGTCCAATGAGCTTTTTGAGAAGGAAAATACAAAACTGGTGGATAAAGCGGATCACTTCTCAAAGCTCTACATCGAGGCCCAACAAGATAAATTGGAAATGACAAAGACCATTCTCCAACTAAAGGATGATTTAAAGAGATTTTCTTCTGGAAGGAGTAAGTTGGATAAGCTCCTTGGTCTTGGTCAAACAAATCGGTTCGGCCTCGGGTACACTCAAACTGGAAACAGTCCAAGTTCGAGTGGGACAGTTTTTGTGCCTCAGTCGGTATCTCCTCCTCCGACACCGGAATTCACGACAAACAACGACAACAAGCCTACTTTTTCCTCTTCGGGATCATCAAGCGCAAAGGTATGTTTTCGTTGTGGTATTTCAGGGCACATAAGAAGATATTGCAAGACAGGAGCCAAACGCTCAACTCAGACATTTCTTGCAACGACTACCACAAAGGTGATTCCTCAGAAATCAAATGCAAATCATACAAAGGAAAAGAGACTTGGTAGTTCACCGCACAAGACGACATCATCAAGGAGCAGCAATCGATCTAACAAGACGCCTTCACCTAGGAGAATAACCTCTCGACCATTACCGACGCATTCCAAAAGGTTTTGGGTGCGCAAAGGTGAAATCTTCCCTTGTCTTGTTACTAATGTTTCCTTGCATGCATATGATAATTCATCTTGGTATCTGGATAGCGGTTGTTCCCGTCACATGACCGGTGACAAAAATAGTTTTCAAAACTTTGAGAAAATCTCCGGAGGACTCGTTGTTTTCGGAGACGGTCGATCTTCCAAAATTGTTGGAAAAGGAACGGTAGCTATCCCAGATGGCCCGATTTTGAAAAACGTGTTATTTGTTGATGGCCTTAAGACTAACCTCATAAGCATAAGTCAACTTTGCGACAATGGTTTTTCAGTTAACTTTTCATCTGTTGAATGTGTTGTAACTGATAAGGACCATGTCTTCTTTTTAAAAGGGGTTAGATCTGAAAACAATTGCTATGTTGTTCCTAATAAAATTTCAGAAAAATGTAACCTAGTTTCTTTGGATAATGAAACACTTTGGCATGAAAGACTAGGTCACATAAATTTTAAAGAACTAGCAAAGATTTCAAATAAAGACGTGGTTAAGGGGGTTCCTAAACTTTTATTTAAAAACAACATTGTGTGCGGAGGTTGTCTTAAGGGAAAACAATCAAGGGCTGCACACAAGAACCTGAACCACGTTGGTACCAAACGGCCCTTGGAATTACTGCACATGGATTTAATGGGGCCGACCCGTCAACCATCTTTGGGAGGTAAATGGTATATTTTCTTATTGGTTGATGATTTCTCTAGGTTTTCATGGGTAGCATTTTTAAAAGTGAAAGCTGATACGTTTGATTCTTTTCATGAGATTTGCCATCGTATTATGATTGAAAAGAATGAAAAGATCATTCGTGTTAGAAGTGATAGAGGTGGAGAATTCATTAATTCCAAATTCATTGATTTTTGCACTTCCAACGGCATAAAACATGAATTCTCAGCATCCTATACACCTCAGCAGAATGGTGTTGTTGAGCGCCAAAACAGGGTTGTTCAAGAGATGGCGCGTGTGATGCTTCATAGCCGGAATTTACCGCTATATTTTTGGGCTGAAGCTGTGAACACCGCTGTCTATGTCTTTAATCGAGTGTATTTGCGCCCAGGAACCTTAAATACACCATATGAGCTGTGGTTTAGTAGAAAACCGGATATCAAATACTTTCGTATCTTTGGGAGTCGATGTTTTATTTTGCGTGATCGCGAAAATCTTGGTAAGTTCGATTCTCGAAGTGACGAAGGGATCTTTTTGGGTTATTCTACGAATAGCAGAGCATATCGGGTATTTAACATGAAATCTAAAACGATTGTAGAATCTATAAATGTTAAAGTAGATGAAGCTTTTCACTTTGCATCTGAAAAATCTACCCTCGATATCTCTCTTGATGATGATACTCCTGTTAGTGCATCTTCTCATGATAATACTTCAAATATTAATGATGCATCTAATGGTTCTTCAAGTTTATCTGATGTGCGGGAATCATCTCATGTACCTCCGAGTACTCCGTTACAACAAACGTTACGCATCTCCAAGGATCATCCTGAATCAAACATCATTGGAAACCCACAAGAAGGAGTCAAAACTCGGAGACAGTTGGTTTGTGGATTCGCTTGCTACGTATCCTTGATCGAACCAAAGAACATCGATGAAGCTCTTCAGGATGACTACTGGATTAAAGCAATGCAGGAAGAGCTCCATCAGTTTGAGCGAAACAAAGTCTGGGAATTAACAAAGCCTCCAAAGCAACACAATGTGATAGGTACCAAATGGATTTTCAAGAATAAGAAAAATGAAGATGGTACCATCATCAGGAACAAAGCACGTTTAGTTGCTCAAGGCTACTCTCAAGTAGAAGGAATAGACTTTGATGAAACTTTCGCCCCTGTAGCTAGACTCGAGTCCATTCGTATCTTATTCGCGATAGCTTGTCATTTTAAAATAAAATTATTTCAAATGGACGTTAAGAGCGCGTTTTTAAATGGATTTTTAAATGAGGAAGTTTATGTGGCTCAACCGAAAGGTTTTGTGGACTGTAAACTACCTAACCATGTTTTTCGTTTGAAAAAGGCTCTTTACGGTTTAAAACAAGCACCGCGAGCATGGTACGAAAGGCTAACAAAGCACCTATTGGATAAGGGCTATACTCGAGGGGGAGCTGACAGGACTCTCTTTGTGAAGCATTATCAAAATAACTTCATTGTTGCACAAATCTATGTCGATGACATTGTTTTTGGAGCAACGAAGGATAATGATGCTTCTAAATTCGTTGAAACCATGGAAAGCGAATTTGAGATGTCAATGATGGGCGAATTGACTTATTTCCTTGGATTGCAAGTGAAACAGAGTGACGAAGGCATCCATTTGTGTCAATCCAAGTATGCTTTGGAGTTGGTCAAAAAGTTTGATCTAGAAAATTGTAAAGATTTTCCAACTCCAATGGGAACTAGCAATAAAGGATTAGGAAGTGAATCTTTTAGTGAGAATGTAGACGAGAAACTTTATCGGAGTATGATTGGAAGTCTACTTTACCTCACGGCTAGTCGCCCGGATATATCTTTTGGTGTTGGGATTTGCGCGAGATATCAGTCTGCACCAAAGGAGGTTCACCTGAAAGCGGTGAAACGGATCATCCGATACATTAAAGGAACCATAAATTTCGGAATTTGGTATCCTATGGGAACAAGCTTAGATATTATTGGATACTCAGATGCCGATTGGGCAGGATCTGTGGATGATCGGAAAAGTACGAGTGGTGCATGTTTTTATCTTGGTCATTGCCTTGTTGCATGGCATAGTAAAAAGCAAAACTGCATTGCACTCTCGACTGCCGAAGCGGAATATATTTCAGCGGGTAGTTGTTCAACCCAACTCATTTGGATGAAAAGTGTGTTGAGCGACTTCCGGATTTCAGCAACTTCGGTAGCAATTCTTTGTGACAACACTAGTGCTATAAACATTTCTAAAAACCCTGTGTTGCACTCTAGAACAAAACACATTGAACTTAGATATCATTTTCTTAGAGAGCTAGTTGAATCAAATACTCTTCAACTGTCATATATTTCAACTGAAGATCAATTAGCTGATATTTTAACAAAACCTTTGGATCAAAAACGTTTTATTCATTTGCGTAAAGCAATTGGAATGCTTTCCTTGAAATAAACTTCTTTTTGAAACTTTTGCTTAGGTTAGGTTTTGTTTTTGTGTTTTTGTTCATTACCTATGCTTAGACATAGAATATTAATTGAGCATTAGTTTGATTGACTTTAACTGCATCCTTTTATATATTTAGAAATCTATTATGCTTTAGATATCATAATATTTCATTTGATGCAATGATCATTTATGTCAATTAACTCATCTTTATTTTGATCAAAGTCAATTTCTCTCTCGATGATCTCTTGGTATAGTTTTTATCTTATTTGACTGTTTAGTCGAGTATGAAATCGAGATCAATATTTGGCTAAATACTTTATATCTTAAATAATTGATAGCCAATTGAGGGGGAGTCAAAGAAAAAGTATTATGCTCAAAAGATGTGGAAAGAGTTACATCCCAATGAGTGTGAAAACTACCACCACATGGAGGAAAGAGCTATCACCTCGGTCGTCCGAGTACTGTGTGCAGCTACCACATGTATACCAAGCAAGGTTTTTCAAGTTTGATTAAATAAAATGCATATTGAAATACTTGACTCTGTCAAAATTTTAAGGTTGGTATAAGGTGGGATTTTTAATGAAAGATGCTCAAAGAGCCACTCTCTTCAATAAATTGACTAGATATATTATCTAACTTATCGGGGATGTTAGACATCTATTGATCTTTGTATTTCATTTTCTTTACCGAATTGATGATTTGATAAAGGCATTACTCATAAGATCAAGTTAGATGTAATTGAAGTTGTTCAACTTTAAGGGATTTAATTTTTATAAATTTTCGTTTCATTTGTTGGATGTTATTGATAGATTTGGTATAATCTATTTCTTGTTGTATGAAACGATGATTTTTGTTTAAAGTTGATACACAAAAGTGCTTACAATCTTTTTCTGGTTTTTCTTGAATTTCTCTGAAATTTTCTAAAGAAAAAGTTGGAGCCGATCCGGATTGGACCTGCCGATCCGGATCCCGAACGCAGTTTTTCACTGCGGGTAGCCGATCCGGATCGCAATCATGAACTGATCCGGATCGCGGCTAGGATTTTATATAGAACAAAAGGGTTTTGATTTCTTTTACTCCAATCTTTTGTTCCAAAGTTTTCCAGAGCTTCTCTCTCTAGATTTCATCCATCTTGGAAGCTTTCAAACTCAAGTTCTTCAACTCCAAGTAAGTTTATTGATCAAAATCTCGGTTTTTCACCGTTTTTCTTATTCCTCCTCAAAACGTGATGATTTTCTTGTATCATTTTCGGTTGTGGATGGTTTTTTATCAAATTTCTTTTGAAATAAGAACTCTAGGTAGATTAGTTTTGATTATATGCTAGGTATTCTCAAGTTAAACGGATTTTTGGTCTTCGATTTCTGAAAATTCGGTTTTAGGGCATATAATGGGAATTTTCGAAAATCATGCAATTGATCTATTTTTAAATTTCCTTTTGCAAAACTAATTTGATTCCTAGTCTCTCTACACGATAATGATTGTTTGGGTACAATTTTTCTAATTTTTGAAAATTAACAATTTTTCGTGTTCTTGAGTTGTTGCTCACAGGATTTTCTTCTCTCAAGAAACCAATAGCAATGGTGATCACGTGGATCATTCTCCTTCTGGCGGCTATGGTAAATACGAGAGACACTGTCAAGCCCAAGAGGGCTAAAAATGATGAAGTCAATTGGGATGAGTTGTCAGATGATGAAACACATCCTGGAAAATCGCCACAGAAAACCTCTGTTGCATCGAAAGGGAAATCCCGTGCAGAGACATCAAGGAAAAGGCTCCGCCCACTGCTACGGAAAAAGGAAAAGCACCAATGACCTCTTCATCCATACTAAAAAGAAAAAGACTCGCTCGACGACCTGGACGAGCTCGAGGTATTGAAATAAATGAACCATGTCAAGAGAACCCAAGGAATATCTCTCAAATTGACACTGAATCAGAAGACGAAGATGATTGGGACACATTTCTTGACGAAGTACAACAAGGTATTGATGAAGAAAATAAGGTTTACCTAAAGAACAAGAAGCTACTGAAGTCTTCCTCAATACTTAAGCAGCAAGCAAAGAAAAAGAATGTGCCAAGCAATGAACCTCTTGACAACTCACATTCTTTGCCAAGAAGATCTCCTCGGAATGAAGGACAGACTGCTCCGTCAATCGTCACACAACGTTCTTCCAATTCCAGAAGAATTGACCAAAAGGGTCACCTGGAGTCTTCCCTCAAACAAGAACAAGACAAAATGACTCTAGGACTCAGAAAGATGTCCAAGGACATACATCAGATGAAACAAGAGTGTTCTACGATTACGGGATTGCTTAAAGGAATTTTGAAAAAGCTGGGTTGCACGAGCTCTGAGGACTCCGCCTCGGATGACTCAGATTCAGATGCTTGAATTGTTTGTTTAATCCTTTTCTTGTGCAGGAACTTCATTTTTTTTTACTTTCTTTGTGCAGGTTCAGTTTTTAGGTTTAATGTTCTCTTTTATTTTAGTTTAGTTCTCAGGTTTTTCTTGATTTTGAACTTTTTAACTCTCCTTAAATTTTGAATTTTTGGCTAGTTTGTGACAAAAAATGGGGAGAGAGTTTAGTGTGAACTCTGTGAGAACTTGAACTTTTGAGAACTTAGAACAAACTTTGACTTTGGTGAAAGGTAAGTATCACAACTTCTGGTTTTATCTTGTGATTTGTTGCATGTCCCTACTAACTATTCGACTAACTATTTGGACATGTATTATAACTAACAAGTGTTTGATTACTAACAAAGCAAAGTTATGACATTTGAAATCTTATTGCTTAGAAGATATGTCAATGTTTGATTGTGATCTTATTACATATCTGAATTACTCAATGTCATGGTGAGCATAAACTCTATCTCTATTAGGTTTTGAATGCTAAATATTCTTGAGGTATCTAACGATCTCTTTTTGTCAAGAATGATTTCTTTTTGCAGAGAGGTACAGATGTCTAAGTCTAGAGTCTGTTTTAGGAGTTTATCTCTTGTATTGGATCTCCATTGTAAATTTTTGTTGTATGGTGATAGCAACAAAAATAACTTTTTTGAATTTTCTTTAGTGGATCTGTGTTTTGTCACGAACCGCCAAAGGGGGAGATTGTTACGGATTTTGTTTTGGCGCATTTCGTGAAAGTGTTAAGTCTTGGAAGATTGAAGATGAATGAAGTTTGAATCATATACCTCAATCTCAAGAAAGAAGAATCAAAAGGATCAGGTAAGTTTAACTAAATATTTTTGGTGATCCGAATACTTCTTGTAGTGTTATAAACACTTGGAAGAATTTTTTATCGCATAAAAATCAAGAACTGGACATGGGACATGTTCAGGATCCGGATCAGACAGTCCAATCCGGATCCCGAAGGGTACTTGTTCATTGGCAAATCCGATCCGGATCATAGCCATTTCGATCTGGATCCCGAACATGGGAATTTGCTGAAATTCATGAACGATTACGGATCGTGGGATTACAATCCGGATCCCGAACCCTGTTTCTCTGGAATTGGCTGACTCGTTACGACGATCCGGATCACAGCTAATCGATCCGGATCGCCGTCGTGAAAATTTCCAGAAACGACAGTTTTTGATCCTTATCTTCTTCCTAGGGTTTCGAACCTATAAATAGACCCTAGATCTTTTTCTAGGGTAATCCAAGA
>CM055060.1:25696146-25718646 GCA_029204045.2 Tillandsia leiboldiana
CATTTAAGTCAATCTCAGAAAGAAGAATTCAAAGATCAGGTATGGTGTAACTAAAGATTTTTGGTGATCCGAATACTTTTTGTAGTGTAGAAACACCTGGAAGAATTTTTCATTGCATAAAAATCAAAAACTGGACATGGGACATGTTCAGGATCCGGATCAGGTATTCCAATCCGGATCCCGAAGGGGTTTCGTTCATACACTGGTTCAATCCGGATCGCAGCATCCCATGATCCGGATCCCGAACACTAGTTTACCTGTTTACTTGCACGATCCGGATCAGGATTTGCAATCCGGATCCCGAACGTTGATGTTTGGTGAAACTGTATGAACGATCCGGATCAGCCATTTCGATCCGGATCCCGAACCATCGTTTTTCTGGAAACCGTCTTTCTTGCTACTGCAATCCGGATCGCCCAAATCCGATCCGGATCGCCGTCCGTAAAAATTCCAGAAATGGTAGGTTTTTTGATTCTTATCTCCTTCCTAGGTTTCAACCTATAAATAGACCCTATGATTCATTTTCTAGGGCAATCCAGTTAATCCAAAAAGAGGCCAGATAAAAGAAAAATAGCCGTCATATTCAAATATCATTTTATACGGCCTAAGATGCCACATATAGAGAAGAAAGGAATCATTAGATATTACTCTATGTTTCTTCATCTATATTGATTAGTTATGATTCTAGGTTTTCATACGCACAGCTTGAGTTGAATCAAACTAAGAATACTTAGATGGTATTTCCTATCTATCTTTGATCTAAGTATTCGGCGATCATCACCACCCAAAAACAAACGATTTCCCCAAAATCGGCGCGTGGACTCGCGTGTCCTTGTGGATTCAAGGTTCACCGCTCTCGTGGGATTCGGAGCGAGGTACGTTCGTAGGATTCGAAAGCGTGCTACTGGGTGAAGACCGTGGATTCGGTCGGACGTCGTGGACCGACGTTGGACGCCGTGGATTCGGCGTGGACGCAGATCGTGGATTCGAGACGCGTTGCGGAACGAGCGAGAAGATTCAACTAGGAGCGTATGGTAAAAGGTTGAGTCGTCTGTGAGTATGTTAAATCACCTTGTACGTGGTGTCAATTCTAGTGGATTTCACCGTGTTATCGGTCCCTTGGTTTTTTCACTCCGGTTTGGAGTTTTTCCACGTAAAAATCTTGCTGTTTTCATTTTTATTTCCGCATTGGGTTTTATTGCGCAATGATTTTTTGAGTGTTTATTGTTGACAACCTATTCCCCCCCTCTAGGTGTTTTTTTCCCCTATTTAGATCTTTATTTCATATAAACCCAACAAGTGGTTATCAGAGCGGGAATAGGGTTGTAAACAATGGTTGAAGGTGGAAAACATCAATCGACCTCCTTTTTTTGATGGAACAAATTATGCGTACTGGAAAGTACGGATGAAAGCCTTTTTAATTTCCATCGACGAAAGGGTGTGGCAATCAATTGAATTAGGATGGTCTAATCCAACTGAGATTATTTCTGATGTTCGCACCTTAAAACCTAGGTCGAAATGGACCAAGGAAGAGTTAGACTCATCTTCTTACATGGCAAGGGAATTAATGCTATTTTTAATGCCTTATCTCAAACTGAATTCTCTCGCGTCTCGGCATGTGAGACTGCGAAAGAAATCTGGGATGTTCTTCAGTTACACATGAGGGAACTAACCTCGTGAAGATTCAAAAGCTGCAAATGCTTATGAGCAGAATTGACTCCATTTTTATGGCAGAAAATGAATCTTTCACGAACTACTATACACGATTGCAAGATATCGTAAATTCATGTGCTAACCTGGGAGAGAAGATTCCAGAATTTAAGGTTGTAAGAAAGATCTTAAGAACTCTTCCTGAACGATTTCGCCCAAAGGTTACAGCCATTGAAACTATCAAACACCCGGACGAAATGCGTGTAGAAGAATTAGTTGGTTCATTACAAACTTATGAAATGACATTTACTACTAACTATTCTTCTGGAAAAGCATCCTCTTCTAAGTCTTCAGGTTATGCTTTGAAAACAACTAAGGAAGAAGACGCGGATACATCCTCCTCAGACGATGACGAGAACCTTTCTATGGAGGACTTTGAGAAGCAACTCGCTCTCTTGACAAGGAAGTTTCGCCGCAACTTTCGAAGGGGTAATTCAAGTAAATCTCCATCCTTCGGAAAGTCGAAGAAAGGCAAGGGTACTTCAAGTTACAAGTCAAGAAAGCAAGAGAACTTCTCAAAGGATAAGAAAAGTTCAGAGGGACAACTACAATGCTTCAAATGTCGAGGCTACGGCCAAATTGCAACGGAGTGTCCCAACAAGTATCCGGCAAAGAAGAAAGCGATGCAAGCCGTCACTTGGGATGACAACTCAACGTCAAATGAGTCATCCTCAAGTGATGAAGAAGAAAGCGCAACGGCATTCCACGCGTCCACATCTTCACCATTCATGTGCTTAATGGCAAGTACATCCGAGTCATTGTCCAACTCCACTGTTGAAAAGAATGCAACGGACAATGAATCGGATGATTCGGAAGGTGAAGATTTTGCTTTAGCCTACCATAGACTTTTACGGGATTCAAAGAAAGTGGCTAAGAAAAACAAGAGTTTGAGAGGGATAGTGCATGATCTCGAAGAAGAAGCAAAAAGGGCAACTTCTCTCTCAAACGCTCTTGAAGTGGAAAGGGAAAATCTGATAAAAGTAAATGTTTCCCTTCAAGAGTCCAATGAGCTTTTTGAGAAGGAACATACAAAACTGGTGGATAAAGCGGATCACTTCTCAAAGCTCTACAACGAGGCTCGACAGAATAACCTGGAAATGACAAAGACCATCTTCCAACTCAAGGATGACTTGCAGCGATTCTCTTCTGGAAGGAGTAAGTTGGATAAGCTTCTTGGTCTTGGTCAATCAAATCGGTTCGGCCTCGGGTACACTCGAACTGAAAACAGTCCAAATTCGAGTGGGACAGTCTTTGTGCCCCAGTCGGTATCTCCTCCTCCGACACCGGAACTAACGACAAGCAACGACAACAAGCCTACTTCATCCTCCTCGGGATCATCAAGTAATAAGGTATGTTTTCGTTGTGGTATTTTAGGGCACATAAGGAGAAACTGCAAGATGGGAGCCAAACGCTCAACTCAAGCACTTCTTGCAACGACTACCAAAAGGGCGCCTCCCCGGAATTCAAAGCAAAACTTTTCAAATGAAAAGAGCCTTGGTAGTTCACCGCGCAAGACGACATCATCAAGGAGCGGCAATCGATCTGACAAGACGCTTTCACCTAGGAGAATAACCTCATGACCATTACCGACGCACTCCAAAAAGGTTTGGGTGCGCAAAGGTGAAATTTATCCTTGTCTTGTTACTAATGTTTCCTTGCATGCATATGATAATTCGTCTTGGTATCTGGATAGCGGATGTTCCCGTCACATGACCGGTGACAAAAATAGTTTTCAAAACTTTGAGAAAATCTCCGGAGGACTCGTTGTTTTCGGAGACGGTCGATCTTCCAAAATTATTGGAAAAGGAACGGTAGCTATCCCAGATGGCCTAATTTTGAAAAAACGTGTTATTTGTTGATGGCCTTAAGACTAATCTCATAAGCATAAGTCAACTTTGCGACAATAGTTTTTCAGTTAACTTTTCATCTGTTGAATGTGTTGTAACTGATAAGGACCATGTCTTCTTTTTAAAGGGGGTTAGATCTGAAAACAATTGTTATGTTGTTCCTAGTAAAACTTCTGAAAATTGTAACTTAGCCTCTTTGAATAATGAAACTCTTTGGCATGAAAGGCTAGGTCACATAAATTTTAAGGAACTTGCTAGAATTTCAAACAAGGACGTGGTAAAGGGGGTTCCAAAACTTTTACTTAAACAAAACATTGTGTGCGACGGTTGTCAAAAGGGAAAACAGTCCAGGACTGCTCACAAGAACTTGAACCACGTTGGTACAAAACGGCCTTTGGAACTTTTACACATGGATTTAATGGGGCCAACCCGTCAACCATCTTTGGGAGGTAAATGGTATATTTCTTATTGGTTGATGATTTCTCTCGGTATTCTTGGGTAGCATTTTTAAAAGAGAAAGCTGATACTTTTGATTCTTTTCACGAGATTTGCCATCGTATTATGATTGAAAAGAATGAAAAGATCATTCGTGTTAGAAGTGATAGAGGTGGAGAATTCATTAACTCTAAATTCATTGACTTTTGCACTTCAAACGGTATTAAGCATGAATTCTCAGCACCCTATACACCTCAACAGAATGGTGTTATCGAGCGCAAAAACAGGGTTGTTCAAGAGATGGCACGTGTTATGCTTCACAGCCGGAATTTACCGCTACATTTTTGGGCTGAAGCTGTGAACACTGCAATCTATGTAATTAATCGAGTTTATTTGCGCCCGGGAACGTTAAATACACCATATGAACTATGGTGCGGTAGAAAACCCAACATCAATTATTTTCGCATCTTCGGGAGTCGGTGTTACATTTTACGTGACCGTGAAAATCTTGGAAAGTTTGACTCTCGAAGTGACGAAGGGATTTTCTTGGGGTATTCTACAAACAGTAGAGCATATCGAGTATTTAACTTGGAATCTAAGACGATCGTAGAATCGATAAATGTTAAAGTAGATGAAGCTTTCCACTTTGCATCCGAAAAATCTACCCTCGATATCTCTCTAGATGATGATACACCTGCCATTGCATCTTCTCATGATAATACTTTCAATATTAATGATGCATCTAATGGTTCTTCAAGTTTATCTGATGTGCAGGAATCGTCTCATGTACCTCCGAGTACTCCGTTACCTCAAACTTTACGCATCTCCAAGGATCATCCTGAATCAAACATCATTGGAGACCCACAAGAAGGAGTTAGAACTCGGAGGCAGTTGGTTTGTGGATTCGCTTGCTACGTATCTTTAATCGAACCAAAGAATATAGATGAAGCTCTTCAGGATGACTACTGGATTAAAGCAATGCAGGAAGAGCTCCATCAATTTGAGCGAAACAAAGTCTGGGAATTAACGAAGCCTCCACAGCAACACAATGTGATAGGTACCAAATAGATTTTCAAGAATAAGAAAAATGAGGATGGTACTATCATCAGGAACAAGGCACGATTAGTTGCTCAAGGCTACTCTCAAGTAGAAGGTATAGACTTTGATGAAACTTTCGCCCCTGTAGCTAGACTCGAGTCCATTCGTATACTATTTGCTATTGCTTGTCATTTTAAAATCAAATTATTTCAAATGGACGTTAAGAGCGCGTTTCTAAATGGTTTTTTAAATGAGGAAGTTTATGTGGCTCAACCGAAAGGTTTAGTAGACCATAAACAACCTAATCATGTTTTTCGTTTGAAAAAGGCTCTTTACGGTCTGAAACAAGCACCACGAGCATGGTACGAAAGGCTGACAAAGCACCTTTTGGAGAAGGGCTATACTCGAGGGGGAGCTGACAGGACTCTCTTTGTGAAGCATTATCAAAACAATTTCATTGTAGCACAAATATATGTCGATGACATTGTATTTGGCGCAACAAGAGATAATGATGCTTCTAAATTCGCGGAGACCATGGAAAGCGAATTTGAGATGTCCATGATGGGCGAATTGACTTATTTTCTTGGATTGCAAATTAAACAAAATGATGAAGGTATTCACTTGTGTCAATCCAAGTATGCAATGGAGTTGGTTAAAAAGTTTGACTTAGAAAATTCGAAGGATTTTCCGACTCCAATGGGAACTAGCCACAAAGGACTTGGAAGTGAATCACATAGTGAGAATGTAGACAAGAAACTGTATCGAAGTATGATTGGAAGTCTACTTTACCTCACGGCTAGTCGCCCGGATATATCCTTTAGTGTTGGGATTTGCACGAGATATCAATCAGCACCAAAGGAGGTTCACCTGAAAGCGGTGAAAAGGATCATCCGGTACATCAAAGGATCAATTAATTTCGGAATTTGGTATCCTATGGGAACTAGTTTGGATATTGTTGGATACTCAGATGCCGATTGGGCAGGATCAGTGGATGATCGGAAAAGCACGAGTGGTGCATGCTTCTATCTTGGCCATTGCCTTGTTGCATGGCACAGTAAAAAGCAGAATTGCATAGCACTCTCGACTGCCGAAGCGGAATACATCTCAGCGGGCAGTTGTTCAACCCAACTCATTTGGATGAAAAGTGTGTTGAGCGACTTCCGGATTTCAGCAACTTCGGTAACAATTCTTTGTGACAACACTAGTGCTATAAACATTTCCAAAAACCCTGTATTGCACTCTAGAACAAAACACATTGAACTTAGATATCATTTTCTTAGAGAGCTAGTTGAATCAAATACTCTTCTACTTTCATATATTTCAACTGAAGATCAATTAGCTGACATTTTAACAAAACCTTTGGATCAAAAACGTTTTATTCATTTGCGTAAAGCAATTGGAATGCTTTCCTTGAAATAAACTTCTTTTTGAAACTTTTGCTTAGGTTAGGTTTTATTTTTGTGTTTTTGTTCTTTATCTATGTTTATACATAGTACATTATTTGAGCATATGTATTATTGACTTTACTTGCATCCTTTCATATAATTAGAAATCTATTATGCTTTGGATATCATAATAATTCAGTTGATGCATTGATCATTTATCTAAATTAAACCTTTTTATTTGATCAAAGTCAATTTCTCTCTCAATGATCTCTTGGTATTGTTGTTATCTTATTTGACTATTTAGTTGAGTATGAATTCGAGATCAATCCTTGGTTGAATACTTTATATTTTAAATTAATTGATAGCCAATTGAGGGGGAGTCAAAGAAAAGTAAAATGCTCAAAAGATGTGGAAAGAGTTACATCCCAATGAGGAGTGTGAAAACTACCACCACATGGAGGAAAGAGCTACCACCTCGGTCGTCCGAGTACTGTGTGCAGCTACCACATGTATACCAAGCATGGTTGTTCAATTTTTTGATTAAGTAAAATGCATGATTGAAATACTTGACTCTGTCAAATTTCAAGGTTGGTATAAGGTGGGATTTTAAAGAAAGATGCTCAAAGAGCCACTCTCTTCAACAGATTGACTAGATACATTATATAATTTATTTGGGATTTCAAACATCTATTGATCTTGGTAATTCATTTTCTTTACCATTTTAATGATTTGATAAACGCCGTACTCGTAAGATCATGATAGATGTGTTTGATCTTGATCAACTTTAAAAGTTTTAATTTCTATAAATTGTCATGTCATTATTTGAATGTTATTGATAGATTTAACATAATTTATTTCTCTTGACATGAAACGATGTTTTTTGTTTAAAGTTGATGTGCTAAAATGCTTACATACTTTTTCTGGATTTTATGGATTTTTTCTAAATTTTTCTGATGAAAAAGTTGCAGCTGATCCGGATCGGGTTAAGTGATCCGGATCCCGAACGCAGGCTTCTTCCTGCGGCTAGCCGATCCGGATCGAAATCTCGATCCGATCCGGATCACGGCTAGGGTTTTTAATAGAACGAAAGGGTTTTGATTTCTTTTACCTTAATCTTTTGTTCTCAAGTCTCTAGAGCCTATCTCTCTAGAATCCTTGCACCTTGGAGCTTTCCTAACCCAAGTTCTTCGAATCCAAGTAAGTTTTATTGATCAAAATCTCGGTTTTTCATAGTTTTTCTTATTCCTCCTCAAAACGTGATGAATTTCTTGTATCAATTTCGTTTGTGGATGGTTTTTGATCAAATTTCTTTTGAAATAAGAACTCTGGGTAGATTAGTTTTGATTATATGCTAGGTATTCTCATGATAAACGGATTTTTGGTCTTCGATTTCAAAGAATTCGGTTTTAGGGCATATAATAGGAATTTTTGAAAAACATGCAATTGATCTATTTTTAAAATTCCTTTTGCAAAACTAATTTGATTCTTAGTCTCTCTACATGATTATGATTGTTTGGGTACAATTTTTCTAATTTTTGAAAATTAACAATTTTTCGTGTTCCTGAGTTGTTGCTCACAGGATTTTCTTCTCACAAGAAACCAATAGCTATGGTGATCACATGGATTATTTTCTTACTTGCTGCCATGGTTCATGTCAAGGACACTGTCAAGCCCAAGAGGGCTAAGAAAGCAAAGAAAGCGAAAGATGATTCCGATACGGAGTCGGAAACGGAATCAATTGATTGGGATGAGCTTCAAGTTGAAGCAACAACACCCACTGCTTCGAAAGGAAAAGCTCCCGCGGAAACATCAAAAGCTTCAAAGCCTACTGCAGCTGAAAAAGGAAAAGCCCCTATGGATCCAAATCCAGTTGGGACAAGAAGAAAAACCGGTGCAAGAAAAAGAGGCAGTGCTCAAGGAATTTCCATTGAGCAACCAGTTGCTAGACAGCCTTCTCCACACGACTTCATCAGCTCCGCAAGAATCAAGGATTTTGAGAAGAGGGAATGCATTGGCGAGAGACATGTCAATGTCAAACCAATGAAGGAACGATCTGTAGTCTTTGGGATTCTGTTTGACCAGGTTGGTCTTGCTCAAATTTGCAACTTCCCTGAGACTACTGGGTACTGTCCACACTCAGTTCGAATGTTTTATCAGAACGCTGCAAGTCTAATTGATCACGATGATGGACGTCGAGAATTTCACACTTTGGTTAAAAATATCAAAATCAAAGTCACACCCCAACTGATTGGAGATGTGCTAGGTATGACAGCCAGAGCTGATGGACTCCATTACCTAAAAACTCAAAGCTTCAACGACAACTCCTGGAGAGTTGTAGTTAATGGAATTTGTGTTCCGAATACTTTGTCAACCGGAAATTCTGTTTTCTCTAAAGAGCTTCGACCAGAATATCGGTATATAAACTTCATTGTCTGCTACAACATTCTTCCCAACATGAATACGAAGGTTCTTCGATGGGACAGGATGTTATTCCTTTATCTTCTTGGAAACCCGGCCGCATTGATGGGAGCAAACTTGAATATTCCTTATCTCATTTGGTCAAGGATGGCGCGGTATGTGGAACACTCTCACCCCACAGAGAGACTACCCTACCCAATGATAATCATGCGCATCCTCAGAAAGTTTAAAGTTGATACAAGCGCAAGCTCATACATGTACAGTTTGGGCACCATTAATGAGACAACAATTGTGAAGTCTCTATCGACAAAACAAGATGATCCTCCATCTCCTCCAATTCGACAAAGAGCTCGACCACAAGCAACTACTTCTACAGCTCCTGTTCCACCAGCACAGCAGGCACCTCCATCCACCTCTGATGATGATGCTTCTGTCAGCTCAATCTTTCAAGAACAACAGCGACTCTCCAACGAACAAGAACGCATGTCTGTTGAGTTCGCTGAAATGAAGGAAGATCTCAAAGAAGTCAAGAAAGAACAAGCTTTGATGGTCCAAGATCTTAGAGAAGTTAAGAAGGAACAAGCTTCTATGAACAAACGGATCAAGAAAATGTTTCAGAAGCTTGGGTGTATCAGCTCCGACGATTCTGCATAAAGTTTCTTTTTTTTTCTAATCTTTCTTTTGCAGGCTTTTAAGTTTTTGCATTTATGTTATTCAGCTCTCACGTTTCTTTATTTTGAATTATTTAACTCTCCTTAAATGTTGTATATTTGGCTTTGTTTGTGACAAAAAGGGGGAGAGAGTTTAGAGAGAACTTGAACAATGATGATGTGAAAACTGTGTGAATGTGTGAACATCAAGGTAAGTATCATTTCAACTTCAACTTTGTGTTTTTGTATCTTGTGATTTGTGTGCATGTCTCTACTAACTATTCGACTAACTATTTGGGCATGTAATATGACTAACAAGTTGATGTTGGACTAACACTTTGTGACATTTGGTTTTTGATTGCTTAGAAGATATGTTGGTTTTTTACTATGATTCTCTTACATATCTGAATTCTCAAATGTCATGATGATCAGATAAACTCTATCTCTGTACTTGGTTTTGTATGTTTCGATTCTTGAGGTATCTAACGATTCTTTTTGTCAAAAATGATTTCTTTGTGCAGAGAGTACAGATGTCTAAGTCTAGAGTCTGTTTTAGGAGTTTATCTCATGTTTTTAAAATTTTTGGATCTCCATTGTAAATTTTTGTTGTATGGTGATAGCAACAAAAATATCTTTTTGAATTTTCTTTAGTGGATCTGTGTTTTGTCACGAAACCGCCAAAGGGGGAGATTGTTACGGAATTTGAGTTGGCGTAATTTCGTGAAAGGTTCAAGTCTTGTAGATTGAAGGTGAAGAAGGTTGGATCATTTAAGTCAATCTCAAGAAAGAAGAATTCAAAAGGATCAGGTATGTTTAACTAAAGATTTTTGGTGATCCGAATACTTCTTGTAGTGTAGAAACACCTGGAAGAATTTTTCTATGCATAAAAATCAAAAACTGGACATGGGACATGTTCAGGATCCGGATCAGATATTCCAATCTGGATCCCGAAGGGTGTTCGTTCATACACTGGTTCAATCCGGATCGCAGCATCCCATGATCCGGATCCCGAACACTAGTTTTACCTGTTTACTTGCACGATCCGGATCAGGATTTGCAATCCGGATCCCGAACGTTGATGTTTGGTGAAACTGTATGAACGATCCGGATCAGCCATTTCGATCCGGATCCCGAACAATCATTTTTCTGGAAACCGTCTTTCTTGCTACTGCAATCCGGATCGCCCAAATCCGATCCGGATCGCCGTCCGTAAAAATTCCAGAAATGGTAGGTTTTTGATTCTTATCTCCTTCCTAGGGTTTCTAACCTATAAATAGACCCTATGATTCATTTTTCTAGGGCAATCCAGTTAATCCAAAAAGAGGCCGATAAAAGAAAAATAGCCGTCATATTCAAATATCATTTTATACGGCCTAAGATCCACATATAGAGAAGAAAGGAAATCATTAGATATTACTCTATGTTTCTTCATCTATATTGATTAGTTTGATTCTAGGTTTTCATACTCACATCTTGAGTTGAATCAAACTAATGAATACTTAGATGGTATTTCCTATCTATCTTTGATCTAAGTATTCGGCGGATCATCACCACCCAAAAACAACGATTTCCCCAAAATCGGCGCGTGGACTCGCGTGTCATTGTGGATTCAAGGTTCAACCGCTCTCGTGGATTCGGAGCGAGGTACGTTCGTGGATTCGAAGCGTGCTACTGGGTGAAGACCGTGGATTCGGTCGGACGTCGTGGACTCGACGTTGGACGCCGTGGATTCGGCGTTGGACGCAGATCGTGGATTCGAGACGCGTTGCGGAACGAGCGGAGAAGATCAACTAGGAGCGTATGGTAAAAGGTTGAGTCGTCTGTGAGTACGTTAAATCACCTTGTACGTGTGTCAATTCTAGTGGATTTCACCGTGTTATCGGTCCCGTGGTTTTTTACTCCGGTTTGGAGTTTTTCCACGTAAAAATCTTGCGTGTTCATTTTTATTTCCGCATTGGGTTTTATTGCGCAATGATTTTTTGAGTGTTTATTGTTTACACCTATTCACCCCCCTCTAGGTGTTTTTTCTCCTATTTAGATCTTTATTTCATATAACCCAACATTAAGCCCATCAACAAATAACACATTATTCAGAATCGGGCCATCTGGAATAGCTACTGTTCCTCTTCCAATAATTTTGGAAGACTGACCGTCTCCGAAAATCACAAGTCCTCCTGAGATTTTCTCAAAATTTTGAAAGCAGTTTTTGTCACCGGTCATGTGACGGGAACAGCCGCTATCCAGATACCAAGACGAATTATCATATGCATGCAAGGAAATATTTGTAACGAGACAAGGGAAAACTTCACCTTTGCGTACCCAAACCTTTCGAGTTTTGGTGTACGTCGGAAATGATTGTGAGGTTGATACCTTTGGTGAAAGCGTCTTGTTTGATCCGTCGCTTTTCCTTGACGTCGTCGTCTTGTTTGATGAACTACCGAGGCTCTTTTCCTTCAAAGAATTTGCATTTGATTTCCGAGGAATCACCCTTTTGGTAGTCGTTGCAAGAAGTGCTTGAGTTGACCGTTTGGCTCCCATCTTGCAATTTCTCCTTATGTGCCCTGCAAAATTACAACGAAAACATACCTTAGTGCTTGACGATTCCGAGGAGGGTGAAGTAGGCTTGTTGTCGTTGCTTGTCGTGAATTCCGGTGTCGGAGGAGGAGATACCGACTGAGGCACAAAAACTGTCCCAACCGAACTAAAATTGTCTTCAGTTCGATTGTATCCGAGGCCGAACTTGTTTGATTGACCAAGACCAAGAAGCTTATCCAACTTACTCCTTCCTGATGAAAATCGCTGTAAGTCATCCTTGAGTTGGAGAATGGTCTCTGTCATTTCCAATTTTTCCTGTCGAGCCTCGCCGTTGAGCTTCAAGAAGTAATTTGCTTTGTTCACCATATCTATATAATTCTTCTCGAGTTGCTCATTAGACTCTTGAAGGGAAACATTTGCTTTTATCAGATTATCCCTTTCCACTTCAAGATCGGTCGAGAGAGAAGTTACCCTTTTTACTTCTTCTTCGAGATCCTGCAATCTCCCTCTCAACCCCTTGTTTTGCTTAGCCAGTTTCTTTGAATCCTTTAAAAGTTTGTGGTAGGCTAGAGCAAAATCTTCACCTTCCGAATCATCCGATTCATTGTCCGTTGCATTCTTTTCAACAGTGGAGTTGGACAATGACTCGGATGTATTCGTCATTAAGCACATGAAGGGTGAAGATGTGGACGCGTGGAACGCTGTTGCGTTGTCTTCTTCATCACTTGACGATGACTCATTTGACGATGAGGTGTCATCCCAAGTGACGGCTTGCATCGCCTTCTTCTTGGACGGATTCTTATTTGGACATTCCGTTGAGATATGGCCGTATCCTCGGCACTTGAAGCATTGGACTTGTCCTTCTGTGCTTTTCTTATCCTTAGAAAAACCCTCTTGCTTTCTTGACTTGTAACTTGAAGAACCCTTGCCTTTCTTCCACTTTCCGAAGGATGGAGTTTTGCTTGAATTACCCCTTCGGAAATTTCGGCGAAACTTCCTTGTCAAGAGAGCGAGCTGCTTCTCAAAGTCCTCCATAGATAGGTTCTCGTCATCGCCTGAGGAGGATGAATCCGCGTCTTCTTCTTTTGTTGTTTTCAAAGCATAACCTGAAGACTTAGAAGAGGATGCCTTTCCCGAAGAATAGTTAGTAGGAAATGTCATTTCATAAGTTTGTAAAGAACCAACTAATTCTTCTACACGGATTTCGTCCGGGTGTTTAATAGTTTCAATGGTTGTGACCTTGGAACGAAATCTTTCAGGAAGAGTTCTTAATATTTTTCTTACAATTTTAAATTCTGGAATCTTCTCTCCCAAGTTAGCACATGAGTTTACGATGTCTTGAAATCGTGTGTAATAGTCTGTGAACGATTCATTTTCTGCCATGAAAATAGAGTCAAACTTGCTCGTAAGCATTTGCAGTTTCTGAATCTTCACAAGGTTAGTTCCCTCATGCGTAACTTGAAGAACATCCCAGATTTCTTTCGCAGTCTCACATGCCGAGACGCGAGAGAACTCTGTTTGTGATAAGGCATTAAATAAAGCATTAATTCCCTTGCCATTGTAAGAAGATATATCAATCTCTTCCTTGGTCCATTTCGACCTAGGTTTGATGGTGCGAACATCACCAATAATTTCAGTTGGATTAGTCCATCCTAATTCAATTGATTGCCACACCCGTTCGTCGATGGAAATTAAAAAGGCTTTCATCCGTACTTTCCAGTACGCATAATTTGTTCCATCGAAGAACGGAGGTCTGTTGATGTTTCCACCTTCAACCATTGTTTACAACCCTATTCCCGCTCTGATACCACTTGTTGGGTTATGTATAATTGGATCTAAATAGGGGAAAAAACACCTAGAGGGGGGTGAATAGGTGTAAACAATAAACACTCAAAAATCTTTGCGATATAAAACCCAATGCGGAAAAATGAATAACGCGCAGAGATTTTTACGTGGAAAACTCCAAACCGGAGTAAAAAATCACGGGACCGATAACACGGTGAAATCCACTAGAATTAAACACGTACAAGGTGATATACCGTACTCACAGACGACTCAACCTTTTCCATACGCTCCTAGTTGATCTTCTCCGCTCGCTCCACGACGCTTCTCGAATCCACGATGTGCGTCCAACGCCGAATCCACAGCGTCCAACGTCGAGTCCACGACGTCCGACCGAATCCACGGTCTTCACCCAGTAGCACGCTTCGAATCCACGAACGTACCTCGCTCCGAATCCACGAGAGCGGTAGCACCTTGAATCCACAAGGCCACGCGAGTCCACGCGCCGATTTTGGGGTAAATCGTTGTTTTTTGGGTGGTGATGATCCGCCGAATACTTAGATTAGAAATAGATCGGAAATACCATCTAAGTATTCATTGATTTGATTCAACTCAAAATGTGAGTATGAAAACCTAGAATCAAATCAATCAATATAGATGAAGAAACATAAGATAGAATCTATGATTTCCTTTCTTCTCTATATGTGGATCTTAGGCCGTATACAAGATGACGGCTACTTTTTCTATTATGTGGATTAGCCCTAGAAAAAGAATCATAGGGTCTATTTATAGGTTAGAAACCCTTGGAAAAAGATAAGGATCAAAAACTATCCTTTTCTGAAATTTTTACATGACGACGATCCGGATCGGAGATCGGCGATCCGGATTGCAGTAGCGAGAAAAACAGATTCCAAAAAAACGAAGGTTCGGGATCCGGATCGAAGTGCTTGATCCGGATCGTTCATACAGTTCACCAAACATCAACGTTCGGGATCCGGATTGCAAAGCCTGATCCGGATCGCTCAAATAAAATGGTAAACCCAGTGTTCGGGATCCGGATCAAGGGAAGCTACGATCCGGATTGAACTGATGTATGAACGAACCACCTTCGGGATCCGGATTGCAAAGCCTGATCCGGATCCTGAACATGTCCCATGTCCAGTTTTTGATAATTATGCAATTACAAGTTCATCCAAGTGTTTCTACACTATAAGAAGTATTCGGATCACCAAAGATATTAAGTTCAACATACCTGATCCTTTTGAATTCTTCTTTCTTGAGATTGAGTTATATGATCCAACCTTCTTTACCTTCAATCTTCAAGACTTAACCGAATTCACGAAATACGCCAACTTAAATTCCGTAACACCTATGAGGCAGTCAGTTCGATTGAGTCGATTGAGCACCTTGGGTGCGAGTAGATGCATCATTTTCATCTGTATCACCCTTTGAGCATAGTAGATAGAGGCATGGTAGCTGTAGAGTTATTTTTCGCTTTTCTTTCTTCAGTTTTCTGTTATCTTATGCCTCTAGTAGACTTAGTGGGCAGACCGTCGGGTTTGGTTGCGGTACCCACTGAGAACTACTGTGGGATATAGTTCTCACACCCGTTGTGGTATTTTTTTTTCCCCAGGGACCCCTTCTCCAGTTCCTGTTGCTCCTGTTGCTGATCCTTCAGACCGAGGCGATGGAGTCGCGAGCTAGTTCCCTACTCGTCTTCGGAGTATAGCGGTGCCTCCCTTTTTGGAGATCTGTAGTATAGTCAGTAGATTAGTTTTATTTCCACTTTTGAGAGATTATTGTATTGTGAGGATCTGATTTGTACTGAGAGCCTGTACACTGATGTATCATTTTTGTTTACCTCCCTGCAGAGTTCTGAGTTTCTGTATCAAAGGATTTTGTATATGATCGTATTTGGGAGATGGATATTGTATCTTTATTTCCAGTTGTACAGTGATTGGATTTTAGTTTTACAGTAGTTTACTTTTCAGCTCTGATATCTGTATAGCTATTGTGGAGTACCGGGATTTCGGATGGCGCACCGACCTCGCAAGATGGCGTGGTGTGGAGAAATCGCCTTGGGCGTGTTTCATATTTGTTTATAGTTGAGTTCGGATTGATTCGGATCAACGCGGAAGCCCTGGCTTGAATCGGAGTCTTCCGAGCATTGTGCGCCGATAGAGGACTGGCTTCGGGGAAGCCTCGACTTCACAGTGGAGTGCAGAAAATTGGAAAATGCTTGGAACAGGTATACTTTATCTTTACAGCGGAGTTCGGGAGGTTCCGGACTGACGCGGAGGACCCGAGAGCGAAAAGTGAGTTGGAACTGGCGATTTTGGAGCCGGTTTTTGGATTGAGCACACCGTCTCCACCGTTGAGCTTTTTGAGGAGGAAAAACTGTGGACGTGTGTATTTCCAGATTACAGCGGAGTTCGGGAGGTTTCGGACTGACGCGGAGGACCCGAGGGCGAAAAGTGAGTTGGAACTGACGATTTTGGAGCCGGTTTTTGGATTGAGCACACCGTCTCCACCGTTGAGCTTTTTGAGGGGGAAAAACTGTGGACGTGTGTATTTTCAGATTACAGCGGAGTTCGGGAGGTCTCAGGCCGGTGCGGAGACCCCGAAGGTAAAAAGTGATTTGGAGTTGGCTTATTTGGATTAATTAAATTATTTATTTAATTAGTGGCTTTGGTGGATTTGGTCTGTGTTGTATTTGATTGAAAGAAAAGAAAAAAAAAAAAAAAATTAATTAAAGAAAGGAAGGTATTTGAAAGAGAGTGTGTTGGTGTATGGATGGAATTAAGGTGGGTGTTGGAAAAGGTATGAGGTCCTTTACACCATGGACCATGCACTAGCACTAATTAATTATGTTGCCATGTCATCGTCTTCTCCAAAGACTCAAACAGAGGATTTCTTCCTCAAACAGAGGAATGAGAGCAATGGGAAGGAGGAGAAAAATAAGATGAATTGAAAGAAAGTAAAAGAGGGTTTTAATCGTCTTGACGGCGCGATTCTATCGCTAGCAGCCGAGTGGAGCCGAGCGGAGCGCACGCGCGTCGATCCTCATGGAGGCACATTGCAATTTTCTAGTGAGAGAAAGAGAAAGCTTGGTTTCGATTTATGGAGTTAATTGGGATCTTTCTAGTTGCTGATTTGGTTGTTTTTGCTGTCCCGGAGTGGAGGAATGCCCAGCAGAGGGTGCCGCGCGGGCGCGCAAAGGCGCCGCGCGCGGCCGGTGAGGTTGCTGTGCCGGCGCGCTTGGGCGCCGCGCGCTGCCGCTGCGAGCGGCGCGCGCATGCGGCCGCGCGCATGAGGCCGGCAAGCGGCGCGCATGCGGGCGCGCGCATGAGGGCGCGCGCTGCATGCGGGCGCGCGCAGTGAGCGCGCGCAGCAAGTGGGCGCCGCGCTCGTGGGCCTCTGAGCGGGCCTTTGGTCCTTTGGTGTTGTTAAGCTTGGGCATTTTGGTCTTTTCACTGTGCCAACCCTCCAATTCACCCTGTGGACTCCCTTTGTCTATTTATATGTGGACTCCTCCTCCTCCCTTCTTCCTGGGGGTACAGAGAGAGGAAAAGAGAGAGAGGAAAAGAAAGAGAGAAAAGAAATGAGAAAAAAATTAAGGAAAAGAAAAGAGAAGAAGAGGGAATAAAAGAAAAGCAAGCAAGGGTGTCCTTGTGTGGTCTTGATGCTTGGAACTGGACGAAGCCGCGCGCGTGTCGGCTGTGAGGTACGTTGTTGGATTTGTTTCAAGCATGGATTTTTTGGGATTTTATTGATGGATTTACTTAAGTTTGAGCTGAATGGATTTTTATTTCCTTCCATCTCGTTCCATGCCTGCACCTTGGGAGCCACTTGAGTGCTGTTGGCTGAGGCTTGGGTTTTTACTACGCGGAGCCGAGGTTGCTTGCGTGAGTGCTGTGAGTTGACAGCGAGGAGCCGGAGCGCGCCGGATTTTCTTTTTGCGGACTCGAGAGGAATGATTGAGCTTCCGGGGGATTTTCCCGAGGACCGCGGCAGCGCGAGCGCGTGCGGGGCGATTTTTTTTGGGCGTTCCGGCAGTTTCTGACAGTGAGCGGTGCGGCGCTTCATCGACTTCAGCGTTTGCCTGCGGAAAGCGTTCCAGGTGGGTTGGAAGTCTTCCAAACTTTATTGAATGTCCCCTAATGCTTCTGCATGAATATCCTGTATGTCTAGCATGTATTTTGAATATCCTGTATGTCTAGCATGTATTTTTATTATAATGAAAAATCTGATAGATGCCTGGAATATTGTATAATGCTAACCTGTACCCCTAATTATTTTTAGTAGGTTCCTATTATCGTTGGACACTAGCCCGTATATTTAGTTGGCATTCAGACTGCATCTGAACCGTCTTAAAAATCACCGAAGTTGTTTTAATGGAAATTTGACTTTAAAAATATTCTTTTAAATTATTAGATTGCCCAGAAGGGTCGGACGGGTTCAGAGTGCATGTGCCCTCGTGCCTGGTCACCGAGTGGAATTTTTCTTGACTCCGTGGAGAGTTTCTAGTGTCTTGGGGGTTTCATGGGTTTTATCAGATTGAGTCGTGGAGCGTTCTATTGGTTCCGTGAGATGCCGCCCAGTGAGGGGCGATGCCGCCTAGTGAGTGGCGATGCCGCCCAGTGAGTGGTGATGGTTTGGCCTATTGAGGCGGTTCCGTGAGATGCCGCCCAGTGAGGGGCGATGCGCCCAGTGAGAGGCGATGCCGCCCAGTGAGTGGCGATGGTTTGGCCTGTTGAGGCGGTTTTCACATGAGGGTTCTATTAGTTCCGTGTTATGCCGTCCAGTGAGTGGCGATGCCGCCCAGTGAGTGGCGAAGGTTTGATGGTTCTATTGGTTCGATTAGTATTCTCTTTGAGTATGATATTTGTGGCATATTAACTGTAGTTTCTTTTCAGCTTTCGTATTATCTATCTGCATACCTATTGTTTTGCGCAGCGGTAGACTTAGTGGGCATACCGTGGATATTGGTGACGGTACCCACTGGGAACTACCTTCTGCAGTAGTTATCACACCCGCTGTGGTGACAGGTTTCCTGAGGTTGCTGTTCCGGCTTGGTTCGCGCGGAGACAGCTGATCGAGGTGAGGACGTGGCCGTGTAGCTCCTTACCCATTTTATTTGAGAGTCAGAGGTAGATGTACCTTGTATCTTTTATGATTCCACTTTTGTACTGGACAGTCTGAGTGATCTGTGAGGATTGTTTTATTTTTCATAGCTGAGATACTATGCATTGAGGATATATTTATATTCAGATGTTCAGTGTTTGATTCTGTAGCTATTAGTTCTATTTCAGCTCTGATACATGTTTAGCTATAGATCTTTTGCAGGGTAGACGCTTCGTCTGTGCGGCAGTTTCCGTACAGATGGCGGATCTGTCGGCGAGCCCGGGTCGCAGTTTCGACCTCGGGGCGTGACAGCTATAGTATCCTTCTTTTTGCAGGTTAGACGCTTCGTCTATACGGGGTTCACCGTATGGGTGGCAGATCTATTGGCGGGCCCGGGTCGCAGTTTCGACCCCGGGGCGTGACATGATTAGACCCCATTTGAATCTTGTTTGAAATCGACTCTGGATTCAAAGAAATTTCTGTTTGTTTCAATATCCCCTTTTATTTTATTTTATTTAGGGTCCGAAGAAAATTCCCTAATCTTATCTTAGGGTTCGAAGAAATCCCTTTTTTAAAAAAATAATTTGGGGTCCGAAGAAATTTCCGTTATTTTATTTTTGATTCGAGTCCAAAAAAATTCCCTTTTTAAAATAATTTGGGGTCCGAAGAAATTCCCGTCATTTTATTTTTGATTCGGGCCCAAAAAGATCTTTTTTTTTTTTTTTTTAATTTAACCTAAGTTCGGATGTCCGAAGAAATCATTCGAACCGGTTTGAATGAGCCAAAGTTAAGGTGTCCGAAGAAATCACCCGAACTGGCTTTATTTTTTTTTCCCCTTTTTTTTTGAACCTAAGTCCGAATGTCCGAAGAAATCATCCGAACCGGTTTGAATGAGCCTAAAGTTAAGGTATCCGAAGAAATCACCCGAACCGGCTTTATTTTTCTTTTTTTTTTTATTGAACCTAAGTCCCGATGTCCGAAGAAATCATCCGAACCGGCTTGGAACGAGCCTAAAGTTAAGGTGTCCGAAGAAATCACCCGAACCGGCTTTATTAAATTTCCTTTTATTTTGATTGAACCTAAATTCGGATGTCCGAAGAAATCATCCGAACCGGTTTGAATGAGCCTAAAGTTGAGGTGTCCGAAGAAATCACCCGAACCGGCTTTATTTTTCTTTTCCTTTTTTTTATTGAACCTAAGTTCGGATTTCCGAAGAAATCATCCGAACCGGTTTTGGGATGAGCCTAAAGTTAGGGCGTCCGAAAAAAAACCCGAACCGGCTTTATTTAATTTTTTTTTTTTTTTTTTATTTAACCTAAGTTCGGATGTCGGAATAAATCATCCGAACCGGTTTTGGGATGAGCCTAAAGTTAGGGCGTCCGAAGAAAAACCCGAACCGGCTTTATTAAATTTTCTTTTTTTTTTGAACCAAAGTTCGGATGTCCGAAGAAATCATCCGAACCGGTTTTGAAATGGGCCTAAAGTTAGGGCGTCCAAAAAAAAACCCGAACCGGCTTTATTTAATTTTTCTTTTTTTTTTTATTTAACATAAGTTCGGATGTTCGAAGAAATCATCCGAACCGGTTTTGGGATGAGCCTAAAGTTAGGGCGTCCGAAGAAAAACCCAAACCGGCTTTATTAAATTTTCTTTCCTTTTTTTTTTTTTATTTAACCTAAGTTCGGATGTCCGAAGAAATCATCCGAACCGGTTTTGGGATGAGCCTAAAGTTAGGGCGTCCGAAGAAAAACCCGAACCGGTTTTATTTAATTTTTGTTTTTTATTTAATCTAAGAGAGTACGCCTGAGAAGATACGATACGAGACGGTGAGGTGGCGAGAAAGTCGAAGCTGTAATTGGAGCTGTACGATGTGGTGAGGAAGTAGAAGCTGTAATTGGGGAATTGGGAACGTACAGCGTATTAGAGAATTGGGGAGGTTTTTTTTTTTTTTTTTGTGGAATATTGCGTTGTGGGAATATACGATATGTGGTGGAATTTGGGAGGAAGTTTTTTTTTTTTTTTTTTTTTTTTTTTTTTTTTTTTTTTTTTTTTTTTTTTTTTTTTTTTTTTTTTTTTTTTTTTTTTTTTTTTTTTTTGCTGTGGGCTTGTGTTGTTCTCCTTCAGACCAAAAATCTCTCCTTTTATTCTTTCTATTTTCTCTATTTATAGTGGGGAGTGGCAGAGAAATATCGCGTGGGTTTGTTGAGATTTGTTAAGGGGTTGGCGAGGAAATGCGGGTTTGTTGAGGAACGACGTACGTGGGAATGTGGGTTTGTTAAGAAAAATTCGTGGTTCAAATTTGAATACGTTGGAAAAATTGTTATATTCAAATTTCAAATTTCAAATTTCAAATTTTAAAATTGAATATGCTCGAATTGCGGGAAGATGGTTATATTCAAATTTTAAAATTCAGATTTCAAAATTGAACGGTTATGTTCAAATATCAATATGTTGAGGGGGTATGGTTATGTCCAAATTTTAAATTTTAAATTTTAAAATTTAAAATTGAATATGTTCGAATTTTAAAATTAACCGATTATGTTCAAATTTCAATATGTGTTCAAATTTTAAAATTGAACCGTTATGTTCAAATTTGAGAAAGTATGGTTGTATTTAAATTTCAAATTTTAAATTTTAAAATTGAATATGTTCAAATTTCAAAATTAAACGGTTATGTTCAAATTTGAGGAAGTATGGTTGTATTCAAATTTCAAATTTCAAATTTTAAATTTCAAAATTGAACGGTTATGTTCAAATTTGAAGAAGTATGGTTGCATTTAAATTTCAAATTTTAAATTTCGAAATTGAACGGTTATATTCAAATTTGAGGAAGTATGGTTGTATTTAAATTTCAAATTTCAAATTTTAAAATTGAACGGTTATATTCACATTTGAGGAAGTATGGTTGTATTTAAATTTCAAATTTCAAATTTTAAAATTGAACGGTTATGTTCATTGTATTTAAATTTTAATTTTTAAATTTTAAAATTGAACGGTTATGTTCAAATTTGAGGAAGTGTGGTTGTATTTAAATTTTAATTTTTAAATTTCGAAATTGAATATGTTCAAATTTCAAAATTGAACGGTTAACGAACGAGGGAATTTACTCGGATTCAAAAGTTGAAAACAAGATATAGATAAGTTTGAGTAAGTCAGTTGAGAGATATTTTAAAATATGGTTGAAGATTTGGATAAGTGTGTTTGAAATAATTGACGCGTGAGGAATTTCGATTGGGGTCGAATTCGGGTATAGATGGCGTTCGAATTCAATTTTGGAGTATATATTTATTATTATTATTATTATTATCATTATTATTATTATTATTATTTTATTTACTTATTTATTTATTTATTTATTTATTTTTTATTTATTTATTTTTTTTCTTTCAAACATGTACAAACTGAAAATCCGAGTTTCCTACACGCCCAAGATCGAACAACCACCGTAGAAGACAAGAACGGAGAAATAAAAAGCTCACAATAATAATTTTAAACACGTCCACATGAATCTAATAAACTTTACCAAGAATATTCAAAACACCATACGATGGGAAACCAAAAATACCAAATAAATCTTC
>CM055060.1:25723646-25752713 GCA_029204045.2 Tillandsia leiboldiana
TTTTTTTTTTTTTTTCTTTTTTCTTTGAGGTAATTTTTTTTTTTTAAATTTTTTTTTTTAAATTTGAATTTTTAAATTTTAAAAGATATTTAAATTTTAAATTTTTTATTTTATAAATTTTAATTTTTTTAATTTTAATTTGTAATAAATGTAAAAATTTTATTTTATTTTATTTTTGTAAAAAATAAATTATTAATTTTTAAGTTTTAAAATTTATACAATTTTTTTATAAATTTTTTTAAATTTTTATAAATTTAAAAATTAAAATTTTTAGTCCGACTTAAAATTTTAAAATTAATTTTTTTTTACTCTCACTTAAAATTTTTATAAAAATAAAAATTAATAAGAATTAAAATTTGAACAATTTTTGAAACTATAATTTTTAAGAAAAAAACTAAAAAGAGAAGGATATTTTCGTCATTTAACACAAAAGTCAACTCTCTATTCCTTTTATTTTTCAATCACTACCAAACACTAAATAGTTATACCAGGTACTAATTTAATACCCAACCAAACATAAATTTAAATTATACCTAACTTATTTCTAAATTTATACTTATTCCTGATACTACTAATTCTCTCTAATACACGAACCAAACGAAGCCATAATGTATGGACCATTTTGAAACCGACCCACTTTATGTTTTCTCTATTTCGCTGATACTTCGTTATTTTCTTATTTTTTATTTATTTTAATTTTAATTACTCTTATCAGTGAAACACCAAATTTAGTAAGTTTAGTAGTAATTTTCATTGAATCTAGCACTTGTTACTATTTCTTAGCCAACAGAATTAATTATTTTTTTTTTATCGTAAAGTTTATTAAGGCTTTGTTTGGTAATAAAATAAAAAAGAACTAGTTATTTCACGGATAAATATAAAATACGAAACTGCGGAACTAGCAAGGTGAACCTTGTCCCACCGGAGGGAAAATTTTATAAATTTAAATATTTTAAAATTTAAAATTTTTAAATAAAAAAAAAAATCAAGATGAACCTTGTCCCACCGGAGCGGAAAATTTATAAATTTTTTAAAATAAAAAATTTTAAATTTTATAAATTTAAATATTTTAAAATTTAAAATTTTTTAGAAAAAAAAAAAAAATAATCATGGTGAACCTTGTCCCACCTGGTGGGGGAACAACAGTTTCCCATACGGTACGAGGGGGAACTGCTGTTTTCCCCTACCATACGAGGGGTGATAAAAGGTATATCCCTATATAATATAGTTTTACAAAATATTTTTTATCAATACAATCGTAAATTTTGACAAATTTTAATTTAAATTAACTAGAATAACTCAAACTTAAATATTCAAATGTCAATTTAAAAAAATAAATAATAATAAAGCTGGAGGATTTTATACTTGATGTCATCGAGGTCTCAGCACAATTTTGTTTTTGTTTTTTTTTTTTTTTTCGGTATATCATACTTTATAATAATTCTTATTAACTATTATTACCAAAATACAGG
Organism: Tillandsia leiboldiana; assembly: GCA_029204045.2. Taxonomy (NCBI): domain Eukaryota; kingdom Viridiplantae; phylum Streptophyta; class Magnoliopsida; order Poales; family Bromeliaceae; genus Tillandsia; species Tillandsia leiboldiana. Next base: position 25,725,119 of record CM055060.1, read on the forward strand.
AGAATAAATTTCTCAAATTCTTGGGGTTCATGTGGAATCCCCTGTCATGGGTGATGGAGATGGCTGCAATCATGGCCATTGCCCTGGCCAACGGGGAAGGGCAACCCCCGGATTGGGAGGACTTCGTGGGTATCATCGTCTTGCTCCTTATCAACTCTACAATTTCCTTCATCGAGGAGAACAATGCCGGCAATGCCGCCGCCGCTCTCATGGCCAATCTCGCTCCCAAGACAAAGGCGAGACAATAACTAGCAATTTTTTCTTATATTAAATTTATGCCGTCAGAGGCTGCGCTAATAAACTAGCCTTTAGATTTGGAGAGTTCACGCATTTGATTTTTTGTATTGTGACACTTTCAGAATTTAGATTACTCCTATATATAAATAGTATAAGAGGATAATTTTTTAATTCGGTTATAATATTTTAGGTGGTAGCAAAATCTAAGAGATTAAGAGAGTTAATCATGTTAGAGCTAGAGTAATTCTAGATAGGTGAACCCCTGAGAAGTTGGGACGTCACAGTTGTCATTCACCAGTCGAAAATATGAGATGAGTCTCGGCTGAGCCAGGTTGTTTAGCGGGTAGAGCGAGACTCCCCCGGCTAATGACCGTTGTGGGTGGAGTGGAGCTCCCCACAAAATCGTCTAAGGCTAGCGAGACGAGTCTCACATCACCTGATGCTTGTGAGTGTCTTTGAGCCTGACGAGAACGTCGTGACTGAAAGAGATGAAGAATGTGACAACTTCAAAATTTGTATTAGTTATATATATAAATGACATAATAGAACTAAATCTTTTAACCCGATTATATCATTTTTGATGGTAACAAGACTTAAAAAATTAAATAAATTAAACATGATAGAGCTAAAGTAATTCTAGAATGAAGACTTATGATATATTCACGGCTATATATTTTAGTGAGTTGTAAATTTTTATCCTTTTTTATCTCTTTAATACTTAATCGTGAGAAATATTTTTTTTTTACTTATAGTTACCGCATGCATGCACAAATTAGATACCTATCTAAATTCTAAACAATTGATTGATTGATTGATTGAGATTATATATTCAGGTGCTTAGAGATGGACGGTGGACCGAGCAGGAGGCGGCAATCTTGGTCCCCGGCGACATCATCAGTATCAAGCTGGGCGACATCGTCCCGGCCGACGCCCGCCTCCTCGACGGCGACCCGCTGAAGGTGGACCAATCGGCACTGACCGGGGAGTCCCTCCCGGTGACGAAGAACCCCGGCGACGAGGTCTTCTCGGGGTCGACATGCAAGCAAGGGGAGATCGAGGCCGTCGTGATCGCCACGGGCGTCCACACCTTCTTTGGCAAGGCGGCCCACCTCGTCGACAGCACGAACCAGGTGGGGCACTTCCAGAAGGTGCTGACGGCCATCGGCAACTTCTGCATCTGCTCCATCGCCATCGGGATCATCATAGAGATCATCGTCATGTTCCCGATCCAGCGGCGCCCGTACCGCAGCGGCATCGACAACTTGCTCGTCCTGCTCATCGGGGGGATCCCCATAGCGATGCCGACGGTGCTGTCGGTGACGATGGCCATCGGTTCGCACAAGCTGTCGCAGCAGGGGGCCATCACGAAGAGGATGACGGCCATCGAGGAGATGGCCGGGATGGACGTGCTGTGCAGTGACAAGACCGGGACGCTGACGCTGAACAAGCTGAGCGTGGACAAGAACCTGATCGAGGTGTTCGCCAAGGGCGTCGACAAGGATCACGTCATCCTGCTCGCCGCCAGGGCGTCGCGGACCGAGAACCAGGACGCCATCGACGCCGCCATGGTCGGAATGCTTGCCGACCCCAAGGAGGTAAATTAATAAATATCTATGTAGCTATACATACATTATTAAATAAACTCTAATTTCTTCTATCCTTTATTTTTTTTTTCTCGCCCTACCAACCACAACGTACCTTTAATTAACTAACCATTTATAATTGTTCTATATAATCGTTTGTTTTATATTGTACAGCGCAGCAATTCTCAGTTCGAATACACTTATTAGGCTCGTAATAAGTAGTATTGTTTACATTCTGTTTGGATGTAGGGAAAAAAGGACTCTTTAAGTAGTATTGTTTACATTCTTATTTTATTATTAATATTTTTCTTTTCTTTTATTTCTCTTCTCTCCATCCTCCGAGGATGGATGATACACTGTTCTTTAACAAACTTAACCTTTTACCAAGTAGATTTAGAAATACACTAGCTATCATTATTATTTCTTTTAAGACCTGATACTTCAAATTCATCCACCTAAATATTAAAATAACATGGTCGTCCCACTTCATTTTAGAGACGCTATATATTATTTAGTGATGCTTAATTACACAATAAATCCTGCACATTCATCTTTTCGTGATTAATTTTCTCGTGCTAAAGGTCAACTTTTGCTAGTCAAGTCAAATGAGAGTGATAAGTATCAACTATTGAGGAATAATTTATGTAATTTCTAATTAATTAATTCCTCACACTTAATTAGTTTGTTAGTTTGTGTGAAAGTGTGTGTATATATATATATATATATATATATATATATATATATATATATATATATATATATATATATATATATATATATATATATATATATTATAATGACTAGGTTAAGGTGACGACATGTGATGCAGGCGCGAGCTGGAATCAGCGAAGTGCACTTCTTCCCCTTCAACCCAGTCGACAAGAGGACAGCCTTAACCTACATTGATGCCCATGGCATCTGGCATCGCGTCAGCAAAGGTGCCCCCGAACAGGTAAATACTATACTCTCTCATGTATCTACTTGAAAAAATATATATAATATGAAAACTACTTTTATATCAAATTGCAACTTTATCTCTCAAAAACGACGCTAATCAAATTTCTTTCGCTAAGAAGTCTCGTGATTGAATGTGTTGTTATATGGTTTGTTCATATTGATCGGTTCTAATTCAATTCAATCTATATAAAAAGTAGATTAGGATTTATCCTAAATAAGATTAGAATTTATTTTTATACCTTAAGAATAAGATTAGAGTTTATTCTTATAGATTAAGGATAAGGATGCGAAATTATATATCTTCTTAGGATCAAAATTTATTTATTTTGTAAGTTTTTGTACTCTCTAAATTCCAACCGAATGTAATTAAAAATGCAGTGTAGTTGGAGATGAATGCATTTGAAAATATAGTTATTATAACTACAAACATCTTGTTAATTTGGTTGGATCCAATAGAAAGTATTGTAGTTATAAATAATTTGTTTAGTTGTAAACAATTGAGAAGTGCATTTTCAAAATTTTATTACTTTCTTTATTTGGCTGTGAAGTCACTTTCAATATAAGAAGGAAAAATATTTCGTTTTAAAAAATAAATAAGGAGCTATGTTTATCTTTTGTTTAAAGTTACTATCTGTTGTAAAATGAGGGTGAAAAATATTAATGGTAATTTCACAATCATTTGGTGGGTAATTTTGTAATTCACACTCTAAACACCCAAATGAAGTTCTAAACACCAGAGCAATAACAATAAAAATTAAACCACAAGAACACAATGATTTTACGTGGTTCGGCTATGCCTACATCCACGGGAGAACAAGCAAAGAAGCTTTCACTATCAAATCATGGAGATTACAAGAAAGACAAATAGGAGATATATCACCTTTTCTTAAAGGTAAAGAGAAGCTCCAACAATCTCTAACTCTATCTAAATGGTGCAAACAATACCTCACAAGGAAGATCTCACCTCTTTCTTGATAGAACCAAGATGAAACCAAAACCCTTAGTGTTTTCTCTTTTCTCCCACTTCTTTTTCTCTCTCTATATTTGTCACGCCCCGGGGTTTTTCTTTACGGCTAGGCGGAAAACGTGAAATACTAAAAATTTTCTTGTCAATGTCTCCCGGTGCGCGCCAGACCCGCCACACGTGTAAATTCCTCGACCCCCGAGGGCAGGGTCTCCTTTGCACGTGCACGGCGTCCTCCAGCAGGGTATGCTTACCGGCCCGTATGGAATCTCATACGCACTTTAACCACTATAACCATGCACAAAGAAAAGAGAGAAGAATACTAATTAAAACGGCCGTTTACATTTTTGAAAGGATCCATGGGTTTTCTAAAACAGTGCCCACACGACACCCATTATTTTGAAAAGCTGTTTTCGCAAACATTCTTCTTGATTTGAAAATAGGCCGGAACCAATGAGCATGAAAATAAAAGAGTCACCACAGAGATTTAGACATCCACAGCCACAGCACAGTCACACCCACTCACACAAATCGAAAAATAAGGCGCTAACACGGAAAACCTAACAAGGTCACTCAGGAATGCTGAAAACACGACACGTCCTCGTAACTCGTCCTCACAGCCGTCCCATGCCCGCGCCCGACCAAACCTGTCACGGAGTGGGGAGTCAGTGACTGAAAGAGTAGGTAAAAGTTGAAAACAGAAAGCATTAGTAACAGTGTTGTAATTAAACAAACCGACACCACCGAGCATCCCTCGATCCCCCTCATGAGTCCCCAGAATTCCCTGGTTCAGTAAACACAGTAACAAGTGTCCCGCTGCCCATATCTGGGTGCCAGCGGCCCCTCATCGTGCAATCGACAGTAATCCCCCCCTGTATAACCCAAACCGAACACCTGCCCCGGCAAATCACACCGAGCACCTGCCTCGGCAACCACACCGAGCACCTACCTCGGCAACCACACCGAGCACCTACCTCGGCAACCACACCGCTCTCACCTTGGCGCCTCTAACCCCCCACCTACGGGGGCCCCCACTACGTCACCTTGTGGGGTACACGGGTCAACGTACCACTTTTCCGGAAAAGCACACCCTTGCGGTGGCCAAACCGCTGGTGTGCGTGTAGCAACCTCGAGCATCGTAACCAAGCACAAGATGTAACATTGATAGTATCATTTAATACTTATTAATAGGGGTTAGCAATATTGAATCATGCAATTACTTTACTCCTACACATTTCCCAAAATTTTCGAACTCCAAAACATCGGAAAAGTGCCCACAAAGAGGAAGACTCACGTAATGGGGTTAGGAAAAACAGATAATTAAACATCTTTAACATTAGTCTTTCGAATTCCAGAATAGTCCTTTTCGTAAGAAATTACCACAACAGTACCCACCTTGGCGTGCGTCGACTAGGACACTCGGACACGTCTCGTGCTCCCGTACAGTTCTCGGACCTAAAAGTCCCAAAAATAATTGTTAGTAACACTAAGATTTAACACCCAAAAACACCAAACATCGACTCGAAACTGAAATGCCGACGCAGCCCTAGACCCCGACGGTGGTTAGGCCAAAGCCCGTGCGGCGAAAATCCCCGCACGGCACCAACCCGTGCGGGCCCGCACCGCTTGCGGACAGCCCCGCGCGGCTCCAGCCCGCGCGGCGCGGCCTGCCTGCGGGCGGCCCCTCGCGGCACCTGCCCGCACGGCGCGCTGCCTGCGGGCGGCACCTGCCTGCGGGCAGCCCCGCGCGGTACCAGCCCGCGCGGCGCGCTGCCTGCGGGCAGCCCCGCGCGGCACCAGCCAGCGCGGCGCCTGCGGGCAGCCCCGCGCGGCACCAGCCCGCGCGGCGCCTGCCTGCGGGCAGCCCCCCCGCGGCACCAGCCCGCGCGGCGCCTGCCTGCGGGCAGCCTGCCTGCGGGCAGCCCCTCCGCGGCACCAGCCCGCGCGGCGCGCTGCCTGCGGGCAGGCCCGCACGGCACCAGCCCGCGCGGGCGCCTGCCTGCAGGCGCCCCCGCGCGCCCCGCGCTGGCCTTTGCCCGCGCGGCGGCGGCGCGGCGCAGAGGCGCCCCGCGCGGGCGCTTGCCCGCGCGGAGGCGGCGCGGCGCAGAGGCACCCCGCGCAGCGACGGCGCGGCGCAGTGGCGCCCCGCGCGGGCGCTTGCCCGCGCGGCAGCGGCGCGGCGCAGAGGCACCCCGCGCGGGCCTTTGCCCGCGGGGCGGCGGCGCGGCGCAGAGGCGCCCCGCGCGGGCCCTTGCCCGCGCGTCGGCGGCTGCGCGGCGAAACCTGGGGCATCCCGACTCTACCACCCTACGGAAGAGAAGGCAGAAAAGCAAATAGGACGAGGGATTTCCCCCGAACACGTACCTTGATCTCGCGAGGAAGGCGATCGTCCCTCTCGTCACCAACGCGATGATCCCCAAGGGGGTGGATCTTCCCTTCTCCTTCCCTCGCTCTTTCTCTAACAGCGGCCGGCGGCTAGGTTTTCTAGTTTTCCCCCCTTTTTCCTTCTTTTCCTTTCCGCTAGAAATAGGCCGTAACTTATATAGATAGGAGGGGAACACCCCAACCCTAAAAAATAAGACGAACACCCCCAACACCCTACCTGAGCGTAAATTAAAAGAGGGATAAAAGAAAGGGTTAGTTAATCAACTCGTTTTACCCTCGTACATACACAGTTACTAAGTCGATCCACACCCCGTTGGCTCGAAAAGCGTGCAAATCATGTGGCACGGATTCCGATGCACGCTACAGTTACCGCGAACTTCAGAATTCAGTTCCGGGAGATTCGGGAGTCGGATTTTAGATCCGATCGCATCACCGATCATCGTTTCTCGGGCCCTATTACTGAAAAATAAAAGTGGGCGCCCCCACACTATGCACCGGAGACCCCACGAGCAGTGCCCCCCCTCCCCCCTACAGCTAACCTTATTCGAAACAGGCTAAGTGTAAAAGTTGGGGCACTACAATATTTTCTTAATATTCTAATCACCCGTACTTTAGCTTTAAAAGATAAAGCTATTAAATATGGACCGTTGGATTAAAAAAATTATAATCCAAAGGCTTACAAGTAAGAGGGCCAAATATATAAAAAATATAAAAATAGAATATTTGACTTCACCAAATTACATAGCCCAAATAACAAGGCCCAATGTAATTAAATCAACAATCTCCCATTTGAAGGCAAATATCCATCCATCAAATAAGCTTCATCACAATGCATTGTTCTCCAACTACTCCATCTACGTCTCGATCAATCCGGAGTGCTTCCTACAAAATTTGAGCTTTTCCGTAGGAACAACCTTTGTCAACATATCCGCAAGATTTTTCTTTGTATCGACCTTTTCTAAATCCAAGTATCGACGATCTAATACCATCCGAATAAAGTGAAAGAGAACGTCAATATGCTTAGTTCGGAAGTGATACGCCGCATTCTTTGCAAGATGAATTGCACTTTGATTATCACAATGCACGACATATTTATTTTGCTTCACTCCGAATTGTGCAAGTAATCCCTTCAACCAAATCATTTCTTTCGCCGCTTCGGTCATGGCAACATATTCGGCTTCCGTAGAGGACAAAGCAATAATGTCTTGCAATCTAAACATCCAACTAACCGCACTACCTCCAAATGTGAAAACATATCCCGTAGTGGATTTTCTTGTCTCTCCACAACCAGTATGATCGGAATCAACATATCCATTCACCTGTAAAGAAGTTCCGCCAAAACACAAGCAAACATTTTGTGTGCCCTTTAAATACCGAAGAATCCACTTAACGGCTTGCCAATGCTCCCATCCCGAATTAGACATATATCGTGAAATAACTCCAACCGCATAAGCTATATCCGGTCTTGTACAAACCATAGCATACATCAAACTCCCAACGACGGAATTATAAGGAACATTCTTCATTTTATCTCTTTCGATCTCATTCTTTGGAGAGTTCTTCTTGGATAATTTGAAATGTCCGGCTAATGGAGTAGAATCCGGTTTACAATCATTCATTTCAAATCTTTCAAGCACCTTGGAAATATAGCCCGATTGACTAAGCCATAACTTGCCATGCTTCCTATCCCTTTTAATTTGCATGCCCAAAATCTTTTTTGCTTCTCCAAGATCCTTAGTAGCAAACTTCTTCGACATGTCGAGCTTCAACTTTGCTATATCATTTTGATCATTACTAGCAATCAACATATCATCCACATATAGTAACAAAATAGTGAATGAATCATATGTTGAACCTTTAAAATAAACACAATGATCAAAATCACATCGTTTGTAGCCTTCATCTTGCATGAAAGAATCAAACTTCTTATACCATTGTCTAGATGCTTGCTTTAAACCATACAATCCCTTCTTTAGCTTACATACTAAATTAGGATTAACTTCATCAACAAAGCCTTCGGGTTGAAACATAAAAATTTCTTCATTCAAATCACCATGCAAGAAAGCGGTTTTAATATCAAGTTGTTCAAGCTCAAGATCCAAATTTGCAACCAAGGATAAAACAACTCTAATTGAGCAATGCTTAACAACGGGAGCAAATATTTCATTGAAGTCAATACCTTGCTTTTGTCCATAACCCTTAACAACAAGCCTTGCTTTATACCGCTTGGATCCATCGGCTTCATTTTTTGATCACATAAACCCATCGATTTTTCAATGCTTTCTTTTCAATCGGAAGCTCTACCAACTCCCAAGTATGATTTTGATATAAGGAATCCATCTCATCCTCCATTGCCCTTTGCCACTTTGCTTCTTCGGGATAATATTTTGCTTCCTGAAAACACTCGGGTTCACCCGAATCAGTAAATAAAGCATAATATAAAGAAGGGGAGTACCTTTGGGTGGGTTTATGTGGCCTAGTTGATCTTCTCAATTCATGTGCCGACGGGATAGACACATTATCTTCGCTCTCATGAGAATCATGTTGAATTTTAATAGATTGTGTGCTTTCTTCATGATTATCATTACCATCATGACCAACATCACTATCATGAAGTGGAGGATGAACTTCATGTATATCTTGATAAGAACGATCAACTTGTACATCAACAACAAGCTTATTCTTCTTTTGCTCTTCTTCCGTGCCTTCTTTAAACATTACGTCCTCTCTAAAAACAACATCCCGACTCCGAATAGTTTTTCTAACAATGGGATCCCAAAGCCTATAGCCAAACTCATCACCTCCATAGCCAAGAAATACACATTTCCTTGATTTCATATCAAGCTTTGTTCTACTTTCTTTCGGAATATGAACATAAGCTTCACACCCAAATGTTCTCAAGTGCCCATAGGAAATGTCTTTGCCACTCCATATAATTTCCGAAACGTCTCCATCCAGTGCAACACTAGGTGATCTATTAATCAAGTAAACGGCCGTATTTGCCGCTTCGGCCCAAAAAGGCTTTGATAGGCCGGAGTGAGACAACATACTTCGAATCCGCTCCACAATGGTTCGATTCATTCTTTCAATAATCCCATTTTGTTGAGGAGTATAGGGAACTGCCTTCACTCTTTTGACGCCATTTTCTAGGCAAAAATCATCAAAAGCACTAGAGCAAAATTCACGACCATTGTCGGTTTGCAAGCACTTAATAAAGTATTCACTTTCCTTTTCAACACGGGCTTTAAATTTCTTAAAAATCTCAAAAACTTTATCTTTTGAAGCCAAAGGATAAATCCAATACTTTCTAGAATAATCATCTAAGAAAGTAACAAAATAGTATGCACCTCCAAGTGACTTAACATTAAAAGGACCACAAACATCGGAATAGACCAATTCCAATAGCTTGCCCTTTCTATGCATCTCATTTCTTTTGAAGTTAACCTTATGTTGTTTTCCCATAATGTAATGCTCACAAAAATCAAGAAATGAATGCCCAAAGGAAGGAATAAGATTATGTTATTGTAATACCTTCATACCATGCTCACTTAGATGACCAAGCCGATTATGCCAAACTTGCATATCTTCGCCTTTACTTGTGGTAGCAACCACCAAATTTGAATCATCATCCTTTTGAGCTATTCCATGAAGTGTATAGAGACTTCCATCCTTTTGCCCTTTTAAAATAGTCATACTACCCTTTGATATTTTCCAAGAGCCCTTTCCGAAAGTGATAACAAAACCGGAAACATCCAATTGTCCCGCCGATATTAAATTCTTTGTGATCTCCGGAACATGGCGCACATTCGTCAATGTATGCTTATTGCCATTTATTTGTTTTATAACAATATTCCCAATGGCCACAATTTTACATGCCCGATCATTACCAAGATAAATATATTCACCATCTACTTCTTTATATGTAGAAAAATATGATCGATCCGGACATATATGAAAAGAAGCATCGGAATCTAAAACCCAAGTGTTTGCACAAGAAAAGACCGTGCACGCAACACTTAATGTCACTCCACCTTCACCATCCGAAGCGTTGTTAGCTTCATTCTTGACGTCCTTGCCTTTACCTTTTTGCTTATTTTTTAAAGCATAACAATCCTTCCTCACATGGCATGCTTTCTTGCAATACCAACAAGTAAGCCTTCTACCTTGTGATTTTGATCTTCCTTTACTTTGAGATCTTTCTTTTGTGTTTAAAAATTGGCCTCGTTTCAATGACCTTCCTCTTTCATCAATAGTTAGTGCTTGAGTAATATCACTAGACAATTGATTTGTGGCTTTACGAGTTTCCTCATTCAACAACGAAACAACAATATCATTCAACTTGAATTTGTTCCCCATTGTGTTCGCCACCATAGTAACAAGAGTATCCCAACTTGAAGGTAAAGAACTCAAAAGGAGTAAACAAAGGACTTCTTCATCAAGATTGATTTTGAGAGACTCCAATTGTGCCGCAATAGAGTTGAACTCACTCACATGCTTGCGAATAGTCGAACCTTCTTGCATCTTCAAGAGAAAAAGCCTCTTCATTGCATGCATCTTGTTCACACCGGAAGGTTGCTCAAATGATTGCTCCAAAGTCTCCCATAACTCGGATGCGGTCTTGCATTGATAGACGTCAAACAAAATCGATTGTGAAATACATGGCCTAATCGCCGCCAAACATTTTCGGTCAAGTATGTCCCATTCATGATTATCCATAGTAGTGGGTTTTGCACCTATTCCCAATATTGGCAAATCAAGCTCTTTTGCAACCAAATAATCCTCTATCATGATTTTCCAAATAGCCCAATTGCTCTTATTCAAATTCTCAAATTCCATTGCTTTCTCCATTAGAAAAACGAGTGAATGTACAAAATTGAATGCTTAGATAACCACCAATCAAGCTCTGATACCAATTGTTGTAAAATGAGGGTGAAAAATATTGATGGTAATTTCACAATCACTTGGTGGGTAATTTTGTAATTCACACCCTAAACACCCAAATGGAGATCCAAGCACCAAAGCAATAACAATAAAAATTAAACCACAAGAACACAATGATTTTACGTGGTTCGGCTATGCCTACATCTACGGGAGAACAAGCAAAGAAGCTTTCACTATCAAATCATGGAGATTACAAGAGAGACAAATAGGAGATATATCACCTTTCCTCAAAGGTAAAGATAAGCTCCAACAATCTCTAACTCTATCTAAATGGTGCAAACCACACCTCACAAGGAAGATCTCACCTCCTTCTTGATAGAACCAAGATGAAACCAAAACCCCTAGGGTTTTCTCTTTTCTCCCACTTCTTTTCTCTCTCTATATTTTCTTAATATTCTAATCACTCGTACTTTAGCTTTAAAAGATAAAGCTATTAACCAAAGGCTTACAAGTAAGAGGGCCAAATGTATAAAAAATATAAAAATAGAATATTTGACTTCACCAAATTACATAGCCCAAATAACAAGGCCCAATGTAATTAAATCAACACTATCTCTAATTTGCTACTGTTGGTATTGTAGTTTCAATTATTATACTTAGGCCTTCTTATGCAGTTCCAACTCCCGCAGTTGAATTTGAATGGATCAAATCAAACACGAAATTTTGATATGCATATAGTTGCAACTGTACTGGATTTCGCTCTGCATGTAGTTGCAACTGCATCAGATTAACAGCAAACATTCAATATTAAATAAAAATAGTAACACTTGTTGGAAAAATATCTTTATAATTTCTTTTAGTAAAATATTACTATAAATTAATTTAAATCGGAAATATGAATCTATATGTTTGCATGCAAATGGCTAGTATACTATAAATAAATAAATAGTAAGAATTAGATAAAATATGTGGGTCGAGACGTGCGATATATTGTTCTAAAAGTAAGATTGCCTCTCCGCGTGTGAGGCTCCGACGATCACTCCTAACGATACAACGACCACTGTCCACCCCGTTGGTACGACTTCGGGATGACGTAGAACGAATCCGTCGACTTTTAGAGATCCAGCAAAAGATAACGCTCAGTGTAGAAGGTATATAGTAAAGCTCAGAGTAAAAATATTGTATATTGTACTGTAAATCAGAATTCTATGTATCTCTTAACCAAACTCTTACTCTATATGTATAGAGTCTAAGAGAGAACCCACACTAGCCCACCTTCAGGCAGGGTCCAACGGCTTGATCTCGGGTTAGTCGTTAGACATTACCGAGGAGGTTCTTGGGCAGCCCACCAGGCACTTCTCAAGACAAGGCTCTTGGGTAGTCCGATAAGCAACTTCCCAAGATAAGGTTAAGACAAAAATAGAATAGCAAATAAAAAAATGAACCGGGTCAAGATCGCGCGTGCATGTGTGTCTTTAGGAGAAGCCATAACTCTTATTTTTTTCTAACCAATACACTCAATAAAGTAGAAGTATAAATATAACCACCACATGTGATGAGTTTTTAATGTGGGACTAAACATCACATGTGGTGAGCTAAGTTTTAGGCTCCTAAGTAAAACCCATTAATATTGGATCTACCGGAAAGCACAAAGGCCAAAAGCAAGTTTTAAATCATCAAAACTTAAATAAAATCTAACAACTCTATCCTCGAATTAAAATCTCTTTAAATGGTTTTACTGTTGTTTTTTTGTTTTTACTATGTCTATTCTACAACTGTATTAACGGCGAAAAATCAGCAGTCAACTGACAGCAGTCAAATTTTTTTTTATGAATATATCCGACAACTAACACATTGTAGGAAGCTAGGAACTAATTTCACTGTTTCTGAATTTTGCTGGATATATTTGGATTTGCCTCTTGAAATTCACTTGAGGTTACTGACTTCTTTTCTGTTTTTGTAACGCAAACAGATTATGAACCTCTGCAACTGCAGGGAAGACGTGAGAAAGAAAGCTCACAGTGTGATCGACAAGTTTGCCGAACGCGGGCTTCGCTCACTAGCCGTTGCAAGGCAGGAAGTCCCTGAGAAGACCAAGGAGAGCCCGGGAGGCCCGTGGGAGTTTGTTGCCTTGTTGCCACTCTTCGATCCTCCGCGGCATGACAGTGCTGAGACCATCAGAAAGGCTCTCAATCTCGGCGTCAATGTCAAGATGATTACTGGTATTTTAAAAGTATTGTAAAGTTAGATAACGAAATTAAAAACTTCCAAAATTTAGGTGTCTTACTCAAAATGCGCTATAGTTTAGGTAAGATCTCTACATTTTAACCAAATCAAGGACTATTCTTACCTATCCTTTGATGTGGCAATAGTTCTATGTACATTATATGTATTTGTTAATGTATTTATGCTGCTAAGGTGTTCAGGTGACCAGCTTGCTATTGCTAAGGAGACTGGCCGAAGGCTCGGAATGGGCACCAACATGTACCCATCCTCTTCCTTGCTTGGCCAAAACAAGGATGCTTCTTTGGAAGCACTTCCTGTTGACGAATTGATTGAGAAAGCTGATGGTTTTGCAGGAGTTTTTCCAGGTAAGAAGCATTGGTACTTTGTATCGTAAGTTGATACTTTTGTTTTGTTTTTGTTGAACTGGACTGACAGACGTGAGCTTTTTATTTTATGTTAATTTGACAGAGCATAAGTATGAGATCGTGAAGAGGCTGCAGGAGAAGAAGCACATATGCGGAATGACAGGTGACGGTGTGAACGATGCCCCGGCACTGAAGAAGGCTGATATTGGAATTGCTGTTGCTGATGCTACTGATGCCGCGAGAAGTGCTTCTGATATTGTCCTCACTGAACCTGGTCTCAGTGTTATCATTAGTGCTGTCCTTACCAGCAGATGCATCTTCCAAAGGATGAAGAACTACACTGTTAGTTTCATACTTTCGTAGTTTCATAATGAATTTCCTTCATTTACACTTTCTTGATATGTAAATTAATCTCTTTTCATCTTTGTTTTTCACAGATTTATGCTGTTTCCATTACCATCCGTATTGTGGTAAGTATCAAAATGAAATGAAATTGCGAAAATATGTCTGAATCTCTTCTCGTTTGTGAGGTTGGGATTGGGTCGTCGAATCTCACCTTCATCTGCTCTTCGACTTCTCTAACTCTTCTTTTTCCTGTTTTGTAATTTTGAAGCTTGGCTTCATGCTCATTGCGTTGATCTGGAAGTTCGACTTCTCGCCCTTCATGGTTCTGATCATTGCTATCCTCAATGACGGTGAGTCCTCGTCTAATAAGTTTCAAATTTTCATAAAATCTGAACGTGATATTTCAATTTACTATTCATATTGTTTAGTTTCATTTACAATCTCTTCTCCTACAACCACAGGTACAATCATGACAATCTCAAAGGATCGAGTGAAACCGTCTCCGCTTCCAGATAGCTGGAAGTTGAAAGAAATTTTTGCTACGGGTGTTGTTCTCGGGGGTTATCTTGCATTGATGACTGTTATATTCTTCTGGGCTATGTACAAGACCGACTTCTTCTCGGTGAGTTTTCGATCTTTTTGTTACCTCGGTTATACTTTTTTCTTAAATGATTCTATAGTTGTGTTTTAGTGCAACTGGAGTCACTACTGTTAGTAACTTTCAGTTACCAGATGAGACCTATATTTTTCCAAATTTCATAATACTGCCTTGATTGAAATAGAACTTTGTATTTGTCGTAATAAGCAATTTTGGGGCCTTGGTGCAGGATAAATTCCAAGTTAGATCGCTGAGGGAAAGCGATCACGAGATGATGTCTGCCTTGTACCTGCAAGTGAGCATTGTTAGCCAGGCCCTCATCTTCGTCACTCGGTCTCGCAGTTGGTGCTTCGTTGAGCGCCCTGGTCTGCTTTTAGTCAGTGCGTTCATGATTGCTCAACTCGTAAGTAGTTTTTTTTTCCGCTTTCTTCTTCTCTGGATTTTCATGAAACCACAGCTAATCATGGTTAATTAGTATTCACATCATATAGATGTTCGTGCTTCAAGTCATGGTGGTGCTTTGTTGTTTTTCTCTTTGATTTTGCCAGATTTTATGAATCCATTATCGTGTTTTCTAAAGAATTACAAATAGAGAAGAATAGATTGTTGTGTCCTGTTTCCCTTCTAAGCAAAATTTTGCAGGTTAGCCCATTAATTACATCATCCGTATTCTGTAATTTGATATTCCTTATCGAGTCTCACGTAGGACCAAGAGTAGAATTTAATGGTGTGTAGTATCTCGTTGTTCTTCATGGAATCATGCTCTGTATCTTTTTGTTGTTGTTTTTCCCTTACATGAATCCAATTTCCTCTAGTAAAGTGTTTATGATTTGTCGCTTTATTCAAACCACCAAACTATTTGTTTTCTACCTACACTTATGAGCTTACGATGAATAAGTAGTTCATATAGCTTTGAGAGATTTTTTTTTTGAAAATGTGTATTTGGTTTAGACAAATTTTGGGCTGCTTATTGCATAACTTTGAGTTACGGAGTCTCAATACTTTTAAAATTTAAATTGAACCTGTAGTAGTTGTTGGTTGATAAAATGAAGATCTTGATTGGTACATATTCAATATCATGTCACCTATACTCTCATGCTCAATCTGTTTTTCTCTGAAGAAAAGGACTTGATGTATCAGTTTATCCAAGCTTTGTTGTTTCTGTATCATGTGTTTGTGTTCATGAATCATTTATTAGAACTTAACTGTAATTCCAAGACCTGAGAGGCTGAGACATTTCAAATATACTTTCTCTTTGGCTTCTAAGCATATAGGAAAAATGATGCTCCTATTCACTTCAAACCAAAGTGATGTCAAATGCAAATGTTTAGACATGATTAAAACTTATATATTCTTTTTGGTAGGTCGCGACCCTCATTGCTGTCTATGCCAACTGGGGTTTCGCCAAGATCAAAGGCATCGGCTGGGGCTGGGCAGGAGTCATCTGGCTATACAGCATCATCTTCTTCGTCCCGCTCGATTGGCTCAAATTCGCCATTCGCTACATTCTAAGCGGAAGGGCGTGGGACAACCTATTAGAGAGTAAGGTATACCAAGTTTCATTAGTTTTCTTAATGAATTCACCATTCTTTAATGCTTAGTCCAGTATGTTTTAATCTATTTATTCGTTTGTTACTATAGATTGCCTTTACTACCAAGAAAGATTACGGTAGAGAGCAGAGGGAGGCCCAATGGGCACTGGCGCAGAGGACACTCCATGGTCTCCAGCCTCCGGAAACCAGTGCACTCTTCAATGAGAAGAGCAGCTACCGCGAGCTCTCTGAAATTGCTGAACAAGCCAAACGGCGTGCTGAGGTTGCCAGGTATGTCTTCAACTATTGCATCACAGCAGTAATTACGCTATTTTAGCTGTTAGTATAATGCTTGCATTAATATGTTCATGTGAAACTAGAATTGCCATTCAGTGTAGTCTCTCTAATTTCTCAGTAGATCAATGAGTGACTGCGAGTTTTGCTTATATGCCTTTCAAATGTACATGACACTAAACTTCAATTCTCCATCTATATCCTTAAAACTAGCTTATGTTTCTGCAGTTGCCTCGGCTCTCAGATTTTGATTAGAGAATGTTGAAACATTCAATTTTAAAAAAGCAGAACGGTCATTAAAACCTTAAAACTTTTTGGGCAAATACCCTTCTTTATGTTAAAGAAAATCTTAACACCCTTATCGACATCTTTATGGGGTCACTTGAAGTCAATTTATAACTTGAAGTCAACTGGAGAGGCATAGGAAGAACTTTTTTATCTTTTTTTGAATAAAATTGTGTAGCTACGCACTCTGAGGTGTACACATGTAAAATACATGCATATTGCGTGAATTATGTTTGTATGCAAAAGAACCCACAAAAAGTTTTCCCTGTTATAACTAGATAACTGCTGTTTGATTAGCGAAAAGGTTCCTGAAAATTAATGATAAATGTGGTCGTGATCATGCGCAGGCTAAGGGAGCTGAACACCCTAAAGGGTCATGTGGAATCGGTGGTCAAGCTGAAGGGGCTCGACATCGAGACTATCCAGCAACACTACACCGTATAAGAGTATATATTTCAAGCGTGTAGAGGAAACCTCATAATGCAGTTTCTATATATCGGTGGAAGCAAAGTTGCCTTAACTTGTGAGGAAGAAAGGAAAAGATCCTCTTCGTTGTAAATTGGTTAGTGCTTTATTTTTCTTGGCACAGATTTATGCAGTTAGAGTGTGTTGTGAATTTTTTTTTTTTTTTCCTTTTGTCCTAACTAGTAAGAGCTTGGTGATTGTGAGATGCAAATAATGCAAAACAGTTATTGTTCCCTTTTCTGTTTAAATTTGACTGTTAATGCCTATAATCTTTTCCCCCCTTAATCTTGTATTTAAAGTTTGATTGATTGATTTTGCAAATGATTGCACGTTTGATAAGATTTTTTTCAGATCAGCTCATCTTTTTTATCTTATGAATATTAAGCTACTGATTTTTGTTCTTTTTCTTTTGTAGTCTGAGTTTTCAATTGACTGTTCCTTATGCAAGCTATGGTTCTCTGACTATGCAATTTCTGTTTTTCTGATACAGTCACTATTCAATTTCTGTTGTAGTTCTGATTTCTGAGTGCTTAGATACTTCTATTTCCATGAAGGAAACCAATTACTATTCAATTTAAAGATCCTATTAGAAAGTTCGACATAAGGAAATATTTGAAAAAGTCAAGAAGTTCGTTAACAAATGGTAAAGACATTTGCTTGCATTCTTAGCAATTTTCCACATAAATTCAAATAAAATTTAAATTATGAACATAAAAAACAACTTCTATTTGTCGGCTTTCTTGTTTGACCTTTAACAAAAGTGACGTCGAGCTACCTTTCTCACTGGCCTCTAGTAGGACTTGCAAAGTTTATTGCAGTGAGAGCAGGATTTTACCCTGCCAGTACATATTGTTCGACTTTAACCCTTGAGAATCCCTGAGAGAACTCTAATTCAAGCAGTACTTCACTATAAAAATGTTGACCAGCTTGAGCAAAACATGCTCAAGTTATCATCAGATGGACTTCTAATTGATGATTAGTTGATTACTTTCTTATTTGAACTTCTTCTAAGTTGAACCGAGCAAAAGACTAGGCCAAATAGGGAAACCTCCAATTTTCAGTTGCTACGCAGTTATGAAACTCAACTGACCCGTTAATGAACCAAGTTGGAGCTATACATATGGTTTTGCTTTGGAATCAGTAACAGTGAATTAAGATTCAAATGGGGCTTGAACACAATGTTTAGATGTTTCTGATCATGGGACTACATTTTGTTTTTGATTTTATGCTTAAAGTTTGTTTCGTCTTCAAATATTAGCACATTAAACACGTTTCATGTGAATGATCAAAAGAGCAGATTCAGTATGTCCATAGCTTACTTTTGGAGATTTGTCCGTAAAATACAATTGCGTTTACGTTTTAGTGCTCCTAAAAAAAATAAAATAAAATACATTGAATCCCTGATTCTTTTAATAACTAAAGATTTTAAAATTGATGGTAGTTATCGGTAACCTCCACTAGAGTAACTTTTTTTTAAAAAAAAACCAAAGTAGAGAGAAGGGAGGTTAGAAGAGGAAGAAGATAAGGTCGGAGAGGAAAGAGAGAAAATGGAAACAGAAGATGGTAAAAGGAGAGCAAAGAGGCCACTCTCAGGGCAGCATGTGAAGACCCGAAATTTCACCATTAGACTACTGTTGCATCTACAGCTTCTGGAGGCCTATGTGGCGTGTTGGTGGGATTTGTACACCAATTGGACATTAGGGATGGACTATGTGTGTTAAATGGATCACGAGAGTAGTCTGATGACCCCGTCGGAAGTTTAGAAGTGGTTTCGCGCGCAATGGATATTAAAAATGGACTCAGCGCGAAGTTTGGACAAAGGAACACCTTTCCGGATGCCTTCGGCAATTTTTAGAGTTGGAATTTGGCAAATCGGACACCGGATTTGGACTCAGCGCGCGAAAACGGTCAAAATGGGCTATTTACATGCATTTTTCGGAGGTTGCTACAGTAAAATTACTGTTCATGGCCGGAACAGTGTTTTCGGCGACGGCCGGCGGCGGCGGGCAGCAGCGGAGGACGGCGGCGCAGGCTCGGGCAGGCGGCGCCTGGCCGCGGGCAGGCGCACAGGGGCGCGGGCAGGTGCGCGGTCCACGGGGCTGGCGTGCACCGGAGGATGGGACACGTGGAGGGAAACGACTGGTCGGTGTTGTGGTCTGGGAGCACGGAGCAGGCTTGTGGTGTACGGTGGACCGGGGTGGATACGTGGCGGTTTATGATTTGTCGGTGCAGTGGACCCGGTTCACGGAGGGTGTGTGGGTGGCCTCGGGGCGCGTGCCTGGCAGGGGGGCACAGGCGGCGCTGACAGCGCGCACGTGGGCGTGGCAGCGACGCGTTGACTGGGTGCGTGCCACGTGTCGGCTGTGCAGCGAGCCACGTGTCGTGCGGTGGTTGGTCTGGATCGCTGTCACCTGTTTGGCGGGCGACGTGGAGGCCCAGGGGAGTTTCGGGCTGCTACAGTGCGCGCCCAGGGAAGTTTCGGGCTGCTACAGTGCGCGCCCGAAAGTTCCCTGCGCCCGGAAATTGGGACATATTCGGTATTTTTCGATTTGTTTCTGCAACCTATAAAAGCGACCCGAGCTTCTTTCTTCCCCCTTTTTCCGGCATTTCCGAGCCTCCTCTCGCCATGGCACCATCAGCAAAGTTGATCCCCGAGCTATGCTGCATCCATCTGCAAAGTTTTGAGTTTTTTGGTGGCACGCTTATCGAGGTTTCCTTTTTTACGGCGCGGCGCGACGCTCGTCCTTTTGGGTTCCCCTTCATCGCGTTTCGGTGCGCGAGCTCCCCCGGCCTACTCCGACCACCTTTTTGAGCGATTTCTTCACCGCTGGATCCGCGACGGACAGATCTACGATCTAGGTATTTTCAGCTTTCCCTCATTTTGCGCTTTTCGAGGTGTTTGTTCGAGCTTACTGTGACCCCATTTCTGTGATGGAGATTTGGACAGTGGCGTGGTCTTTCGGCGTTATCTCCGCAACCGGGCATCGTATGGCGACGTGCTTATACACTTTTTTCATCTACTCGACGCAAGGAATATCACAGTATTTTTCTTGGATTTTTCTGAGTTTTGCCCGAAGGTATATGTTCTTCCCCTTGTCTGTAAATGGAATTACAGTTATGTTGCTGTGTGGTTTTGCGCACCTGTACTGTGGAATTTGTAACTCGGCCTACGGGGCTCGGAATTGGACGTGCAGGTACTCGTTTCGAAGGTATCGACACGAGGATTGCTGTGATATTTTTATTGGATTTTTCTGGGCACTTTCTGCAGGTGAAAACTACACGTCTTCGGGACTGTTTTCTGATGTTGTATATGTGGATTATTTTTGGAATAAAAGTATAATGTTGGACTTTAATTGTTGTACTCGGGGGTGTTTTCAGTTGTTTGGAGCCAAGGCTTGCGCGACATGTACCGAGGGTGTAATTTTGGCAGATTTTGGACTGTGAGCGTCTACCCACTTCACCGACTTCAGGTTTGCCTTGGTTTAAGCGCTTCAGGTGGGTAAACTTAGTACTTGCAACTGTTAGAGGGAATAACAGAGTTTATATGCATGTTATGCCTTATGGGAGGTGTAATAGTGGATGTTCATGTATGGTTAAGATGAGCTTACCTATGGGAATGTCACCCTCTATGATTGATAGCATGCCTAATTTAATGTGCAACCGATATGAGCAAGAGGTAAGCATGGAAACGGCCTAGATCATGTGGATTGATGTTTTACCTGATAATTGTACATGCTTGTTGAACTAGAGACTTAGCATGCGATAGACAGATTATATTTATCCCACACTAGATGATATAGAGATCCTACATGTTTATTCAGTGGCCTATTTATGCGAGATTGGTATATCATAGTGGGAATATTGTAGTATGCTTTGCTACCATATGTTTTACTCTCTTTTATTGTTTCCAAGGACAAAAGCATGCTTGATTGGACTTGTAGTTAGGCCATCTTTTACTGCTGCACTACTTATTGGAACTTGACTTAGGAGAAACCATACTTTTCCTTTCTCCTTCTTGTTAGTCAGGTGGTCAGTGTTGCTCGGGTTCGAGCAGGGGTCTGGGTAGTGTAGTCGGGACTTCGTGTTTGGGACATGTTGGATTAGTTGTGGGGCTTTGCAGCAACCGCGGATATTGGGTGGTTGACCGGATGCTTATCTATGCACCAGATTTGGGTATCAGTTTTCTCTTGTGGATGGAGTTTCCCACTTATCATTTAGTTGCATCCGATTGAGATCGGGCCTTTACTTTAGTGGATGAGTTTTCCCACTTTGATCAGAGTCGTGATCCAGTCCTGTTATATAGAGATACTTGTGAGACATTGATTACAAAGATACTTTACTCGTGTGGGTCGCTCCCCTCGAGTGCCACTCCGGAGTAGGCTTTTGACCGTGACGGGCCGGTCAGTTGGTGAGTTGTGAGTGATGACAGAGTTGGTGAGTTGTGAGTGATGACAGAGTTGGTGAGTTGTGAGTGATGACAGAGCAGGCAGTACCGGGTTTTATACCGGTTCATTTGATTGGGTTTATTTCGGTCAGATACTTTTATTGTTGCACTCGTGCCAGGGGGACCGAGTGGAGTCTAGTAGCCGTGTTTAGACCAGTGCTAGTGTTGTTGGGAACCGTCTGGGGATCGACGCTTGTTCCAAGGTCATTGTGAGTTGTTGACCGTTGTGCGAGAGGCTTGGTGATCTTGAGTTTATTCGTTCTGAGAGAGAGCGTGGATTTTGACTATAGCCTGCATGAGCCACTACTCGATAGCGAGTTAGTCCGTTTGGACGCCCTACGTAATTCCTGCCCGTCAGCGGGAGGTAGTTGTAGGTGGGCGCAGGTTTGACTGGACCAGATGTCACGCCCCCGGGGGTTTTTGAGTCTATCAAAGCGGAAAATCGTGTGTATCTTTTTTTTTTTTCTTCTTAACAAGGTAATTTAAACCTCATCCCCGGTGCGTGCCAGACCGCCACATACACAAATTCTCCCTGCCCACGGACAGAGTCTCCTTTGTATATGCACGGCGTCCCATTTACAACAACATACATCAAACACCAACCATCAACCATACAATAGACATACATCATCAAGCGGAATATTAAAGCGGCATCAGTGTTTAGAAAGGATAAAGCCAGCGGTTGCAAAACCCGTGCCCACACGGCACTTCGTTTTGAGAAAACCTTTTCGAAGTCATTTGGTTTATCATGAAAACGTGCCGCATAAGAAAACATCACCAAAAGAACCGAAATATAAAAGTACACCTCATCCACAGCGCTAAGTAATCCATGTCCACGAATATTACGACCCACAAGCAAATTAACTAAATTAAGCGTAAGAGACATGAGATAATAAAAAAACCAAGTGTTCTGACTACGGCCCTCGCGACGCAGTCTCACCGCTCTCCCGGCTAACGCACCTCGTAACACCTGTCGCGGAGTGGGTAATGTCAGTGACAAACAAAGTAGATGTCTAATATCAATAAGGAAATAAGGAGCAAACCGAATACACCGGAACCATTTCGCTAAAACCCTGCACATATTAAGCTGGGCCCCAACCCCAGAATTATCAATTAAATTGGGCACCAACCCCAGATTATCAATTAAATTGGGCACCAACCCCAGATTATTTGTCGGAGAGACTAAAGTCTCCCCTCGTGCGCAAACACCTCTTTGATGCTTTTAACCTCTTCGCGGTGCTGGTGTGCTATTTTCAGCGGGCGCGAAGAGGTCCTCACGGCACCCACACCTTTGTGAGGAACACGGGTCATAAGAGACCACTCTTCCGGAAAAGTACACCCATGCGGAGGCCAATCCGCCTGTGTACGTGCAGCATCCGTAACGGATTTGCCGAGATCGGCGTGTCATGAGTACTGCGACCGTAGCCGCTTCAATTGTTAGATAAAAACACAATTATGCGAAAGGTTAAACTGTCCATCTACTTTGTTAGATAAATTAAGAGCACTTTAATGACGATAGATGCACTTACTGCACTTGTTGCACTTATCGCAACCGTACCCACCTATTTGAAGAAAGATCGGAACACCTGAATCCTTCGCGCACCCCCGCTGCGCGTCTGGACATAAAGAAAGTCCGCACGGATAACTATAGTCAAAAGCGTGTACTAACATCCGAAAACACAAGACCCAATTTACTCTTTTCGACGGAAAAGTCCAACAAATCAAAACCGTCAAGTAACACCGCACACTTAGCTCAAACCGGTAACATCGAAGATTAACAACAACCGGACCGCGACTATTTCGTCGCGAACTCCATCGGAACCCAAAACCGCTAACGGGAATCCAACAAAACTCAATCCTCAACCGGTAGACCACTCGGGACGTCAATGGTTAAAACCAAGAAGGCCCCGACGGCGGAAATGATGAGAAAAGAGACCCGACGGCGCGCCCCCGACGATTTCGTCGAGGCGCGGAGCGTCGGCGAAATTAGCACCCGACATAATAAAACAGTGACCAAAAACATCCCAAGTTGCCATGCCAAGAAAACCGCGGAGATTGTGATCCCAACGGCGAAGACGGCGCTCAAAACGGTGGAAGAACGGACCCAAACGGAGCCACCGAACTTTGGGCTGTCGGGTGGTGCACAGGGCAGGCGCGGACCGGGTTTACAGCGTCGGCGGCTGCGCGGAATGCGCCGGGTGCACGCAGGAAGCGTGCACCGCGCATTCTGGGCCGGGCCGGTGCACGACACGAGCGCGCACCGGGCTCACGACCGCACGGGCCTGCGGCACACACCGGGTGCACACTGTTGCGTGCACCGCGCCTGAGCGGGCTGGGCCGGCGCACGAAGGCGTGCGCCGGGTCTGCGGCTTCAGCGCCTTGGGGCGTGTGCGCCGGGTGCACGCTCTGGCCCGTGGACCGCGGGCTGAGAAACCCGTACGGGGTGAACAGTAATGCCCCTTTTTCGGTTTTCTTCTCCGTTTTCGCTCCCGTGCGACTCCGGCGACGACCCCGCTAACATGGTAACGACGGCGGCGGCCTCCCGTTTAACAACGGCGGCGGCGGCCTCCCGTTAACCCACTATGTTCCAACGAAACATCCCCAAAAATTCCCGAATAAATACACGATAATTCTAATGACTAACCACGATCGACGAACAACCAAAACGTCGATCGGAGGTCCGATAACAAGAAACCGATTAAAAACCACCAATTAAAATCCGATAAAATCCTCGATCACACCCGGTCAAGAACGAGAATAAACATGGATCAAAAACCGACGAAATCCGCGATCGATGTTCCGATTAAAATCACCTTACAAGGACACGATAAACCCCGATTAATTTAACAACCGCAACGATGTTCACTAACCTTAATTTATCGGAATTAAGAACCGATCTTGTTTCCTTTCGGCGTTGGAGACCCGGATCCGCTCCCCGTAGACGATGGCGTCTCGTTCTCCGATCTCCGGCACGTGAATCAGGGCGATCGGGTTCCTCCGCTTCCTCCTTCTTTTCCTCTTTTCTCCTCCGGTTAGGGTTCCGTCTTTTCTTTTCTTTTTCTCTTCTCACCGATTAGGGTTTTTATTTTCTTTTCTTTTCTTTCCGATAATCGGGATCCCTTATATAGTCGCACTTTATCTTTAATTAATTTCTCTTTAATTCGTACGTAAGAGAATTATTATTTTCCGTCTGGGATAATTAATTAACTAATTAATTATCCCCTACGAGATAACCCACCTTATCTCTAACGGGTGCAAGATATTTTGCACGGATTCCTATGCACGACTAATCACCGTATCACTTTGAATCCCGTTCCGGGGGATCCCGATATCGGATTTCAGATCCGATCGCACCGTCGGCTTTCTTTTTCCGCGCTCTATCGCAGAAAAATACTAGCACCTCACAATGGCCAACTTTTAAGAATTGAATAATTTTATTTCACTTAAAGGCTTAAATGACTACACGTAAGTCAAAAATACCCCGAAAGGCCGGATCACTACACCACTCACACTTTATAAAAAGTTTCGTCCCGAAACTTAAGTACAAACCCCACTAATCAATTCGGGAAAACATTCTCTCATTTTCGATTCCAGTTCCCACGTCGCCTCGCGCTCTTCGTGGTTGCTCCACTGGACCTTCACATAGGGGATAGTTCGATTGCGCAACTTCTTGTCCTCTCTTGCCAAAATCCGCACCGGCGTCTCCTCGACGCTTAAATCCTCTCCGCAACTCGATGGTGGAGGCATCCAAGGCATGAGAGGGATCAGCTAGGTATTTCCGGAGCATTGAGACATGGAACACGTTATGGACTCGTTCGAGATTCGGCAGCAGGGCTAATCGTTACGCCACCGGTCCTACGCGTTCTAGGATCTCAAACGGTCCTACGTACCTCGGGCTTAACTTTCCCTTTATGCCGAAGCGTCGGTTCCCCTTGGAGGGCGAAACTCGGAGTAACGCGTGCTCACCCACCATGAACTCTAAGTCTCGGCGTCTGTTGTCCGCGTAGCTTTTCTGTCTGCTCTGGGCGGTCAGTAGCCTTTGCCTAATCATTCGCACCTTCGCTTCGGTCTCCTCCACCAAATCTGGGCCCAGAAACTTACGCTCACCCAAGTCGTCCCAGCATATTGGAGACCGACAGCGGCGCCCGTACAGGGCCTCGTATGGCGCCATCTGAATGCTGGCCTGGTAACTGTTATTGTAGGTGAATTCCACTAGGGGCAAGCACCGTGCCATCCTTCGCCCAGGTCTAAAACGCATGCCCGAAGCATGTCCTCCACAATTTGTATCACCCGCTCTGATTGTCCGTCGGTCTGCGGGTGAAAAGCCGTACTGAAGTGCAACTTGGTTTCCATTGCTCGCTTGCAGGCTCTGCCAAAAGTTTGACACAAATCGCGTGTCCCTGTCCGACGTGATGGATGTCGGCCCCCATGCAACCTTACTATCTCGTTGATGTAGGTTTTGTGCCAGTCGTTTCCCGCGTCCACGTCGTGTGTATGGGCAGAAAGTGGGCCGATTTCGTCAGACGGTCCACAATTACCCATATCGCATCGTGTCCCTTTGACATCTCGGGAACCCGGTCACAAAATCCATGGTGATCATGTCCCATTTCCACTCGGCACCGGTAGGGGTTTTAGTTTTCCTGCGGGCGCTGGTGCTCGGCCTTCACTCGTTGGCACACCAGGCATTGGTGGCCAAACCGAGTCACGTCCTCCCTTCATTTTGGGCCACCAGAAGGTCTGCTCTTGACTCCTTGTACATCTTCGTTCCCCCGGATGCGCTGCATATGGAGCAGTATGCGCCTCCCGCATGGATTTCCTCTTTGAGTTCCGGTAGATCCGGCACACAGATTCGTCCCCGAAATCATATCGTGCCGTCGGAGTTTACTGTGAAATCACCTTCTTGTCGGCAGTCCTCCTATTTTCGCACCAGCTGGAGTGGTCATCAGTCGACTGCCCCTCGAGATTTTGTCAGTATAAGGTAGGTATGACCACCAGTGTCAGAAGTTGTTCGACTGTACCCGCTGGTACTACTTCTAGTCTTATCGCGAAAATTCCGCAATCAGACTATCTTGCTGGGTGATGGCACTTACCCCTGCCTTCTCGGCCTGCCCCTTACGGTCAGGGCGTCGGCCACCCATTGCCTTTCCGGGTGGTAGTGGATCGTTAAATCGTAATCCTTCAGTAGCTCGAGCCACCGTCTTTGTCGCAAATTAACCTCCTTTTGGATGAAAAGGTACTTAAGACTTTTATGATCTGAGTACATTGCAGTGTGCCCCATAAAGGTAGTGTCTCCAAAGCTTGAGCGAACCACAACGCTGCGAGTTCCGCTCGTGCACGGGGTAGTTTCCCTCGTATTCCTTGAGCTGCTTGACGCATAGCGTAACCTTTAACTTTCCCCGTTGCATGAGTACTCCACCCAGTCCGTTTCGCGACGCATCGCAATACACTTCATAATCCGCCCCTGGTTCTGGCAGGGCGAGAATCGGAGCTCCCGCGTCAATCATCCTTGAGTCCTCGAGCTCCTCTGACGTTTGTCCGTCCAGATGAACTTTTCCCCCTTTTATGCCAACGGTTAAGGGGGTGGCTATCTTGGGGAAACCCGCCACGAAGCGCCGGTAGTACCCGGCTAATCTAGAAAGCGTCGAACCTCGGTTACCGTCGTCGGTTGGACCAGTCCGTCACGAATCTATCTTCTTCGATCGACTGCGACCTCCCTCCGCTGAATTACGTGCCCCAAGAAGGCCAACCTCTCGAGCCAAAACTCACATTTTTTGAGTTTGGCGTAGAGTTTCTGTTCCCGTAGGGTCTTGTAGGCGGTGCCAGATGTTCTTCAGTGTCTCGTCTTTCCACGTGAGGTATATGCATAGGATTCGTCGATGAAGACCACCACGGATAGATCCGGGAAGGGTTTTGAAATACCTGTTCCTTAACATGTCCATGAACACCCCCGTCGTGGCATTCGTGAGCTCCGACGGCATTACTGTAAATTCGTATGCCGTAGAGTTCTGGGAAGCCTTTTGGGGATGTCCTCCCC
>CM055060.1:25752813-25805960 GCA_029204045.2 Tillandsia leiboldiana
TTTTTTTAAAAAAAAAACCAAAGTAGAGAGAAGGGAGGTTAGAAAGAGAAGAAGATAAGGTCGGGAGAGGAAAGAGAGAAAATGAAACAAAGATATGGTAAAAGAGAGCAAAGAGGCCACTCTCAGGGCAGCATGTAAGAACCGAAATTCATCATCAAACATAGACGACTGTTTCATCTACAGCTTCTTGAGGCTATGTGCGTGTTGGTGGGATTTGTACACCATTGACATTAGGGAGGGTCTATGTGTTTTAAATGGATCACGAGAGAGTCTGATGCCCCGTCGGAAGTTTAGAAGTGGTTTCGCGCGCCATGGATATTAAAAATGGACTCAGCGCGAAGTTTGGACAAAGAACACCTTTCCGGATGCCTTCGGCAATTTTAGAGTTGGAATTTGGCAAATCGGACACCGGATTTGGACGCAGCGCGCGAAAACGGTCAAAATGGGACTATTTCCATGCATTTTTCCGAGATTGCTAGCAGTAAAATTACTGTTCATGGGCGGAACAGTGTTTTCCGGCGACGGCCGGCGGCGGCGGGCAGCAGGCGGAGGACCGGCGCAGGCTCGGGCAGGCGGCGCCTGGCCGCGGGCGGCGCAGGGGCGCGGGCAGGTGCGCGGTCCACCGGGGCTGGCGTGCACCGGAGATGGCCACGTGGAGGAAACGACTGTCGGTGCAGGTGGTCTGAGCACGGAAAAGGCTGTGGTTACGGTGGACCGTGGTGGACACGTGGCGGGTTATGATTTGTCGGTGGCGTGGACCCGTTCACGGTGTGTGTGGGTGCCTCGGGGCGCGTGCCTGGCAGGGGGGCGCAGGCGGCGCTGACACGCGCACGTGGGCGTGGCAGCGACCGAGTTGAATGGGTGCATGCCACGGTGCGGCTGGCAGCGCGCCACGGTGTGCGGTTGTTGGTCTGGACGCTGTCACCTTTTGGCGGGCGACGTGGAGGCCCAGGGGAGTTTCGGGCTGCTACAGTGCGCGCCCAGGGAAGTTTCGGGCTGCTACAGCGCGCCCGAAAGCCCTGCGCCCGAAATTGGGACATATTCGGTATTTTTCGATTTGTTTCTGCAACCTATAAAAGCGACCCGAGCTTCTTTCTTCCCCCTTTTTCCGGCATTTCCGAGCCTCCTCTCGCCATGGCACATCAGCAAAGTTGATCCCCGAGCTATGCTGCATCCATCTGCAAAGTTTTGAGTTTTTTGGTGGCACGCTTATCGAGGTTTCCTTTTTTACGGCGCGGCGCGACGCTCGTCCTTTTGGGTTCCCCTTCATCGCGTTTCGGTGCGCGAGCTCCCCCGGCCTACTCCGACCACCTTTTTGAGCGATTTCTTCACCGCTGGATTCCGCGACGGACAGATCTACGATCTAGTATTTTCAGCTTTCCCCTCATTTTGCGCTTTTCGAGGTGTTTGTTCGAGCTTACTGTGACCCCATTTTCTGTGATGGAAGATTTGGACAGTGGCGTGGTCTTTCGGCGTTATCTCCGCACCGGCATCGTATGGCGACGTGCTTATACACTTTTTTCATCTACTCGACGCAAGGAATATCACAGTATTTTTTGGATTTTCTGAGTTTTGCCCGAAGGTATATGTTTTTTCCCTGTCTGTAAATGGAATTACAGTTATGTTGCTGTGTGTTTTGCGCACTGTACTGTGGAATTTGTAACTCGGCTCTACTGGGGCTCGGAATTGGACGTGCAGGTACTCGTTTCGAAGGTTATCGACACGAGGATTGCTGTGATATTTTTATTGGATTTTTCTGGGCACTTTCTGCAGGTGAAAACTACACGTCTTCGGGACTGTTTCTGATGTTGTATATGTGGATTATTTTTGGAATAAAAGTATAATGTGGACTTTAATTGTTGTACTCGGGGTGTTTTCAGTTGTTTGGAAGCCCAAGGCTTGCGCGACATGTACCGAGGGTGTAATTTTGGCAGATTTTGGACTGTGAGCGTCTACCCACTTTCACCGACTTCAGTTTGCCTTGGTTTAAGCGCTCAGGTGGGTAAACTTAGTACTTGCAACTGTTAGAGGAATAACAGAGTTTTATAGCATGTTATGCCTTATGGGAGGTGTAATAGTGGATGTTCATGTAGGTTAAGATGAGCTTACCTATGGGAATGTCAACCATCTAATGAGTGATAGCAGGCCTAATTAAGTGGTGACAACCGATATGGGAGCAAGAGGTAAGCATGGAAACGGCCTGATCATGTGGATTGATGTTTTACCTGATAATTGTACATGCTTGGTTGAACTAGAGACTTAGCATGCGATAGACAGATTATATTTATCCCACAATAGATGATATAGAATCCTACATGTTTATTCAGTGGCCTATTTATGCGAGATTGGTAGAATCATAGTGGGAATATGTAGTATGCTTTGCTACCATATGTGTTACTCTCTTTTAATTGTTTCCAAGGACAAAAGCATGCTTGATTGGACTTGTAGTTAGGCCATCTTTACTGCTGCACTACTTATTGGAACTTGACTTAGGAGAAACCATACTTTCTTTCTCCTTCTTGTTAGTCAGGTGGTCATGTTGCTCGGTTCGAGCATGGGTCTGGGGTAGTGTAGTCCGTGGACTTCGTGTTTGGGGACATGTTGGATTAGTTGGGGGACTGTTGCAGCACCGCGGATATTGGGTGGTTGACCGGATGCTTATCTATGCACCAGATTTGGTATCAGTGTTCTCTTGTGGATGGAGTTTCCACACTTATCATTTAGTTGCATCCGATTGAGATCGGGCCTTTACTTTAGTGGATGAGTTTTCCCACTTTGATCAGAGTCGTGATCCAGTCCTGTTATATAGAGATACTTGTGAGACATTGATTACAAAGATACTTTACTCGTGTGGGTCGCTCCCCTCGAGTGCCACTCCGGAGTAGGCTTTTGACCGTGACGGGCCGGTCAGTTGGTGGAGTGTGTGAGTGATGACAGAGTTGGTGATTGTGAGTGATAACAGAGTTGGTGAGTTGTGAGTGATGACAGAGCAGGCAGTAACCGGGTTTTATACCGTTCATTTGATTGGGTTTATTTCGGTCAGATACTTTTATTGTTGCACCTCGTGCCAGGGGACCGAGTGGAGTCTAGTAGCCGTGTTTAGACCAGTGCTAGTGTTGTTGGGAACCGTCTGTGGGATCGACGCTTGTTCCAAGGTCATTGTGAGTTGTTGACCGTGTGCGAGAGGCTTGGTGATCTTGAGTTTAGTCGTTCTGAGAGAGCGTGATTTTGACTATAGCCTGCATGAGCCACTACTCGATAGCGAGTTAGTCCGTTGGACGCCCTACGTAATTCCCTGCCCGTCAGCGGGAGGTAGTTGTAGGTGGGCGCAGGTTTGACTGGACCAGGATGTCACGCCCCCGGGGTGTTTTGAGTCTATCAAAAAAAGCGGAAAATCGTGTGGTATCTTTTTTTTTTTCTTCTTACAAGGTAATTTAAACCTCATCCCCGGTGCGTGCCAGACCGCCACATACACAAATTCTCCCTGCCCACGGACAGAGTCTCCTTTGTATATGCACGGCGTCCCATTTACAACAACATACATCAAACACCAACCATCAACCATACAATAGACATACATCATCAAGCGGAATATTAAAGCGGCATCAGTGTTTAGAAGGATAAAGCCAGCGGTTTGCAAAACCCGTGCCCACACGGCACTTTCGTTTTGAGAAAACCTTTTCGAAGTCATTTGGTTTATCATGAAAACGTGCCGCATAAGAAAACATCACCAAAGAACCGAATATAAAAGTACACCTCATCCACAGCGCTAAGTAATCCATGTCCACGAATATTACGACCCACAAGCAAATTAACTAAATTAAGCGTAAGAGACATGAGATAATAAAAAAACCAAGTGTTTCTGACTACGGCCCTCGCGACGCAGTCTCACCGCTCTCCCCGGCTAACGCACCTCGTAACACCTGTCGCGGAGTGGGTAATGTCAGTGACAAACAAAGTAGATGTCTAATATCAATAAGGAAATAAGGAGCAAACCGAATACACCGGAACCATTTCGCTAAAACCCTGCACATATTAAGCTGGGCCCAACCCCAGAATTATCAATTAAATTGGGCACCACCCCAGATTATCAATTAATTGGGCACCAACCCCAGATATTTGTCGGAGAGACTAAGTCTCCCCTCGTGCGCAAAACACCTCTTTGATGCTTTTAACCTCTTCGCGGTGCTGGAGTGCTATTTTCAGCGGGCGCGAAGAGGTCCTCACGGCACCCACACCTTTGTGAGGAACACGGGTCATAAGAGACCACTCTTCCGGAAAAGTACACCCATGCGGAGGCCAATCCGCCTGTTGTACGTGCAGCATCCGTACCGGATTTGCCGAGATCGGCGTGTCATGAGTACTGCGACCGTAGCCGCTTCAATTGTTAGATAAAAACACAATTATGCGAAAGGTTAAACTGTCCATCTACTTTGTTAGATAATTAAGAGCACTTTAATGACGATAGATGCACTTACTGCACTTGTTGCACTTATCGCAACCGTACCCACCTATTTGAAGAAAGATCGGAACACCTGAATCCTTCGCGCACCCACCGCTGCGCGTCTGGACATAAAGAAAGTCCGCACGGATAACTATAGTCAAAAGCGTGTACTAACATCCGAAAACACAAGACCCAATTTACTCTTTTCGACGGAAAAAGTCCAACAATCAAAACCGTCAAGTAACACCGCACACTTAGCTCCAACCGGTAACATCGAAGATTAACAACAACCGGACCGCGACTATTTCGTCGCGAACTCCATCGGAACCCAAACCGCTAACGGGAATCCAACAAAACTCAATCCTCAACCGGTAGACCACTCGGGACGTCAATGGTTAAAACCAAGAAGGGCCCCGACGGCGGAAATGATGAGAAAGAGACCCGACGGCGCGCCCCCGACGATTCGTCGAGGCCGGAGCGTCGGCGAAATTAGCACCCGACATAATAAAACAGTGACCAAAAACATCCCAAGTTGCCATGCCAAGAAAACCGCGGAGATTGTGATCCAACCGGCGAAGACGGCGCTCAAAACGGTGGAAGAACGGACCCAAACGGAGCCACCGAACTTTGGGCTGTCGGTTGGTGCACAGGGCAGGCGCGGACCGGGTTTACAGCGTCGGCGGCTGCGCGGAATGCGCCGGGTGCACGCAGGAAGCGTGCACCGCGCATTCTGGCCGGCCGGTGCACGACACGAGCGCGCACCTGGCTCACGACCGCACGGGCCTGCGGCACACACCGGGTGCACACTGTTGCGTGCACCGCGCCTGAGCGGTGCTGGCCGGCGCACGAAGGCGTGCGCCGGGTCTGCGGCTTCAGCGCCTTGGGGCGTGCGCCGGGTGCAACGCTCTGGCCCGTGGACCGCGGGCTGAGAAACCCGTACGGGTGAACAGTAATGCCCCTTTTTCGGTTTTTCGTCTCCGTTTTCGCTCCCGTGCGACTCCGGCGACGACCCCCAGCGAACATGGTAACGACGGCGGCGGCCTCCCGTTTAACAACGGCGGCGGCGCCTCCCGTTAACCCACTATGTTCCAACGAAACATCCCAAAAATTCCCGAATAAATACACGATAATTCTAATGACTAACCAACGATCGACGAACAACCAAAACGTCGATCGGAGGTCCGATAACAAGAAACCGATTAAAACCACCAATTAAAATCCGATAAAAATCCTCGATCACACCCGGTCAAGAACGAGAATAAAACATGGATCAAAACCCGACGAAAATCCGCGATCGATGTTCCGATTAAAATCACCTTACAAGGACACGATAAACCCCCGATTAATTTAACAACCGCAACGATGTTCACTAACCTTAATTTATCGGAATTAAAGAACCGATCTTGTTTCCTTTCGGCGTTGGAGACCCGGATCCGCTCCCCGTAGACGATGGCGTCTCGTTCTCCGATCTCCGGCACGTGAATCAGGGCGATCGGGTTCCTCCGCTTCCTCCTTCTTTTCCTCTTTTCTCCTCCGGTTAGGGTTCCGTCTTTTCTTTTCTTTTTCTCTTCTCACCGATTAGGGTTTTTATTTTTCTTTTCTTTTCTTTCCGATAATCGGGATCCCTTATATAGTCGCACTTTATCTTTAATTAATTTCTCTTTAATTCGTACGTAAGAGAATTATTATTTTCCGTCTGGGATAATTAATTAACTAATTAATTATCCCCTACGAGATAACCCACCTTATCTCTAACGGGTGCAAGATATTTTGCACGGATTCCTATGCACGACTAATCACCGTATCACTTTGAATCCCGTTCCGGGGGATCCCGATATCGGATTTCAGATCCGATCGCACCGTCGGCTTTCTTTTTCCGCGCTCTATCGCAGAAAAATACTAGCACCTCACAATGGCCAACTTTAAGAATTGAATAATTTTATTTCACTTAAAGGCTTAAATGACTACACGTAAGTCAAAAATACCCCGAAAGGCCGGATCACTACACCACTCACACTTTATAAAAAGTTTCGTCCCGAAACTTAAGTACAAACCCCACTAATCAATTCGGGAAAACATTCTCTCATTTTCGATTCCAGTTCCCACGTCGCCTCGCGCTCTTCGTGGTTGCTCCACTGGACCTTCACATAGGGGATAGTTCGATTGCGCAACTTCTTGTCCTCTCTTGCCAAAATCCGCACCGGCGTCTCCTCGACGCTTAAATCCTCTCGCAACTCGATGGTGGAGGCATCCAAGGCATGAGAGGGATCAGCTAGGTATTTCCGGAGCATTGAGACATGGAACACGTTATGGACTCGTTCGAGATTCGGCAGCAGGGCTAATCGGTACGCCACCGGTCCTACGCGTTCTAGGATCTCAAACGGTCCTACGTACCTCGGGCTTAACTTTCCCTTTATGCCGAAGCGTCGGTTCCCCTTGGAGGGCGAAACTCGGAGTAACGCGTGCTCACCCACCATGAACTCTAAGTCTCGGCGTCTGTTGTCCGCGTAGCTTTTCTGTCTGCTCTGGGCGGTCAGTAGCCTTTGCCTAATCATTCGCACCTTCGCTTCGGTCTCCTCCACCAAATCTGGGCCCAGAAACTTACGCTCACCCAAGTCGTCCCAGCATATTGGAGACCGACAGCGGCGCCCGTACAGGGCCTCGTATGGCGCCATCTGAATGCTGGCCTGGTAACTGTTATTGTAGGTGAATTCCACTAGGGGCAAGCACCGTGCCCATCCTTCGCCCAGGTCTAAAACGCATGCCCGAAGCATGTCCTCCACAATTTGTATCACCCGCTCTGATTGTCCGTCGGTCTGCGGGTGAAAAGCCGTACTGAAGTGCAACTTGGTTTCCATTGCTCGCTGCAGGCTCTGCCAAAAGTTTGACACAAATCGCGTGTCCCTGTCCGACGTGATGGATGTCGGCACCCCATGCAACCTTACTATCTCGTTGATGTAGGTTTGTGCCAGTCGTTCCCGCGTCCACGTCGTGTGTATGGGCAGAAAGTGGGCCGATTTCGTCAGACGGTCCACAATTACCCATATCGCATCGTGTCCCTTTGACGATCTCGGGAACCCGGTCACAAAATCCATGGTGATCATGTCCCATTTCCACTCGGGCACCGGTAGGGGTTGTAGTTTTCCTGCCGGGCGCTGGTGCTCGGCCTTCACTCGTTGGCACACCAGGCAGTGTGCCACAAACCGAGTCACGTCTCCCTTCATTTTGGGCCACCAGAAGGTCTGCTTGACATCCTTGTACATCTTCGTTCCCCCGGGATGCGCTGCATATGGAGCAGTATGCGCCTCCCGCAGGATTTCCTCTTTGAGTTCCGGTAGATCCGGCACACAGATTCGTCCCCGAA
This sequence comes from Tillandsia leiboldiana, assembly GCA_029204045.2. NCBI lineage: Eukaryota > Viridiplantae > Streptophyta > Magnoliopsida > Poales > Bromeliaceae > Tillandsia > Tillandsia leiboldiana. The sequence continues at coordinate 25,760,622 of CM055060.1, forward strand.
ATCATATCGTGCCGTCGGAGTTTACTGTGAAATCACCTTCTTGGTCGGCAGTCACTCTATTTCGCACCAGCTGGAGTTGGTCATCAGTCGACTGCCCCTCGAGAATTTTGTCAAGTAAGGTAGGTATGACCACCAGTGTCAGAAGTTGTTCGACTGTACCCGCTGGTACTACTTCTAGTCTTAATCGCGAAAATTCCGCAATCAGACTATCTTGCTGGGTGATGGCACTTACCCCTGCCTTCTCGGCCTGCCCCTTACGGGACAGGGCGTCGGCCAACCCATTTGCCTTTCCCGGGTGGTAGTGGATCGTTAAATCGTAATCCTTCAGTAGCTCGAGCCACCGTCTTTGTCGCAAATTTAACTCCTTTTGGATGAAAAGGTACTTAAGACTTTTATGATCTGAGTACACATTGCAGTGTGCCCCATAAAGGTAGTGTCTCCAAAGCTTGAGGACGAACACAACCGCTGCGAGTTCCAAATCGTGCACGGGGTAGTTTCGCTCGTATTCCTTGAGCTGCCTTGACGCATAGGCTATAACCTTTCCCCGTTGCATGAGTACTCCACCCAGTCCGTTTCGCGACGCATCGCAATACACTTCATAATCCTCCCCTGGTTCTGGCAGGGCGAGAATCGGAGCTCGCGTCAATCTATCCTTGAGCTCCTCGAAGCTCCTCTGACATTTGTCCGTCCAGATGAACTTTTCCCCCTTTTTAGTCAAACGGTTTAAGGGGGTGGCTATCTTGGAGAAACCCTCCACGAAGCGCCGGTAGTACCCGGCTAATCCTAGAAAGCTTCGAACCTCTGTTACCGTCGTCGGTTGGGACCAGTCCGTCACCGAATCTATCTTCTTCGGATCGACTGCGACTCCAGCCGCTGAGATTACGTGCCCCAAGAAGCCAACCTCTCGGAGCCAAAACTCACATTTTTTGAGTTTGGCGTAGAGTTTCTGTTCCCGTAGGGTCTGGAGGACTGTGCGCAGATGTTCTTCATGTTCCTCGTCTGTACGGGAGTAGATGAGGATATCGTCGATGAAGACCACCACGAATAAATCCAGGAAGGGTTTGAATACCCTGTTCATCATGTCCATGAACACCGCCGGGGCATTCGTGAGCCCGAACGGCATTACTGTAAATTCGTAATGACCGTAGCGAGTCCGAAAAGCCGTTTTGGGGATGTCCTCCCCCTTGACCTGGACCTGATGATAGCCCGACTGCAGGTCAATCTTTGAAAACACCGTCGCCCCCTGTAGTTGGTCGGAGAGGTCGTCGATCCTTGGTAGGGGGTACTTGTTCTTAACGGTGACCTTATTTATCTCCCGGTAGTCGATGCACAACCGGAGACTTCCGTTCTTCTTTCTCACAAACAGGACGGGCGCGCCCCAGGGTGACGCGCTAGGTCTGATGAAGCCCTTATCCAAAAGGTCCTCCAACTGTGCCTTGAGTTCCTTCAACTCCGCGAAGGCCATCCTGTACGGTGCCTTGGTGATGGGTTTGGTGCCGGGAAGTAGTTCAATAGGGAAGTCGACCTCTCGTTCCGGCGGCGCTCCGGGGAGCTCTGCCGGAAACACGTCCGGAAATTCTCTTACCACAGGACCGCTGATCCTTATCTGGGGAGCGGCCCTGAACTACCTATCGGCCCATTGGGTTCTCGGCTGCAAGGCATAGGGTGGAGCCTATTTATTCCTTGCATGGCCCTTAACGGGCCCCGAGTACACAAGGTTCTCCTATGCATCGAAGCTCGCCCGCGCACATCGGCCGGGGGAGGCTTCGCCTAATACTTAAGGATTCTAGAGAGAGGGAGCGAGAGAGAGAGAGTCTAACAGGGGTAGCAGGCTAAGGTGTGACCGGTGCTCCTAATCTAAGAGGGAAAAGAGAAACCAAATCTTACAAACTCCCTTTGATATTCCATGACCGAGCGGTTCCCTTGTCTAATGTTCTTCAGGTCGTCTTCCAATTGCCGCTTGACGCTATCGAAGAAGAAAGCGTCAAAAAGTTCCTCTCTAAAGGCCGTCCATGTCGGTAGCGGGTCGTTTGTAGACGGATCCGGGCGTACCGTCTTCCACCAGATGCGTGCATTCCCTTCGAGGAAGTGGACGGCTAGTGGAACCCGCTCGTGTTCCTCCATCAGTAGGTCCTCGAAGAGTTTTTCCATGGTATCTACCCATTTCTCGACGACCCATGGGTCGGTCGTCTCTCCCTCAAAAGTGGGAGGGTCATGCTTCTTGAACCTAGTCAAATTCGTCCTGACCCTTTCTCGCGTCGTTCGTTGCTCCGTGATCCCTCCTACAGCGGCGGACCCCCCGAGAGTAGGGGTCGTTCCTGCCTCCCCTGCTGTCGCTAGTTGCCCGGCCATTTCCTGCAGTTGTTGTCGGAGGAGCTGGTTCACTGCGGTGGTCGGGGTCACTCTGTCCGCGTCCGCATTCTCGGTGGACGATCTAGTCCGGGCCATCGTCCGCTATAGACAAAGAAACCACGTTAACCCTAAGGTTATAACCCTAACACCCTGTCTTACGATTACACCTACATTACGTTCCCTTTTCCCCGTACTCTCACGTACTACGCACCTATACCTTGGTTATCTCATGTCTAATTTGCTTGTGGTACCCTACACTGTGGATGTGGATCACGTCTACTATGGTTATGGTTGTTTTTCTCTGATACCATTTAATCTGTCACGCCCCCGGGGGTTTTTGAGTCTATCAAAGCGGAAAATCGTGTGTATCTTTTTTTTTTTCTTCTTAACAAGGTAATTTAAACCTCATCCCCGGTGCGTGCCAGACCGCCACATACACAAATTCTCCCTGCCCACGGACAGAGTCTCCTTTGTATATGCACGGCGTCCCATTTACAACAACATACATCAAACACCAACCATCAACCATACAATAGACATACATCATCAAGCGGAATATTAAAGCGGCATCAGTGTTTAGAAAGGATAAAGCCAGCGGTTGCAAAACCCGTGCCCACACGGCACTTCGTTTTGAGAAAACCTTTTCGAAGTCATTTGGTTTATCATGAAAACGTGCCGCATAAGAAAACATCACCAAAAGAACCGAAATATAAAAGTACACCTCATCCACAGCGCTAAGTAATCCATGTCCACGAATATTACGACCCACAAGCAAATTAACTAAATTAAGCGTAAGAGACATGAGATAATAAAAAAACCAAGTGTTCTGACTACGGCCCTCGCGACGCAGTCTCACCGCTCTCCCGGCTAACGCACCTCGTAACACCTGTCACGGAGTAGGTAATGTCAGTGACAAACAAAGTAGATGTCTAATATCAATAAGGAAATAAGGAGCAAACCAAATACACCGGAACCATTTCGCTAAAACCCTGCACATATTAAGCTGGGCCCCAACCCCAGAATTATCAATTAAATTGGGCACCAACCCCAGATTATCAATTAAATTGGGCACCAACCCCAGATTATTTGTCGGAGAGACTAAAGTCTCCCCTCGTGCGCAAACACCTCTTTGATGCTTTTAACCTCTTCGCGGTGCTGGTGTGCTATTTTCAGCGGGCGCGAAGAGGTCCTCACGGCACCCACACCTTTGTGAGGAACACGGGTCATAAGAGACCACTCTTCCGGAAAAGTACACCCATGCGGAGGCCAATCCGCCTGTGTACGTGCAGCATCCGTAACGGATTTGCCGAGATCGGCGTGTCATGAGCACTGCGACCGTAGCCGCTTCAATTGTTAGATAAAAATACAATTATGCGAAAGGTTAAACTGTCCATCTACTTTGTTAGATAAATTAAGAGCACTTTAATGACGATAGATGCACTTACTGCACTTGTTGCACTTATCGCAACCGTACCCACCTATTTGAAGAAAGATCGGAACACCTGAATCCTTCGCGCACCCCCGCTGCGCGTCTGGACCTAAAGAAAGTCCGCACGGATAACTATAGTCAAAAGCGTGTACTAACATCCGAAAACACAAGACCCAATTTACTCTTTTCGACGGAAAAGTCCAACAAATCAAAACCGTCAAGTAACACCGCACACTTAGCTCAAACCGGTAACATCGAAGATTAACAACAACCGGACCGCGACTATTTCGTCGCGAACTCCGTCGGAACCCAAAACCGCTAACGGGAATCCAACAAAACTCAATCCTCAACCGGTAGCCCACTCGGGACGTCAATGGTTAAAACCAAGAAGGCCCCGACGGCGGAAATGATGAGAAAAGAGACCCGACGGCGCGCCCCCGACGATTTCGTCGAGGCGCGGAGCGTCGGCGAAATTAGCACCCGACATAATAAAACAGTGACCAAAAAGATCCCAAGTTGCCATGCCAAGAAAACCGCGGAGATTGTGATCCCAACGGCGAAGACGGCGCTCAAAACGGTGGAAGAACGGACCCAAAAGGAGCCACCGAACTTTGGGCTGTCGGGTGGTGCACAGGGCAGGCGCGGACCGGGTTTACAGCGTCGGCGGCTGCGCGGAATGCGCCGGGTGCACGCAGGAAGCGTGCACCGCGCATTCTAGGCCGGGCCGGTGCACGACACGAGCGCGCACCGGGCTCACGGCCGCACGGGCCTGCGGCACACACCGGGTGCACACTGTTGCGTGCACCGCGCCTGAGCGGGCTGGGCCGGCGCACGAAGGCGTGCGCCGGGTCTGCGGCTTCCGCGCCTTGGGGCGTGCGCCGGGTGCACGCTCTGGCCCGTGGACCGCGGGCTGAGAAACCCGTACGGGGTGAACAGTAATGCCCCTTTTTCGGTTTTCTTCTCCGTTTTCGCTCCCGTGCGACTCCGGCGACGACCCCGCGAACATGGTAACGACGGCGGCGGCCTCCCGTTTAACAACGGCGGCGGCGGCCTCCCGTTAACCCACTATGTTCCAACGAAACATCCCCAAAAATTCCCGAATAAATACACGATAATTCTAATGACTAAACCAACGATCGACGAACAACCAAAACGTCGATCGGAGGTCCGATGTCACGACCCGGGACCGACAAATTGTACAGTTCGGGCACGCCAACAGACCCGCCAATCGAGCACGGCCTCACGCTACCCGAAGGGAACGGTAACATCCATCTCGAATCAAAACAATGCTTATGATGAGATATAATATCAGAGTAAGATCACTACTAATTTAAAACTTTCATTCAATAAACAAATAGTTTAAGCCGATATGAAAGCATGATAAGAATGAACCATAATAAACTTTATTACATGTTACATCTCTCAACTTACAATTACATAATATTACAATGCCTTTACATAAATTCCTCACCATACAAGGTTCACTCAAGAAACATATAAAAGGGATACCTCTGCTAGATCCTCTAGGTCTCTATGCTGCTGGGCCCTTGCCCCTGTCGTATACCTCGCCGTCTGCCTCTGAACCATCGCGATCGCTGCATCCATACCTGAACCTGTGGGGGGGGGGGGGGTGCACCCAAGGTGTGTGAGAACTCCTGACAGAGTTCCCAGTGGGTTCAACCACCGAGAAAAAGTGTCCTACACCACTTGGTCCAATGGAAGCAATAATAATAGTGCTAGGAAACTAAAAACCTCAATATCAAAATGCGGCTATGCAATATACATGATCACTACACTATCTGTGTGTACTCATCGTCCCAGCACTACTCTGTCTAGTCATACTAGGCTACTAAGCACCAACTCGGCCGTTATGCCGCTGTACACAGGGTTAAACTAACCCGGCCACCTTGGCCACTCTAATTTCTCTTTATTCTTTAAGTTCTGGTGCTTTAGTTCAAGTTAACCCTCAGAAACTCTTATCCAACGGGCCCGAGCCCGGTAGTCCTGCTACCATAAGATAAGATTTCTAAGGTTGCCGATAACACCCGCGAGTGTTACCCCGTCCTACGAAGTAAATGTGCTCTTCGGACCACCGCTATCGGAGGGAGGGGGTTTCCCTGCGTCCGATCCTGATGCGCCCGGGGAGAGGGCAAGCCCTTTACGTCCCACAGAGCCACATTTCCACCTTCGAAGGCACGCCCGTTTTATCTTTTTGTTTTCTTTCTCTTTTGCTTTAGTTCCTAGCCTCTTTGCTTTTGAACACTTGCTTTCCTTTCTTATTCGAGCTTACAGCTCCCAGTTTGCCACTGGCAAAACTCTTCCTCTTTTCTTTGAGGGCTTGGCTCTTTGCTTTCACTTTTAGCCCTTCGAAAGTACCTCGTCCGACGGGCCACTGCCCAGGGAGTCCTGCTCCACATGACGAGTCCCAAATTCGAAGGCGCCATTTGCATTCTCTTTATGCTCTTTAGCCATTTTTAGCTTGCTTTTAACTTTAAGCCTTTTTATCTTAAGCAATTTGCTTGTCTTGCTTATTAACCAAGTTTTAGTTCTGTCTTGAGCGATTTGCTTGTCTTGCTTATTAACCAAGTTTTTCATTCTTTACCCTAGGTCTTGCCTCACGGGTAACTAGAGAGTCTCCTGGACTCTTTAAACATTTCTCTTTCATTTTATTTAACTTCCAATTGAGGTTGAAGTTATTGTCCATTTGCCCGGACACCCTATGACTCTTTAGGGTTGCATTTGTTTAATCCTTTAACCTTGGGATCTTATCCCACTTTCCTGATTCCTTACTGAATCCTAGAGTTCACTTGACTCTATTTTTGATTTCACTTTTAACTTAGGGTTACTTTGACTCTAATTCCTTGTCTCTGAGTTTAACTCCTCTGGATCACTTTAGGTTCCCTTTACCTAAGTTCCATATTATACTCATCCTGGAGTTCCTTGACTCTATGTTGATCACTCTATCCAGTGTCCTTAGGTTATCACCTAAGACAATGCCACTCGTCCAACCCTAGGATAATCTCCTAAGTTTTGATGTCACTCAGTGAATCCTGAAACTAGGTTTTCTCCTAGTCTTACTACCAAAATGTTCCCTTTCCTTATGTCACATGATTCCTAGGGTCATACCCTAACATGATCATAATCATAAAGGCTAATCACATCCATGCATGCAGTTATTTTCACATTCATCATAAAATAACATTTATCCTCTAGGCATGCAGTTCTATCCTTTATCCTTGGCAACCAACAGTTGCACTTTTATCTGTGTCCTTTCGCACATGTACATTTAAACCTCATCCCCCGGGGGTTTTTGAGTCTATTTAAGCGGAAAATCGTGTGTATTTTTTTTTCTTTTAACAAGGTAATTTAAACCTCATCCCCGGTGCGTGCCAGACCGCCACATACACAAATTCTCCCTGTCCGCGGACAGAGTCTCCTTTGTATATGCACGGCGCCTCACTTACAACAACATACATCCAACACCAACCATCAACCATACCATAGACATTCAACGTCAAGCGGAATAATAAAGCGGCATCAATGTTTTAGAGAGGATAAAACCAGCAGTTGCAAAACCCGTGCCCACACGACACTTCGTTTTGAGAAAACCTTTTCGAAGTCATTTGGTTTATCATGAAAACATGCCGCATACAAAAACATCACCAAAAGAACCAAACTATAAACGTACAACTCATCCACAGTGCTAAATAATACATGTCCACGATTATTACTACCCATAAGCAAATTAACTAAATGCGTAAAAGAAATGAGATAATGATAATAACCAAGTGTCCTGACTACGGCCCTCGCGACGCAGTCTCGACAAACTCCCGGCTAACGCCTCTCGTAGCGCCTGTCACGGAGTGGGTAATGTCAGTGACAAACAAAGTAGATGTCTAATAACAATAAGGAATAAGGAGCAAACCGGAAACACCAAAACCATTTCGCTACAACCCTGCACATGTTAAGCTGGGCACCAACCCCAGAATTATCAATTAAATTGGGCACCAACCCCAGATTATCTGTCGGAGAGACTAAAGTCTCCCCTCGTGCACAAGTACCTACTTTGATGCATTTACCCCTTCCACGGTGCTGGTGTGCTATTCCCAGCGGGCGCGAAGGGGTCCTCACGGCACCCACACTTTTGTGAGGAACACGGGTCATACAAGACCACTCTTCCGGAAAAGTACACCCATGCGGAGGCCAATCCGCCTGTGTACGTGCAGCATCCCAAAACAGATTTGCCGAGATCGGCGTGTCATGAACAATGCGACCGCAGCCGCTTCAATTGTTAGATAAAAACACGATTATGCGAAAGGTTAAACTGTCCATCTACTTTGTTAGATAAATTGAGAGCACTTTAATGACGATAGATGCACTTACTGCACTGGCTGTATTTACAGCAACCGTACCCACCTATTTGGAGAGAGATCGGAACACCCGAATCTTTCGCGCACCCCCGCTGCGCGTCTGGACCTAAAGAAAGTCCGCACGGATAACTATAGTCAAAAACGTGTACTAACATCTGAAAACACAAGACCCACTTTACTCTTTTCGACGGGAAAGTCCAACAAAACTCAATCCTCAATCGGTAGCCCACTCGGGATGTCCCTGGTTAGACCAAGAAGGCCCCGACGGCGGAAATGATGAGAAAAGAGACCCGACGGCACGCCCCCGACGATTTCGTCGAGGCGCGGAGCGTCGGCGAAATTAGCACCCGACCTAATAAAATAATGACCAAGAAGGTCCCAGGTGGCCATGCCAAGAAAGCCACGGAAATAACGATCCCAATGGCGAAAACGGCGTTCAAAACGGTGGAAAAACAGACAAAAACGGAGCTACCGATCTTTGGGCTGTCGGGTGGTGCACAGGAGCAACCGTGGACCGGGTTTACGGCATCAGGCGGCGGCGGCATGCGCCGAGTGCACACAGGAGCGTGCACCAGGCGGGACGGGCCGGGCCGCGCACGGTGCTGGCGCGCGCCGGGTTCACGCATTCGGCCGCGGCGTCGCGCACCGGGTGCACGCCCAGCGCGTGCACCGTGCTGGACGGGCCGGGCCGGCGCACGGATTTGTGCGCCGGTTCTTGGCCTTCGATGTTGCAGGCGCGCACCGGGTGCACGCCTGGACCCGTGGACCGCGCTGTACGGAAAAGCACAGTAACTTCCCGTTTCGCGATTTCTTCTCCGTTTGCGCTCCCGTTTCGCGGTTTCTTCTCCGTTTTCGCTCCCGTGCGACTCCGGCGAAGACCCCGCGACCATGGTAACGGCGGCGGCGGCCTCCCGTTTAAAAACGGCGGCGGCGGCCTCCCGTTAACCCACTATGTTCCAACGAAACATCCCAAAAATCTCCGAATAAAAACACGATAATTCTAACGACTAAACCAACGATCGACGAACAACCAAAACGTCGGTCGGAGGTCCGATAACAAGAACTCGATTAAAGACCACCAAGAACTCAACGAAAGAGATGACGGAAAACTCCCAAATAATTTAAATAAATTATTTTACTAACCGAAGATCGACGGGAAGGTTGTCCGGTCGCGTTCTTGCCTTCGGTTCGGTGTCCGGGAAGATCGGGCTCCTTCTCTTTCTCCTTTCCCTTTCTTCCGGCTAGGGTTCCGTCTTTTTTTTTTTTTTTTTTTCCCTTCTCTCCGATTAGGGTTTTTTTTTATTTTCTTTTCTTTTCCTTTCCGATACTCAGGATCCCTTATATAGTCGTACTTTACCTTTAATTAATTCCTCTTTAATTCGTACGTAAGAGAATTAATTAATTTTCCGTCTGGGATAATTAATTAACTAATTAATTATCCCCCACGAGATAAACCACCTTATCTCTAACGGGTGCAAGATATTTAGCACGGATTCCGATGCACGACTAATTACCATATCACTTTGGGTCCCGTTCAGGGGGTTCCCGATATCGGATTTCAGATCCGATCGCGCCGTCGGCTTTCTTTTTCCGCGCTCTATCGCAGAAAAATACTAGCATCTCACAATGGCCAACTTCAAGAATTGAATAATTTTATTTCACTTAAAGGCTTAAATGACTATACCTAAGTCAAAAATACCCCCGAAAGGCCGGATCACTACACCACTCACACTTTATAAAAAGTTTCGTCCCGAAACTTAAGTACAAACCCCACTAATCAATTCGGGGAAACATTCCCTCATCTTCGATTCCAGTTCCCACGTCGCCTCGCGCTCTTCGTGGTTGCTCCACTGGACCTTCACATAGGGGATAGTTCGATTGCGCAACTTCTTGTCCTCTCTCGCCAAAATCCGCACCGGCGTCTCCTCGACGCTTAAATCCTCTCGCAACTCGATGGTGGAGGCATCCAAGGCATGAGAGGGATCAGCTAGGTATCTCCGGAGCATTGAGACATGGAATACGTTATGGACTCGTTCGAGATTCGGCGGCAGAGCTATTCGGTACGCCACCGGTCCTATGCGTTCTAGGATCTCGAACGGTCCTACGTACCTCGGGCTTAACTTTCCTTTTATGCCGAAGCGTCGGTTCCCCCTTGGAGGGCGAAACTCGGAGCATCACATGTTCACCCACCATGAACTCTAAGTCTCTGCGTCTGTTGTCCGCGTAGCTTTTCTGTCTGCTCTGGGCGGTCTGTAGTCTTTGTCTAATCAACCGCACCTTTGCTTCGGTCTCCTCCACCAAATCTGGCCCCAGAATCTTACGCTCACCCAGGTCGTCCCAGCATATTGGAGACCGACAGCGGCGCCCGTACAGGGCCTCGTATGGTGCCATCTGAATGCTGGCCTGGTAACTGTTATTATAGGCAAATTCCACTAGGGGCAAACACCGTGCCCATCCTTCGCCCAGGTCTAAAACGCATGCCCGAAGCATGTCCTCCACAATTTGTATCACCCGCTCTGATTGTCCGTCGGTCTGCGGGTGAAAAGCCGTACTGAAGTGCAACTTGGTTCCCATTGCTCGCTGCAGGCTCTGCCAAAAGTTTGACACAAATCGTGTGTCCCTGTCCGACGTGATGGACGTCGGCACCCCATGCAACCTTACTATCTCGTTGATGTAGGTTTGCGCCAGTCGTTCCCGCGCCCACGTCGTGTGTATGGGCAGAAAGTGGGCCGATTTCGTCAGACGGTCCACGATTACCCATATTGCATCGTGTCCCTGTGACGATCTCGGGAACCCGGTCACAAAATCCATGGTAATCATGTCCCACTTCCACACGGGTACCGGTAAGGGTTGCAATTTTCCTGCTGGACGCTGGTGCTCGGCCTTCACTCGTTGGCACACCAGGCAGTGTGCCACAAACCGAGTCACGTCTCCCTTCATTTTGGGCCACCAGAAGGTCTGATTGACGTCCTTGTACATCTTCGTTCCCCCGGGATGCGCTGTATATGGAGCGGTATGCGCCTCCCGCAGGATTTTCTCTTTGAGTTCCGGTAGATCCGGCACGCAGATTCGTCCCCGAAATCGTATCGTGCCGTCGGAGTTTACTGCGAAGTCTCCTCCTTGGTCGGCAGTCACTCTACTTCGCACCAGCTGGAGTTGGTCATCAGTTGACTGCCCCTCGAGAATTCTGTCAAGCAGGGTAGGTCTGACCACCAGTGTCAGAAGTCGTTCGACTGTACCCGCCGGCACTACCTCTAGTCTTAGTTGCGAAAATTCCGCAATCAGACTATCTTGTTGGGTGATGGCACCTACCCCTGCTTTCTCGGCCTGCCCCTTACGGCTCAGGGCGTCGGCCACCACATTTGCCTTTCCCGGGTGGTAGTGGATCGTTAAATCGTAATCCTTCAATAGCTCGAGCCATCGTCTTTGTCGCAAATTTAACTCCTTTTGGGTGAAAAGATACTTAAGACTTTTATGATCCGAGTACACATTGCAGTGTGCCCCGTACAGGTAGTGTCTCCAAAGCTTGAGGACGAACACAACCGCTGCGAGTTCCAAATCGTGCACGGGGTAGTTTCGCTCGTATTCTTTGAGCTGCCTTGACGCATAGGCTATAACCTTCCCCCGTTGCATGAGCACTCCACCCAGTCCGTTTCGCGACGCATCGCAATACACTTCATAATCCTCCCCTGGTTCCGGCAGGGCGAGGATCGGAGCTCGCGTCAATCTATCCTTGAGCTCCTCGAAGCTCCTCTGACATTTGTCCGTCCAGATGAACTTTTCCCCCTTTTTAGTCAAGCGGTTTAAGGGGGCGGCTATCCTGGAGAAATCCTTCACGAAGCGCCGGTAGTACCCGGCTAACCCCAGGAAGCTTCGAATCTCCGTTACCGTCGTCGGTTGGGTCCAGTCCGTCACCGAATCTATCTTCTTCGGGTCGACTGCGACCCCAGCCGCCGAGATTACATGTCCCAAGAAGCCAACCTCTCGGAGCCAAAACTCACACTTTTTGAGTTTGGCGTAGAGTTTCTGTTCCCGTAGGGTCTGGAGGACGGTGCGCAGATGTTCTTCATGTTCCTCATCTGTACGGGAATAGATGAGGATATCGTCGATGAAGACCACCACGAATAAATCCAGAAAGGGTTTGAACACCCTGTTCATCATGTCCATGAACACTGCCGGGGCATTCGTGAGCCCGGACGGCATTACAGTAAATTCGTAATGACCGTAGCGAGTCCGAAAAGCCGTTTTGGGGATGTCCTCCCCCTTTACTTGGACCTGATGATAGCCCGACTGCAGGTCAATCTTTGAAAACACCGTCGCCCCCTGTAATTGGTCGAAAAGGTCGTCGATCCTTGGCAGGGGGTACTTGTTCCTAACGGTGACCTTATTTATCTCCCGGTAGTCGATACACAACCGGAGACTTCCGTCCTTCTTTCTCACAAACAGGACGGGCGCGCCCCAGGGCGACGCGCTAGGTCTGATGAAGCCTTTATCCAAAAGGTCCTCCAACTGTGCCTTGAGTTCCTTCAACTCCGCGAAGGCCATCCTGTACGGTGCCTTGGTGATGGGTTTGGTGCCGGGAAGTAGTTCAATGGGAAAGTCGACTTCTCGTTCCGGCGGCGCTCCGGGGAGCTCTGCCGGAAACACGTCCGGAGATTCCCTTACCACGGGACCGCTGATCCCTATCTGGGGAGCGGCCCTGAACTACCTATCGGCCTCATTGGGTTCTCGGCTGCAAGGCATAGGGTGGAGCCTATTTATTCCTTGCATGGCCCCTAACGGGCCCCGAGTACACAAGGTTCTCCTATGCTTCGAAGCTCGCCCGCGCGCATCGGCCGGGGGAGGCTTCGCCTAATACTTAAGGATTCTAGAGAGAGGGAGCGAGAGAGAGAGTCTAACAGGGGTAGCAGGTTAAGGTGTGACCGGTGCTCCTAATCTAAGAGGGAGAAGTGGAACCAAAGGTTTACCTGCCGTTACTAGGTCTGGGACGTAGCGTCCTCCACTGCAGTATCCCGGGGAGTCCGTCCACAGCCCTTGGGCCAGCGTCGTACGGCGTGCTGGGGAAGGGACTTGTCGTCTGAGGTGTCTGCAGATTGCTGGTCGTCAGGCGAATCCCTTGGCTGAACAGGGGCCGCAGCACCCTCTGGTCCTTTCTGCTGTGGTGGCGCGGCGGCGGCGGAAGTGGGCCTCTGAGGGCAGAATGCACGGGAGTGGTCCGGTAAGCCGCACTGATTGCAGTAATGGTACCTCCACGTACATTCTGCCACCGGGTGAGCACCCTCGCAGATTACGCACGTTCCCTGAGGTGGTTTCGCGTCCCTCGCTGGTGTCGGTTCGTCCTCCCGCGCTTTCTCCGGTCGTCTTCCTCCTTGGCCCTCCGGGGCGGGGCCCCCTCGCGGAACGGGTGCAGCAGTCTTCCCCGTCCTCTCCGGTCGCGGTGCCTGAGGCCTGGTGGTGCCCGGTTTCCGTGGGCACTCGAAGCGTGCGTGTCCTGGCTTGCCACATCGGTAGCAGTGGTCGTGACTCCATGGACAGTCAGTCACCTGATGCGCCCCGCTGCATATGGGACACGGTTTCCCCTGCGGTGTGGATCCTCCTCTCCTTACCTTTCCAAAGGTTCCCTCCGTCCTCGGACGTTTGAGTGCCGGGCCCTGCTGGAAGGGGTTCTCTGCCGGTCTGGGATAGGGATAACACTGCCGAGCGCGTGCCTCGGCCAGTTCTTGCTCTGCCCGCTGGGCCAATATAACTGCTTCATTAAAAGTAGGGAATCCTGTCGGCGGCATTCCCCGATAGGTGCCGTTCCTGGCGTCTTGCCGGATGCGGTCGACACCCTCAAAATCCTGAGTCAGTATGCCTAGGCGCTCTGTGAGAGTTAGCATTTGCCCCGCTATGTCGCGTAGCTGGTTGCGGAGTATGCGGTTGGCTGCAGCTATGGAATCCATCCTGTCCATTTGAGAATGGTTAGCACTCGGTGGCCGGATCCTGGCCGTTGTTCGCTGTAATACAAAGAAACCACGTTAACCCTAAGGTTATAACCCTAATACCCTGTCTTATGATTACGCCTACATTACGTCCCCTTTTTCCCGTACTCTCACGTACTACGCACTTATACCTTGGTTATCTCAAGTCTAATTTGCTTGTGGTACCCTGCACTGTGGATGCGGATCACGTCTACTATGGTTATGGTTGTTTTCTCTGATACCATTTAATCTGTCACGCCCCCGGGGGTTTTTGAGTCTATTTAAGCGGAAAATCGTGTGTATTTTTTTTTCTTTTAACAAGGTAATTTAAACCTCATCCCCGGTGCGTGCCAGACCGCCACATACACAAATTCTCCCTGTCCGCGGACAGAGTCTCCTTTGTATATGCACGGCGCCTCACTTACAACAACATACATCCAACACCAACCATCAACCATACCATAGACATTCAACGTCAAGCGGAATAATAAAGCGGCATCAATGTTTTAGAGAGGATAAAACCAGCAGTTGCAAAACCCGTGCCCACACGACACTTCGTTTTGAGAAAACCTTTTCGAAGTCATTTGGTTTATCATGAAAACATGCCGCATACAAAAACATCACCAAAAGAACCAAACTATAAACGTACAACTCATCCACAGTGCTAAATAATACATGTCCATGATTATTACTACCCACAAGCAAATTAACTAAATGCGTAAAAGAAATGAGATAATGATAATAACCAAGTGTCCTGACTACGGCCCTCGCGACGCAGTCTCGACAAACTCCCGGCTAACGCCTCTCGTAGCGCCTGTCACGGAGTGGGTAATGTCAGTGACAAACAAAGTAGATGTCTAATAACAATAAGGAATAAGGAGCAAACCGGAAACACCAAAACCATTTCGCTACAACCCTGCACATGTTAAGCTGGGCACCAACCCCAGAATTATCAATTAAATTGGGCACCAACCCCAGATTATCTGTCGGAGAGACTAAAGTCTCCCCTCGTGCACAAGTACCTACTTTGATGCATTTACCCCTTCCACGGTGCTGGTGTGCTATTCCCAGCGGGCGCGAAGGGGTCCTCACGGCACCCACACTTTTGTGAGGAACACGGGTCATACAAGACCACTCTTCCGGAAAAGTACACCCATGCGGAGGCCAATCCGCCTGTGTACGTGCAGCATCCCAAAACAGATTTGCCGAGATCGGCGTGTCATGAACAATGCGACCGCAGCCGCTTCAATTGTTAGATAAAAACACGATTATGCGAAAGGTTAAACTGTCCATCTACTTTGTTAGATAAATTGAGAGCACTTTAATGACGATAGATGCACTTACTGCACTGGCTGTATTTACAGCAACTGTACCCACCTATTTGGAGAGAGATCGGAACACCCGAATCTTTCGCGCACCCCCGCTGCGCGTCTGGACCTAAAGAAAGTCCGCACGGATAACTATAGTCAAAAGCGTGTACTAACATCTGAAAACACAAGACCCACTTTACTCTTTTCGACGGGAAAGTCCAACAAAACTCAATCCTCAATCGGTAGCCCACTCGGGACGTCCCTGGTTAGACCAAGAAGGCCCCGACGGCGGAAATGATGAGAAAAGAGACCCGACGGCACGCCCCCGACGATTTCGTCGAGGCGCAGAGCATCGGCGAAATTAGCACCCGACCTAATAAAATAATGACCAAGAAGGTCCCAGGTGGCCATGCCAAGAAAGCCACGGAAATAACGATCCCAACGGCGAAAACGGCGTTCAAAACGGTGGAAAAACGGACAAAAACGGAGCTACCGATCTTTGGGCTGTCGGGTGGTGCACAGGAGCAACCGTGGACCGGGTTTACGGCATCAGGCGGCGGCGGCATGCGCCGAGTGCACACAGGAGCGTGCACCAGGCGGGACGGGCCGGGCCGCGCACGGTGCTGGCGCGCGCCGGGTTCACGCATTCGGCCGCGGCGTCGCGCACCGGGTGCACGCCCAGCGCGTGCACCGTGCTGGACGGGCCGGGCCGGCGCACGGATTTGTGCGCCGGTTCTTGGCCTTCGATGTTGCAGGCGCGCACCGGGTGCACGCCTGGACCCGTGGACCGCGCTGTACGGAAAAGCACAGTAACTTCCCGTTTCGCGATTTCTTCTCCGTTTGCGCTCCCGTTTCGCGGTTTCTTCTCCGTTTTCGCTCCCGTGCGACTCCGGCGAAGACCCCGCGACCATGGTAACGGCGGCGGCGGCCTCCCGTTTAAAAACGGCGGCGGCGGCCTCCCGTTAACCCACTATGTTCCAACGAAACATCCCAAAAATCTCCGAATAAAAACACGATAATTCTAACGACTAAACCAACGATCGACGAACAACCAAAACGTCGGTCGGAGGTCCGATAACAAGAACTCGATTAAAGACCACCAAGAACTCAACGAAAGAGATGACGGAAAACTCCCAAATAATTTAAATAAATTATTTTACTAACCGAAGATCGACGGGAAGGTTGTCCGGTCGCGTTCTTGCCTTCGGTTCGGTGTCCGGGAAGATCGGGCTCCTTCTCTTTCTCCTTTCCCTTTCTTCCGGCTAGGGTTCCGTCTTTTCTTTTTTTTTTTTTTCCCTTCTCTCCGATTAGGGTTTTTTTTTATTTTCTTTTCTTTTCCTTTCCGATACTCAGGATCCCTTATATAGTCGTACTTTACCTTTAATTAATTCCTCTTTAATTCGTACGTAAGAGAATTAATTAATTTTCCGTCTGGGATAATTAATTAACTAATTAATTATCCCCCACGAGATAAACCACCTTATCTTTAACGGGTGCAAGATATTTAGCACGGATTCCGATGCACGACTAATTACCATATCACTTTGGGTCCCGTTCAGGGGGTTCCCGATATCGGATTTCAGATCCGATCGCGCCGTCGGCTTTCTTTTTCCGCGCTCTATCGCAGAAAAATACTAGCATCTCACAATGGCCAACTTCAAGAATTGAATAATTTTATTTCACTTAAAGGCTTAAATGACTATACCTAAGTCAAAAATACCCCCGAAAGGCCGGATCACTACAATTTATCAGTTATCTCTGGCAACCAACAGTTGCACTTTTTCATCTTATTCCAAATACACGGGCAATCATAATCATAATTACCTAACGCCTCTAACAGGCTACTATCATGCTTCGAATCGAAAAGCAAAGGAGCAAGGGGAGAGGTCACCCAATTTCGGCAGAATTCCCCACCTTGTGGTGTACCCGGAATTCCTTTCATGTCACCACACTTGATCACTATTCTTCCAATTGCTTGTAGACACTTGCAATTGGCCTCCACGCGGCTCCACTTTGTACCTCAAGCTTGCACGCAAAATGGAGCATGCTTCTCTTAAGGCTGCACGCAAAACGATGCGCGATCTCTCTTGCCCTGTACGCAAAATGGTGCACACCATTAGTGACGGCACGCTAAACGGTGCGCGACAACGCGACCTGCACGCGAAACGGAGCACATACCTCAATTTGGCATGCAAAACGGTGCACGCTCCACTGTAAGGGTGCACGCGGAACGATGCACCTTCATCCAGTCCTGTACGCAACACAAGATGTATCGTTAGAACCGGCACGCGAAACGGTGCACGTTAACACGAACCGCATGCGAAACGGTGCACGTACCTCGAAACTGCACGCAAAACGGTGCACATTCGACTGTGGGGTTGCACGCAAAACGGTGCATTTTCATCCGGTCCTGAACGCAATACAGAATACATTATTAGAGTCTGCACGCAAAACTGTGCGCGATAACACGAACTGCACGCGAAACGGTGCACGTACCTCGAAACTGCACGCAAAATGGTGCACATTTGACTGTAGGATCGCACACAAAACGGTGCATATTTTACCGACCCTGCACGCAAAATGGGGCATATTGTTAGAGTCTACTCGAAAAATAGTGCTCGCCAGTCAGACCTGCGCGCAAAACGGAGCACATACCTTGTATCGACACGCAAAACGAGACGCGCCCAAAACACCCGCAAAACTCGAGCAGTAAGACGGCACAGAAGAGTTGAGTCCCTAACATGTACGTGGGCAAAAGGGTCAAATCCAAAATCCAAAAAGGAAATGTAGAACTGTGCCAAAAATACCGCAAGAACGACACACGGGGCCTACCTCGACAATGCCGTGTCGTCCATCGCGTCTCTTAGTCTCTTTGGAGTACTTTGCACGCTCCACGGGGTCCACGGCGCGCTCGTGCGCCCTCGAGAACCCCGGCGAAATCGCCCTCCTCCCCTCCCCGCGCGCTCGGGTGAAGCCGAAAAGGGAAAAAGGAGGAAAAGGAAGTCATTTCGGGCCTTTATAGGCCTTTTCCGGACTTTCGGGCGCACCCTTTCGGGCGCCCGAAAGTTTCCGGGCGGCTACAGTAAAGGCCCCCACCGCGGTCCACGAGTCCACGCTGCGCCACCTCAGCGCCACGTCACCATGCTCGGCCAACCAGGGGCCGACACGTGGCCGTGGACCCGTGCACCGCGACCAACGAAACGCGGCGGCCAATCAGGGGCCGCCACGTGGACCGCACTCACGCCTGCTCTGACGCCCGCCGCAGCGTCCCGTCGCGTCAGCGCGTCACATCGCGCTGACCGACGAATGGGAGGCCGACACGTGGCCTGTCCCGCTGACACCGCTACAGTGCCGCCTGTTACGGCATTTTGGTATTGGCATATTTCGTGAGTCAAGTCAGTGAGTTGAGTCGGAGTCTTAAAGGGATCAAATTGTCAATCAGCAATCAAAGACTTAGAGAAGATTCAACAAGAGCTCAAGTTGACACTCAGTGTCTTGAGTCTTGAAGATTGAAGTTGAAGAATTGTGGATCAGTTACATCAATCTCAAGAAGAAAGTATTCAAGAGGATCAGGTATGTTTAACTAAATAATTGTGGTGATCCGAATACTTTCTTATAGTGTAGAAACACTTGGATGAACTTTTATTGTCATAATAATCAAAAACTGGTGTTCGGACATGTTCAGGATCCGGATCAGAGCCAACGATCCGGATCCCGAAGGTTGTTGCTTCATACAAGACTTCGATCCGGATCCATGCAATTTCCGATCCGGATCCCGAATGTTAAGTTTTCTGATTTGTATGAACGATCCGGATCGGGCCTTGCAATCCGGATCCCGAACCCTTGGTTTTCTGGAATCGTCAATCTCGTTACGACGATCCGGATCGCAATAAATCTGATCCGGATCGCCGTCCTGAAAATTTCCAGATAAGGTATGTTTTTGATTCTTATCTCTTTCCAAAGGTTTCTAAACTATAAATAGACACTTAGGGTTTCTCAAAAACGTGGGAGCTACGGCCGATCAATTTATAAAACACTTGAGAGCAACCCTAGAGGCTAGGTTTTCATTGTTCTTCTTAATAGCCTCCTTTAGGTCAATTCGACGGTTCTTTCAAGAACATATCTTTTGTCGAATTGATCTAATCTTTGCTTAGAGATTTCTTCTACGGTTCCTCAATGAGAATCTAAGCAAAGGATCACCATCGAAGTCAATATTCTTATCGACTGAGTTTGCGTCGTGGATTCGACGTGGCATCGTGGATTCGGTGTGCTAAAGGCGTTTCGTGGATTCGAAACGTGTGCTCGTGGATTCGAGTGGCGTTCGTGGATTCGAACGTGTGCAGTGGGCGTGCAAAATCGGTGGAGCGCGAGGTCCAAGAAATTGAAGGAGGGGTTAAATCCGTGGAGACGGTAATCACCTTGTTATTCTTCTTTTCTTAGGGATTGTTATTGCGTGGATATCCAACCGGTCAGCGCAAGGTCCGAAGAAGCTGAAGGAGGGGTTGAGTCCGTGGAGTCGGTAATCACCTTGTTATTCTTCTATTCTTATTGGATTGTTATTGTGTGTTGGTCCCGTGGTTTTTCTCCTGGATTGGAGTTTCCACGTATATCTCGGTGTGCTGTTTTTATTTCCGCATTGGTTTTTATTTTGCACTGAGTTTTGAGTTTTTAAGTATTACACCTATTCACCCCCCCTCTAGTTGTTTGATAGTACCTATTTAGATCCTTTGGGATTAATAACTCTACAAGTGGTATCAGAGAGGGTTTTAGGTTTATCTATCATGATGGGTGAAAGTGGTAATATTTATAGACCTCCTCTTTTTGATGGGACTAATTATGCTTATTGGAAAGTGCGGATGAGGGCTTTTCTCATCGCAATTGATGAGCGGGTATGGCAATCCGTGGAATACGGTTGGGTGCATCCTGTTGAGGAAGTAGGAAATTCTACTACCCCAAAATCTCGCTCTAGATGGTCCAAAGAGGAACTCGAAAGATCTTCTTACAATGGGAAAGGTATGAACGCTCTTTTTAACTCTCTTTCCTCGACTGAGTTCACAAGAATTTCCGCGTGTGAAACCGCGAAGGAAATTTGGGATATTCTCAAAATTACACATGAGGGTACTAATCTTGTAAAAATTCAAAAGCTCCAGATGCTTACAAGTCAATTTGACTCTATTCATATGGAAGAGCATGAATTGTTTACAGATTATTACACTAGACTTCAAGATGTAATAAATACATGTGCTAATTTAGGAGAAAAGATCCCGGAGTCGAAAATTGTAAGAAAGATACTTCGGACTCTTCCGGAACGGTTTAGGGCAAAAGTTACCGCCATTGAAACCGTTAGTCATCCGGATGAGATGAGTGTAGAGGAATTAGTAGGTGCTTTGCAAACTTATGAAATGACTTTTCCTACTAATCAAGTTTCTTCCAAGTCTTCTTCTAAGCTTACAGGTATTGCATTCAAATCAACAAAGGAAGAAGATAGCGAATCAAGTTCCGACGATGAAATCTCTTTTGCCGATTTTGAAGAACAATTGGCGCGGATCACAAAGAAATTTCGTCGGAAATTTTGGAAGAATCGAACCTATGGATCTTCATCCACGAAACCTTCTAAAGGATCATCGGGTTCTAAATCCTCTAACCTCAAAAGCTTTGCAAAACCTTCTAAAGAAAAAGAAAAAGATGATTTCGAAGGGGAAATCCAATGCTATAGATGCAAAGGCTACGGCCATTTTTCAACGGAATGTCTTTCTCCGAAATCATATAAAAAGAAGGCTTTGCAAGCGAAAACTTGGGACGATTCTACTTCTAATGAATCGACCTCAAGTAAAGAGGAAAAAGTCGTTGCCTTACATGCTTCTCAAATTCCCTCTTCTAATGTTTGTTTATCATCTTTAATCACTGACTCTATTCCTTTGATTTTGCATGAAACATCAACATCCAACGGAGAGTCATCAAGTGAGGGGGAGTCGGACGAAGAAGAACTCGTTGAGGCATATCAACAACTTCTTGCGGAATCTAAGAAGATGGCCAAGCATATCAAGAAGTTGAGGATGCAACGACTTGAGAATCAAGACGAGAATCATGCTTTAAAGATAAAACTTCATGATCTCGAGGAGGAACAAGGACGTTTATTGAATAACAATAAAATCCTCCAAGAAAAGCTAAACCAATCGGAGACAAGCGCTAAATCATATATGGACAAGATTGGTTTTCTAGAAAAGCAGTTTGAGGAAATTCATGTCACCAACCAAGCTTTGACCAAGCAAGTTCATCAACTCAAATCCGACATACAAAGGCTTTCAACCGGTTTCAAAAACTTTGACGGTATGTCCGGATTAGGTCAAACAAGCAAGGTTGGTTTGGGATTTAAAAAGGATCAAACTGTGCATGCTTCAAGTTCCACATTCAAATTGAAAGGAAGAACGTGTCACTTATGTGGACTTGAAGGACATTTGGTGAAGAATTGCCCGAAAAAGAGAAAGAAGAGTCCTTCGGCAACTTCATCTACGGAGCGAACTCAACGGAATCAAAAGACACATCAAGTCAAAGGAGTTTACTCAACCCACCAAAGGTCCGAGCCACAACATCAATCATTCAAGTGGATCACTGCGAGGCAAAGACCTAAGGTGGACCAACAGTCAAAGCGGACAACCCCCGGCCACAACGAATCAAGACAACCCAAAATCCAGCGATTTTGGATTCGGAAAGGTGATATCTTTCCTTCTCTTAAGTTCTAAATAGCTTATGACTGTATGTAATGCCTTGATTGGTTTTCCCGTCATATCTTTCTTAATCTTTGCATTACATGTTTTTCAATGCTCTTCGTTTTTATACTTTGTTTTTGAACAAAAGGGTTTTTTACTGAACAAGTGCATTGAATAAAAAGGGTTTCACTTTTATTCACTCCAAATTAATTTTATTTGGATTATCAACTTTACTCCATAATCATAATCTTGAAGATACTTCATTATAGGAGTTTTTGATATTATAAGCATCAAATTTTAGAAATCATGTGTGATCTTTAGATGCTTAATCTATCTCGGTTGTGTGAATTCATTGTGATAAACGTGAGACAACCGATAGACTAAAATTTGGGATTTAATTCTTTCACGTAAGAGATTGCATTCTTACAAGGGTATTGAAATGATTTGCAAAAGATGTGGAAAGAGTTACATCCGAAAGGAGTGTGAAAACTATCACCATATGTTGGAAAGAGCTGCCACCCCGGTCGTCCGGTTTGTGTGTGAAGCTACCACATGTTATGGATGCTTGATAGTATTTTATGAGAAAATCTTTAGTTGAAGCATTTGGAGATTTAGCATTTGGAGATTTATATGCAAAACTCTTATATTTTGAACAATCTCCTGGTTGGTATAAGGTGGGATAGTTGAAAGATGCTCAAAGAGCCACCCTTAGGTATTTTAGTGCTTATCTCAAATTTGAAAGGGTATGAAATCAAATTGATGTCATTTGGAAATCTCTGTAAGTCATCTTTGTAAATCCGTTACATCTTGATAGAGTTTGGATCTCAAGATTATTTTTGATGACTTGTGTTTGATGAATATAACATGAAAAACGGTTTATAATGTTTTACCTTTATTTTTCATGATTTTGGAGTAAATCTTTTTAATTTTGTGAAATTAATTGGATTGAATGACATCTGTGTGAATTCACTGTTTAAAGCACTTAAATTGATTTCTTGATGGAATACAAATCGGTATTTGAAAAGATTCTAAAATCTGGATTTGTTTCAAGAAATTATTTGATTTTTGCTTTCTGGTACAGGTACGGAATCTGTATTTTTGTTATATACCAGAACTGAGCTTTTATCTCTCTTTCTCTATGAACTAATATTGTTAGTGATTTCCTTTTGTCTAGTATGTTCACTGTTTGACAATTTGTGACAAAAAGGGGGAGAAGAGAAATGACGGAGATGAGATCATCAAGAGAGGATAAACGAAACGAAAATGGAAAAATGGGGGAGAACGGAAAATGATGATCGTATCACAAAGGGGGAGAACATAGATGCTCAAGAACATGGAGAACATGGAAAACATGTTAGAGATGCTCAAGATAGGGGGAGACAAAGAAAAAATTGAAAGAGCAGAAAAACAAAAGAACCAAAAGGAAGATGGATCAAATGTAGGATTGTAATTTCTAACGACTAACGTTTGATTTTGTTTGGAGTTTTGTTTTGCAGGAATTACATCACTTTAAGACTCCAAGTCCTAAGTCATAGAGTATGTTCTAGGACTGTTTGGTTCAAATGTAATTTTGTATTTATTGGATCTTTCACGCAAAGAAAATCAATGTTTTGGTGATAACATTGAATTTCGACTTTTTGGTTTAAGATGAGTGACTTGAGCGCTTTTATGTATTTTTGGGTTTTGTCACGAAATTGCCAAAGGGGGAGATTGTTACGGCATTTTGGTATTGGCATATTTCGTGAGTCAAGTCAGTGAGTTGAGTCGGAGTCTTAAAGGGATCAAATTGTCAATCAGCAATCAAAGACTTAGAGAAGATTCAACAAGAGCTCAAGTTGACACTCAGTGTCTTGAGTCTTGAAGATTGAAGTTGAAGAATTGTGGATCAGTTACATCAATCTCAAGAAGAAAGTATTCAAGAGGATCAGGTATGTTTAACTAAATAATTGTGGTGATCCGAATACTTTCTTATAGTGTAGAAACACTTGGATGAACTTTTATTGTCATAATAATCAAAAACTGGTGTTCTGTCACGCCCCGAGTTTAAAAACCAGCGTCTAAATTTTTTTTTTTTTTGAAATCAGAGTTTAAAACCGGCCAGGGCGCAACAGACCGCCACATATATAGAAGAGTCCCAATCCCACTGGGGATTGAGCCTTTTCTATATATGCACGGCTCACTTGGCATACAACCAGAGTACTAACTACGTACATCTACTAAGCAAGATTAAATTACAATATCAATAACTTCTCAATTACATTGAATTACATTTGATACACAAATAATTAAATACTTGATCTTATCGGCTGTCCAGGGTCAAGCTCTATCTCGTGATCTCACCAACTCGTCCCGACATCTCAACACCCGCTCGACCTGAAAAACAGTCACCCGAGGGTGTGAGACACACCGGAGTGTATCCCAGTGGGCACGACGAGCCGAGAAATAGCAGATCGTACCTACTGGTATACAATGCTAGAGGATAGTAATAGATCAGGGGTTAGGGTAAAGCAGATATATAACTGGTGCTGTAAAGAAAGCAAAACTCATAATCTGGGTACAAGCATAGGAGATAATTTTAGCAGAATTTAAAACATGTACCAGGATAATCAACACATCAAGGAGTTAGGACAATCAGCAAGATAACAATGGAACTATAATCAGAGGCATCACATAGAATCATAAAAGAAGTAGATAACTAGAAGCCAGATCAAAGAATCAAAGAATCAACACATGCATCAAATAGATGAAAACGCAAAGACCCAATCACAAGCTACCATTTTGGTCTTCGCAAAGACCTCAGGCGAGGCTGCCCTCTTGGCACCACCTGGTTGACATTCCCCAAACTAGGGTCACGGGTTGCCTCAGCTAACCACTTTACCGGTAAAGAACATCGCTACGGGTAGCAAATCCGCTGATATTCGTGAAGTACAACGGTGCGGGCGAATCATATGCAAATGCTCAAGCTCACGGTCCACTGACCGGTAATCGGCAACAAGCCGGGAAATCCCCACTGGGATGCAAGGGCAAAAACCAACTGAATCTCAACACTCATGCAGGAACACTCAGCAATAAATGTCAACTCATATGCAAGATCAAGGCAAATATCTCTCAACAGAAGCTCACAGATAAACTCAACTCAACCACACAAACCAACCAAATGATACAAAACTTAAACACATATTTTTAAGAAAACTGTTTTGAAAAGTCCAAACCTCGAAGAGCATTGCCCTTGTCCTATCAAACAAGAACAGACTCAGGCGACACTACGAAGCTTGGATTTAAGTCCAAACCTCGCAGAGCAGTGCCTTTGTCCTATCAAACAAGAACAGACTCCGGCGACCCTACGAAGCGGGGTAAAACCTCAGTTAAATAAATCTATGTGCTCAGAGAGGTATCATTTGATTAGCAGAACAAACAGGCTCACTAATCAACCATGAAAATGTCCGAGTAAAAGTATAAATACTAGAGGTGCTATGGACAATCATGTAAGGCAAAATAGAACAGATAACAGGCATAGATCAGGCAGATAGCAGATATAATATATCAAAGAAAGGCAGGCTCAAAGTAATCAAGTTAAACTACCAAAAACAGGGGTCCAACCAGTATCGCACCCCAGAGGGCCGAACTGATAAAACCCGGACCGAAGATAACCCACCTGTCAATGCGCAGGCAATTAATCTGTAATCCTCTAAATGCTCAACTCCAGGTGCAAACTGAATCAACCTGGATCAAAAATCACCAATCAGGGATCAATTCAGTCCCGCTAACTCTAACCTAAGCCCAGATCAATTTAAAACCTTCTTAGTTATTTTAATTGTAACCTAGACACCGTAAAATCGACGATTTTGCCGATTCTCGGACTGTTATCCGATTTCCGCTCAACGAAAGCCGATGGATTCCCAACGAAAAGCTTAGGAATCATTTAAACATTTTACTAACCAGTACACATTGTCTATTTTGCATTTAAACCCTTAAAGTTTTCAGAAATTACATTTTAGTGCCATTTGAGCACTGTTTTCGCTCGTTCTTTCAACTGGAAAATAATTTTGACGAACCGTCACTTCCAGCAGGTGACATTTACCATGCTGAACACCGTGCTCACTAATTTGCAGCAGCACGGAACCCGAGGCAAACTTCGGGCCATAAAATCCCTCTCTAACATAGCCCAAATGAATTTTTGTTTCTCCGGGACTTCAAACACTGTTTCTAACGCGAGCATCGCGTTCAGTGACCCCAAATTAGCTAGGAATGCACTGTCGCGGCTTCGCCAACAGCCCGGAACCATGTTTTATTTAAACATTTCACTAAAAGGTTGATTCTACTACATCTTTTAATTTAAACTTCAAACAAGAACATTTTGTATATCAAAGTTGGTCTGGGCACTGCCAGGACCTCAGTGCTCACCCTGGTTGAGGCCCAGGTGGGCTGGTTCAAGCAGAACCAAGGTCAAGCTTACACCCTAATTCACAATGCACCAAACTTTAATCCACTCAGTTTCTGTTTGAACTGAAGTGAGCACAGAGCTCAGGGGACTAT
The DNA here is from genome assembly GCA_029204045.2 of Tillandsia leiboldiana. Classification (NCBI taxonomy): domain Eukaryota; kingdom Viridiplantae; phylum Streptophyta; class Magnoliopsida; order Poales; family Bromeliaceae; genus Tillandsia; species Tillandsia leiboldiana. Next base: position 25,787,289 of record CM055060.1, read on the forward strand.
TTGGAGCAAGTTTCATATACAAAGTTTTGTCAAATTCCAACTCTTTCTTCTCAGTGGCATTTAATCAAACAGCTGGTATGCATCTCTCATACACACACACACATGCAAAAATCCGAATTGGGTTCTCTGCACAGCGGGTATCTGGGGCAATATGTTTCGAAGCAAAATGTTCTACTGAGTTCAGGGATAATTTCTCATCAACCTGGAGCAAGCCAAACCTTCTCGGGTTGGCCGGAGCTCGGGAAGAAGATGAGCTCCAACCTTGAAAATCGTGACTAAACAACCAATGGTTCTGGGATCAAAATAAAAGCACAAGCAGGTGCTATTTACCTCACTGAGACTTCCCATGCATGCGGCTGGCCCCGGGGTGCGGCGGCGGCGGCGGGGAGCAAAGCTCGGTTTGGAGCTTCACCCCGTTAATGGCGGATTTTGATAGAAGCATTATGAAGCTCTCTAACTTGCATGGATAGACTCCTTGTGGTCCCAGCAAGCTTCCCGACCAACTCACCCCGGCCGGAGATGGCCTGAGCGCCGGCGGCCGCAACTTGGTGCAAATTCGCACCCAACTCGGCCGCGCCTTCCTCGGCTTGCATGGGAGCCATGCAACAGCATGGTTGGGAACCTCTTGGTCCCAACAAGGATTCTGGGCAGGTGGCCGGCGTCGGAGAGGCCCGCCGGCGCCGGAGCATCAAGCTCGGCCGAATGCAACAAAAAGCCCGAACTAGGGCATAAAACTGCCATTAATTGGTTCAACCATACTCCACCAAATTTGGTGGAGTTGGTCCTCTCCTCCTACAGTCCAAGCACACCAATTTTGGTGCGTTTATATTCAGTGGTTGCCGAGTTCTTTAGGGGCGGAGCTAGGTTAGGTTTCCGGCGACCTATTGTGGCCGCCGGCTAACCATGCTGCATGGGACCTCGGGGCTTTGCAGGGAGGATGCTAAGGACCTAAGGAGTCCACTGCTAATGGTCCGGGGTGCTAGAAACCGTTGGTTAAGGACCCTCACCTTAGCCGAGCTCGGGGAAGAAGGAGGAAGCCGGATTCTTGGTTCCCTCACTACGCGCGGCCAAGGCTTGCTCCAGCAGGGTCCTCCAAGCACCAGGAACTCCTCAGACACCTCCCAATCCAACTTTGAAGAGGTCCCGTCCAACTTCGCACCTCGTCGGAGAAGGGAAGAAAGAGGAAGGTGGCTGCGGCGGCGCTCGGCGGCGGCTGGGGTCGGGTACACCAGGGCTCGGTTGCGGCCTCTCTATGAAGCTCTCAGATGAAGGTTGGCTAAATCTAAAAGCTCTGGTTGATCTCTCCTTCACGCACTTAAGGAAAACTCCAATATAGGTTTCTAACCTTTAACTCCGGCGACCCGAGCGGCCGGCCGTTTCGGCAACTGAAGGGCCGCGGCGGTTGCGAGCTGGAGAGCTGGTGGAGCTTCAGTTACGAAGAGGAAGAGGCAGGGTACACTCCACACGTGTATACAAGTGTTTAAATGCACATTTTGCACAAAACCCCCTACACAAAGATCCTAAAACTCTAAGGTCCCCCCTGTAGGTGACAAATGTACCCAGCACCCCAACTTATAAGCCTCATAATTTTTGGTTCATAAAATATTAGGGTTTCTTCAAAAATACCCACTTTTTCAATGTATTTCACGCTTTTCGAGGCACTCGAGTCGCCGAAACTGAAAATGGACTTCGCCACGACGTCCGGCTCGTCGAGACCTTCAAAATAGGCTAATCATTTGTTTGATTTGGTGCTCGTATGAAATCTCGGGCCATCTTGTTCTGTATGTCGCAAACCGACGCACGCACTTCGATGCACACGGGTCGCCAAACGCGAAAACCGTCAGTGCCATTGCGCTCAGAACGTCGAAATTAGCTAGGATCCATTACTCATACTCCTATGTTAAAATTCTAGATAGTGGTTCGACCATTCATGATCACAAGGGGTTAAACATTCAAAGGTTACTATTCACTTAAGTCGCGGGCCCACTTTTTGATTTCTGATTTCTGGAAGATCCGACCGTCGGATCGAAAACATATGAATATGAAACTTCTATGTTTCGACGAGACGATCGCAATGGTGATCTCGGATTTTCCAGATCAGACCCCGATCAAAAGTCGATACCTCTGGGCCCACTATTGACCCACTATCTCTCCACTTTTGCCAAAATTGACAAATTTTAAATATTTAAAGGCAAACTGAGACTTTTAAATTCTAGATTTCTACATGTTCGGACATGTTCAGGATCCGGATCAGAGCCAACGATCCGGATCCCGAAGGTTGTTGCTTCATACAAGACTTCGATCCGGATCCATGCAATTTCCGATCCGGATCCCGAATGTTAAGTTTTCTGATTTGTATGAACGATCCGGATCGGGCCTTGCAATCCGGATCCCGAACCCTTGGTTTTCTGGAATCGTCAATCTCGTTACGACGATCCGGATCGCAATAAATCTGATCCGGATCGCCGTCCTGAAAATTTCCAGATAAGGTATGTTTTTGATTCTTATCTCTTTCCAAAGGTTTCTAAACTATAAATAGACACTTAGGGTTTCTCAAAAACGTGGGAGCTACGGCCGATCAATTTATAAAACACTTGAGAGCAACCCTAGAGGCTAGGTTTTCATTGTTCTTCTTAATAGCCTCCTTTAGGTCAATTCGACGGTTCTTTCAAGAACATATCTTTTGTCGAATTGATCTAATCTTTGCTTAGAGATTTCTTCTACGGTTCCTCAATGAGAATCTAAGCAAAGGATCACCATCGAAGTCAATATTCTTATCGACTGAGTTTGCGTCGTGGATTCGACGTGGCATCGTGGATTCGGTGTGCTAAAGGCGTTTCGTGGATTCGAAACGTGTGCTCGTGGATTCGAGTGGCGTTCGTGGATTCGAACGTGTGCAGTGGGCGTGCAAAATCGGTGGAGCGCGAGGTCCAAGAAATTGAAGGAGGGGTTAAATCCGTGGAGACGGTAATCACCTTGTTATTCTTCTTTTCTTAGGGATTGTTATTGCGTGGATATCCAACCGGTCAGCGCAAGGTCCGAAGAAGCTGAAGGAGGGGTTGAGTCCGTGGAGTCGGTAATCACCTTGTTATTCTTCTATTCTTAGTGGATTGTTATTGCGTGTTGGTCCCGTGGTTTTTCTCCTGGATTGGAGTTTCCACGTATATCTCGGTGTGCTGTTTTTATTTCCGCATTGGTTTTTATTTTGCACTGAGTTTTGAGTTTTTAAGTATTACACCTATTCACCCCCCCTCTAGTTGTTTGATAGTACCTATTTAGATCCTTTGGGATTAATAACTCTACAAGTGGTATCAGAGAGGGTTTTAGGTTTATCTATCATGATGGGTGAAAGTGGTAATATTTATAGACCTCCTCTTTTTGATGGGACTAATTATGCTTATTGGAAAGTGCGGATGAGGGCTTTTCTCATCGCAATTGATGAGCGGGTATGGCAATCCGTGGAATACGGTTGGGTGCATCCTGTTGAGGAAGTAGGAAATTCTACTACCCCAAAATCTCGCTCTAGATGGTCCAAAGAGGAACTCGAAAGATCTTCTTACAATGGGAAAGGTATGAACGCTCTTTTTAACTCTCTTTCCTCGACTGAGTTCACAAGAATTTCCGCGTGTGAAACCGCGAAGGAAATTTGGGATATTCTCAAAATTACACATGAGGGTACTAATCTTGTAAAAATTCAAAAGCTCCAGATGCTTACAAGTCAATTTGACTCTATTCATATGGAAGAGCATGAATTGTTTACAGATTATTACACTAGACTTCAAGATGTAATAAATACATGTGCTAATTTAGGAGAAAAGATCCCGGAGTCGAAAATTGTAAGAAAGATACTTCGGACTCTTCCGGAACGGTTTAGGGCAAAAGTTACCGCCATTGAAACCGTTAGTCATCCGGATGAGATGAGTGTAGAGGAATTAGTAGGTGCTTTGCAAACTTATGAAATGACTTTTCCTACTAATCAAGTTTCTTCCAAGTCTTCTTCTAAGCTTACAGGTATTGCATTCAAATCAACAAAGGAAGAAGATAGCGAATCAAGTTCCGACGATGAAATCTCTTTTGCCGATTTTGAAGAACAATTGGCGCAGATCACAAAGAAATTTCGTCGGAAATTTTGGAAGAATCGAACCGATGGATCTTCATCCACGAAACCTTCTAAAGGATCATCGGGTTCTAAATCCTCTAACCTCAAAAGCTTTGCAAAACCTTCTAAAGAAAAAGAAAAAGATGATTTCGAAGGGGAAATCCAATGCTATAGATGCAAAGGCTACGGCCATTTTTCAACGGAATGTCTTTCTCCGAAATCATATAAAAAGAAGGCTTTGCAAGCGAAAACTTGGGACGATTCTACTTCTAATGAATCGACCTCAAGTAAAGAGGAAAAAGTCGTTGCCTTACATGCTTCTCAAATTCCCTCTTCTAATGTTTGTTTATCATCTTTAATCACTGACTCTATTCCTTTGATTTTGCATGAAACATCAACATCCAACGGAGAGTCATCAAGTGAGGGGGAGTCGGACGAAGAAGAACTCGTTGAGGCATATCAACAACTTCTTGCGGAATCTAAGAAGATGGCCAAGCATATCAAGAAGTTGAGGATGCAACGACTTGAGAATCAAGACGAGAATCATGCTTTAAAGATAAAACTTCATGATCTCGAGGAGGAACAAGGACGTTTATTGAATAACAATAAAATCCTCCAAGAAAAGCTAAACCAATCGGAGACAAACGCTAAATCATATATGGACAAGATTGGTTTTCTAGAAAAGCAGTTTGAGGAAATTCATGTCACCAACCAAGCTTTGACCAAGCAAGTTCATCAACTCAAATCCGACATACAAAGGCTTTCAACCGGTTTCAAAAACTTTGACGGTATGTCCGGATTAGGTCAAACAAGCAAGGTTGGTTTGGGATTTAAAAAGGATCAAACTGTGCATGCTTCAAGTTCCACATTCAAATTGAAAGGAAGAACGTGTCACTTATGTGGACTTGAAGGACATTTGGTGAAGAATTGCCCGAAAAAGAGAAAGAAGAGTCCTTCGGCAACTTCATCTACGGAGCGAACTCAACGGAATCAAAAGACACATCAAGTCAAAGGAGTTTACTCAACCCACCAAAGGTCCGAGCCACAACATCAATCATTCAAGTGGATCACTGCGAGGCAAAGACCTAAGGTGGACCAACAGTCAAAGCGGACAACCCCCGGCCACAACGAATCAAGACAACCCAAAATCCAGCGATTTTGGATTCGGAAAGGTGATATCTTTCCTTCTCTTAAGTTCTAAATAGCTTATGACTGTATGTAATGCCTTGATTGGTTTTCCCGTCATATCTTTCTTAATCTTTGCATTACATGTTTTTCAATGCTCTTCGTTTTTATACTTTGTTTTTGAACAAAAGGGTTTTTTACTGAACAAGTGCATTGAATAAAAAGGGTTTCACTTTTATTCACTCCAAATTAATTTTATTTGGATTATCAACTTTACTCCATAATCATAATCTTGAAGATACTTCATTATAGGAGTTTTTGATATTATAAGCATCAAATTTTAGAAATCATGTGTGATCTTTAGATGCTTAATCTATCTCGGTTGTGTGAATTCATTGTGATAAACGTGAGACAACCGATAGACTAAAATTTGGGATTTAATTCTTTCACGTAAGAGATTGCATTCTTACAAGGGTATTGAAATGATTTGCAAAAGATGTGGAAAGAGTTACATCCGAAAGGAGTGTGAAAACTACCACCATATGTTGGAAAGAGCTGCCACCCCGGTCGTCCGGTTTGTGTGTGAAGCTACCACATGTTATGGATGCTTGATAGTATTTTATGAGAAAATCTTTAGTTGAAGCATTTGGAGATTTATATGCAAAACTCTTATATTTTGAACAATTTCCTGGTTGGTATAAGGTGGGATAGTTGAAAGATGCTCAAAGAGCCACCCTTAGGTATTTTAGTGCTTATCTCAAATTTGAAAGGGTATGAAATCAAATTGATGTCATTTGGAAATCTCTGTAAGTCATCTTTGTAAATCCGTTACATCTTGATAGAGTTTGGATCTCAAGATTATTTTTGATGACTTGTGTTTGATGAATATAACATGAAAAACGGTTTATAATGTTTTACCTTTATTTTTCATGATTTTGGAGTAAATCTTTTTAATTTTGTGAAATTAATTGGATTGAATGACATCTGTGTGAATTCACTGTTTAAAGCACTTAAATTGATTTCTTGATGGAATACAAATCGGTATTTGAAAAGATTCTAAAATCTGGATTTGTTTCAAGAAATTATTTGATTTTTGCTTTCTGGTACAGGTACGGAATCTGCATTTTTGTTATATACCAGAACTGAGCTTTTATCTCTCTTTCTCTATGAACTAATATTGTTAGTGATTTCCTTTTGTCTAGTATGTTCACTGTTTGACAATTTGTGACAAAAAGGGGGAGAAGAGAAATGACGGAGATGAGATCATCAAGAGAGGATAAACGAAACGAAAATGGAAAAATGGGGGAGAACGGAAAATGATGATCGTATCACAAAGGGGGAGAACATAGATGCTCAAGAACATGGAGAACATGGAAAACATGTTAGAGATGCTCAAGATAGGGGGAGACAAAGAAAAAATTGAAAGAGCAGAAAAACAAAAGAACCAAAAGGAAGATGGATCAAATGTAGGATTGTAATTTCTAACGACTAACGTTTGATTTTGTTTGGAGTTTTGTTTTGCAGGAATTACATCACTTTAAGACTCCAAGTCCTAAGTCATAGAGTATGTTCTAGGACTGTTTGGTTCAAATGTAATTTTGTATTTATTGGATCTTTCACGCAAAGAAAACCAATGTTTTGGTGATAACATTGAATTTCGACTTTTTGGTTTAAGATGAGTGACTTGAGCGCTTTTATGTATTTTTGGGTTTTGTCACGAAATTGCCAAAGGGGGAGATTGTTACGGCATTTTGGTATTGGCATATTTCGTGAGTCAAGTCAGTGAGTTGAGTCGGAGTCTTAAAGGGATCAAATTGTCAATCAGCAATCAAAGACTTAGAGAAGATTCAACAAGAGCTCAAGTTGACACTCAGTGTCTTGAGTCTTGAAGATTGAAGTTGAAGAATTGTGGATCAGTTACATCAATCTCAAGAAGAAAGTATTCAAGAGGATCAGGTATGTTTAACTAAATAATTGTGGTGATCCGAATACTTTCTTATAGTGTAGAAACACTTGGATGAACTTTTATTGTCATAATAATCAAAAACTGGTGTTCGGACATGTTCAGGATCCGGATCAGAGCCAACGATCCGGATCCCGAAGGTTGTTGCTTCATACAAGACTTCGATCCGGATCCATGCAATTTCCGATCCGGATCCCGAATGTTAAGTTTTCTGATTTGTATGAACGATCCGGATCGGGCCTTGCAATCCGGATCCCGAACCCTTGGTTTTCTGGAATCGTCAATCTCGTTACGACGATCCGGATCGCAATAAATCTGATCCGGATCGCCGTCCTGAAAATTTCCAGATAAGGTATGTTTTTGATTCTTATCTCTTTCCAAAGGTTTCTAAACTATAAATAGACACTTAGGGTTTCTCAAAAACGTGGGAGCTACGGCCGATCAATTTATAAAACACTTGAGAGCAACCCTAGAGGCTAGGTTTTCATTGTTCTTCTTAATAGCCTCCTTTAGGTCAATTCGACGGTTCTTTCAAGAACATATCTTTTGTCGAATTGATCTAATCTTTGCTTAGAGATTTCTTCTACGGTTCCTCAATGAGAATCTAAGCAAAGGATCACCATCGAAGTCAATATTCTTATCGACTGAGTTTGCGTCGTGGATTCGACGTGGCATCGTGGATTCGGTGTGCTAAAGGCGTTTCGTGGATTCGAAACGTGTGCTCGTGGATTCGAGTGGCGTTCGTGGATTCGAACGTGTGCAGTGGGCGTGCAAAATCGGTGGAGCGCGAGGTCCAAGAAATTGAAGGAGGGGTTAAATCCGTGGAGACGGTAATCACCTTGTTATTCTTCTTTTCTTAGGGATTGTTATTGCGTGGATATCCAACCGGTCAGCGCAAGGTCCGAAGAAGCTGAAGGAGGGGTTGAGTCCGTGGAGTCGGTAATCACCTTGTTATTCTTCTATTCTTAGTGGATTGTTATTGCGTGTTGGTCCCGTGGTTTTTCTCCTGGATTGGAGTTTCCACGTATATCTCGGTGTGCTGTTTTTATTTCCGCATTGGTTTTTATTTTGCACTGAGTTTTGAGTTTTTAAGTATTACACCTATTCACCCCCCCTCTAGTTGTTTGATAGTACCTATTTAGATCCTTTGGGATTAATAACTCTACAAGTGGTATCAGAGAGGGTTTTAGGTTTATCTATCATGATGGGTGAAAGTGGTAATATTTATAGACCTCCTCTTTTTGATGGGACTAATTATGCTTATTGGAAAGTGCGGATGAGGGCTTTTCTCATCGCAATTGATGAGCGGGTATGGCAATCCGTGGAATACGGTTGGGTGCATCCTGTTGAGGAAGTAGGAAATTCTACTACCCCAAAATCTCGCTCTAGATGGTCCAAAGAGGAACTCGAAAGATCTTCTTACAATGGGAAAGGTATGAACGCTCTTTTTAACTCTCTTTCCTCGACTGAGTTCACAAGAATTTCCGCGTGTGAAACCGCGAAGGAAATTTGGGATATTCTCAAAATTACACATGAGGGTACTAATCTTGTAAAAATTCAAAAGCTCCAGATGCTTACAAGTCAATTTGACTCTATTCATATGGAAGAGCATGAATTGTTTACAGATTATTACACTAGACTTCAAGATGTAATAAATACATGTGCTAATTTAGGAGAAAAGATCCCGGAGTCGAAAATTGTAAGAAAGATACTTCGGACTCTTCCGGAACGGTTTAGGGCAAAAGTTACCGCCATTGAAACCGTTAGTCATCCGGATGAGATGAGTGTAGAGGAATTAGTAGGTGCTTTGCAAACTTATGAAATGACTTTTCCTACTAATCAAGTTTCTTCCAAGTCTTCTTCTAAGCTTACAGGTATTGCATTCAAATCAACAAAGGAAGAAGATAGCGAATCAAGTTCCGATGATGAAATCTCTTTTGCCGATTTTGAAGAACAATTGGCGCGGATCACAAAGAAATTTCGTCGGAAATTTTGGAAGAATCGAACCGATGGATCTTCATCCACGAAACCTTCTAAAGGATCATCGGGTTCTAAATCCTCTAACCTCAAAAGCTTTGCAAAACCTTCTAAAGAAAAAGAAAAAGATGATTTCGAAGGGGAAATCCAATGCTATAGATGCAAAGGCTACGGCCATTTTTCAACGGAATGTCTTTCTCCGAAATCATATAAAAAGAAGGCTTTGCAAGCGAAAACTTGGGACGATTCTACTTCTAATGAATCGACCTCAAGTAAAGAGGAAAAAAGTCGTTGCCTTACATGCTTCTCAAATTCCCTCTTCTAATGTTTGTTTATCATCTTTAATCACTGACTCTATTCCTTTGATTTTGCATGAAACATCAACATCCAACGGAGAGTCATCAAGTGAGGGGGAGTCGGACGAAGAAGAACTCGTTGAGGCATATCAACAACTTCTTGCGGAATCTAAGAAGATGGCCAAGCATATCAAGAAGTTGAGGATGCAACGACTTGAGAATCAAGACGAGAATCATGCTTTAAAGATAAAACTTCATGATCTCGAGGAGGAACAAGGACGTTTATTGAATAACAATAAAATCCTCCAAGAAAAGCTAAACCAATCGGAGACAAACGCTAAATCATATATGGACAAGATTGGTTTTCTAGAAAAGCAGTTTGAGGAAATTCATGTCACCAACCAAGCTTTGACCAAGCAAGTTCATCAACTCAAATCCGACATACAAAGGCTTTCAACCGGTTTCAAAAACTTTGACGGTATGTCCGGATTAGGTCAAACAAGCAAGGTTGGTTTGGGATTTAAAAAGGATCAAACTGTGCATGCTTCAAGTTCCACATTCAAATTGAAAGGAAGAACGTGTCACTTATGTGGACTTGAAGGACATTTGGTGAAGAATTGCCCGAAAAAGAGAAAGAAGAGTCCTTCGGCAACTTCATCTACGGAGCGAACTCAACGGAATCAAAAGACACATCAAGTCAAAGGAGTTTACTCAACCCACCAAAGGTCCGAGCCACAACATCAATCATTCAAGTGGATCACTGCGAGGCAAAGACCTAAGGTGGACCAACAGTCAAAGCGGACAACCCCCGGCCACAACGAATCAAGACAACCCAAAATCCAGCGATTTTGGATTCGGAAAGGTGATATCTTTCCTTCTCTTAAGTTCTAAATAGCTTATGACTGTATGTAATGCCTTGATTGGTTTTCCCGTCATATCTTTCTTAATCTTTGCATTACATGTTTTTCAATGCTCTTCGTTTTTATACTTTGTTTTTGAACAAAAGGGTTTTTTACTGAACAAGTGCATTGAATAAAAGGGTTTCACTTTATTCACTCCAAATTAATTTTATTTGGATTATCAACTTTACTCCATAATCATAATCTTGAAGATACTTCATTATAGGAGTTTTTGATATTATAAGCATCAAATTTTAGAAATCATGTGTGATCTTTAGATGCTTAATCTATCTCGGTTGTGTGAATTCATTGTGATAAACGTGAGACAACCGATAGACTAAAATTTGGGATTTAATTCTTTCACGTAAGAGATTGCATTCTTACAAGGGTATTGAAATGATTTGCAAAAGATGTGGAAAGAGTTACATCCGAAAGGAGTGTGAAAACTACCACCATATGTTGGAAAGAGCTGCCACCCCGGTCGTCCGGTTTGTGTGTGAAGCTACCACATGTTATGGATGCTTGATAGTATTTTATGAGAAAATCTTTAGTTGAAGCATTTGGAGATTTATATGCAAAACTCTTATATTTTGAACAATCTCCTGGTTGGTATAAGGTGGGATAGTTTGAAAGATGCTCAAAGAGTCACCCTTAGGTATTTTAGTGCTTATCTCAAATTTGAAAGGGTATGAAATCAAATTGATGTCATTTGGAAATCTCTGTAAGTCATCTTTGTAAATCCGTTACATCTTGATAGAGTTTGGATCTCAAGATTATTTTTGATGACTTGTGTTTGATGAATATAACATGAAAAACGGTTATAATGTTTTACCTTTATTTTTCATGATTTTGGAGTAAATCTTTTTAATTTTGTGAAATTAATTGGATTGAATGACATCTGTGTGAATTCGCTGTTTAAAGCACTTAAATTGATTTCTTGATGGAATACAAATCGGTATTGAAAAGATTCTAAAATCTGGATTTGTTTCAAGAAATTATTTGATTTTTGCTTTCTGGTACAGGTACGGAATCTGCATTTTTGTTATATACCAGAACTGAGCTTCTATCTCTCTTTCTCTATGAACTAATATTGTTAGTGATTTCCTTTTGTCTAGTATGTTCACTGTTTGACAATTTGTGACAAAAGGGGGAGAAGAGAAATGACGGAGATGAGATCATCAAGAGAGGATAAACGAAACGAAAATGGAAAAATGGGGGAGAACGGAAAATGATGATCGTATCACAAAGGGGGAGAAACTAGATGCTCAGAACATGGAGAACATGGAAAACATGTTAGAGATGCTCAAGATAGGGGGAGACAAGAAAAAATTGAAAGAGCAGAAAAACAAAAGAACCAAAAGGAAGATGGATCAAATGTAGGATTGTAATTTCTAACGACTAACGTTTGATTTTGTTTGAAGTTTTGTTTTGCAGGAATTACATCACTTTAAGACTCCAAGTCCTAAGTCATAGAGTATGTTCTAGGACTGTTTGGTTTCAAATGTAATTTTGTATTTATTGGATCTTTCACGCAAAGAAAATCAATGTTTTGGTGATAACATTGAATTTCGACTTTTTGGTTTAAGATGAGTGACTTGAGCGCTTTTATGTATTTTTTGGGTTTTGTCACGAAATTGCCAAAGGGGGAGATTGTTACGGCATTTTGGTATTGGCATATTTCGTGAGTCAAGTCAGTGAGTTGAGTCGGAGTCTTAAAGGGATCAAATTGTCAATCAGCAATCAAAGACTTAGAGAAGATTCAACAAGAGCTCAAGTTGACACTCAGTGTCTGAGTCTTGAAGATTGAAGTTGAAGAATTGTGGATCAGTTACATCAATCTCAAGAAGAAAGTATTCAAGAGGATCAGGTATGTTTAACTAAATAATTGTGGTGATCCGAATACTTTCTTATAGTGTAGAAACACTTGGATGAACTTTATTGTCATAATAATCAAAAACTGGTGTTCGGACATGTTCAGGATCCGGATCAGAGCCAACGATCCGGATCCCGAAGGTTGTTGCTTCATACAAGACTTCGATCCGGATCCATGCAATTTCGATCCGGATCCCGAATGTTAAGTTTTCTGATTTGTATGAACGATCCGGATCGGGCCTTGCAATCCGGATCCCGAACCCTTGGTTTTCTGGAATCGTCAATCTCGTTACGACGATCCGGATCGCAATAAATCTGATCCGGATCGCCGTCCTGAAAATTTCCAGATAAGGTATGTTTTTGATTCTTATCTCTTTCCAAAGGTTTCTAAACTATAAATAGACACTTAGGGTTTCTCAAAAACGTGGGAGCTACGGCCGATCAATTTATAAAACACTTGAGAGCAACCCTAGAGGCTAGGTTTTTCATTGTTCTTCTTAATAGCCTCCTTTAGGTCAATTCGACGGTTTCTTTCAAGAACATATCTTTTGTCGAATTGATCTAATCTTTGCTTAGAGATTTCTTCTACGGTTCCTCAATGAGAATCTAAGCAAAGGATCACCATCGAAGTCAATATTCTTATCGACTGAGTTTGTGTCGTGGATTCGACGTGGCATCGTGGATTCGGTGTGCTAAAGGCGTTTCGTGGATTCGAAACGTGTGCTCGTGGATTCGAGTGGCGTTCGTGGATTCGAACGTGTGCAGTGGGCGTGCAAAATCGGTGGAGCGCGAGGTCCAAGAAATTGAAGGAGGGGTTAAATCCGTGGAGACGGTAATCACCTTGTTATTCTTCTTTTCTTAGGGATTGTTATTGCGTGGATATCCAACCGGTCAGCGCAAGGTCCGAAGAAGCTGAAGGAGGGGTTGAGTCCGTGGAGTCGGTAATCACCTTGTTATTCTTCTATTCTTAGTGGATTGTTATTGCGTGTTGGTCCCGTGGTTTTTCTCCTGGATTGGAGTTTCCACGTAAATCTCGGTGTGCTGTTTTATTTTCCGCATTGGTTTTTATTTTGCACTGAGATTGAGTTTTTAAGTATTACACCTATTCACCCCCCCTCTAGTTGTTTGATAGTACCTATTTAGATCCTTGTGGATCCATAAAAACCTACATGCCATGCCTGCCTGCCTGCTATGCCTACTATGCCTGCCATGCCTGCTATGCCTCCGGCCTGCTATACCTGCCTGCTATGCCTGCCATGCCTGCCATGCCTGCTATGCCTGCCTGCCTGCTATGCCTACTATGCCTGCCATGCCTGCCTGCCTACTATGCCTGCCATGCCTGCCTGCCTTCTATGCCTGCTATGCCTGCCATGCCTGCTATGCCTGCTATGCCTGTCAAATCGGGTATGCGGGCCAACGCATAACACCGATAGGGGATAGGAGTCTCAAGGACTCAAAGGTGCCTGCTAAATCGGGTATGCCAGCCTACGCATAACACCGATAGGGGATAGGTGTCACGCCCCGGGGGTTTTATTTTAGCGGAAACGATACCTCAAAGTACGCGTAAAGTGCGTACATCTTTTTTTTTTTTTGATTGTTTAAAAACCTCCTTCCCGGCGCGTGCCCAGACCCGCCACAATACAGATTTACTCGAAAATCGGGCAGAGTCTCCTCTGTATATGCACGGCGTCGCGGCTGTTACAATAGTCGAGCATAAGCAACCATTTTCCCATTTAATCACAACAGTTCGAAGTAGTACGGTGCATGAAGACTAAACAATACCCGTGGCCAGTCTAGTTGAAAGTAAAAAACTCACCGTATGAAAACAGGCCCACACAGCCTTAGGTTTTGAAAACAGATTGGAAAACGGCATAAATCCACAAGGTTTAGAAAACGTCCAACGGGAACAATAAAGGAAATAGTAGTGCATAACCAGCAAGAAAGTACTCAACATCCACACCCCCACAAGGTATCGATAACCACACAATAACCTACTGTTCTGAATGAAATGCAGAGAAAGTAAATGATACAGCATACTAGGGCTCCCTCAGCCCGACTGCTACCACCTCGGCCTCACCGTCGCCTACCTCTACCCCCTGGAGGTACCTGTCACAGAGTGGGTAGTCAGCGACACTATCATAAGAGTAGTACTAAAACAGTAAAGTAATACCAAGTCACCAAAGTAAGACTAGCCGGAACAACCGCTCTACTCGTAACGGTAACTCGCAAACCACCTGTACCACCTGTAACACCTGTAACACCTGTAACCCCGGTAACACCTGTAACACCTGACCGCGTCGGGCACCGGACCCGGCGGTCTCACACCTGGCTACATCGGGATCCAATCCCACACCTGACCGCGTCGGGCACCGGACCCGGCGGTCTCACACCTGACTACATCGGGATCCAATCCCGGCAGTCTCACACCTGACCACATCGGGATCCAATCCCGGTGGTCTCCCGCTCGCACCTCGCTGCCTCAAACCCCCCACCTATAGGGGCCCCCACTACGTCACCTCGTGGGTAACACGGTCAAAGACCGCCTTTCCGGAAAAGAGCACCCTTTGCGGTGGCCAAACCGCGGGTGCGCGTGTCGCAACTCGAGCATAAGTAACCAAGTAACCAAGTAACCAAGTAACCATGTCACCATGTCACGGGGTAAGGTAGTACATCATAGAAACCATCAGCGTTAGTACCGATTAATAATAAAAGTCCCTTTCGGATTACAACACAATACTCAGCCTCGACCGTAAACCCACCTTGTTGTCACGCTCCTGACTGATGTAAGGTTCTCTCGCGTCTCGGGTGCCCGCCCGGACCTACACGAATCTGTCATATAGGAGTGAGCAACTTAAGGTTTTGTCAGACTAATGATTAGAGCGCCGGGCGCCTCTCACCTTGCGTACAATTCGCACATGTACGCGCCTGGCCCCGCACGGCTGGGCGGTGTACTAACAGCGTGCGGCCGTCCGCATGCGGTGACGCCCGTGTTCGGTGTTGTCCGCATGCGGTGCCGCCCGCACCCGCATGCGGCGATGCCCGCAAACGGCGGCGCCCGCATGCGGAGGCGCCCGCAAGCGGCGGCGCCCGCATGCGGCAGCCCGCAAGCGCCGCGCCCGCAATCGGCCGCGCCCGCGGCGGCGCCCGCATGCGGCAGCCGCATGCGTTCCGCCGCAAGTGGCGGCGCGCATGCGGCAGCCCGCATGCGGTGCCGCCCGCAAGCGGCAGCCCGCATGCGGCAGCCCGCATGCGGCACCGCCCGCAAGCGGCGGCGCCCGCATGCGGCAGCCCGCATGCGGTGCCGCCCGCAAGCGGCGGCGCCCGCATGCGGCAGTCCGCATGCGGTGCCGCCCGCCTGTGGCGGCGCCCGCATGCGGCAGCCCGCATGCGGTGCCGCCCGCCTGTGGCGGCGCCCGCATGCGGCAGCCCGCATGCGGTGCCGCCCGCAAGTGGCGGCGCCCGCATGCGGCAGCCCGCATGCGGTGCCGCCGTGCGCGCCGGATTCCGGCGATGCCCACGCCCCTTCTTCCCCCCCCCCTCCTCGTCCGCTCCAACCAAGAACGGGGCGAGAAAGCAAAACCCTAGCGTGCTCACCTCGGTTGTCGGAGGGAAAGGCGATCCGATCCTGCGAGTTCGGCTACAAGGAATGTGAGGACGTCTCCTTCTCCTTCCTTGGTCTCGCCTCTTGGATCCTCCGCGCAATCGGTGAGGAAGCAGAAGGGTTCGATTTGGGAAACAGAAAGGTTGGGGAATTGGGGTCTCGTACGCAGGGACTTGTGGGGAGTGGGGAATGGGGTTTCGTACGCAGGGGACTTGTGGGGAGTGGGAATTGTGGGAAGATCCGGTAGTTAAGGGGAGTGGGTAGTTATGGGAGTTACGGGTAGTTTAAGGGGAGTGGGGAGTTGCGGTTAGTTTAAGGGAGTGGGTAGTTATGGGAGTTGCGGTTAGTTAAGGGAGTGGGTAGTTTAAGGGAAGTGGTGGGTAGTTAAGGGGGAGTTGCGGGTAGTTATGGGAAGTGGTGGGTAGTTAAGGGGAGTTGCGGGTAGTTATGGGAAGTGGTGGGTAGTTATGGGAGTGGTGGGTAGTTATGGGAAGTGTACGACGGGGAAAAAGGGAACGGTTAAGTTGGCGGATGGGAATGAACCCAAATCAAGTCAAATGCGGGTAATTAGTCGGGTGCGAACCAGGGTCCGGTCTACCCGAAAACCGCGTTGACCACCTGAACCGTGAGCTACCTTCCGGAATTTATTCCGGGAGATTCCGGCGTCGGAATTCCAAACCGATTTCGCCGCCGTTCTCCGTTTCGCGAGCTCTATTAACTAAAAATACCTGCGGCCCCGACGGTCTGTCTGGGACACAAGGAATTATTCGATCGCCCTCCAGCCCCCGAAACGAAATTGGAAATAAACGAACCAAAACAGAACCGTAGATCGAGGTACCACCAAATAAATAAAATAATCCCACTAACGTAAAAAGATGAAAGGTCCGATCATCGCAGGATCCCGTCCGATCCACCTCGAAAAGCGTGCCAGCCACTTAGCACGGGTTTCGGATGCACCACTCAAAGAAAATGCTTTGACCCCCATTCCGGGAGATCCGTAAATCGGAACCGAATCCGTTCGCTTTGCCGTCCTTCATTTTCGAGCTCAATCGCAGAAAAATACTCACCGGTCCAGGCCAGTCCATTGCAGAAAATAGTGAAAAGTTTTCCTAGTCCCGTCAACATAAAAGGGAGGCATACAAGGGCAAGGGAACGCCAGGACTCTACACTAGGGTCTCAAGGACTCAAAGTGCCTGCCAAAATCGGGGTATGCCCGCCTACGCATAACACCGATAGGGGATAGGAGTCTCAAGGACTCAAAGGTGCCCTGCCAACATCGGGTAGGCCATGCCTAGCATAACACCGATAGGGGAGGATCCAAGGACTCAAAGGTGCCGGCCAAATCGGTATGCGAGCCTACCATAACACGATAGGGATAGAGTCTCAAGGACTCAAAGTCTTAGTCCCAGTATCATAGTAAATAGCAGCAGGACTGGATCATGACCCTGATCTACAGTTGGAAATCATCCCCTAAAAGAAGCCAAATACACTCTCCCCGATCTGATGCAATAACACAATCCGGTAACCGCCCAAAATCCGCGGTCCGCCGCAATACCCTGCCATCACAGGCCTGCCTGTCCCAAATCCCAAAGTCTTCTACACTAGCCCAGCCCCTGCTCACCCGGAGCGTACTATCCCCTAAGTCTAGATACTTGAGAAAATTAGAAAATATGGTTCTTCCAAGTCATTCAGCATGATAGTGTATCAGAAAAAGGTGGCCTACTAGGTGTCCATACAAGATGCAAGGTTCCTTTACTTAACAGCATGATTCCAGGTATTCTAGTTCTTACAAATTTACGAGTATACTATTTCATGAATATCAAATGTAACAGTTTGCCATAGCCGGTCCTTATGCATGCATAAGTGCCATTATACATGCCCGGCCACCACCCCCCCCACATGAGTGGCTCACAAAAATATTCCAATGGTTTAGACAAAATATCCTTTGCAAGAATAACATTTAATTCATATGTAGTCTCTAAAGATATAGAGCTACCCATAATCCAATTATGGCATCGATATCCATTCACTAGGCACTAGCATTATCCATAGACATCACCACTATCCTAGTTGGTTATCACAGTAACATGTTAACAACGGTACCACCTCGAGCGCTAAACTCTTTCCCAAAATGAGTCCTGCTCAGTCCAAAGCGCACTGCAACACTGTACAATATATCCAAGAAGAACATACACAGTTGAATCTTTCAATGTCCCAGAAAATCTGCCTTAAATTTAGCAGTCCCTTGTTTCCCCATTTTCACCTGTGAAAATCTCGAAAATCCAGAAAAAAACTATCACAATCCTCGCGACGAACAGGTCAAACGAAAAAAAGCCCCCCTGCACGACCAAAACCGGCTCCCTACGCTGATATACAATTCGGCCAGGGAAACACCCCAACAAACTGTACAGAAATCTTGCCAAAGAACTACAGAAAAGGGATTTTCACACCTTCGGAAACTATCTAGAAAAATCTAGAAAACATTCAGGAGATTCCTGCGAATTAGATGAAAAACGCCTCTTGAATCACCTCGATCCGTTCGCCTGAAGCGCGAAGTTACAGCCAAAAACAAGCAGGTGCTGTCCAAAACTCCGCAACAAGAAAAATGGGTCACAAGAAAGCTCTGAAACACCCAATAGATTCCAAACGAGGGAAAGAACTCAAACTAAACACCAAAGTTTTAAATCCTACCTGTTGTGAATCCAACGCGCAGAATCGACATAAAACGGAGGTCGGAGTAGGCCGGGTGAGTCCTTGGACCGAAACGCGACGAAAAAGATCCCAATGAACGAGCGTCGCGCCACGCGCCGTAAAATCGAAATCTCAAAAAGCGTGCTAGT
>CM055060.1:25806060-25855380 GCA_029204045.2 Tillandsia leiboldiana
GTGTTGCACTCTAGAACAAAACACATTGAACTTAGATATCATTTTCTTAGAGAGCTAGTTGAATCATATTCTTCAAATTTCTACATTTCAACTGAAGATCAATTAGCTGACATTTTAACAAAACCTTTGGATCAAAAACGTTTTATTCATTTGCGTAAAGCAATTGGAATGCTTTCCTTGAAATAACCTCTTTTGAAACTCTTGCTTAGGTTAGGTTTTGTTTTTGTTTTTTTTGTTCATTATCTATGCTTTAGACATAGAACTTAATTGAGCATTAGTTTTTATGACTTTAACTGCATCCTTTTATATATTTAGAAATTTATTATGCTTTGGATATCATAATATTTCATTTGATGCAATGATCATTTATGTCAATTAAATCATCTTTTGTTTTGATCAAAGTCAATTTCTCTCTCAATGATCTCTTGGTATAGTTTTTATCTTATTTGACTGTTTAGTCGAGTATGAAATCGAGATCATATTTGGTTGAATACTTTATATCTTAAATAATTGATAGCCAATTGAGGGGGAGTCAAAGAAAAGTATTATGCTCAAAAGATGTGGAAAGAGTTACATCCCAATGAGGAGTGTGAAAACTACCACCACATGGAGAAAGAGCTACCACCTCGGTCGTCCGAGTACTGTGTGCAGCTACCACATGTATACCAAGCATGGTTTTTCAAGTTTGATTAAATAAAATGCATGTTGAAATACTTGACTCTGTCAAATTTCAAGGTTGGTATAAGGTGGGATTTTAATGAAAGATGCTCAAAGAGCCACTCTCTTCAATAATTGACTAGATATTATCTAACTTATCTGGGATTTCAAGACATCTATTGATCTTTGTATTTCATTTTCTTTACCGAATTGATGATTTGATAAAGGCATTACTCTAAGATCAAGTTAGATGTAATTGAAGGTGTTCAACTTTAAGGGATTTAATTTTTATAAATTTCGTTTCATTTGTTGGATATTATTGATAGATTTGGCATAATCTATTTCTTGTTGTATGAAACGATGATTTTTATTTAAGTTGATACACAAAAGTGCTTACAATCTTTTTCTCTGGTTTTTCTTGAATTTCTCTGAAATTTTCTAAAGAAAAGTTGGAGCCGATCCGGATCGGCCTGCTGATCCGGATCCCGAACGCAGATATTCTCTGCGGCTGACGATCCGGATTGGACTTGTTACCGAATTTGAGTTGGCGTATTTCGTGATTTCGGTTAAGTCTTGAAGATTGAAGGTAAAGAAGTTGGATCATATAACTCAATCTCAAGAAAGAAGAATTCAAAAGGATCAGGTATGTTTAACTTAATATCTTTGGTGATCCGAATACTTCTTATAGTGTAGAAACACTTGGATGAATTTGTTATTGCATAAATATCAAAAACTGGACATGGGACATGTTCAGGATCCGGATCAGACTGTTCAATCCGGATCCCGAAGGTGTTCGTTCATACACCAGTTCAATCCGGATCGTAGCTTCCTTGATCCGGATCCCGAACACTGAGTTTACCATTTATTTGAACGATCCGGATCAGGCTTTGCAATCCGGATCCCGAACGTTGATGTTTGGTGAACTGTATGAACGATCCGGATCAAGCACTTCGATCCGGATCCCGAACCTTCGTTTTTCTGGAATCTGTTTTTCTCGCTACTGCAATCCGGATCGCCGATCTCCGATCCGGATCGTCGTCATGTAAAATTCCAGAAAAGGTTAGTTTTTGATCCTTATCTTCTTCCAAGGGTTTCTAACCTATAAATAGACCCTATGATTCTTTTTCTAGGGTTAATCCAAAAAGCCGTAAATCCAAAACCGTCATAATCTATTCTTATACGGCCTAAGATCCACATATAGAGAAGAAAGGAAATCATAGATTCTCTATGTTTCTTCATCTATATTGATTGATTTGATTCTAGGTTTTCATACTCACATTTTGAGTAGAATCAAATCAATGAATACTTAGATGGTATTTCCGATCTATTTCTAATCTAAGTATTCGGCGGATCATCACCACCCAAAAAACAACGATTTACCCCAAATCGGCGCGTGGACTCGCGTGGCCTTGTGGATTCAAGGTGCAACCGCTCTCGTGGATTCGGAGCGAGGTACGTTCGTGGATTCGAAGCGTGCTACTGGGTGAAGACCGTGGATTCGGTCGGACGTCGTGGACTCGACGTTGGACGCCGTGGATTCGGCGTTGGACGCACATCGTGGATTCGAGAAGCGTCGTGGAGCGAGCGGAGAAGATCAACTAGGAGCGTATGGAAAAGGTTGAGTCGTCTGTGAGTACGGTATATCACCTTGTACGTGTTTAATTCTAGTGGATTTCACCGTGTTATCGGTCCCGTGGTTTTTTACTCCGGTTTGGAGTTTTCCACGTAAAAATCTCTGCGTGTTATTTATTTTTCCGCATTGGGTTTTATATCGCAAAGATTTTTGAGTGTTTATTGTTTACACCTATTCACCCCCCTCTAGGTTTTTTTCCCCTATTTAGATCCAATTATACATAACCCAACAAGTGGTATCAGAGCGGGAATAGGGTTGTAAACAATGGTTGAAGGTGGAAACATCAACAGACCTCCGTTCTTCGATGGAACAAATTATGCGTACTGGAAAGTACGGATGAAAGCCTTTTTAATTTCCATCGACGAACGGGTGTGGCAATCAATTGAATTAGGATGGTCTAATCCAACTGAATTTATTGGTGATGTTCGCACCATCAAACCTAGGTCGAAATGGACCAAGGAAGAGATTGATATATCTTCTTACAATGGCAAGGGAATTAATGCTTTATTTAATGCCTTATCACAAACAGAGTTCTCTCGCGTCTCGGCATGTGAGACTGCGAAAGAAATCTGGGATGTTCTTCAAGTTACGCATGAGGGAACTAACCTTGTGAAGATTCAGAAACTGCAAATGCTTACGAGCAAGTTTGACTCTATTTTCATGGCAGAAAATGAATCGTTCACAGACTATTACACACGATTGCAAGACATCGTAAACTCATGTGCTAACTTGGGAGAGAAGATTCCAGAATTTAAAATTGTAAGAAAATATTAAGAACTCTTCCTGAAAGATTTCGTTCCAAGGTTACAGCCATTGAAACTATTAAACACCCGGACGAAATCCGTGTAGAAGAATTAGTTGGTTCTTTACAAACTTATGAAATGACATTTCCTACTAACTATTCTTCGGGAAAGGCATCCTCTTCTAAGTCTTCAGGTTATGCTTTGAAAACAACAAAGAAGAAGACGCGGATTCATCCTCCTCAGGCGATGACGAGAACCTATCTATGGAGGACTTTGAGAAGCAGCTCGCTCTCTTGACAAGGAAGTTTCGCCGAAATTTTCGAAGGGGTAATTCAAGCAAAACTCCATCCTTCGGAAAGTGGAAGAAAGGCAAGGGTTCTTCAAGTTACAAGTCAAGAAAGCAGAGGTTTTTCTAAGGATAAGAAAAGCACAGAAGGACAAGTCCAATGCTTCAAGTGCCGAGGATACGGCCATATCTCAACGGAATGTCCAAATAAGAATCCGTCCAAGAAGAAGGCGATGCAAGCCGTCACTTGGGATGACACCTCATCGTCAAATGAGTCATCGTCAAGTGATGAAGAAGACAACGCAACGCGTTCCACGCGTCCACATCTTCACCCTTCATGTGCTTAATGGCAAGTACATCCGAGTCATTGTCCAACTCCACTGTTGAAAAGAATGCAACGGACAATGAATCGGATGATTCGGAAGGTGAAGATTTTGCTCTAGCCTACCACAGACTTTTGAGGGATTCAAAGAAACTGGCTAAGCAAAACAAGGGGTGAGAGGGAGATTGCAGGATCTCGAAGAAGAAGTAAAAAGGGTAACTTCTCTCTCGACCGATCTTGAAGTGGAAAGGGATAATCTGATAAAAGCAAATGTTTCCCTTCAAGAGTCCAATGAGCAATTCGAGAAGAATTATATAGATATGGTGAACAAAGCGAATTACTTCTTGAAGCTCAACGGCGAGGCTCGACAGGAAAAATTGGAAATGACAGAGACCATTCTCCAACTCAAGGATGACTTACAGCGATTTTCATCAGGAAGGAGTAAGTTGGATAAGCTTCTTGGTCTTGGTCAATCAAACAAGTTCGGCCTCGGATACAATCGAACTGAAGACAATTTAGTTCGGTTGGGACAGTTTTTGTGCCTCAGTCGGTATCTCCTCCTCCGACACCGGAATTCACGACAAGCAACGACAACAAGCCTACTTCACCCTCCTCGGAATCGTCAAGCACTAAGGTATGTTTTCGTTGTAATTTTGCAGGGCACATAAGGAGAAATTGCAAGATGGGAGCCAAACGTCAACTCAAGCACTTCTTGCAACGACTACCAAAAGGGTGATTCCTCGGAAATCAAATGCAAATTCTTTGAAGGAAAAGAGCCTCGGTAGTTCATCAAACAAGACGACGACGTCAAGGAAAAGCGACGGATCAAACAAGACGCTTTCACCAAAGGTATCAACCTCACAATCATTTCCGACGTACACCAAAACTCGAAAGGTTTGGGTACGCAAAGGTGAATTCTTCTTTCATCCTTGAATCACGTCGGTACCAAACGGCCCTTGGAATTATTGCATATGGATCTTATGGGGCCGACACGTCAACCATCCTTGGGAGGTAAATGGTATATTTTCTTATTGGTTGATGATTTCTCTCGGTATTCATGGGTAGCATTTTTAAAAGAGAAAGCTGATACTTTTGATTCTTTTCACGAGATTTGCCTTCGTATTATGATTGAAAAGAATGAAAAGATCATTCGTGTTAGAAGTGATAGAGGTGGAGAATTCATAAATTCTAAATTCATTGATTTTTGCACTTCCAACGGCATTAAGCATGAATTCTCAGCACCCTATACACCTCAACAGAATGGTGTTGTCGAGCGCAAAAACAGGGTTGTTCAAGAGATGGCACGTGTTATGCTTCATAGCCGGAATTTACCGCTACATTTTTGGGCTGAAGCTGTGAACACTGCAATCTATGTTATTAATCGAGTTTATTTGCGCCCGGGAACGTTAAATACACCATATGAACTATGGTGTGGTAGAAAACCCAACATCAAATATTTTCGCATCTTCGGGAGTCGGTGTTACATTTTACGTGACCGTGAAAATCTTGGAAAGTTTGACTCTCGAAGTGACGAAGGGATTTTCTTGGGGTATTCTACAAATAGTAGAGCATATCGGGTATTTAACTTGGAATCTAAGACGATCGTAGAATCTATAAATGTTAAAGTAGATGAAGCTTTCCACTTTGCATCTGATAAATCTACCCCTGATATCTCTCTTGATGATGATACTCCTGTAAGTGCATCTTCTCATGATAATACTTCCAATATTAATGATGCATCTAATGGTTCTTCAAGTTTATCTGATGTGCAGGAATCATCTCATGTACCTCCGAGTACTCCATTACAACAAACGTTACGCATCTCCAAGGATCATCCTGAATCAAACATCATTGGAGACCCACAAGAAGGAGTCAAAACTCGGAGACAGTTGGTTTGTGGATTCGCTTGTTACGTTTCCATGATCGAACCAAAGAACGTCGATGAAGCTCTTCAGGATGACTACTGGATTGAAGCAATGCAGGAAGAGCTCCATCAGTTTGAACGCAACAAAGTCTGGGAATTAACGACGCCTCCGAAGCAACACAATGTGATCGGTACTAAATGGATTTTCAAGAACAAGAAAAATGAGGATGGTACCATCATCAGGAACAAAGCACGTTTAGTTGCTCAAGGCTACTCTCAAATAGAAGGTATAGACTTTGATGAAACGTTCGCCCCTGTAGCTAGACTCGAGTCCATTCGTATCTTATTCGCTATTGCTTGTCACTTTAAAATAAAACTCTTTCAAATGGACGTTAAGAGCGCGTTTTTAAATGGGTTTTTAAATGAGGAAGTTTATGTGGCTCAACCGAAAGGTTTTGTAGACTGTAAACTACCTAACCATGTTTTTCGTTTGAAAAAGGCTCTTTACGGTTTAAAACAAGCACCGCGAGCGTGGTACGAAAGGTTGACAAAGCACCTTTTGGAGAAGGGCTATACTCGAGGGGGAGCAGATCGGACTCTCTTTGTGAAGCATTATCAAAATAACTTCATTGTTGCACAAATCTATGTCGATGACATTGTGTTTGGAGCAACAAAGGATAATGATGCTTCTAAATTCGCAGAAACCATGGAAAGCGAATTTGAGATGTCTATGATGGGGGAACTGACATACTTTCTTGGATTGCAAGTGAAACAAAATGGTGAAGGCATCCATCTGTGTCAATCCAAGTATGCAAAGGAGTTGGTAAAGAAATTCGGATTAGAAGATTCTAAAGATTTTCCTACTCCTATGGGAACTAGCAATAAGGGATTAGGAAGTGAATCTCTTAGTGAAATGTAGACGAGAAACTTTATCGCAGCATGATTGGAAGTCTACTTTACCTCACAGCTAGTCGCCCGGATATATCCTTTAGTGTTGGGATTTGCGCGAGATATCAATCAGCACCAAAGGAGGTTCACCTGAAAGCGGTGAAACGGATCATCCGGTACATCAAAGGAACCATTAATTTCGGAATTTGGTATCCTATGGGAACAAGTCTAGATATTATTGGATACTCAGATGCCGATTGGGCAGGATCTGTGGATGATCGGAAAAGTACGAGTGGTGCATGTTTTTATCTTGGCCATTGTCTTGTTGCATGGCATAGTAAAAAGCAAAACTGCATTGCACTCTCGACTGCCGAAGCGGAATACATCTCAGCGGGTAGTTGTTCAACTCAACTCATTTGGATGAAAAGCGTGTTGAGCGACTTCCGGATTTCAGCAACTTCGGTAACTGTTTTATGTGACAACACTAGTGCTATAAACATTTCAAAAAACCCTGTGTTGCACTCTAGAACAAAACACATTGAACTTAGATATCATTTTCTTAGAGAGCTAGTTGAATCAAATATTCTTCAAATTTCCTACATTTCAACTGAAGATCAATTAGCTGACTTTTAACAAAACCTTTGGATCAAAAACGTTTTATTCATTTGCGTAAAGCAATTGGAATGCTTTCCTTGAAATAACCTCTTTTTGAAACTTTTGTTTAGGTTAGGTTTTGTTTTTGTGTTTTTGTTCATTATCTATGCTTAGACATAGAACATTAATTGAGCATTAGTTTTTATTGACTTTAACTGCATCCTTTTATATATTTAGAAATCTATTATGCCTTAGATATCATAATATTTCATTTGATGCAATGATCATTTATGTCAATTAACTCATCTTTGTTTTGATCAAAGTCAATTTCTCTCTCGATGATCTCTTGGTATAGTTTTTATCTTATTTGACTGTTTAGTCGAGTATGAAATCGAGATCAATATTTGGCTAAATACTTTATATCTTAAATAATTGATAGCCAATTGAGGGGGAGTCAAAGAAAAAGTATTATGCTCAAAAGATGTGGAAAGAGTTACATCCCAATGAGGAGTGTGAAAACTACCACCACATGGAGGAAAGAGCTACCACCTCGGTCGTCCGAGTACTGTGTGCAGCTACCACATGTATACCAAGCAAGGTTTTTCAAGTTTGATTAAATAAAATGCATGTTGAAATACTTGACTCTGTCAAAATTTCAAGGTTGGTATAAGGTGGGAATTTTAATGAAAGATGCTCAAAGAGCCACTCTCTTCAATAAATTGACTAGATATATTATCTAACTTATCTGGGATGTTAGACATCTATTGATCTTTGTATTTCATTTTCTTTACCGAATTGATGATTTGATAAAGGCATTACTCATAAGATCAAGTTAGATGTAATTGAAGTTGTTCAACTTTAAGGGATTTAATTTTTATAAATTTTCGTTTCATTTGTTGGATGTTATTGATAGATTTGGTATAATCTATTTCTTGTTGTATGAAACGATGATTTTCATTTAAAGTTGATACACAAAAGTGCTTACAATCTTTTTCTGGTTTTTCTAGAATTTCTCTGAAATTTTCTAAAGAAAAAGTTGGAGCCGATCCGGATTGGACCTGCCGATCCGGATCCCGAACGCAGATATTCTTCTGCGGGCAGCCGATCCGGATTGGACCTGCCGATCCGGATCCCGAACGCAGATTTTCTCTGCGGGTAGCCGATCCGGATCGTAATCACGAACTGATCCGGATCGCGGCTAGGGTTTTATATAGAACAAAAGGGTTTTGATTTCTTTTACTCCAATCTTTTGTTCCAAAGTTTCCAGAGCTTCTCTCTCTAGAATTCATCCATCTTGGAAGCTTTCAAACTCAAGTTCTTCGATTCCAAGTAAGTTTTATTGATCAAAATCTCGGTTTTTCACAGTTTTTCATATTCTTCCTCAAAACGTGATGAAATTCTTGTATCTATTTCGTTTGTGGATGGTTTTTGATCAAATTTCTTTTGAAATAAGAACTCTGGGTAGATTAGTTTTGATTATATGCTAGGTATTCTCAAGATAAACGGATTTTGGCCTTCGATTTCAAAAATTTCGGTTTTAGGGCATATAATGGGAATTTTCGAAAATCATGCGATTGATCTATTTTTAAAATTCTTTTTGCAAAACTAATTTGATTCTTAGTCTCTCTACACGATATGATTGTTTGGGTACAATTTTTCTAATTTTTGAAAATTAACAATTTTTTCGTGTTCTTGAGGTGTTGCTCACAGGATTTCTTTTCACAAGAAACCAATAGCAATGGTGATCACCTGGATCATTCTTCTTCTGGCTGCTATGGTACATACGAGAGACACTGTCAAGCCCAAGAGGGCTAAGAAAGCGAAGAAAACTAAAAATGATTCAGATTCAGAGTCTGACCAGAAAAGTATGAGGTCAATTGGGTGAGTTGTCAGATGATGAAACACATCCTGTTAAATCGACACAGAAAACCTCTGTTGTTTCGAAAGGAAAAACTGCAATGGACACTGGAAAAGCACCTATGCTGCCCCGTCCATCTCGGTGAAGAGGAAGAGACTAGCTCGACGCTTTGGACGAGCACGAAATGCTGATGTTAGCAAACCAATAGCCTGACTCCCCGCCTCGCATGGAAGAAGTGTTCGTTAACGCTGATCGCCTGAGAGCTTTTGAACATCGTGAATGCATCGGTGAACGACATGTCAACATTGAACTCTCCGAAATCACTCACCAGAGTTTGGGATTTTAATTGAACGAACTAATCTGATTCAAGTCTGCCGATTCCCGGAATTACTTGGATTTGTTTGTATCGTGTAAGAACTTTTACACAAATGCAAGACATCTTCAGGAAGATGAACTTGGCTCGATGCAATTCTACACAAACATCCAAGGGATGAGATTAACAATCACTCCGCAGTTAATCGGCGAGGTCCTAGGAATGGAATCAAACAGATCGAGGATCAACTATTTGATGGAAGAAGTTTGACGAATGCCATGTGGCAAACTGTGATAGAAGGAATTTGTTTGGAAGGAACTGAATCTGCAGATGGTAAATCTATAAATCCAAACAACTTCGGCTTGAGTACCGATTTCTTAACTTCATCACGTGTACAACTTCTCCCTAACTTGCAGACAAAGGTATTGGATGGGATAGAATGCTGTTCTTATATCTCCTGTCATCCTTCTGAGGCCGTAGGTTTGAACATGAACATCCCGTACATAATTTGGAATAGAATGTCTAGATATGTTACGCATCCGCATCCTACTAAAGACTTCCATTCCATTGATCATCATGAGGATCTTGAAAAAGTTTAAGATTGATATCAGCTCGACATCATATCAACATTGTTGGGGATGATAGATGAATCAACAATTGTGAAGTCTCTTCACAAATTGCCTCATGTCACTTCGACTCCTTCCTCTACAAAGAAACCTTGTGCAGGCACCTCTGCCTCGCCTTCACATCAAGCACCAGGAGCAGATGATGAAGCATCAATAACCGCCATCTACAAACAGCAACAGAGACTGTCTTTTCAACAGGAGCAAATCACCAAAGAGCAGAGGCGAATCTCCGAAGAACTCGAAATAATCACTGCGTCCCAAATCACATTAACTAAGACGGTCTCGTCACTGAAGAAGTTAATGCAGAAAATGTTCTCGAAAATGGGATACAGCGCCTCGGATGACTCAAATTCAGATGCTTGAATCGGTTGTCTATAATTCTCTTGTGCGGAACTTCAGATTTTTAACTTTCTTTTGTGCAGGTTTTTACGTTTTAGTTTTTAGTTTTTAATTCTCAAACTTTTGGTACTTGAACTGTTAACCATTCTCTCCATTTTGGTATTTTTTGGCTAACTTTTGTGACAAAAAGGGGAGAGAGAGATAAACAATGATACAATGTGTGTGAGAAAAAAACTTGAAACTATAGAGGTAAGTAGAACTTCAACTTTCGGTTTTCATTTGTGTTTGAATGCATGCCTCGACTAACTATTCGACTAACTATTTGGGCATGTAATATAACTAACAAGTTGATGTTCACTAACATGACATTTGGATTTTGATTGCATAGAAGATATGTTGGTGTTTTAACTATGATCAATTTACATATCTGAATGTATAAATGTCATGGTAAGTATAAATGAGTATAAACTTCATCTCTGTATGTGGTTTTTGAATGATATAAAATTCTTGAGGTATCTAACGATTTCTTTTGTCAAGAATGATTTCTTTTGCAGAGAGTACAGATGTCTAAGTCTAGAGTCTGTTTTAGGAGTTTAACTCATGTATTTTATTTTGGATCTCCATTGTAAATTTTTGTTGTATGGTGATAGCAACAAAAATATCTTTTTGAATTTTCTTGAGTGGATCTATGTTTTGTCACGAAACCGCCAAAGGGGGAGATTGTTACGGAATTTAAGTTGGCGTATTTCGTGAATTCGGTTAAGTCTTGAAGATTGAAGGTAAAGAAGTTGGATCATATAACTCAATCTCAAGAAAGAAGAATTCAAAAGGATCAGGTATGTTGAACTTAATATCTTTGGTGATCCGAATACTTCTTATAGTGTAGAAACACTTGGATGAACTTGTAATTGCATAATTATCAAAAACTGGACATGGGACATGTTCAGGATCCGGATCAGGCTTTGCAATCCGGATCCCGAAGGTGGTTCGTTCATACAACAGTTCAATCCGGATCGTAGCTTCCCTTGATCCGGATCCCGAACACTGGGTTTACCATTTTATTTGAACGATCCGGATCAGGCTTTGCAATCCGGATCCCGAACGTTGATGTTTGGTGAACTGTATGAACGATCCGGATCAAGCACTTCGATCCGGATCCCGAACCTTCATTTTTCTGGAATCTGTTTTTCTCGCTACTGCAATCCGGATCGCCGATCTCCGATCCGGATCGTCGTCATGTAAAAATTCCAGAAAAGGATAGTTTTTGATCCTTATCTTTTCCAAGGGTTTCTAACTATAAATAGACCCTATGATTCTTTTTCTAGGGCCAATCCAAAAGAAGCCGCTAAACCTAAAAGCCGTCATCTTTTATACGGCCTAAGATCCACATATAGAGAAGAAAGGAAATCATAGATTCTATCTTATGTTTCTTCATCTATATTGATTGATTTGATTCTAGGTTTTCATACTCACATTTTGAGTAGAATCAAATCAATGAATACTTAGATGGTATTTCCGATCTATTTCTAATCTAAGTATTCGGCGGATCATCACCACCCAAAAAACAACGATTTACCCCAAAATCGGCGCGTGGACTCGCGTGGCCTTGTGGATTCAAGGTGCTACCGCTCTCGTGGATTCGGAGCGAGGTACGTTCGTGGATTCGAAGCGTGCTACTGGGTGAAGATCGTGGATTCGGTCGGACGTCGTGGACTCGACGTTGGACGCCGTGGATTCGGCGTTGGACGCACATCGTGGATTCGAGAAGCGTCGTGGAGCGAGCGGAGAAGATCAACTAGGAGCGTATGGAAAAGGTTGAGTCGTCTGTGAGTACGGTATATCACCTTGTACGTGTTTAATTCTAGTGGATTTCACCGTGTTATCGGTCCCGTGGTTTTTTACTCCGGTTTGGAGTTTTCCACGTAAAAATCTCTGCGTGTTATTTATTTTTTCGCATTGGGTTTTATATCGCAAAGATTTTTGAGTGTTTATCGTTTACACCTATTCACCCCCCTCTAGGTGTTTTTTCCCTTTTTTAGATCCAATTCTACATAATCCAACAGATGACTCATTGACGTTGAGGTATCATCCAAGTGACGGCTTGCATCGCATTCTTCTTTGACGGATTCTTATTTGGACACTCCGTTGAGATATGGTCGTACCTTCGGCACTTGAAGCATTGGACTTGTCCCTCTAAGCTTTTCTTATCCTTTGAAAAACTTCTTGCTTTCTTGACTTTTGGCTTGAAAAACCTTTGCCTTTCTTCCACTTTCGAAGGATGGAGTTTTACTTGAATTACCCCTTCGAAGTTTCGGCGAAAATTTCTTGTCAAGAGAGCAAGCTGCTTCTCAAAGTCCTCCATAGATAGGTTCTCGTCGTCGTCTGAGGAGGATGAATTCGCGTCTTCTTCTTTTGTTGTTTTCAACGTAAAACCTGAAGACTTAGAAAAGGATGCCTTTCCCGAAGAATAGTTAGTAGGAAATGTCATTTCATAAGTTTGTAAAGAACCAACTAATCTTCTACACGGATTTCGTCCGGGTGTTTAATAGTTTCAATGGCCGTAACCTTGGAACGAAATCTTTCATGAAGAGTTCTTAGAATCTTTCTACAATTTTAAATTCTGGAATTTTCTCTCCCAAGTTGCACATGAATTCACGATATGTCTTGCAATTCATGTATAGTAGTTTGTGAATGATTCATTCTTCTGACATGAAAAATGGAGTCAACTTGCTCGTGAGCATTTGCAGTTTTTGAATCTTCACAAGGTTAGTTCCCCTCATGTGTAACTGAAGAACATCCCAGATTTTCTTTCGCAGTCTCACATGCCGAGAGCGAGAGAACCTCCGTTTGTGACAAAGCATTAATAAAGCGGTAACACCCTTTGCCATTGTAAGAAGATAAGTCTATCTCTTCCCTTGGTCCATTTCGATCTAGGTTTGATGGTCGTGAACATCAACAATAATTTCAGTTGGATTAGACCATCCTAACTCGATTGATTGCCACACCGTTTCGTCGATGGAAATTAAAAAGGCTTTCATCCTTACTTTTCCAGTAGGCATAATTTGTTCCACGAAGAACGGGGGTCTGTTGATGTTTCCACCTTCAACCATGTTTACAACCCTATTCCCGCTCTTGATACCACTTGTTGGGTTCTGATTAATTGGATCTAAATAGGGGAAAAAAACACCTAGAGGGGGGTGACTAGGTGTAAACAGTAAACACTCAAAAATCGTTTGCGCAATAAAGCCCAATGCGGAACTGAAAAAATAACACGCACGATTTTTACGTGCAA
This sequence comes from Tillandsia leiboldiana, assembly GCA_029204045.2. Taxonomy (NCBI): domain Eukaryota; kingdom Viridiplantae; phylum Streptophyta; class Magnoliopsida; order Poales; family Bromeliaceae; genus Tillandsia; species Tillandsia leiboldiana. The sequence goes on from CM055060.1 coordinate 25,819,476, forward strand.
AACTCCAAAACGGAGTAAAAAACCACCGGGACCGATAACACGACGAAATCCACTAGAGTTAAAACAGTACAAGGTGATATACCGTACTCACTTACGACTCAACCTTTTCCATACGGCTCCTAGTAGATCTTCTCCGCTCGCTCCGCAACGCTCCTCGAATCCACGATTTGCGTCCAAACGCGAATCCACGGGTCCAAGTCGAATCCACGCCGTCCGACCGAATCCCCACGGTCTTCACCCCAAGTAGCACGTATCGCATCCACGAAGTACCTCGCTCCGAATCCACGAGAGCGGTTGCACCTTGAATCAACAAGGCCACGCGAGTCCACCGTGCCGATTTTGGGAAATCGTTGTTTTTGGGTGGTGATGATCCACCGAATACTTAGATTCGAAATAGATCGGAAATACCATCTAAGTATTCATTAATTTGATTCTTCCTCAAAATCTGAGTTGAAACCTAGAATCAAATTAATCAATATAGATGAAGAAACATAGAATTAAATCTATTGATTTCCTTTCTTCTCTATATGTGGATCTTTTTCTTTTTACCGTCTTTTTGGATTACCCTAAAATGAATCGTAGCGGTTAGTTTATAGGTTAGAAATCCGTTGGAAGAGGATAAGAATCAAAAACTTAAATTTTCTGGAATTTTACAGGACGGACGGTCCGGACTGAATTATGGCGGTCCGGCAACTGTCGTTAGCGAAATAGACTTTTTCCAGAAACACTACCTTCGGGGTCCGGACTGAAATGTCCCACGGCCCGGACTGTTCATGCAATTTTCTTGCCAAATTCTACGTTCGGGGTCCGGACTGAAGTGAACCAAGGTCCGGACCTGGAATTGCGCATGAACCTCTCCTATGTTTGGGGTCCGGACTGTAATGTCTAGGTCCGGACTCTGAACATGTAGTATGTCCACGTTTTTGATTTTTTATGCAATTAAAACTTCATCCAAGTGTTTCTACACTATAAGAAGTATTCAGATCACCAAAAATATTTAGTTAACGTACCTGATCCTTTTGAATTCTTCTTTCTTGAGATTGAGGTATATGATCCAAACCGAGGGCAGGACACGTGGCAGCTTCTGACTCGTTGGTGTTGTGGGCGCGGTCCACGGAAAAATTGAGCGGGTGTACGGTGGACCGGGGGGGAGGACACGTGGCGATCTTTTGGTTGGCTGGTCTTCATGCGCACGGTCCACGGAGCGGGTGCAGGCCGCCTCGGGGCGCGTGCGTGCAGGGGTGGCAGGCGGTGTCGCAGGCGCGCACGTGGGCGACTGTTGACCGAGTGCGGTCCACGCGTCGCCACCGCAGAGCGCCACGTGTCGAGCAGCGGATGGCCGGTGAGGCTGTCCACTGTTCGGGTGAGACGTGGCAGGCCCTGGGCTTTCCGGCGTGAACAGTGTTGGGCCGGGCCCAACACTGTAGCCGCCCGGTTCGTGCTGGCGCCCGGAAAATCGGCCCCAAAAGCCAATTTCGGGATTTTTTCGGTTTTGGGCCTATAAATAGGCCATTTGAACTGCCTTTTCGGGCTTTTCCCGAGCTCTTTGGCCTGAGGGCCCTTCACCAAATTTGTTGCTCTCCTCGCTGTGTATCTCGTGGAGAAGGCTCAAAATTTTTGGAAGGCGCGGCGTCGACGACTTCGGCATTGTAGCACAGAGCGGCATACTTTCATCGCAGGCCCTTTATCGTCGCATTTTGGTCTGAGAGGTCCACAAAGCTACCCTGACAGTATTTTCGAACGATTTTTATGGCGTTGGATTCATGAGAAGTATATCTACGATTCTTGTATTGTCCACTTTTCTCATCTTTTAGCTTTGTTTGGGGTTCCGGGTACGTTTTTAAACCCCTTTGCCGCTGATGGAATTTCTGGACAGCGACACCTTGCCAGATTTTTATCTCCGCAACCGGCAATCGGATGGAGACGTGCCTGTACACTTTTTTCATCTACTCGACGCGAGGATTATTACAGTATTTTTTCTTGGATTTTTCTGAGGCTTGCCCGAAGGTATATGTTTTCCCCCCTTATCTGTGCATGGGATTACAGTTATGTTGCTGTGTGGTTTTGCGCACCCCGTGTTGTGGAATTTGTAACTCGGCCTACGGGGCTCGGAATTTGACGTGCAGGTACTCGTTTCGAAGGTATCGATGCGACGATCGCGACTGTATTTTTGTGGGATTTTTTCAGAATCTGTTCTGTAGGTGAAAACTGCACATCTTCGGGGCTGGTTTTCTGATGTTGTATATACTTGGATATTTTGGGGAATAAAGTGTAACCTTGGACCTTTTGTTGTCCCCGGGAGGGTTCGCGAGTGTTTCTGAAACGGTTGGAACTGGAGGAAATGAAGATAGTGGATTCCGGGTGTTTTCAGCTGTTTGAAGCCGAGGCTTTCGCGTCATGTACCGAGGGTGTTGTTTTGGCGGATGTTGGACTGTGAGCGTCTACACACTTCACCGACTTCGGCTTTGCCTGCGGAAAGCGCTTCAGGTGAGTGCTTTGTTTCCAGAACTGGTGGACGGTTCTCTAATTCTGTATGTTAGGATGCATGCATGTTTAGGGTACATGGTTTATATTTGTAAGGTAGGTAAGCTTGATAATGATAATTGTATAAATGATTGCGAGAATAGTATTCATGAGGTATACTGAGGACTTGCATGATTTGGACATCTATGTTGATGATTAGTGTAAGCTTACCTAGGATAATGTTACCCTATGAGACTATGTAACATGCCATGTTAGCACATAGCCTTTCATGTGGTTTGGGTTATGCTTTGGGACAGGATTTTTTAGCTATGTGCGGATTTTCACTCTGAGGAGTTATTATAATCGAGGATTATGATCAGGTGTAGGCATGTGGTTACTTTCTATATCATTCTTGAGGACAAATGCATGCTTGTATGGACATATAGTTAGGCCACCCTTTATTGCTACACTACTTATTGGAACTTGACTTAGGAGAAACCATGCTTTTCCTTTCTCCTTCTTGTTAGTCAGGTGGTCAGTGTTGCTCGGGTTCGAGCAGGGGTCTGGGTAGTATAGTCGGGACTTTGTGTCTGGGATAGGTTGGATTAGTTGTGGGGCTTTGCGGCAACCGCGGATATTGGGCGGTTGACCGGATGCTTATCTATGCACCAGATTGGGTATCAGTTTTCTCTAGTGGATGGAGTTTCCCACTTAACGTTTAGTTGCATCCGATTAAGGTCGGGTCTTTCTTTGGTGGTTGAGTTTTCCCACTTTGATCAGATTTGTGATCAAAGTCCTGCTATACAGAGATACTTGTTACTGAGATACTTTACTCGTGTGGGTCGCTCCCCTCGAGTGCCACTCCGGAGGTAGGCTTTTGGACCCAGCCATGTGTGCCGGTCTGATACTTATTTTGGGATGCGAGCCATGTGGGCCGATCCCGCGGTTTCGAGCCATGTGTGCAGATTCCGCTGAGCAGGCAATGCCAGTTTTACTGGTGGCACCAGATTGGGTTATTACCGGCATCTACTTTCTTGTTTCACTCGTGTCAGGGGGACCGAGTGGAGTCTTGTAGCTGTGTTTAGACCAGTTCTAGTGTTGTTGGGATCCATTTGGGGACTGTGGTCCCGAGGTCTTTATGAGTTGTGGACTGTTGTGCGGGAGGCTTGGTGATCTTGAGTTTATCCGTTCTGAGAGGGAGCGTGGATTTTGACTATAGGCTGCATGAGCCACTACTCGATAGCGAGTTAGTCCGTTTGGACGCCCTACGTAATTCCTGCCCGTCAGCGGGAGGTGGTTGTAGGTGGGCGCAGGTTTGACTGGACTAGATGTGGCAGTCAGCTCGATTGGGTCGATTGTGCACTTCATGTGCTAGTGGTTGCATACCATTATTTGGTTCTCCCCTTTTGAGCATTTAGATAGAGGCATGGTAGCTGTTGAGAGTCTCCAGCTTTCCTATTTTAGTATTTACTGCTTTGGTTATCTTATGCCTCTAGTGGACTTAGTGGGCAGATCGTCGGGCCTGGTGGCGGTACCCACTGAGGACTCCCTTTTTAGGTGTAGTTCTCACACCCGTTGGGGGTCTTCCCCCTCCCCTTCTTTTCTCTCCTTTGTTTTGCAGAGTCTTAGCGGGTGTTGCAGATTCTGCGGTTGTTGTTCGAGGCGAGGGAGTCGTGTGCTAGATCCCTACCCGTCGTTGGAGAGTAGCGGTACCCCTTCAGAGGAGATCTTCAGTAGATTAGTTGTTTCTTTTTCCTCTTTTGAGAGACTGATGTAGTGAGGATATTTTATGTATTGAGAGACTGTACACTGGTGTATTTATTGGAGATACCTCCCGGTTGGGTTCAGAGCTTGTATATGAGTATATTGTATTATTATTATTTTTGGGAGACGGACATTGTTGTATTATTTCCAGTTGTACAGTGATTGATTTTAGTCATATAGCAGTTTTTTTATTTATAGCTCTGATATCTATTTAGCTGTAGTACTTTTCTTGCAGGTAGGACGCTTCGCTTATGCAGGTTGGCATAGGTGGCGGATCTGTTGGCGAGCCCGGGTCGCAGTTTCGACCCCGGGGCGTGACACCTTTTGTATCTCAGACTGTAGCATTTTACTTTTGGGTCTGGCTTTTGCCAGCTGGTTGTATTTATTTCGGTGAACTGGGAGTTTATTGTATTATTACAGCTTGTACCTTATTTCCAGTCTGAGATTATTACATAGTTCTTTTAGTTCAGCTCTGTATTATACTCTTTTATTGTATATCTAATATCTGAGCAGGTTACCAGCACTTCGTGTACATGGAAAATTCCGTGTGCACGGCGGATCTGTTGGCGAGCCCGGGTTCTGGGTTACACCCGGGGCGTGACAGATTAAGTTGGTATCAGAGCTTAGGGATAGGTCAGTTGGGACTTAGGAAACCCTAGGCTTTTGGCAGACCCTAGGATGATAGGGCGCAAGAGACGAGATATTTTGCGAAAGTCGTTGATTTATTTGTTTGACTCTTCCAGTGAGTGAAGAGGGATCGACATACCCAATTTCTGGTGAACAGTTATGTTGGTTGTAGACAACATAAAGTTACACAAATAGGGGGATGTCTTTGTTGGGTTATGTATAATATGGATCTAAATAGGGGAAAAAAAATACCTAGAGGGGGGTGAATAGGTGTAAACGTTTAAACACTCAAAAATCGTTGCGGAATAAAACCCAATACGGAAATAAAAATAACATGCAAGATTTTTACGTGGAAAACTCCAAACCGGAGTAAAAACCACGGGACCGATAACACGGTGAAATCCACTAGAATTATAACACGTACAAAGGTGATATACCGTACTCACAGACGACTCAACCTTTTTCCATACGCTCCTAGTTGATCTTCTCCGCTCGCTCAGCAACGCTTCTCGAATCCACGATCTGCGTCCAACGCCGAATCCACGACGTCTGACCGAATCCACGGTCTTCACCCAGTAGCACGTCTCGAATCCACGAACGTACCTCGCTCCGAATCCACGAGAGCGGTAGCACCTTGAATCCACAAGGCCACGCGAGTCCACGTGCCGATTTTGGGGAAATCGTTGTTTTTGGGTGTTGATGATCCGCCGAATACTTAGTGTGAGGACCTGGATCCCCACGTCGAGATTACTGGTTCATCTACAGCTCCCTGGGGCCTATGTGGCGTGTTGGTGGGATTTGTGCCCCATTTGGACATTAGTGTTGGGCTCAGTGTGTTTAATGGATCACGTGGGTGATCATTGGACTCCGTCGGATCGTTAGAAGTGGTTTCGCGCGAAGTGGATATTAAATATGGACTCAGTGCGAAGTTTGGACCAAGGATTACCTTTCCGGATGCCTTCGGAAAATTTTGGAGTTGGAATTTGGCGAAATGGACATCAAATTCGGATTCAGCACGCGAAAACGGTTAAAACGGACTACCCACTTGTCATTTTTGGGCACCGGACACTGTTCACGCCGGAACAGTGTTTCCGGCGGCGGCGGCAGCGGCGGAGCGGCCGCAGGCAGCGCGGCGGACGGAGGCGCGGGCCGCCCGGTCCACGCGGCAGGCGTGCACCGGGGGCTGGACGCGTGGCGGCTCGGGAGTGGGCCGGTCCGCGGGGCGCGGTCTACGGGGGAGTGCGGGGCGCACGGTGGACCAGGGTGGACACGCGGCAGTGTCGGAGTGGTCGGTTTAGTGGACTTGGTCTACGGAGCAGGCGGGCATGGTGCATGGACCGGCGGGACACGTGGCGGCTTGTGGTTGGCGGGCTCACGCAGGCTGGGACCACGGAGCGCGGTGGGGCCTCGGAACAGTGCGCGGCAGGGGTGGCAGGCGGCGGCGTCAGGAGGGCACGTGGGCGCGGCAGGCGGGCGCTGACCGGGTGCGTGCCACGTGTCGTCGTCCGCGGGTGGCCACGCGGCGCGACGCGTGCGGCGGGATCGGCTGTCGCCTGTTTGGCGGGCGACGTGGAGGCCCAGGATGGATTCGGGCGGCTACAGTGTTCGCGCGCGGGGATTTTGGGCTGCTACAGTGCGCGCCCGAAAACCCCCAGCGCCCGGAAATCAGGACATAATCGGTATTTCCTCAATTGTTTCTGCAGCCTATAAAAGGCGATCCGAGCCTTCTTCTTCTCCCTTTTTCCGCCATTTCCGAGCCTCCTCTCGCCGGGGTGCCTTCAGCAAAGATGATCCCCGAGTTTGGCTGCATCTTTCTGCAAAGTTTTGGGATTTTTGGTGGCACGCTTATCGAGGTTTCTATTTTTACGGCGCGGCGCGACGCTCGTTCGTTTGTGGTCTTCTTCGTCGCGTTTTGGTGCGAGGACTCCCTCGGCTTACCCCGAGCACCTTTTTCAGTGATTCTTGCGCCGTTGGCTTCACGACAGGTAGGGCTATGTTTCCCATGTTTACTGGTTTTTCCCATTCCGAGCTTTTCATGGGTTTTTCGGATCATCTTGTAACCTCTTTTCTGGGGCGGAGTTCTGGGACAGCGGAGCGGTGTTTTGGTGATATCTTCGCGCACAGGCATCGGATTGGGGCGATTCAAGAGGCGATTTGCATCTACACATCACGAGGAATATGCCCAAATTTTCTTGGAATTTTCTGAATATTCCTCGAAGGTGAAGAATATCTGTGAACAGTAGTTATTGCTACAGTTTTTGAGAGTAGTTTAATTCGGGGCGGTTCCCTTGTCGGAATTGTTTCTCAGTGTAGGAAGCTCGGAATTGGACGTACAGGTACTCGTTTCGAAGGTATCGACGCGAGGATTACTGTGGTATTTTTATTGGATTTTTCTGGGCACTTGCAGCAGGTGAAATAAGCACGGCTTTGGGACTGATTTTCAGATTATGTATACTTGGTTAATTTTGGAATAAAAGTGTAATGTTGAGCCTTATTGTTGTGCCCAGGGGTGCTTTCAGTTGTTTGGAGCCAAGGCGTGCGCGACTTGTACCGAGGGTGTTATGTTGGCAGATTTTGGACCGTGGGCGTCTACCCCCTTCACCGACTTCAGGTTTGCCTTGGTTTAAGCGCTTCAGGTGGGTAAGCTTATTATCAGTAATTGTTTAAGGCAATGATTATGCTGTGGAAAATATAAGTCCACTTGTGGGGATGTCACCCCTCTATGACTGATGCATGCATGTGTAGGGTACATGGGTTATGTTGGTAAGTAGGTAAGCTGGTTAATGATATTGGTATAAATGATTGCAAGAATAGTATTTATGAGATATACTGAGGACTTGCATGACTTGGACATCTATGTGATGACTAGTGTAAGCTTACCTAGGATAATGTTACCCTATGAGATTATGTAACATGCCATGTTAGCACATAGCCTTTCATGTGGTTGGATTATGCTTTGGGACAGGATTTCGTAGCTATGTGCGGATTTGTACTCTGAGGAGTTATTATGATCATTCTATTGATGAACCCTGAATTGTGGACAGGTCTAGTTTTGGGATTCCGGCATGTTGTTTATTCCTAAAGGAACTATTATTATGCTTTAGCCCCTTTTATTTCCTTGAGGACAATTGCATGCTTGTATGGTCATGTAGTTAGGCCATCTTTTACTGCTGCACTACTTATTGGAACTTGACTTAGGAGAAACCATGCTTTTCCCTTCTCCTTCTTGTTAGTCAGGTGGTCAGTGTTGCTCGGGTTCGAGCAGGGGGTCTGGGTAGTGTAGTCGGGACTTTGTGTCTGGGACAGGTTGGATTAGTTGTGGGGCTTTGCGGCAACCGCGGATATTGGGCGGTTGACCGGATGCTTATCTATGCACCAGATTTGGGTATCGGTTTTCCCTAGTGGATGGAGTTTCCCACTTATCGTTTAGTTGCATCCGACTGTGGTCGGGTCTTCCTTTAGTGGTTGAGTTTTCCCACTTTGATCAGATTGTGATCAAGTCCTGCTATACAAAGATACTTGTGACTGGGATACTTGTGACTTGTGCTGTTGATGACAGAGATGCTTTACTCGTGTGGGTAGCTCCCCTCGAGTGCCGCTCCGGAGTAGGCTTTAGACCGTGTTGGGTTCCGGTCAGACCATGTCGGGTGCCGGTCAGACCGTGTTGGGTTCCGGTCATTTTGACAGTGGAGATACTGAGTTCGGGAGATTGGTGACAGAGCAGGCAGTACCGGGTTTTATACCGGTTCGTTCGATTGAGTTTATTCTGGTCAATACTTTTATTGTTACACTCGTGCCTGGGGGCCGAGTGCAGACTGGTAGTTGAGTTTAGAGCAGTGCTAGTGTTGTTGAGAGCCGTCTGGTTGACGGTGGTCCCGTGTTGTTGCGAGTACTTTGACCGCTGTGTGAGAGGTTGAGCGTCATGATTCTATCCGTCTGAGAGAGAGCGTGGATTTTGACCATAGCCTGCATGTTTCTCTACTCGATAGCGAGCTTGTCCGTTTGGACGCCCTACGTAATTCCTGCCCGTCAGCGGGAGGTGGTTGTAGGTGGGCGCAGGTTTGACTGGACCAGATGTGGCAGTCAGTTCGATTGGGTCGGTGGTGCACTTCATGTGCTAGTGGTTGCATACCACTGTTTGGTTCTCCCCCTTTTAGCCTTTAGTTAGGGGCTGGGTAGCTGTTGAGAGTTTCCAGCATACTCATTTCAGTCTTATGACTTGGGTTAGTTTTTGTCTCTTGAGGACTTGGTGGGCAGACCGTCGGGTCTGGCGGTGGTACCCACTGAGAACTCCCTTTTTGGAGTAGTTCTCACACCCTTTGGGGGTTTTCCCCCCTTTTTCTCTCCTCTCCTTTGTTTTGCAGAGTCTTAGCAGGTGTTGCCGACTCTGCGGTTGTTGATCGTGGCGAGGGAGTCGCGAGCTAGATCCCTACCCGTCGTTGGAAAGTAGCGGTACCCTTCAGAGGAGATCATCAGTAGATTAGTTGTTTCTTTTTCCTCTTTTGAGAGACTTGTAGTGAGGATATTTTTGTATTGTGAGACTGTACACTGTTGTATATATTGGAGTTACCTCCCGGTTGGGTTTAGAGCTTGTACTTGAGGATATTGTATTATTATTATTTTGGGAGGCAGACAGTGTTGTTTTATTTTCCAGTTGTACAGTGATTGATTTTAGTTACAGCAGATTATTTATTTATAGCTCTGATATCTGTTTAGTTATAGTACTTTTCTTGCAGGTAGGACGCTTCGCCTATGCAGGTTGGCATAGGCGGCGGATCTGTTTGGCGGGCCCGGGTCGCAGTTTCGACCCCGGGGCGTGACACTTAGATTACAAATAGATCGGAAATACCATCTAAGTATTCATTGATTTGATTCTACTCAAAATCTGAGTATGAAACCCTAGAATCAAATCAATCAATATAGATGAAGAAACATAGGATTAAATCTATTGATTTCCTTTCTTCTCTATATGTGGATTTTTCTATTTTTGACCGTATTTGGATTACCCTAAAAAATGAATCGTAGTGTCTATTTATAGGTTAGAAACCGTTGGAAGAGGATAAGAATCAAAAACTAACTTTTTCTGGAATTTTACAGGACGACGATCCGGATCGGATTTACGGCGATCCGGATTGTCGTAACGAAACAGACAATTGCCAGAAAACAGAGGTTCGGGATCCGGATTGAAATGCCTAATCCGGATCGTTCATACATTTCAGCAAAAACCAATGTTCGGGATCCGGATCAAAAGTGGCTTGGATCCGGATTGGTTTTGCGTATGAATCAACACCCTTCGGGATCTGGATTGAAATGTCTGATCCGGATCCTGAACATGTCCCATGTCCAGTTTTTGATTTTTATGCAATTAAAAATTCATCCAAGTGTTTCTACACTATAAGAAGTATTCGGATCACCAAAATTAATTAGTTAAACATACCTGATCCTTTTGAATTCTTCTTTCTTGAGATTGAGTTGTATGATCCAAACTTCTTCATCTTCAATCTTCAAGACTCAATATTTTCACGAAATGCGCCAAAACAAATTCCTTAACAATCTCCCCCTTTGGCGGTTTCGTGACAAAACACAAATCCACTTAAGAAAATTCAAAAAGATATTTTTGTTGCTGTCACCATACAACAAAAAATTACAATGGAGATCCAAAAATAAATACATGAGATAAACTCCTAAAACAGACTCTAAAATTAGACATCTGCACTCTCTGCAAAAAGAAATCATTCTTGACAAAAAAAGAATCGTTAGATACCTCAAGAATATTTAGCATTCAAAACCTAACAGAGATAGAGTTTATACTCACCATGACATTCACGAATTCAGATATGTAATAAGATCACAATCAACCAACGACATATCTTCTAAGCAATAAAATTCAAAATGTCATAACTTTGTTACTAATCAAACAACTTGTTAGTAATATTACATGCCCAAATAGTTAGTCGAATAGTTAGCTGAGGCATGCATCAAGTCACAATATAAAACCAAAGTTGAGTTATACTTACCTTTCAAGGTTTCATGTTCTCACACAATGTTCATGTTCAAAGTTCTCTTTCTACTCTGAGTTCTCTTCTGAGTTCTCTTTCTACTCTTTCTACTCTCTCCCCCTTTTTTGTCACAAAAACTCAGCCAAAAGTACAAAATTTAAGGAGAGTTAAAAAATTCAAATGATATGAAAAATAAGACAAAGCTGAGAACGAAAAGAAACTAAAAACTGAACTAAAACCTGCAAAAAGAAAAGAACCGTTAAAAGAATTAAGCATCTGAATCTGATTCATCCGAGGCGCTACATCCCATTTTCGAAAACATCCTCTTCATCAGCTTTTTCATTGAAGAGACTGTTTTAGTTAAAGTGATCTGAGATGCAGTAATCAGTTCAAGTTCCTTTTTGACTACCTGAATTTCTTCTTTCATTTCAATGAATTCATTTGACATTCGCTCTTGCTCGTTGGAAAGACGTTGCTGTTCTTTATAAATAGAAGTCACCGAGGCATCATCATCTGAGGTGGAAGGAGGTGCTCGTTGTGCTGTAGGTGCTGGTGGGACTGAAGTTGTTGCTGCCGGTTGTGCTCTTCTTCGGCCAGGAGGTGATGGAGGCTCATCTTGTGTAGTGGAGAGAGACTTTATGACGGTTGTCTCGTTGATTGTTCCCAAACTATGCATATAAGTCGACGAAGAAGTATCGACTTTGAATTTCTTCAAGATTCGCATAATAATGATTGGGAAGGGAAGTCTCTCTGTGGGATGGGCATGGTCCACATACCGAGCTATCCTTGACCAAATAAGGTAGGAAATGCTTAAGTTTGATCCCATAGCTGCCGTGGGATGACCAACAAGATAGAGGAATAACATCCTATCCCATCTAAGAACTTTTGTTTGCATGTTTGGTAGAATGTTGTAGCAAACAAGAAAGTTCAAAAAGCGATACTCCGGTCGAAGTTCTTTTGACAAAACTGAGTTTCCCGACGACAGAGTGTCTGAAAGACAGATTCCATCAACAACCACTCTCCACGAGTTGGAGGAGAAGATTTGACTTTTCAGATAATGGGTTCCTTCAGCCCGTACCTTCATTCCTAACACTTCTCCAATCAATTGAGGAGTGACCTTGATTTTAATGTTTCTGACCATAGTGTAAAATTCTCTTTGTCCATTTTCAAGATCAACTAACTTTGTCCCATTCTGATAAAACATTCTGACAGAGTGGAGGCAATATCCTAAGGGGTCTGGGAAGTGACAGATTGGGGCAAGACCTGCATTGTCAATGAGAGTCCCAAAAAGTGCGGATCGCTCCCGTAGAGCTTTGAGATTTACATTCCTCTCACCAATGCATTCTCTGTTTTCAAAGTCCTTGATTCTTTCTGAACTGATAAAGTCTTGTGGAGGAGGTTGACTTGCCAGAGGTTCCTCAATTGAAATACCGTGAGTACTTCCTCTTTTCCTTGCCATGCTCTTTCTTTTTGTTCCGGTTGGACTTGGATCCATAGGGGCTTTCCCTTTTTCAGCTGCAGTAGGTGGAGCCTTTGCCTTTGATGTTTCAGCAGGGGCTTTCCCTTTCGAAGCAGTAGGTGCAGTTGCTTCTACCAACAATTCATCCCAGTTAATGGATTCAGTTTCTGAATCCGAATCCGAGTCTTCTCGGCTCTTCTTAGCTTTCTTGGGCTTCTTAGTTGCTCTTGTGTGAACCATAGCAGCCAGAAGAAAGATTATCCAGGTGATCACCATTGTGCTATCGTTTGTGAAGAGGAGAATCCTGTGAGCAACAACTCAAGAACACGACAAAAAATGTTTATTTTCAAAAATTTGAAAAATTGTACCTAAACAATCATTATCATCTAGAGAGACTAAGAATCAAGTTAGTTTTCCAAAAAGAATTTTAAAAATAGATCAATTTCATAATTTTCAAAAATTCCTATTATATGCCCTAAAATCGAATTTTTAGAAATCGAAGCCTAAAAATCCGTTAATCAGGAGAATACCTAGCATATAATCAAAACTAATCTACCCAGAGTTCTTATTTCAAAAGAAATTTGATCAAAAACGAATCCAAAACGAAAAAGATGCAAAGTTTTCATCACGTTTTGAGGAAGAACATGAAAAATTGTGAAAAACCGAGATTTTGATCAAGAAAACTTACTTAGAATCGAAGAACTCGAGTTTGGAAGCTTCCAAGATGGGTGAATTCTAGAGAGAGGAGCTTTGGAGACTTAAGAACAAAAGATTGAAGTAAAAGAAATCAAAAACCCTTTTGTTCTATATAAAACCCTAGCCGCGATCCGGATCATAGCGGGAATCCAGTCCGGATCGGCTACCCGCAGGAAATACCTGCGTTCGGGATCCGGATCGGCTTGTCCAATCCGGATCGGCTCCAACTTTTTCTTCAGAATAATTCAGAAAAATTTCACAAAATCCAGAAAAAGTATGTAAGCACTTTTGTGTATCAACTTTAAATGAAAATCATCGTTTCATACAACAAGAAATAGATTATGTCAAATCTATCAATAACATCCAACAAATGAAACGAAAATTTATAAAAATTAAATCCCTTAAAGTTGACCAACTTCAATCACATCTAACATGATCTTATGAGTAATGCCTTTATCAAATCATCAATTTGGTAAAGAAAATGAAATACCAAGATCAATAGATGTTTGAAATCCCAGATAAGTTAGATAATGTATCTAGTCAATTTATTGTAAGGAGTGGCTCTTTGAGGATCTTTCAGTAAAATCCCCACCTTATACCAACCTTGGAATTTGACAGAGTCAAGTATTCCAAAAAGCATTTTCTTTAATCAACTCGAACAACCATGCATGGTATACATGTGGTAGCTGCACACAGTACTCGGACGACCGAGGTGGTAGCTCTTTCCTCCATGTGGTGGTAGTTTTCACACTCCTCATTGGGATGTAACTCTTTCCACATCTTTTGAGCATAATACTTTTTCTTTCACTCCCCCTCAATTGGCTATCAATTATTTAAAATATAAAGTATTCAACCAAAAATTGATCTCGATTTCATACTCGACAAAATAGTCAAATAAGATAAAAACTATACCAAGAGATCATTGAGAGAGAAATTGACTTTGATCAAAACAAAGATGATTTAATTGACATAAATGATCATTGCATCAAATGAATTATTATGATATCCAAAGCATAATAAATTTCTAAATAGACGAAAAGATGCTATTAAAGTCAATAATACACATGCTCAATTAATGTTCTATGTCTAAGCATAGATAATGAACAAAAACACAAAAACAAAACCTAACCTAAGCAAAAGTTTCAAAAAGAGGTTATTTCAAGGAAAGCATTCCAATTGCTTTACGCAAATGAATAAAACGTTTTTGATCTAAAGGTTTTGTTAAAATGTCAGCTAATTGATGCTCAGTTGAAATATAGGAAATTTGAAGAATATTTGATTCAACTAGCTCTCTTAGAAAATGATATCTAAGTTCAATGTGTTTTGTTCTCGAGTGCAACACAGGGTTTTTAGAAATGTTTATAGCACTTGTGTTGTCACAAAGAATTGTTACCGAAGTTGCTGAAATTCGGAAGTCGCTCAACACACTTTTCATCCAAATGAGTTGGGTTGAACAACTACCTGCTGAAATATATTCCGCTTCGGCAGTCGAGAGTGCAATGCAGTTTTGCTTTTTACTATGCCATGCAACAAGGCAATGGCCAAGATAAAAACATGCACCACTCGTACTTTTCCGATCATCCACAGATCCTGCCCAATCGGCATCTGAATATCCTATAATGTCAAGCGTTGTTCCCATAGGATACCAAATTCCGAAATTCAAAGTTCCTTTGATGTACCGGATGATCCTTTTCACCGCTTTCAGGTGAACCTCCTTTGGTGCTGATTGATATCTCGCGCAAATTCCAACACTAAAGGATATATCCGGGCGACTAGCTGTGAGATAGAGTAGACTTCCAATCATACTGCGATAGAGCTTCTCGTCTACACTCTCACTTAGTGAATCACTTCCTAATCCCTTATTGCTAGTTCCCATAGGAGTCGGAAAATCTTTAGAATCTTCTGATCCGAATTTCTTCACCAACTCCTTTGCATACTTGGATTGACACAGATGAATGCCTTCTTCATTTTGTTTTACTTGCAATCCAAGAAAGTATGTCAGTTCCCCCATCATGGACATCTCAAATTCGCTTTCCATGGTTTCAGCGAATTTAGAAGCATTATTGTGTCTAGTTGCTCCAAATACAATGTCATCGACATAGATTTGTGCTACAATGAAATTATCTTGATAATGCTTCACAAAGAGAGTCCGGTATGCTCCCCCTCGAGTGTAGCCCTTTTCCAGTAGGTGCTTTGTTAGCCTTTCGTACCATGCTCGCGGTGCTTGTTTTAGACCGTAAAGAGCCTTTTTCAAACAAAAAACATGGTTTGGTTGTTTATAGTCTACAAAACCTTTCGGTTGAACCACATAAACTTCCTCATTTAAAAACCCATTTAAAAATGCGCTCTTAACGTCCATTTGAAAGAGTTTTATTTTAAAATGACAAGCAATAGCGAATAATATACGTATTGACTCGAGTCGAGCAACTGGGGCGAACGTCTCATCAAAGTCTATTCCTTCTATTTGAGAGTAGCCTTGAGCAACTAAGCGTGCTTTATTCCTGATGATGGTACCATCCTCGTTCTTCTTATTCTTGAAAATCCATTTAGTACCAATCACATTGTGTTGCTTCGGAGGCTTTGTTAATTCTCAGACTTTGTTTCGTTCGAACTGATGGAGCTCTTCCTGCATAGCTTCAATCCAGTAGTCATCCTGAAGAGCTTCATCGATGTTCTTTGGTTCAATCATGGAGACGTAGCATGCGACTCCACAGACCAACTGTCTCCGAGTTCTAACTCTTTCTTGTGGGTCTCCAATAATGTTAGATTCCGGATGATCCTTGGAGATGCGTAGCGTTTGCGGTAACGGAGTAGTCGGAGGTACATGTGATAATTCCTGCACATTAGATACACTTGAAGAACCATTAGATGCATCAACTTTATTGAAAGAGTTATTACGAGAATATGCACTTACAGGAGTATCATCATCTAGAGACATATCAAGGGTAGATTTACCAGATGCAAAGTGGAAAGCTTCATCTGCTTTAACATTTATTGATTCTACCATCGTTTTAGATTCCAAGTTAAATACCCGATATGCTCTACTGTTAGTAGAATAACCGATGAAAATCCCTTCGTCGCTTCGAGAGTCGAACTTGCCAAGGTTTTCGCGATCACGTAGAATAAAACATCGACTCCCAAAGATACGAAAATATTTGATATTCGGTTTTCTACTAAACCACAGCTCATATGGTGTATTTAAAGTTCCAGGGCGCAAATACACTCGATTAATTACATAGACAGCGGTGTTCACAGCTTCAGCCCAAAAATATAAAGGTAAATTCCGACTATGAAGCATCACACGCGCCATCTCTTGAACAACCCTGTTTTTGCGCTCAACAACACCATTCTGCTAAGGTGTATTGTCACGCCCCGGGGTCGAAACTGCGATCCGGGCCCGCCAACAGATCCGCCACCTATGCCAAATCCGCATAGGCGAAGCGTCCAACCTGCAAGAAAAGTACTATAGCTAAACAGATATCAGAGCTATAAATAAAAAAATCTGCTGTATAACCAAAATCAATCACTGTACAACTGGAAATAAAACAACACTGTCCGCCTCCCAAAATAATAATAAAACAATATCCTCAAATACAAGCTCTGAACCGATCCGGGAGGTAACTCCAATAAATACAACAGTGTACAGTCTCTCAATACATAAAATATCCTCACTACAACAGTCTCTCAAAAGGGGAAAACAAAACAACTAAACTACTGAAGATCTCCTCTGTAGGGGATACTGCTACTCTCCAACGACGGGTAGGGATCTAGCTCGCGACTCCCTCGCCTCGATCAACAACCGCAGAATCAGCATCACCCGCTAAGACTCTGCAAAACAAAGGAGAGGAAGGAAAAAGGGGGGAAAGACCCCCAAAGGGTGTGAGAACTACACCAAAAAGGGAGTTCTCAGTGGGTACCACCGCCAGACCTGACGGTCTGCCCACCAAGTCCTCAGGAGACATAAACTAACCCAAGTCATAAGACTGAAATGAGTAAGCTGGAGACTCTCAACAGCTACCAAGCCCCTATCTAAAGGCTAAAAGGGGAGGACCAAACAGTGGTATGCAACCACTAGCACATGAAGTGCACAATCGACCCAATCGAGCTGACTGCCACATCTGGTCGAGTCAAACCTGCGCCCACCTACAACCACCTCCCGCTGACGGGCAGGAATTACGTAGGGCGTCCAAACGGACTAACTCGCTATCGAGTAGTGGCTCATGCAGGCTATGGTCAAAATCCATGCTCTCTCTCAGAACGGATAGAATCAAGATGCTCAACCTCTCACACAGCGGTCAAAGTACTCTCAACGACACGGGACCACCGTCAACCAAACGGCTCTCAATAATACTAGCACTGATCTAAACTCAACTACCAGTCTGCACTCGGCCCCCAGGCACGAGTGTAACAATAAAAGTATTTGACCGAAATAAACCCAATCGAATGAACCGGTATAAAACCCGGTACTGCCTGCTCTGTCACCAATCTCCCGAACTCAGTATCTCCACTGTCCAAATGACCAGAACCCAACACGGTCTGACCGGAACCCAACACGGTCTAAAGCCCACTCCGGAGCGGCACTCGAGGGGAGCGACCCACACGAGTAAAGTATCTCTGTCATCAGTGTCACAAGTATCTCTATATAGCAGGACTTTGATCCTCAATCTGATCAAAGTGAGAAAACTCAACCACCAAGGAAAGACCCGACCTCAATCGGATGCAACTGAACGATAAGTGGGAAACTCCATCCACTAAAGAAAACTGATACCCAATCAGGTGCATAGAGAAACATCCGGTCAACCGCCCAATATCCGCGGTTGCCTCAAAGCCCCACGACTAATCCAACCTGTCCCAGACACGAAGTCCCGACTACACTATCCAGACCCCTGCTCGAACCCGAGCAACACTGACCACCTGACTAGCAAGAAGGAGAAAGGAAAAGCATGGTTTCTCCTAAGTCAAGTTCCAACAAGTAGTGTAGCAATAAAAAAGGGGCCTAACTATATGTCCATACAAGCATGCATTTGTCCTCAAGAAAGATACAACAAAGTAATCCACATGCCTACACCTGACCATAATCCTCGATCATAATAACTCCTCAGAGTACAAATCCGCACATAGCTACGAAATCCTGTCCCAAAGCATAAACCAACCACATGAAAGGCTATGTGCTAATATGGCATGTTACATAATCTCATAGGGTAACATTATCCTAGGTAAGCTTACACTAATCATCACATAGATGTCCAAGTCATGCAAGTCCTCAGTATACCTCATAAATACTATTCTTGCAATCATTTATACAAATATCATTATCAAGCTTACCTACCTTACAAACATAAACCAGGTACCCTAAACATGCATGCATCAGTCATAGAGGGGTGACATCCCCACAAGTGCACTTATATTCGCCATAACATAATCATTGCCTTATACAGTTACTGATATTAAGCTTACCCACCTGAAGCGCTTAAACCAAGGCAAACCTGAGGTCGGTGAAGAGTGTAGACGCTCACAGTCCAAAATCTGCCAAAATTGCACCCTCGGAACATGTCGCGCAAGCCGTGGCTCCAAACAACTGAAAACACCCGGAATCCACTAAGTCCAATATTCTCCAGTTCCAACAGGTCCAGCAACACTTGTAAACACCCCTGGGTACAACAATAAGGTCCAACATTACACTTTTATTCCAAAAATAATCCTCATATACAACATCAGAAAACAGCCCCGAAGACGTGCAGTTTTCACCTGCAGAAAGTGCCCAGAAAAATCCAACAAAATTACTATCGCGTTCCTCGCGTCGATACCTTCGAAACGAGTACCTGCACGTCAAATTCCGAGCCCCGTAGGCCGAGTTACAAATTCCACAACACAGGGCGCCCACAAACATACAACCACACATCTGTATTTCCATGCACAGATAAAGGGCGAGAAATATACCTTCGGGCAAAACTCAGAAAAATCCAAGAAAAATACTGTGACAATCCTTGCGTCGAGTAGATGAAAAAAGTGTATAAGCACGTCGCCATCCGATGCCCGGTTGCGGAGATAAAAATCCGGCAAGGTGTCGCTGTCCAGAAAATCCATCAGAAAACCGTGTCACAGTAAACATGGAAGAACTCCTCGAAAAGCGCGAAATGGGGGAAAGCTGAAAATACCAAGATCGTAGATCTGTCCGTCATGGATCCAGCGGCGAAGAAATCACTCGAAAAGGTGGTCGGAGTAGGCCGGGGGAGCTCGCGCACCGAAACGCGACGAAGGGGAACCCAAATGGACGAGCGTCGCGCCGCGCCGTAAAAATGGAAACCTCGATAAGCGTGCCACCAAAAATTTCAAAACTTTGCAGATGGATGCAGCATAGCTCGGGGATCATCTTTGCTGAAGGCACCATGGCGAGAGGAGGCTCGGAAATGCCGAAAAAAGGGGAAAGAAAGAAGCTCGGGTCGCTTTTATAGGCTCCAGGAAACAAATCACAAAATGTCGGTTTTGTCCCAATTTTCGGGCGCTTGGGACTTTCGGGCGCGCACTGTAGCAATTCCCCTGGGCCTCCACGTCGCCCGCCAAACAGGCGACAGCACTCCGGACCGTCCACTGCACGACACGTGGCTCACTGCACAGCCGACACGTGGCACGCACCCAGTCAACGCGTCGCTGCCACGCCCACGTGCGCGCTGTCAGCGCCGCCTGCGCCCCCTGCCAGGCACGCGCCCCGAGGCCACCCACACACACACCGTGGACCCGGTCCACAGCACCGTCAAATCATAAGCCGCCACGTGTCACCCTCCGGTCCACCGTGCACCGCGCCTTTTCCCGTGGACCGCCCCCCGCGTCGGCCCAACCGGGATCCGTCACGTGGCCCGCGACCGGTGCACGCTCCCCCCGGTGGACCGCGCACCTGCCCGCGCCTGCCCGCGCCGCGCTCCGCCGCTGCCCGCCGCCGCCGCCGCTGCCCGCCGGCGCCGGAACAGTACCAAGATGCCTCGAAAAATTGCGCGCGTCATCCGGGCTCCGAAAAATACAAGTGAATAGTCCATTTTCATCGTTTTCGCGCGCTGAATCCAAATCCGAAGTCCGATTTGCCAAATTCCAACTCTAAAAATTGTCGAAGGCATCCGGGAAGATGTTCTTTTGTCCAAACTTCGCGCTGAGCCCAAATTTAATATTCATTGCGCGCAAAATCACTTCTAAGCATTCGACGGGGTCCACCGATCACCCACGTGATCCACTTAACACACTGAGCCCATCACTTGTGTCCAATTGGTGCCCAAATACCACTGACACGCCCCATAGGCCTCCAGAAGCTACTGGTCAACCAGTAATCTAGTCGTGGGGATCCAGGTTCTCACATCCTCCCCCACTAAAGAAAGTTTCATCCTCGAAACTAGCTCGATTCCACCAGGAGTCACAAATACCAAGGGTAAGTACTCAACATCACTATCTCTAGCTTCCCAAGTCACCTCTCACTCCCCGTGATTACTCCTCAACACAACAACAACAGCCAGTACGGCATAGCCCGATTGCGCAACCTCTAATCTCACGAGCCAGAATTCGCAACGGGCATCCCTCGTACTCCAAACATTCCTAGATCTCAAATGGGGCGAGTCAATCATGGTCGAGGGATCCAAAAACATAACCTTCCTGAGCTGAGACATGAATCACAACAAGGTTTCCATCAAAAGTTGGGGGAAACAAGATAACCGCCAGTGCAACACGCACCAAACCACAACCCGTGTCAACTCAACCAAGGCAACCCGAAGCACACCCTCACGATTATCCAATAAGGAAAAGAGCCCTAACAAGGAGGGGTCCTTGCTCGGTCACTCCCGAATCTTGACCATCCGAGTGAACAACTCAGCCGCGGTCTATCATCCAAAGGAACCCTCAGGGACACAACCACAAGCCATGTTTGCCCCAATAGTCCACACAGCGCCAGCTATGGAATTATCAAACTCATCCCCAGACAGCTTTCCTGCGCCAGGTATCCGCCATCACAGTGGCCCTGTCGGGGTAATCCAGAATGCTCAACAATAACCCAACGGTAATTCCACAGTTGCTGCAGGAGGCATCACAGTATCTCTCCCAACACTGGAAATACTAATATTGGCGCTGGTATCAGTCTCATCATCCGATTGCCAGCTCTCCTGGCACTGCCCAGTCCAAGAAACTCCTCACCTCGACGATAATTGTCGATCTCGGCCAAATCCCAAGTGATATCCAAATTGGCCGGATTTACACCGCCGCTCCTACGGCTCGAACAAAGTGACCCAAGAAGGTATGCTTCTGAAGCTACAACTTGTACCTCAATAACTTGGCATACAGCTTCATCCACACAGGCATGGTAGCACATCCACAAGTGCTCCACGTACTCCAAGTCGCTCTGGGAGTAAATCATAATATCCTTGGGGGAACACCACTCCCAATCCATCCAAGTACAACTGGGACGCACGATTTCTCAAATCTTCAAGACAACAGGGCATTAATTATTCCATTTGGCCTTACTATGAGCTCATAATGCCCCTACCGTGTCCTGAACGCCATCTAGGCAAATTACTCGGCTGTCTAATTCCAAGTAGGTACTCGCATTATACAATAACTGCCTGCATAAAGCTCCATCGAAGGTCCTAGATACCACCCGGACCTGTCTACACTCGAACCATAAAAGGACCCTCACAGTCGTGTATCAACGACGTGGCATCACCACCGTGTACCAACGGCGTGGCATCACCACCGTATACCAACGGCGTGGCATCACCACCGTATATCAACGGCGTGGCATGACCACCGTATATCAACGGCGTGGCACTAGGTCAAACAGACCCCACGATACATCAGATCCTACAACTGCGCCATCAGCTCTCTCGGCTCTACCGGCGATGCCCAATAAAGTACTGTCGAGGGTGGCGCGGTTCCCCGAACCACGTCAAACGCAATCTCTATCTCCCTAACCGGCGGCATTACCAACAACTAAGGTGAAATCACACCCGGGATCTCGTGGGCAACAGAGACATCCCTGAGTCCCGGTGCCGCCGTAAGCACCTCTCACCCTGTCGCTAAAACCTAAGTGCTCTAACAATCTCAACAAGCAAGCCTCCTCTTGTCCGCCTTGCCGAAGATCAAAGTCCTCTCTCGCCGCAGTCAAACATTCTGTGGCATTGTGCCAAACAATCTCAAGCACAGGGTCGAAACACTGAATTGCTACAATTCCCAATAATTCTGTCGGTAACTCGAGGTCTCGGCCGCACTGGACATGATCCAAAAGCCTCCTCCACGTGCACAACAACAACAGGAACCTGTACCTCTAGTGCACGTGGTAACAAATCTGCCTCTAGCCCATGCAAGAGTGGAACATGCTCTAACTCCGACTACTGTGATGAAATCACACCGGCGACAACTAGATCCACCACCGTGGCGCCCTCCAATCGGGCGGCACAAATTCATCCCCTCGATGCAAGTGGTTGTCGCTCAATCTGCCTGAAAATCAGGACTATCCACAAGGGAGCACGACCTCTGTCTCTGATCACCATGAGGCGACGAATAAGGTCCTCCGCAGATAACAAATCCACGCTACCGCTGCGCCACTCTGATACAAATACTGATGCTGCCTTCGGGGTCCACCCGATCTCCGGCATCTCAGAAACTCGTTATCCCGGAGAAAGAAACCAGAAATGCCTCTGCCGGCTGATCTGCCCTCCATCACCCGGCGCCAAGCGCCAAAATCCAGAACTCGCCCCTGGCGGCAGATCCCTATCCAAAGGAACTGCAGCGCAACGCTCCATACACAATGCCTACTCCAACGAGGCGTCAAAACCTATAACGGAGGGACTGAATAAACAGAAAGGTATCCTGGCGCAATCCACCCCCAGCCACATATCCTATGCGCCTCGTCCCTCGAACCTGGAGCGCGCAGTTCAACAACTGCCAAAACTCTCAAGTACAGGGAGGCTCTCAATTGATCACTCCATCACAACCAACCACGACTCTGCCTCCAAATGCTCCAACTCAATCTTACGAGTCGGGGTGGTTCATCTGCCAAATCTGGCTTAATAGATCGGTCGCGTCCCCTCAGCTCACCAGCTGTCAACTATCCACCCTACCTCGGTGCCTTGCCACTAACCATTGGCACAGAGGGGGCTACTCACTCCATCGGTGCCACAGAAATCCCCGCCACTGAGGATACTACAACCGGGTGGTCTCGGAAGGAAGCACTGTCGAGCTGCCCGTTGCTCCGACAACTGTGTCACTAAAACCAGCTGCTCGCTCACTCAGCCGCTGATAAGCCTCTACAATCCTGTCATCTGGGTCCGGAGCGCTCTGACCTCAATCCGGGTATCCGGCCCAAAACCAACCGCTCAAGCTCAACTACTATGACAGGATAAACACGGGTCAAAACCCAGCGTCGGGGAGACACCGCTCGCCACGACAAAACAACAAAACAGCACACAACAACGCTCGACCCAATCCAGCGAAAGTCTAAAGCATGTCACCCGTTCCACAGCATTATGTTGTCTGCAGCCAACATAATCACTTAGGAGAATAAACATGCCAATCACTCCTCCCGTCCCTTGGGAGAGGTATAAAACTCAATCAGGACTCTCGCTATAAATCACGACTCTCACGAAGTCAACCAAGGGTCAAACCATAAGCCTAGGGTTTCTAAGTCCACCATGACCTACAACCTAGGCTCTGATACCACTCTAATCTGACACGCCCCGGGGTCGAAACTGCGACCCGGGCCCGCCAACAGATCCGCCACCTATGCCAAATCCGCATAGGCGAAGCGTCCAACCTGCAAGAAAAGTACTATAGCTAAACAGATATCAGAGCTATAAATAAAATAATCTGATGTATAACCAAAATCAATCACTGTACAACTGGAAATAAAACAACACTGTCCGCCTCCCAAAATAATAATAAAACAATATCCTCAAATACAAGCTCTGAACCGATCCGGGAGGTAACTCCAATAAATACAACAGTGTACAGTCTCTCAATACATAAAATATCCTCACTACAGCAGTCTCTCAAAAGGGGAAAACAAAATAACTAAACTACTGAAGATCTCCTCTGTAGGGGATACTGCTACTCTCCAACGACGGGTAGGGATCTAGCTCGCGACTCCCTCGCCTCGATCAACAACCGCAGAATCAGCATCACCTGCTAAGACTCTGCAAAACAAAGGAGAGGAAGGAAAAAGGGGGGAAAGACCCCCAAAGGGTGTGAGAACTACACCAAAAAGGGAGTTCTCAGTGGGTACCACCGCCAGACCTGACGGTCTGCCCACCAAGTCCTCAGGAGACATAAACTAACCCAAGTCATAAGACTGAAATGAGTAAGCTGGAGACTCTCAACAGCTACCAAGCCCCTATCTAAAGGCTAAAAGGGGAGGACCAAACAGTGGTATGCAACCACTAGCACATGAAGTGCACAATCGACCCAATCGAGCTGACTGCCATATCTGGTCCAGTCAAACCTGCGCCCACCTACAACCACCTCCCGCTGACGGGCAGGAATTACGTAGGGCGTCCAAACGGACTAACTCGCTATCGAGTAGTGGCTCATGCAGGCTATGGTCAAAATCCACGCTCTCTCTCAGAACGGATAGAATCAAGATGCTCAACCTCTCACACAGCGGTCAAAGTACTCTCAACGACACGGGACCACCGTCAACCAAACGGCTCTCAATAATACTAGCACTGATCTAAACTCAACTACCAGTCTGCACTCGGCCCCCAGGCACGAGTGTAACAATAAAAGTATTTGACCGAAATAAACCCAATCGAATGAACCGGTATAAAACCCGGTACTGCCTGCTCTGTCACCAATCTCCCGAACTCAGTATCTCCACTGTCCAAATGACCGGAACCCAACACGGTCTGACCGGAACCCAACACGGTCTAAAGCCTACTCCGGAGCGGCACTCGAGGGGAGCGACCCACACGAGTAAAGTATCTCTGTCATCAGTATCTCTATATAGCAGGACTTTGATCCACAATCTGATCAAAGTGAGAAAACTCAACCACCAAGGAAAGACCCGACCTCAATCGGATGCAACTGAACGATAAGTGGGAAACTCCATCCACTAAAGAAAACTGATACCCAATCAGGTGCATAGAGAAACATCCGGTCAACCGCCCAATATCCGCGGTTGCCGCAAAGCCCCACGACAAATCCAACCTGTCCCAGACACGAAGTCCCGACTACACTATCCAGACCCCTGCTCGAACCCGAGCAACACTGACCACCTGACTAGCAAGAAGGAGAAAGGAAAAGCATGGTTTCTCCTAAGTCAAGTTCCAACAAGTAGTGTAGCAATAAAAAAGGGGCCTAACTATATGTCCATACAAGCATGCATTTGTCCTCAAGAAAGATACAACAAAGTAATCCACATGCCTACACCTGACCATAATCCTTGATCATAATAACTCCTCAGAGTACAAATCCGCACATAGCTACGAAATCCTGTCCCAAAGCATAAACCAACCACATGAAAGGCTATGTGCTAATATGGCATGTTACATAATCTCATAGGGTAACATTATCCTAGGTAAGCTTACACTAATCATCACATAGATGTCCAAGTCATGCAAGTCCTCAGTATACCTCATAAATACTATTCTTGCAATCATTTATACAAATATCATTATCAAGCTTACCTACCTTACAAACATAAACTAGGTACCCTAAACATGCATGCATCAGTCATAGAGGGGTGACATCCCCACAAGTGCACTTATATTCGCCATAACATAATCATTGCCTTATACAGTTACTGATATTAAGCTTACCCACCTGAAGCGCTTAAACCAAGGCAAACCTGAGGTCGGTGAAGAGTGTAGACGCTCACAGTCCAAAATCTGCCAAAATTGCACCCTCGGAACATGTCGCGCAAGCCGTGGCTCCAAACAATTGAAAACACCCGGAATCCACTAAGTCCAATATTCTCCGGTTCCAACAGGTCCAGCAACACTTGCAAGCACCCCTGGGTACAACAATAAGGTCCAACATTACACTTTTATTCCAAAAATAATCCTCATATACAACATCAGAAAACAGCCCCGAAGACGTGCAGTTTTCACCAGCAGAAAGTGCCCAGAAAAATCCAACAAAATTACTATCGCGTTCCTCGCGTCGATACCTTCGAAACGAGTACCTGCCCGTCAAATTCCGAGCCCCGTAGGCCGAGTTACAAATTCCACAACACAGGGCGCCCACAAACATACAACCACACATCTGTATTTCCATGCACAGAAAAAGGGCGAGAAATATACCTTCGGGCAAAACTCAAAAAAATCCAAGAAAAATACTCTGACAATCCTCGCGTCGAGTAGATGAAAAAAGTGTACAAGCACGTCGCCATCCGATGCCCGGTTGCGGAGATAAAAATCCGGCAAGGTGTCGCTGTCCAGAAAATCCATCAGAAAACCGTGTCACAGTAAACATGGAAGAACTCCTCGAAAAGCGAGAAATGGGGGAAAGCTGAAAATACCAAGATCGTAGATCTGTCCGTCGCGGATCCAGCGGTGAAGAAATCACTCGAAAAGGTGGTCGGAGTAGGCCGGGGGAGCTCGCGCACCGAAACGCGACGAAGGGGAACCCAAATGGACGAGCGTCGCGCCGCGCCGTAAAAATGGAAACCTCGATAAGCGTGCCACCAAAAATCTCAAAACTTTGCAGATGGATGCAGCAAAACTCGGGGATCATCTTTGCTGAAGGTGCCATGGCGAGAGGAGACACAGAAATGGCGGAAAAGGGGGAAGGAAGAAGGCTCGGATCCCCTTTTTAAGGCTCCAGAAACAAATCAATTAATACCGGATATGTCCCAATTTCCGGGCGCTTGGGACTTTCGGGCGCGCACTGTAGCAGCCCGAATCCTCCCCTGGCGCGCACTGTAGCAGCCCGAAATTCCCCTGGGCCTCCACGTCGCCCGCCAAACAGGCGACAGCACTCCGGACCGTCCACTGCACGACACGTGGCTCACTGCACAGCCGACACGTGGCACGCACCCAGTCAACGCGTCGCTGCCACGCCCACGTGCGCGCTGTCAGCGCCGCCTGCGCCCCCCTGCCAGGCACGCGCCCCGAGGCCACCCACACACACACCGTGGACCCGGTCCACAGCACCGTCAAATCATAAGCCGCCACGTGTCACCCTCCGGTCCACCGTGCACCGCACCTTTTCCCGTGGACCGCGCCCCCGCGCCGGCCCAACCGGGATCCGCCACGTGGCCCGCGACCGGTGCACGCTCCCCCCGGTGCACGCTCCCCCCAGTGGACCGCGCACCTGCCCGCGCCTGCCCGCGCCGCGCTCCGCCGCTGCCGCCGCTGCCCGCCGCCGCCGCCGCTGCCCGCCGGCGCCGGAACAGTACCAAGATGCCTCGAAAATTGCGCGCGTCATCCGGGCTCCGAAAAATACAAGTGAATAGTCCATTTTCATCGTTTTCGCGCGCTGAATCCAAATCCGAAGTCCGATTTGCCAAATTCCAACTCTAAAAATTTTTGAAGGCATCCGGGAAGATGTTC
Organism: Tillandsia leiboldiana; assembly: GCA_029204045.2. Taxonomy (NCBI): domain Eukaryota; kingdom Viridiplantae; phylum Streptophyta; class Magnoliopsida; order Poales; family Bromeliaceae; genus Tillandsia; species Tillandsia leiboldiana. The sequence continues at coordinate 25,847,003 of CM055060.1, forward strand.
TTTTGTCCAAACTTCGCGCTGAGCCCAAATTTAATATTCATTGCGCGCGAAATCATTTCTAAGCATTCGACGGGGTCCACCGATCACCCACGTGATCCACTTAACACACTGAGCCCATCACTTGTGTCCAATTGGTGCCCAAATACCACTGACACGCCCCATAGGCCTCCAGAAGCTACTGGTCAACCAGTAATCTAGTCGTGGGGATCCAGGTTCTCACATGTATAGGGTGCTGAGAATTCATGTTTTATCCCATTGGAAGTGCAAAAATCAGTAAATTTAGAATTAATGAATTCTCCACCTCTATCACTTCGAACACGAACGATCTTTTCATTTCTTTCATTCATAATACGATGACAAACCTCATGAAAAGAGTCGAAAGTATCCGCTTTCTCTTTTAAAAAAGTTACCCATGAATACCTAGAGAAATAATCAACCAAAAGGAAAATATACCATTTACCTCCCAAAGATGGTTGACGAGTCGGCCCCATTAAGTCCATATGCAGTAATTCCAAGGGCTGTTTGGTACCGACGTGGTTCAAGTTCTTGTGTGCAACTCTTGATTGTTTTCCCTTTTGACAACCACCACACACAATATTTTCTTTAAATAAAAGTTTAGGAACCCCCTTAACCACGTCCTTATTTGAAATCCTTGCTAGTTCTTTAAAATTCATGTGACCTAGTCTTTCATGCCAAACAGTTTCATTATCCAAAGAAACTAGGTTACATTTTTCAAAAATTTTGTTTGAAACAACATAGCAATTATTTTCCGATCTAACCCCTTTTAAAAAGAATACCTGGTCCTTATCAGTTACAATACATTCTACAGAAGAAAAATTAACTGAGAACCCATTGTCACAAAGTTTGTTACGGCATTTTGGTGTTGGCATATTTCGTGAGTCAAGTCAGTGAGTTGAGTCGGAGTCTTAAAGGGATCAAATTGTCAATCAGCAATCAAAGACTTAGAGAAGATTCAACAAAAGCTCAAGTTGACACTCAGTGTCTTGAGTCTTGAAGATTGAAGTTGAAGAATTGTGGATCAGTTACATCAATCTCAAGAAGAAAGTATTCAAAAGGATCAGGTATGGTTAACTAAATAATTTTGGTGATCCGAATACTTTCTTATAGTGTAGAAACACTTGGATGAATTTTTAATTGCATAAAAATCAAAAACTGGACATGGGGCATGTTCAGGATCCGGATCAGACAGTCCAATCCGGATCCCGAAGGGTGCTTGTTCATTGGCAAATCCGATCCGGATCAAAGGTCATTTCGATCCGGATCCCGAACATGGGTTTTTGCTGGAATATATGAACGATCCGGATCGGGCATTTCAATCCGGATCCCGAACCCTGTTTTTCTGGAATAGCCTGACTCGTTACGACGATCCGGATCACAGTAAATCCGATCCGGATCGCCGTCCTGAAAATTTCCAGATAAGGTAAGTTATTGATTCTTATCTCTTTCCAAAGGTTTCTAAACTATAAATAGACATTTAGGGTTTCTCAAAACGGGGGGAGCACGGCCCGATCAATTGATAAAACACTTGAGAGCAACCCTAGAGGCTAGGTTTTTATCGTTCTTCTTTATAGCCTCTTTTAGGTCAATTCGACGGTTCTTTCAAGAACATATCTTTTGTCGAATTGATCTAATCTTTGCTTAGAGATTTTTCCCATGGATCTTCATTGATAATCTAAGCAAAGGATCACCATCGAAGCCAATATTCTTACCGGCTGAGTTTGCGTCGTGGATTCGACGTGGCATCGTGGATTCGGTGTGCTAAAGGCGTTTCGTGGATTCGAAACGTGTGCTCGTGGATTCGAGTGGCGTTCGTGGATTCGAACGTGTGCAGTGGACGTGCAATCGTTGGAGCGCAAGGTCCGAAGAAGTTGAAGGAGGGGTTAAATCCGTGGAGACGGTAATCACCTTGTTATTCTTCTATTCTTAGTGGATTGTTATTGCGTGGACATCCAATCGGTGAGCGCAAGGTCCGAAGAAGCTGAAGGAGGGGTTTGAGTCTGTGGAGTCGGTAATCACCTTGTTATTCTTCTATTCTTAGTGGATTGTTATTGCGTGTTGGTCCCGTGGTTTTTCTCCTGGATTGGAGTTTCCACGTATATCTCGGTGTGCTGTTTTTATTTTCGGGAGGGGTTTTTAGTTTGCACTGAGATTTGGTTTTATAAGTATTACACCTATTCACCCCCCCCTCTAGTTGTTTGATAGTACCTATTTAGATCCTTGTGGATCCTATATATAAACCTACAATTGGTATCAGAGCGGGTTTTAGGTTTATCTATCATGTTGGGTGAAAAGTGGTAATATTTATAGACCTCCTCTTTTTGATGGGACTAATTATGCTTATTGGAAAGTGCGGATGAGAGCTTTTCTCATCGCAATTGATGAGCGGGTATGGCAATCCGTGGAATACCGGTTGGTGTGCATCCTGTTGAGGAAGTAGGAAATTCTACTACCCCAAAACCTCACTCTAGATGGTCCAAAGAGGAATTTGAAGATCTTCTTACAATGGGAAAGGTATGAACGCTTTATTTAATTCTCTTTCCTCGACTGAGTTCACACGAATTTCCGTGTGTGAAACCGCGAAGGAAATTTGGGATATTCTCAAAATTACACATGAGGGTACTAATCTTGTAAAAATTCAAAAGCTCCAGATGCTTACAAGTCAATTTGACTCTATTCATATGGAAGAGCTTGAATTGTTTACAGATTATTACACTAGACTTCAAGATGTAATCAATACTTGTGCTAATTTAGGAGAAAAGATCCCGGAGTCGAGAATTGTAAGAAAGATACTTCGGACTCTTCCAGAACGGTTTAGGGCAAAGGTTACCGCCATTTGAACCGTTAGTCATCCGGATGAGATGAGTGTAGAGGAATTAGTAGGCGCTTTTGCAAACTTATGAAATGACTTTTCCTACTAATCAATTTTCTTCCAAGTCTTCTTCTAAGCTTACAGGTATTGCATTCAAATCAACAAAGGAAGAAGATAGCGAATCGAGTTCCGACGATGAAATCTCTTTTGCCGATTTTGAAGAACAATTGGCGCGGATCACAGAGAAATTTCGTCGGAAGTTTTGGAAGAATCGAACCGATGGATCTTCATCCACGAAACCTTCTAAAGGATCATCGGGTTCTAAATCCTCTAACCTCAAAAGCTTTGCAAAACCTTCTAAAGAAAAAGAAAAAGATGATTTCGAAGGGGAAATCCAATGCTATAGATGCAAAGGCTACGGCCATTTTTTCAACGGAATGTCCTTCTCCGAAATCATATAAAAAGAAGGCTTTGCAAGCGAAAACTTGGGACGATTCTACTTCTGATGAATCGACCTCAAGTAAAGAGGAAAAAGTCGTTGCCTTACATGCTTCTCAACTTCCCTCTTCTAATGTTTGTTTATCATCTTTAATCACTGACTCTATTCCTTTGATTTTGCATGAAACATCCAACATCCAACGGAGAGAGTCATCAAGTGAGGGGGAGTCGGACGAAGAAGAACTCGTTGAGGCATATCAACGACTTCTTGCGGAATCTAAGAAGATGGCCAAGCATATCAAGAAGTTGAGGAAGCAACGACTTGAGAATCAAGACGAGAATCATGCTTTAAAGATCAAACTTCATGATCTCGAGGAGGAACGAGAGCTTTTATTGGATAATAATAAAATCCTCCAGGAAAAGATAAATCAATCGAAAACGATCGTTAATTCCCATATTAACAAGATTAATTTTCTAGAAAAAACAGTTTGAGGAGATTCATGTCACCAACCAAGTTTTGACCAAGCAAGTTCATGAACTCAAATTCGACATACAAGGCTTTCAACCGGTTCCAAGAAACTAGATTGTATGTCCGGATTAGGTCAAACAAGCAAGGTTGGTTTGGGATTCAAAAAGGACCAAACTGTGCATGCTTCAAGTTCCACAATGAAATTGAAAGGAAGAACTTGTCACTTATGTGGACTTGAAGGACATTTGGTGAAGAATTGCCCGAAAAAAAGAAAGAAGAGTCCTTCGGCAACTTCATCTACGGAGGCGAACTCAACGGAATCAAAAGACACATCAAGTCAATGGAGTTCACTCAAACCCACCAAAGGTCGAGCCACCACATCAATCATACAAGTGGATCACTGCGAGGCAAAGACCTAAGGTGGATCAACAGTCAAAGCTATCATCTCCCAACCACAATGAATCAAGACAACCCAAAATTCGACAATTTTGGATTCGGAAAGGTGATATCTTCCTTGTCTTAAGTTCTAAATAGCTATGACTGTATGTAATGCTTTGATTGGTTTTCCTTTCATATTTTCTGAATCTCTGCATTACATGTTTCAATGCTCTTCGTTTTTATGTTTTATTTTTTTTAAACAAAAGGATTTTAACGAACAAGTGCATTGAATAAAAAGGGTTTTCACTTTCAATCACTCCAATTTAATTTTATTTGAATTATCAACTTTACTCCATAATCATAATTCTTGAAGATATTTCATTATAGGACTTTTTGATAATTATATTCATCAATTTTAGAAATCATGTGTGATCTTTAGATGATTATTCTATCTCGGTTGTGTGAATTCATTGTGATAACCGTGAGACAACCGATAGACTAAAATTTGGGATTTAATTCTTTCACGTAAGAGATTGCATTCTTACAAGGGTAAATAAATGAATTGTAAAGATGTGGAATAGAGTTACATCCGAAAGGAGTGTGAAAACTACCACCACATGTTGGAAAGAGCTGCCACATGTTTTGGATGCTTGAAAAATATTTTATGAAATTTTGTTTAGTTGAAGCATTCGGAGATTTATATTCAAAGTTCTTATATTTTGAACAATCTCCTGGTTGGTATAAGGTGGGATAGTTGAAAGATGCTCAAAGAGCCACCCTTAGGTATTTTAGTGCTTATCTCAAATTTGAAAGGGTAAGAAATCAAATTGATGTCATTTGGAAATCTCTGTAAGTCATCTTTGTACATCCGTTACATCTTGATAGACTTTGGATCTCAAGATTATTTTTGATGACTTGTGTTTGATGAATATAACATGAAAAACGGTTTATAATGTTTTATCTTTGTTTTTCATGATTTCGGAGTAAATCTTTTTAATTTTGTGAAATTAATTGGATTGAATGACATCTATGTGATTCATATTATTCAAGCACTTAAATTGTTTTCTTGATGGAATACAAATCGGTATTTGAAAATTTCAAAATCTGGATTTGTTTCAAGAAATTATTTGATTTTTGCTTTCGGTACCGGTACGCAATCTATGTTTTTGTTATATACCGGAACTGAGCTTTTATCTCTCTTTCTCTATGAACTAATGCTGTTAGTGATTTCCTTTTGTCTAGTATGTTCACTGTTTGACAATTTGTGACAAAAAGGGGGAGAAGAGAAATAGGGGAGAAGAGAGAAATAGGGGAGAAGAGATCATCGAGATAGGGGGAGACAGAGATGAGATCATCGAGATAGGGGGAGACGGAGATGAGATCATCGAGAGAAAAAGAAAGGAGATGAGCCGAAAAACAAAAGAACCAAAAGGACGAATCAAATGTAGGATTTAATTTCTAACGACTGACTTTGATTTGTTTGGAGTTTTGTTTTGCAGGAATTACATCACTTTAAGACTCCAAGTCCTAAGTCATAGAGTTGTTCTAAGACTGGTTCAAATGTATTTTTGTTTATTGGATCTTTCACGCAAAGAAATCAATGTTTTGGTGATGACATTGAGTTTCGATTTTTTGGTTTAAGATGAGTGACTTGAGCGCTTTTATGTATTTTTGGGTTTTGTCACGAAATTGCCAAAGGGGGAGATTGTTACGGCATTTTGGTGTTGGCATATTTCGTGAGTCAAGTCAGTGAGTTGAGTCGGAGTCTTAAAGGGATCAAATTGTCAATCAGCAATCAAAGACTTAGAGAAGATTCAACAAGAGCTCAAGTTGACACTCAGTGTCTTGAGTCTTGAAGATTGAAGTTGAAGAATTGTGGATCAGTTACATCAATCTCAAGAAGAAAGTATTCAAAAGGATCAGGTATGGTTAACTAAATAATTTTGGTGATCCGAATACTTTCTTATAGTGTAGAAACACTTGGATGAATTTTAATTGCATAAAAATCAAAAACTGGACATGGGACATGTTCAGGATCCGGATCAGACAGTCAATCCGGATCCCGAAGGGTGCTTGTTCATTGGCAAATTCGATCCGGATCAAAGGCATTTCGATCCGGATCCCGAACATGGGTTTTTGCTGAATGTATGAACGATCCGGATCGGGCATTGCAATCCGGATCCCGAACCCTGTTTTTCTGGAATCGTCAATCTCGTTACGACGATCCGGATCGCAGTAAATCCGATCCGGATCGCCGTCCTGAAAATTTCCAGATAAGGTATGTTTTTGATTCTTATCTCTTTCCAAAGGTTTCTAAACTATAAATAGACATTTAGGGTTTCTCAAAAACGTGGGAGCTACGGCCGATCAATTTATAAAACACTTGAGAGCAACCCTAGAGGCTAGGTTTTTATCGTTCTTCTTTATAGCCTCTTTTAGGTCAATTCGACGGTTCTTTCAAGAACATATCTTTTGTCGAATTGATCTAATCTTTGCTTAGAGATTTTTCCCGGTTCTTCATTGATAATCTAAGCAAAGGATCACCATCGAAGTCAATATTCTTATCGACTGAGTTTGCGTCGTGGATTCGACGTGGCATCGTGGATTCGGTGTGCTAAAGGCGTTTCGTGGATTCGAAACGTGTGCTCGTGGATTCGAGTGGCGTTCGTGGATTCGAACGTGTGCAGTGGACGTGCAATCGGTGGAGCGCGAGGTCCAAGAAATTGAAGGAGGGGTTAAATCCGTGGAGACGGTAATCACCTTGTTATTCTTCTTTTCTTAGGGATTGTTATTGCGTGGATATCCAACCGGTCAGCGCAAGGTCCGAAGAAGCTGAAGGAGGGGTTGAGTCCGTGGAGTCGGTAATCACCTTGTTATTCTTCTATTCTTAGTGGATTGTTATTGCGTGTTGGTCCCGTGGTTTTTCTCCTGGATTGGAGTTTCCACGTATATCTCGGTGTGCTGTTTTTATTTTCCGCATTGGTTTTTATTTTGCACTGAGATTTGGTTTTATAAGTATTACACCTATTCACCCCCCCTCTAGTTGTTTGATAGTACCTATTTAGATCCTTGTGGATCCTATAATAAAACCTACAAAGTTGACTTATACGAATGAGGTTAGTCTTAAGCCCTTCAACAAATAAAATTTTCAAAACCGGGCCTTCATGAATAGCGATTGTTCCCTTTCCAACAATTTTGGAAAGAATGCCCGTCTCCGAAAACAACATGTCCTCCGGAGATTTCTTTAAAGTTGAAAAACAGTTTTTGTCACCGTCATGTGACGAGAACAACCACTGTGAGGACCTGGATCCCCACGACGAGAATACTGGTTGACCAGCAGCTTCTGGAGGCCTATGTGGCGCGTTGGTGGTGTTTGTGCACCAATTGGACAATAGTGTTGGACCCGGGGTGTTAAATGGATCACGAGACGTAGTCAATTGACCCATCGAATGCATAGAAGTGGTCTTGCGCGCAATGGATATTAAAATTTGGGCTCGGCGCGAAGTTTAGACAAAAGAATATCTTTCCGGATGCCTTCGGCAATTTTAGAGTTGGAATTTGGCAAAATGGACATCAAAATCGGATTCAGCGCGCGGGAAAACGGTCAAAATGGACAACCCACTTGTTATTTGAGCACCGGTTACTGTTCACGCCGGAACAGTAACTCGGCGCCGGCGACTGCGGAGGGCGGCGGCGCGGCGGCGGGCAGGCACGGGAGCGGCGGCGGGCAGGACCGGGCAGCGCGCAGCGCGCGGGCAGACGCCCCGGGGCAGGCACGTGGGCGTTGCGGGGCAGTGTGCGCGGTCCCGGCGCCGTAGTGCCCCGGGGGGCAAGGACAAGTTGCATGGCAGGATTTGGCAGGTTCAGCGCTCGTGGTCACAGATTATCGTGGTGGTACGGTGGAACTGGGGGTGGCACCCGGGAGCGCACTGGTTTGGCGGTCTGCCGTGCGCTCGGTACACGGAAGCAGGTGCGGCGCCTGGGGGCGTGCCTGGCAGGGCGGCAGCAGGCGGCGCTGGCCCGAGCGCGAACGTGGGTGGCAGCGAAGGCGTTGACAGGGGTTGCCATGTGTCGATCCCTCATTGGTCCACGTGCCGACGGTGGTGAGGGGCAGTTTCTGTGTAGCCTGTGGGGGGGCGACGTGGGGGCCCTGGGCTTTCCGGGCGTGCACAGGTGTTGGGCTGGGCCCAACACTGTAAGCCGCCGGGTCTTGCCCAGCGCAGGAAGGAAATTGGGACGAAAACCGGCATTTTGTGATTTGTT
>CM055060.1:25855480-25902482 GCA_029204045.2 Tillandsia leiboldiana
TCCTCAGACGTCAGTCCCTTCCCCAGCACCGCCGCACGACGCTGGCCCAAGGGCTGTGTACTTACCCCCGGGATACTACAAACACAGGGAGGCGAGGACGCGCCGTCCCAGACCTAGTAACGGTAGGTATTTTGTGGTTTCTCTTTTCCCTCTAGATTAGGAACACCGGTTACACCTTAGCCTGCTACCCTGTTAGACTCTCTCTCTCTCCACTCCCTCGATCTAAAATCCTTAAGTACTAGGTCGAAGCCTCCCCGGCCGATGTGCGTGGGCGGGCTTCGAAGCATAGGAGAACCTTGTGTACTCGGGGCCCGTTATAGGGCCATGCAAGAAATAATAGGCTCCACCCTATGCCTACAGCCGAGGACCCAATGGGCCGATAGGTAGTTCAGGGCCGCTCCCTAGATGAAGGATCACGGTCCCGGGGTAAGGGAATTTCCGGACGTTGTTCCGGCAGAGCTCCCCGGAGCACCGCCGGAACGAGAAGTCGACTCCCTATTGAACTACTCTACGACACCAAACCCATCACCAAGGCACCGTACTGGATGGGCCTTCGCGGAGTTGAAGGAAACTCAAGACACAGTTGGAGGACCTTTTGGATAAGGGACTTCTATCAGGCGCTAGCGTGCGTCAACCTGGGGCGCCGCCCGGCCCTGTTTGTGATGAAGAATGACGGAAGTCTCCGGTTGTGCATCGACTACAGGGAGATAAATAGGTCACCCGTAAGAAACAGTACCCCGCCTGCCAGGATCGACGACATCTTCGACCCAACTACAGGGGGCGACGGTGTTTTCAAAGATTGACCTGTCGTCGGGCTATCATCAGGTCCAGGTCAAGGTGCGGACATCCAAACGGCTTTTCTAACTCGCTATGGCCATTACGAATTTACATAATGCCGTTCGGGCTCACAAATGCCCCGGCAGTGTTCATGGACATGATGAATAGGGTGATTCAAACCCTTCCTGGACTTATTCGTGGTGGTCTTCATCGATGATATCCTCATCTACTCCCGTACAGACGAGGAACATGAAGAACATCTGCGCACAGTCCTTCAGACCCTACGAGAACAGAACTCTACGCCAAACTCAAAAGTTGGTGAGTTTTGGCTCCGTGAGTTGGCTTCTTGGGGCACGTAATCTCGGCGGCTGGGGTGCGCAGATCCGAGAAGAAGATAGATTCGGTGACGGACTGGTCCCAACAGACGACTGTCGGTGAGCGGAGATTCGAAGCTTTCTAGGATAGCCGGGTACTACCGGCGCTTCGTGGAGGGTTTCTCCAAGATAGCCACCCCCCTTTAAACCGCTGACCTAAAAAGGGTAGAAATTAGTATCATCTGGACGGACAAATGTCAGAGGAGCTTTCGGGAGCTCAAGGACAGATTGACGCTAGGACCCGATTCTTGCCCATGCCAGAACAGGGAGGATTATGAGTGTATTGCGATGCGTCGCGAAACGGACTGGGTGGAGTACTTCATGCAACGGAGAAAGTTATAGCCTATGCGTCAAGGCAGCTCAAAGAATACGAGCGAAACTACCCGTGCACGATTCGGAACTCGCAGCTTGGTGTGTTCGTCTCAAGCTTTGGGGCGACACGTACCTGGTATGGGGCACACTGCATGTGTATTTCAGATCTAAAAGTGTGAGGACCCGTCTCCGCTTAAGGGTTATTGTTGGATTAGTGTCTTCGGGTTGAGGTGTTTTGTGCACGGTCGGGCCCAAGTTATTGGATTTCTGGAGTAATTGGAGCATGATTGCTTGCTGGAGGCCCATTGTGGGTGATTGAGGTTTTTGCGCGCTATCTGGACCAAGGATTTGATCCGACATGAAAATGGATCAAGTTTACTTTTTCCCGAAATTTTGGAAAATTTTAGGAGTGGAAATTTGGCCGATCGGACTTCGGGTTGGTGGATTCAGCGCGCGAAAACGGTCAGATGGACTATTTACTTGTATTTTTCGGAGTTCCGGAATGCGAAAACACGCATTTTGAGGTTTTGGTACTGTCCGGCGGCCGGAGAGGCGGCGGCGGCGACGGCGGGCGGCGGAAGAGCTCGCGGTTGCCGGTGGCAGAGGCGCGCGGTCCCCCGCGGAGGCGTGCACCCGGGCGCATCGCCACGTGCCCTCCCGGTTTGCGGCGATAGCGCGGTCCACGTTTGGCGGGGTGTACCGTGGACCGAGGACTGGCCACGTCGCTTGGGTGGTTGGTTGGGGCGGCGCGGTCCATGGGTTGGAGCAGGTACCTTGGGTCACGTGGCCCGACAGGCACGCGTCGGCGCACGTGGGGCCGCGCGTGGGCGCGTTGGTCCCGGCTCTCCCGGCGTTGTGCGCCACTGTCGTCGTCTGATTCGGCCGACGTGGCACATGGCTGTTGGCCCAAACAGCTGTTTGCTGTTTGGGTGTACACGTGGCGGCCTGGGGTTTTTTCCGGGCGTGAACAGTAACGGACCGGGCCCGGTTACGTAGCAGCCCGGAAGTACCGGTGCCCCGAATCTTTGGGCCAAAAGTCCAAAGTGCGGATTTTCGGGCTGGGCCTTTAAATAGCTGTCTTGTGAGGAGTTTTGCCGCCCCCTTTCCCCGCGAGCTCCCCTGCCCAGGCCCCTTAGGAAAGTTGTAGATCTTCTGTTTATGCTCTTCTGGCAGAGGCCCGGATTTTTTTGGAAGCCGCGGCGTCGACAGCTTCGGATCGGAGGCGCAGTGCGACGATTTTCTGTTGGAGGCCCGTTTCCGTTGCCTTCAGTCTGGGAGGTCTACAGAGCTACTCTGTCAGTATTTTGGCGATTTCTGTGGCGTTGGAATCACGAGAGGTACGTCTTCGACTTTCGTGTTGATCATCTTGCTGTTCAGAGTTTTTGACACGTGTTTTTCGGGCATTTCTAAGCCGCTGTTTTCTGGTGGAGTTTTTGGACAGCGTCCCCTTGCCGAATTTTATCTCCACACCCGAGTGTCAGATCGAGACGAGCCTATACACTTTTTGGATCTACTCGTCGCAAGGATATCATTGTATTTTTCCGGGTTTTTATGAGGCTTTCCCGAAGGTATACTATTCCCCTTTTTATCTGTGTTTTGAGTTTACAGTTGTGTGGTTGTGAGTGTTTGCGGACCTGTACCGTGGAATTTGTAACTTGGCCTACGGGGCTCGGATTTGGGCGTGCAGGTACCCGTTTCGAAGGTCTCGACGAGACAATCGCTGTGATATTTTTTTATCGAAATTTCAGGGCACTTTCTGCAGGTGGAAATTTCAGATCTTCAGGACTGTCTTCTGCAGATTTTTGTACTTGGTTATTTTGTGGAATAAAGTGTAACCTTGGACCTTTTGTTGTACCCAGAGTATTTGCGGATGTTTTGTGAACCCGTTGGTGTTGAGGATTAGTGGAGGTTGTTGCTTCTGGGTTTTCAGCTGTGGAACTCTCCGGACAGTTAGCATTTTCAAGTGGGTGGCCTCGTCTTCATGACCTATGGAATGTACATTAATTCTATCAGTGTAGGGCCTTGCATGTTGTAGATGTATTTTGTATAGCATGCTAGAATTTAGGAATTGATGTTCCTGATGCTGTTAGATGATTGTCACGCCCCGGGTGTAAACCAGAACCCGGGCCGTCTACAGATCCGCCGTGCACACGGTATTTCCCGTGTACACGAAGCGCCAAACCTGCTCAGATATAAGAGATAACCATAAAGAGCAATAAAACAGAGCTGAACTAAAACTAATACATCTCAGACTGAAGCTGGAAATAAAATACAATACATCTGTATAAATGATACATCTGTCTCTCCCAGCTCACCAAATAAAACACACCTGCTGGCAAAAGCCAGTCCCAATGTAAAAGTACAACCGTCTGAGGAAACCTGGGTACACCAACAGTCCAGCTAACACGCTCATCCTGCCTCGAGATCTATCTACTCAGCCGTCCTCTCTCCTCGACCCGCCGCTGAAAGCCCAGCAGCACCGCAGAAGTCACTGCAAAACAAGGAAGAAGAGAAAGAGGAAAGAAGAATGGGGGTGAGAACTACTAGTAAACCAGTACCTCCCTAGTGGGTAAAACCTCAAACTCTGACACCCACTAGGCCTACCAGAGGCAAAAAGGAAAGAAGAGTGGTAAGAAATGAAACCGCTGCAAAGGAAATCCACCACTACTATGCCTCTAAAATACAGTCCTAGACTGGAATAACCGTATGCCACAATAACCAACCGTCCCCAGATAAACCCAATCTGTACCGCCCTCATCATCGGGCAAGAAAGCCGCGCCGATGTGATAGCAAAATTCCTGCTGACGCCCTCATCATCGGGCAAATAAGCCGCGCCGATGTGATAGGAAACCTGTCCATAACCGTCCAGCCCCGGCCTCCGAAGGGGATCTCGAGGGGAGCTACCCACACGAGTAAAGCACCACCGGGCAATAACCGCGCCGGGGTAATAAAAGCCTCACCGGGCAATAACCGCGCCGGTGATAAAAGCAGGATTGGATCACAACTATAAAGCCCCAGTGGAACACAACCCTCCACTAAAAGAAACTGATTCCCCAATCAGATGCAAGAGTAACCATCCGGTCAATCGCCCAATATCCGCGATTGCCGCAATACCCCACAATCCACGACCAGGTCTAACAACCGACCTCCGGTCAACCGCCCTATATCCGCGGTCGCCGTAAAAACCCACCATCACAACATGTCCCACATCCGACATCTGGTCAACCGCCTACTATCCGCGGTTGCCACAAAACCCTATAGTCCATAATCATGCCTTATCACCGATGTCCTATAACCGACATCCGGTCAACCGCCCAATATCCGCGGTCGCCGCCAAACCCATGATCCATAATCCAGGCCCCGGCTACACTATCCCAAACCCCTGCTCAAACCCGAGCAAACCCACCTGACTAACGAAAAGGAGAAAGAAGCAAACAAGGTTTCTCCTAAGTCAAGTTCCAGCATGAAAGTGTAGCGATAAAGATGGCCTACCTAGATGTCCAAACAAGCATGCAAGTGTTCTCAAGGAAATAAAGGAAATGGTTTCCAATAGTGGTTCCACATGTGTAACAATTAATAGATCCGCATAGATATAACCATCATGCTAAAACATTATCCAACCACACATGTCTATGATCCACATTCCATAATAAAGCATCACTATCCACCTATGCATGTCATAAAATCCTCAATAGCACCAACCACTAACAGGATAATCATAAAGCCCAAATAAATAACCCATCCACATGCAAGGTTGAACGCTAACATTCCATCCATACAAACATGTATAAGTCCCAACCACTATCAAATATCCACAATAGTAATTTCCATAGGAAAGCTCACAATTTATATCACTTAAGCATGCATGTCCAAATAAAGGGATCACTCTAATATTCCTAGTGAGCATGTCAAAATAGAGGTAAACAACAACCACCCACCTCGATCGCTAACTCCAAGTCCCAAAAAGTGCCCTCGCCCAAACCGATAAGCCGCCGCGATCGCTGTACAAAATTCCCAAAAGAACATACATAATTAACATACAATGCTCACACAAAACTGTCCCAACACAACAGTCCACAGTTCCCCTGTTTTTACCTGCGAGAAAATGCCCGGAAAATTCCAAGAAAAAATACCGTCACGATCCTCGTGACGAACCCGTCGAAACGACTACCTGCACGCTCAAATCCGAGTTTCCTACACTGAGAAACAAATCCGACAAGAGAACCACCTCGAACAAACTGCTCACAAAAACTGAACCACAAGGTTCTGTAAACAGGGATATTCACCTTTGGGGCAAAATTCAAAAATTCCAAGAAAATTTGGAGATATTCCTCGTGATGTGTAGATGCAAAATGCCTTTTGAATCGCCCCAATCCGATGCCTGTGCGCGAAGATATGGCCAAATACCGCACCGCTGTCCCAAAACTCCGCCCCAGAAAATGAGGTCACAAGATGATCCGAAAAACCCATGAAAAGCTCGGAATGGGAAAAACCAGTAAACATGGGAAACATAGCCCTACCTGTCGTGAAGCCAACGGCGCAAGAATCACCTCATTCGGAGGTCGGAGTAAGCCGGGGGAGTCCTCGCACCGAATGCGACGAAGAAGAACACAAACGAACGAGCGTCGCGCCGCGCCGTAAAAATGGTAACCTCGGGATGCATGCCGCTGAAAAATCTGGAAATCTGCAGATGGAATCGCCACAGGGAGAGGAGCATTTGTTGTGAAGGTTGCACAGTGAAAATCCGCGCGGAGAAGAAGCTCTCTGCAAAAGAACTCGGCCTTTTATATGCTGGGAGACAAATCCAAAAATACCCAACATGTCCCATTTTCCGGGCGCTCCCGATTTCGGGCGGCTACAGTGTTGGGCCCGGCCCAACACTGTGCGCGCCCGAAAACGCCTCCGGCCTCCACGTCGCCCCCCCGCACAGCGGACAGCCACGCTGGCCGCCCACTGCGCGACGCGTGGGCCAATGCTGCGGCGACACGTGGCGCGCACCCAGTCAACGCCCGCCCGCCTGCCGCGCCCACGTGCCCGCCTGCGCCCGCCGCCTGCGCCCCCTGCCAGGCGCGAATCCCGAGGCGCCCCGATTCACCTCCGTGGACCCAGACTCCATGAGCCCACCAACCAGAAGACGCCACGTGTCCCGCCGGTCCATGCACCACGCCCGCCTGCTCCGTAGACCAAGTCCACTGCACCGACCAATCCAGTAATGCCACGTGTCCACCCCGGTCCACCGTGCGCCCCGCACTCTCCCGTAGACCCCGCCCCGCGGACCGGCCCACTCCTGAGCCGCCACGCGTCCCGCCCCCGGTGCACGCCTGCCGCGTGGACCGGGCGGCCGCGCCTCTGCCCGCCGCGCTGCCCGCGGCCGCTCCGCCGCTGCCCACCGCCGCCGCCGCCGCCCGCCGGCGGCCGAGACACTGTTCCGGCATGAACAGTACCCGATGCTCAAAAATAACAAGTGGGTAGTCCGTTTTGACCGTTTTCGCGCGCTGAATCCGAATTTGATGTCCATTCTGCCAAATTCCAACTCCAAAATTTGCCGATGGCATCCGGAAAGGTATTCCTTGGTCCAAACTTCGCGCTGAGTCCATTTTTAATATCCGCATCGCGCAAAACCACTTCTAACGATCCGACGGAGTCCATTGATCACCCACTGATCCATTAAGCCCGAAGTCCGCCACTTGTGTCCAATTGGTGCACAAACACCTCCAACACACAGTACAGGCTCCCCAGATGTCACCAATGACTCTACCACAGCTCTGCAGAGATCCAGGTCATCACATCCTCCCCCACTAAAAGAAAGTTTCGTCCTCGAAACTAAAATCAATCCTCAACCCGAAACCTCAAACCAAATCGAGGGGGTAAATATCCAATCATCCACCACTCGAGCTCCCAAGGCTGTCTAATACCTCCCCAGAGACGCGATACAACCCTCGGGTCTCTAACTAGAACAAGATAGAGGCGGGCATTCCAGAAAAACCGCACCACCTCTCCAAGTACAGCTGGGGCTAACCGCTCGAGCTACCAGTAGTCTGCATCGGTACAAGCATCCGCTCCTCCCGGGTTCTCAGATAATCCATCCACAAGTCCTATCGGCACAAATGCTCGATCCCAATACCTCTGTACCCCTAAGGTACCCAATATAAGTCCCACCCCCACGGATCACGTAGACTCTGCTCTCTAATCTCTAAACCGTCGGGATGTAGAAGCAATTCCCCGACTCTCCGGCATCAACACCCAGCCAAAAGTCTACTCATTCCACCGCGAAACATCCGCGCCATCGCTCCCGAAGGTCAAACTATAGAGGCGAAGATAACCCTCAAGCACCCCAAGCACACCAACACCATCCGGGCCTGCTCCCCAAGAAAACTGGTCCTTGCGGCATAGATCAAAGAACCGCCGCGAAAGGAACCGAAACCCGCCAGCCCAACCAGTTGACCACCACACCGACCGATGTAACATATGTGCTCCGACTGTCTCAGAAAATCCACTATCCTGGAAAAAGAAATCGGGAATGCCTCCAACCGACTGATCTGTCCTCCATCACCCGGCGCCAAGCGCCTCATCAGAACGGGAACTCAGCCTCAGCGTAGATCCCAATCCAAAAGTAACTACAATACCACGCTCCACACCCCGGCGCCTACTCCAATGAGGCGGTCCTAAATCCGTACTGGAGGGACCCAATGATTACAAGGTATCCTGGCGCATCCACTCTCAGACACTCATATCCTATGCGCCCCGTCCCTCTATACATGGAGCGTGCAGTTCAGCGACTGCGTTAACTCTCCCATAAAGCCTTCAAGTACTCTCTATCCCCCTCCGAACAAGACCCTGCCTCCAAGGGCTCCATACTCATCCCACAATCGGAATGACTCATCCGCCAAACTGTCTCGCTTGATCAAAGCAATCCCACAGCTTACCCCACTGTCAACTGTCCACCCTACCTCGGTGCCCCAACACTAAACGTCGGCACGGAGGGGGCTACTCGCTACTCCGACCACTGTGCCACTGCACTGATCCGACAACTGTGTCACCACTACCGACAACTGTGCCACTGCTCCGCTGATCTTGCCTCCAACACACCTACCCTTCGGGTCCGGAGCTCTCAGACTCCAATCTGGTTATCCGGCCGCGAAACAACCAGCTCAGACCCAAACTGCCGCACCAAGGTGCACCCCGGGTCAGGGCCCAACGTCGGGATACACCGCTCACCACGACAAAACCGCAAATCAGCAGCACCCCAAACACTCGACCCAATCTAGCGAAAGTCAAAGACATCCCTCTATTTTTGTAACTTTATGTTGTCTGCAGCCAACATAACTGTCCCACAAAAATAGATATGTCGATCCCTCTTCACTCACATGAGAGTCAAACAAATAAATCACACGACTTTCGCAAAGGTGTCGCGTCTCTCACGCACTAACATCCTAGGGTCCGCCGAAAAGCCTAGGGGTTTCCTAAACTTCCCAAATGACCATATCCCTAAGCTCTGATACCACCTAATCTGTCACGCCCCGGTGTAAAACCAGAACCCGGGCCCGTCTACAGATCCGCCGTGCACACGGTATTTCCCGTGTACACGAAGCGCCAAACCTGCTCAGATATAAGAGATAACCATAAAAGAGCAATAAAACAGAGCTGAACTAAAACTAATACATCTCAGACTGAAGCTGGAAATAAAATACAATACATCTGTATAAATGATACATCTGTCTCTCCCAGCTCACCAAAATAAATACAACCTGCTGGCAAAAGCCAGTCCCAAATGTAAAAGTACAACCTCTGAGGAAACCCTGGGTACACCAACAGTCCAGCTAACACGCTCATTCCCTGCCTCGAGATCTATCTACTCAGCCGTCCTCTTCTCCTCGACCCCCCGCTGAAAGCCCAGCAGCACCCGCAGAAGTCACTGCAAAACAAGGAAGAAGAGAAAGAGGAAAGAAGAATGGGGGTGAGAACTACTAGTAAACCAGTAGCCTCCCTAGTGGGTAAAACCTCAAACTCTGACACACCCACTAGGCCTACCAGAGGCAAAAAGGAAGAAGAGTGGTAAAGAAATGAAACCCGTCTGCAAAAGGGAAATCCACCACTACTATGCCTCTAAAATACAGTCCTAGACTGGAATAACCGTATGCCACAATAACCCAACCGTCCCAGATAAACCCAATCTGTACCGCCCTCATCATCGGGCAAGAAAGCCGCGCCGATGTGATAGCAAAATTCCTGCTGACGCCCTCATCATCGGGCAATAAGCCGCGCCGATGTGATAGGAAACCTGTCCATAACCGTCCAGCCCCGGCCTCCGAAGGGGATCTCGAGGGGAGCTACCCACACGAGTAAAGCACCACCGGGCAATAACCGCGCCGTGGTAATAAAAGCCTCACCGGGCAATAACCGCGCCGGTGATAAAAGCAGGATTGGATCACAACTATAAAGCCCCCAGTGGAACACAACCCTCCACTAAAAGAAACTGATTCCCCAATCAGATGCAAGAGTAACCATCCGTCAATCGCCCAATATCCGTGATTGCCGCAATACCCCACAATCCACGACCAGGTCTAACAACCGACCTCCGGTCAACCGCCCTATATCCGCGGGTCGCCGTAAAAACCCACCATCACAAACATGTCCCACATCCGACATCTGGTCAACCACCTACTATCCCGCGGTTGCCACAAAACCCTATAGTCCATAATCATGCCTTATCACCGATGTCCTATAACCGACATCCGGTCAACCGCCCAATATCCGCGGTCGCAGCCAAAACCCATGATCCATAATCCAGGCCCCGGCTACACTATCCCAAACCCCTGCTCAAACCCGAGCAAACCCACCTGACTAACGAAAAGGAGAAAGAAGCAAACAAGGTTTCTCCTAAGTCAAGTTCCAGCATGAAAGTGTAGCGATAAAAGATGGCCTACCTAGATGTCCAAACAAGCATGCAAGTGTTCTCAAGGAAATAAAGGAAATGGTGTCCAATAGTGGTTCCACATGTGTAACAATTAATAGATCCGCATAGATATAACCATCATGCTAAAACATTATCCAACCACACATGTCTATGATCCACATTCCATAATAAAGCATCACTATCCACCTATGCATGTCATAAAATCCTCAATAGCACCAACCACTAACAGGATAATCATAAAGCCCAAAATAAATAACCCAATCCACATGCAAGGTTGAACGCTAACATTCCATCCATACAAACATGTATAGTCCCAACCACTATCAAATATCCACAATAGTAATTTCCATAGGAAAAGCTCACAATTTATATCACTTAAGCATGCATGTCCAAATAAAGGGATCACTCTAATATTCCTAGTGAGCATGTCAAAATAGAGGTAAACAACAACCACCCACCTCGATCGCTAACTCCAAGTCCCAAAAAGTGCCCTCGCCCAAACCGATAAGCCGCCGCGATCGCTGTACAAAATTCCCAAAAGAACATACATAATTAACATACAATGCTCACACAAAACTGTCCCAAACACAACAGTCCACAGTTCCCCTGTTTTTACCTGCGAGAAATGCCCGGAAAATTCCAAGAAAAAATACCGTCACGATCCTCGCGACGAACCCGTCGAAACGACTACCTGCACGCTCAAATCCGAGTTTCCTACACTGAGAAACAAATCCGACAAGAGAACCACCTCGAAACAAACTGCTCACAAAAACTGAACCACAAGGTTCTGTAAACAGGGATATTCACCTTCGGGAAAAAATTCAGAAAATTCCAAGAAAATTTGGAGATATTTCTCGTGATGTGTAGATGCAAAACGCCTTTTGAATCGCCCCAATCCGATGCCTGTGCGCGAAGATATGGCCAAAATACCGCACCGCTGTCCCAAAACTCCGCCCCAGAAAATGAGGTCACAAGATGATCCGAAAAACCCATGAAAAGCTCGGAATGGGAAAAAACCAGTAAACATGGGAAACATAGCCCTACCTGTCGTGAAGCCAACGGCGCAAGAATCGCCTCATTCGGACGTCGGAGTAAGCCGGGGGAGTCCTCGCACCGAAATGCGACGAAGAAGAACACATACGAACGAGCGTCGCGCCGCGCCGTAAAAATGGTAACCTCGGGATGCATGCCGCTGAAAAATCTGGAAATCTGCAGATGGAATCGCCACAGGGAGAGGAGCATTTCTTGTGAAGGTTGCACAGTGAAAATCCGCGCGGAGAAGAAGCTCTCTGCAAAAGAACTCGGCCTTTTATATGCTGGGAGAAACAAATCCAAAATACCCAACATGTCCCATTTTCCGGGCGCTCCCGATTTCGGGCGGCTATAGTGTTGGGCCCGGCCCAACACTGTGCGCGCCCGAAAACGCCTCCGGCCTCCACGTCGCCCCCCCGCACAGCGGACAGCCACGCTGGCCGCCCACTGCGCGACGCGTGGGCCAATGCTGCGGCGACACGTGGCGCGCACCCAGTCAACGCCCGCCTGCCGCGCCCACGTGCCCGCCTGCGCCCGCCGCCTGCGCCCCCTGCCAGGCGCGAATCCCGAGGCGCCCCGGTTCACCTCCGTGGACCCAGGACTCCATGAGCCCACCAACCAGAAGACGCCACGTGTCCCGCCGGTCCATGCACCACGCCCGCCTGCTCCGTAGACCAAGTCCACTGCACCGACCAATCCAGTAATGCCACGTGTCCACCCCGGTCCACCGTGCGCCCCGCACTCTCCGTAGACCCCGCCCCGCGGACCGGCCCACTCCCGAGCCGCCACGCGTCCCGCCCCCGGTGCACGCCTGCCGCGTGGACCGGGCGGCCCGCGCCTCTGCCCGCCGCGCTGCCCGCGGCCGCTCCGCCGCTGCCCACCGCCGCCGCCGCTGCCCGCCGGCGGCCGGAGACACTGTTCCGGCATGAACAGTACCCGATGCTCAAAAATAACAAGTGGGTAGTCCGTTTTGACCGTTTTCGCGCGCTGAATCCGAATTTGATGTCCATTCTGCCAAATTTCAACTCCAAAATTTGCCGATGGCATCCGGAAAGGTATTCCTTGGTCCAAACTTCGCGCTGAGTCCATTTTTAATATCCGCATCGCGCAAAACCACTTCTAATGATCCGACGGAGTCCATTGATCACCCACGTGATCCATTAAGCCCGAAGTCCGCCACTTGTGTCCAATTGGTGCACAAACACCTCCAACACACAGTACAGGCTCCCCAGATGTCACCAATGACTCTACCACAGCTCTGCAGAGATCCAGGTCATCACAATGATCATGTGTTTATTGTCCTTCCCTACAAGCTGTTGATTATTGTTATCTTGGAACTTGACCTAGCACCCCGTCATATGTTGCATGTGTAACCAGACTAGTAGAAAACCCTCACTTGGGCTAGGGTTATTTCTGTTTTAGACATCCACACTTCTACTTTCCTGGACATAGTGTTCTTCCTCGCCCGGGTAGTGGGCCGAGTGGTCAGGAGTTATCTTTTAGTGTGGGATGCATGTTACACTCGTGCTTGGGAGCAGAGTGGAGTCTGGTAGATGTAGTTGGGTGTGTCATCTGTAGCGGGAGCCGTTTGGGTAGACGGCGGTCCCGAGATGTTTTATTTTTCTTGTTTTATCTGTCGCCGCTGTGTCAGTGGCAGCGGTATATCTGAGTTAGCAGGACCTTAAACCCAGAACCTTTTTGGACACACATATGATTTTTGTTAACCAAATATTTTCTTCCAAGCATCGTAGGGTCGCCTGAGTCTGTTTTTGTTTGATTGGACGAAGCCATTAGCCCTTCGAGGCTTAGATATAAAACTTGGTTTCAACTGTTTTCCTAAAAAGAACTAAAATTCATTAAATATGGATTTCTTGCAGATCAAAGGGCTTCAGTAAGAAATGTCACCTTTTCCTATAAATT
Organism: Tillandsia leiboldiana; assembly: GCA_029204045.2. NCBI lineage: Eukaryota > Viridiplantae > Streptophyta > Magnoliopsida > Poales > Bromeliaceae > Tillandsia > Tillandsia leiboldiana. Next base: position 25,868,813 of record CM055060.1, read on the forward strand.
AACCACCCGAGATGATTCGAGTGGTCTGGGTTCTAAGGTCTGCCTTCTTCTTGGGACAAGAACAACGAAAGGCTATGCCTAGAGCATGTTCTTGTTTGATTTGGGTTGTAGGTTCTAGTCTTTCGGGGTTCCCGGACCCTTCCTTGTGTCAGTGGATGCGATGTTGGCCTGTTGAGGCAGTTGTTCGCAGTGGATGCGACGTTTGGTCTGTTTGGCCTGTTGAGACAGTTTCTCGCAGTGGATGCGACTTTGTGCTATGAGTTGGTAGAGTGTGATCTAGAGGTTGTTTTTCCTGATTTAGTGGTGGAAGTGGTTCTCCCACTTAGCTTTGAGGATCTTGGCGTCTGGCAGATCAAGTCGTGGAGGTTTTCCGACTCAGCCATGGTCGTGCATTATCAGATTGAGTCGTTGAGGGTTCTCCGACATAGCTGTGAGAGTGTTTTGGGCTATTCCTGTTTGAGTCGAGGTTCTTTTTCCGACTGAGTTGTGCTTTGAGCTTGGGGTTACCGATCTGTTTGATCGTGGATCATAGCCTGCATGAGCCATATTTGAGCTTGACAGATATACTTTACAGAGATACTTGAGATGGGTTACTTTTTACTCGAGCGGGTCGCTCCCCTCGAGTGCCACTCCGGAGTAGGCGAGACCGGGTTGTTATACCGGCGTGAGATTGAGCTTTTCTATCGCGACTTGTCGTTGCATTTGTCCCTCTGGCTGTGCTGGTGTTGGCAGTCATGGACGTCCTACGTAAGTCCGCTCCTCCGGGACGTAACGACAGTAGGTTGGCGCAGGTTTGACTGGACCCGATGAGGCAGTCAGTTTAGATTGGGTGATCAGAGATGAGAGTTTGTTGTGGCATCATGTTCTTTCTGTTCCACTCTTTGAGCATCTAGATAGAGGCATAGTAGCTGTAGAGTTTACTTTTCCCAGCTTTCCTTACAGCACTGCATTTGTTGCTTTATGCCTCTAGTAGACTTAGTGGGCAGACCGTCGGGCTTGTTGGCGGCATCCACTGAGAACTACTGTGGGATGTAGTTCTCACACCCGTCGTGGTGTCTTTCCCCCAGGGACTTCTACTCTGGTTCCTGTTGTTCCTGTTGCTGATCCTTCTGACCGAGGCGAGGGAGTCGCGAGCTAGTTCCCTACCTGTCGTTGGAGTGTAGCGGTACCCCTTCAGAGGAGAGCTTCAGTAGATTAGTTATTTTATTTTCCTTTTTTGAGAGACTGATGTAGTGAGGATTGTCATGTATTGAGAGCCTGTACACTGATATATTTATTGGAGATACCTCCCGGTTGAGTTCTGAGTTTGTATATGAGGATATTGTATGATTATCATTTTTGGGAGACGGACATTGTTGTATTATTTCCAGTTGTACAGTGATTGATTTAGTTATACAGCAGATTTTTATTTTTAGCTCTGATATCTATTTAGCTGTAGTACTTTTCTTGCAGGTAGGATGCCTCGCCTATGCGGGTTTGGCATAGGTGGCGGACCCTGTTGGCGATCCGGATCGCAGTTTCGACCCCGGGGCGTGACAGATTAGAGTGGTATCAGAGCCTAGGTTGTAGGTCATTGAGGACTTAGAAACCCTAGGCTTGTGGTTGGACATTAGGATGACTACGTGAGAGTCGTGACTTTTAGCGAGAGTCCTGATCGAGTTTTGTACCTCTCCCAAGAGACGGGATGAGTGATTGGCATGTTTATGCTTCTAAGCGATTATGTTGGCTGCAGACAACATAATGCTGTGGAATTGATAACATGTCTTAGACTTTCGCTGGATTGGGTCGTATGGTTGTTGTGTCCTGATGTTTGTTATTGTGCAGTGGTCTACGATGCTTATGAGACGTCGTGCAGTGAGGAATGCGCTTTCCGCATCTGATTAGTAACCCGAGCAGCGGGAGGCAGAGCTATCAGAGCAGAGCGAGACCCAAGAGTTATGGATCCAAATGGCAAAGATGCCGGAGGCTGTCCGATGCCAGGAGGAGGCCATGGAACGTTTGATGCGCTTGTTGGAGCAGAGAGCACAGTTAATTGCAGTACCGCTTGAGTGTCATCCAGTACTTTCTTCCTATGCAGTGGTATCTTCAGTTGTACCAGTGGCGCCGATGGAGCGAGCAGCCCCCTCCGTGCCGACGAGCAGTGCCGAGGCACCGAGGCAGGGTGGATAGTGGATAGTAGCTGAGCTTCGGGACGTCATTGGTTGATGGAGCCAGTCCCGGCAGTCTGAACCATCCCGATTCACAGGTTTGAGTTGGAGCCTTTGTAGGCAAAATTGGGGTTGGTGGTGATGGAGAGACTATCTGAGAGCCTTCATGTGCTAGGGAGTTTATACAGTTGTTGAACTGCACGCTCCAGGTTTCGAGGGACGAGGCGCATAGGATATGTTTGACGGGGAATGGTTTGCGCCAGGATACCTTTCAGTTTAGTTGGTCCCTCCGTTTTGGATTATTGACGCTTCGATGGGTAGGCATTGTGTGTGGAGCATGACGCTGCAGTTCCTTTGGATAGGGATCTGCCGCCAGAGGCGAGTTCTGGATATCGGCGCTTGGCGTCGGGTGATGGAGGACAGACTGACCGGCAGAGGCATTTCTGATCTCCTTACCTGGATGGCGAATTTTCGAGATGCCAGAGATCGGGTGGACCCCGATGGCAGCATCAGCATCTATATCAGAGTAGCGCAGCGGTAGCGTGGATTTGTTATCTGCGGAGGACTTTATACGTTGCCTCAATGTGAGCAGAGACAGAGGTCGTGCTCCTTTGTGGATAGTCCTGATTTTCAGGCAGACTGAGCAACGACCACTTTCGTCGAGCGGATGGCGCAGTTGCAGAATCTGATGGGTCGAGGGGTCTGTTTGACCTAGTGCCACGCCGTTGGTGCACGGTGGTGATGCCACGTCGTTGATACACGACTGTGAGGGTACGTTTATGGTTCGAGTGTAGACAGGTCCAGGTGGTATCTAGGACCTTTTGATGGAGTCATACTCCGGCAGTTATTGTATGGTGCGAGTACCTACTTGGAATCAGACAGCCGAGGACCTTGCCTAGATGGCGTTCAGGACACGGTAGGGCATCATGAGCTCTTAGTGAGGGTAATTGGATTGATTAATGCCCTGCCACATTTTTTTTTTGATTTGAGGATTTGTGCTCCAGCTGTACTTGATTGCATTGGTAACAAGATCCTCCAGGGATATTTTGATCTACTCCCAGAGCGACTCGGAGCACGAGGAGCACTTGTAGATGTGCTACCATGCCCGTGTGGATAAAGCTGTATGCCAAGTTATTGTGATACAAGTTTTAGCTCCAAGTGCATGCCTTCTTGGGTCACCTTATTCTAGCCGTTAGGGTGGCGGTGAAATCCGGCCAAGATGGATGCTATCTGAGCCAAGATGGTGGCGGTGAAATCCGGCCAAGATGAGCTTCGGGACGTCATTGGTTGATGGAGCCAGTCCCGGCAGTCTGAACCATCCCGATTCACAGGTTTGAGTTGGAGCCTTTGTAGGCAAAATTGGGGTTGGTGGTGATGGAGAGACTATCTGAGAGCCTTCATGTGCTAGGGAGTTTATACAGTTGTTGAACTGCACGCTCCAGGTTTCGAGGGACGAGGCGCATAGGATATGTTTGACGGGGAATGGTTTGCGCCAGGATACCTTTCAGTTTAGTTGGTCCCTCCGTTTTGGATTATTGACGCTTCGATGGGTAGGCATTGTGTGTGGAGCATGACGCTGCAGTTCCTTTGGATAGGGATCTGCCGCCAGAGGCGAGTTCTGGATATCGGCGCTTGGCGTCGGGTGATGGAGGACAGACTGACCGGCAGAGGCATTTCTGATCTCCTTACCTGGATGGCGAATTTTTGAGATGCCAGAGATCGGGTGGACCCCGATGGCAGCATCAGCATTTATATCAGAGTAGCGCAGCGGTAGCGGGGATTTGTTATCTGCGGAGGACTTTATACGTCGCCTCAATGTGAGCAGAGACAGAGGTCGTGCTCCTTTGTGGATAGTCCTGATTTTCAGGCAGACTGAGCAACGACCACTTTCGTCGAGCGGATGGCGCAGTTGCAGAATCTAATAGGTCGAGGGGTCTGTTTGACCTAGTGCCACGCCGTTGGTGCACGGTGGTGATGCCACGTCGTTGATACACGACTGTGAGGGTACGTTTATGGTTCGAGTGTAGACAGGTCCAGGTGGTATCTAGGACCTTTTGATGGAGTCATACTCCGGCAGTTATTGTATGGTGCGAGTACCTACTTGGAATCAGACAGCCGAGGACCTTGCCTAGATGGCGTTCAGGACACGGTAGGGCATCATGAGCTCTTAGTGAGGGTAATTGGATTGATTAATGCCCTGCCACATTTTTTTTTTGATTTGAGGATTTGTGCTCCAGCTGTACTTGATTGCATTGGTAACAAGATCCTCCAGGGATATTTTGATCTACTCCCAGAGCGACTCGGAGCACGAGGAGCACTTGTAGATGTGCTACCAAGCTGTATGCCAAGTTATTGTGATACAAGTTTTAGCTCCAAGTGCATGCCTTCTTGGGTCACCTTATTCTAGCCGTTAGGGTGGCGGTGAAATCCGGCCAAGATGGATGCTATCTGAGATTGGCCGAGACTGACATCGATTGTCGAGACGAGAAGCTTCCTGGACTGGGCAGTGCCAGCAGACCTGGACGAATGGATGATTAGGCTGATACCAGCGTCGATTTTAGCATCGCCAGTGATGGGAGATGGATTTGCGTGTTACAGTGATGCCTCCCATAGTGGCTTTGGAGTTACAGTAGATTATTGTTGAGCATTCTGTATCACCCCGACAGGGCCACTGTTGTGACGCCCCACTTCCCAGGGGGTCACCCATCCTAGAACTACTCTAGCTCTAGCACGCTTAACTCTCATGTTCCTCTTGGATCTTGCTACCATCCAAAATGCTATAGCTGGGTTAGAGATTTAGTCCTATTATATCATTTATATAGAGGACTAATCCAAATTCCGGGGGTGTCACATTCTTCCCCCCTTTAAGCCCTGACGTCCACGTCAGGCTCAAGCACACTCACAAGCACCAGGCGATGTGAGACTCGTCTCGCTAGCCTTAGCCGACCTTGTGAGGAGCTGCACTCCACTCACAACGGTCATTAGCCGGGGAGCCTCGCTCTACCCGCTATATAACCCTGGCTCAGCCGAGACTCATCTCACATTTCCGGCTGGTGAATGGCTCTGATACCAACTGTGACGCCCCACTTCCCAGGGGGTCACCCATCCTAGAACTACTCTAGCTCTAGCACGCTTAACTCTCATGTTCCTCTTGGATCTTGCTACCATCCAAAATGCTATAGCTGGGTTAGAGATTTAGTCCTATTATATCATTTATATAGAGGACTAATCCAAATTCCGGGGGTGTCACAACTGTGGTGGCGGATACCTGGAGCCGGATAGCTTTTCGGGGTTGAGTTTAATGGTTCCACAGCTGGCGCGGTGTGGACTGTTGAGGTAAACATGGCTTCTGGTTGTGTCTCTAAGGGTTCCTTTGGATGATAGACCGCGGCTGAGTAGTTCACTCAGATGGTCAGGATTCGGGAGTGACCGAGTGAGGACCCCTCCTTGTTTGAGCTCTTTCCTTATGGGTTGATCGTGGGGGTATGCTTCGGTTGCCTTGGTTGTGTTGGCACAGGATGTGATTTGGTGCGTATTGCACTGGTGGTTATTTTGTTTCCCCCAGCTTTTGGCAGAGCCCCCGGTGGTGTTTCACGTCTCAGCTCAGGAGTGTTTTTCCTTTTGGATCTCTCGCCCGTGATTGACTCGCCCCTTTTTTGCGATTTGTGAGTGTTTGTGGTACGAAGGACGCCCGTTGCGAATTCCGGCCCGTGAGGTGGGGGAAATTGCGCAATCGGGCCTTGCCGTTTTGGTTATTGTTGTCTTTGCGGTGTAATCACGGGGGGGGGGGGGGGGGGGGGGGGGGGTGAGCGGTGACTTAGGAGCTGGAGACGGGGACGTTGAGTACCTACCCTTGTTTTGTGGAACCTTTTGGGTTGAGCTAGTTTCGAGGACGAAACTTTCTTTTAGTGGGGGAGGATTTGAGGACCCGAATCTCCGCTTAAGGGTTATTGTTGGATTAGTGTCTTCGGGAGGTGTTTGTGCACGTGTCGGGCCCAAGTTATTGGATTTCTGGAGTAATTGGAGCATGATTGCTTGCTGGAGGCCCATTGTGGGTGATTGAGGTTTTTGCGCGCTTATTGGAACCAAGGATTTGACCCGACATGAAAAATGGATCAAGTTTACTTTTTCGGAAATTTTTGGGAAATTTTAGAAGTGGAATTTGGCCGATCGGACTTCGGATTTGGATTCAGCGCGCGAAAACGGTCAAGATGGACTATTTACTTGTATTTTTCGGAGTCCGGATGCGAAAACACGCATTTCGAGGTTTTGGTACTGTTCCGGCGGCCGGAGAGGCGGCGGCGGCGGGCGGCGGAGCGCGGTGGTTGCCGGCGGCAGAGGCGCGCGGTCCACCGCGGAGGCGTGCACCCGGGCGCTCGCCACGTGGCGCCTCCCGGTTGGCGGGCGCAGTAGGCGCGGTCCACGGGTTTGGCGGGGTGTACGGTGGACCGAGGACTGGCCACGTGTCGCTTGGTGGTTAGTTGGGCGTTGTGCGCGCGGTCCACGGGTGGGGAGCTGGTACCTTGGGCCGCGTGCCCGACAGGCACGCGTGGGCGCACGTGGGGCGCGGCGTGGGCGTGTTGACCCGAGGCTCCCGGCGTGGGCGCCACGTGTCGTCGCAGGATTCGGCCACGTGGCGCATGGCTGTTGGCCCAAACAGCTGTTTGCTGTTTGGGTGTACACGTGGCGGCCTGGGGTTTTTCCGGGCGTGAACAGTAACGGGCCGGGCCCGTTACTGTAGCAGCCCGGAAGTACCGGGCGCCCGAATCTTTGGGCCAAAAGTCCAAAGTGCGGATTTTCGGGCTGGGCCTTTAAATAGCTGTCTTGTGAGGGAGTTTTGCCCCCTTTCCTGAGCTTCCCTGCCCATGGCCCCTTTAGGAAAGTTGTAGATCTTCGTGTTGTACATCTTCTGGCAGAGGCCCGAATTTTTTGGAAGCCGCGGCATCGACGGCTTCGGCATCGGAGCGCAGTGCGACGATTTTCTGTTGGAGGCCCGTTTCCGTCGCACTTCAGTCTGGGAGGTCTACAGAGCTACTCCTTCAGTATTTTTGGACGATTTCTGCAGCGTTGGAATCATGAGAGGTACGTCTTTGACTTTCGTGTTGATCATCTTGCTGGATTCAGAGTTTATGACACGGTTTTCGAGGCATTTCTAAGCCGCTGTTTTCTGGTGGAGTTTTTGGACAGCGGCCCCTTGCCGGAATTTTATCTCCGCACCCGAGTGTCAGAGCGAGACGAGCCTTTACACTTTTTGGATCTACTCGTCGCAAGGATTATCATTGTATTTTTCCGGGTTTTTTATGAGGCTTTCCCGAAGGTATACTATTCCCCTTTTATCTGTGTTTGAGTTTACAGTTGTGTGGTTGTGAGTGTTTGCGCACCTGTACCGTGGAATTTGTAACTTGGCCTACGGGGCTCGGATTTGGGCTTGCAGGTACCCGTTTCGAAGGTCTCGACGAGACAATCGCTGTGATATTTTTTATCAGAATTTTCAGGGCACTTTTTGCAGGTGGAAATTTCAGATCTTCAGGACTGTCTTCTGCAGATTTTTGTACCTGGTTATTTTGTGGAATAAAGTGTAACCTTGGACCTTTTGTTGTACCCAGGAGTATTTGCGGATGTTTGTGAACCCGTTGGTGTTGAGGATTAGTGGAGGTTGTTGCTTCTGGTGTTTTCAGCTGTGGAACTCCGGACAGTTAGCATTTTCAGGTGGGTGGCCTCGTCTTCATGACCTATGGACTGTACATTAATTCTATCAGTGTAGGGACTTGCATGTTGTAGATGTATTTTGTATAGCATGCTAGAATTTAGGAATTGATGTTCCTGATGCTGTTAGATGATCATGTGTTTATTGTCCTTCCCTACAAGCTGTTGATTATTGTTATCTTGGAACTTGACCTAGCACCCCGTCATATGTTGCATGTGTAACCAGACTAGTAGAAAACCCTCACTTGGGCTAGGGTTATTTCTGCTTTAGACATCCACACTTCTACTTTCCTGGACATAGTGTTCTTCCTCGCCCGGGTAGTGGGCCGAGTGGTCAGGAGTTATCTTTTAGTGTGGGATGCATGTTACACTCGTGCTTGGGAGCAGAGTGGAGTCTGGTAGATGTAGTTGGGTGTGTCATCTGTAGCGGGAGCCGTTTGGGTAGACGGCGGTCCCGAGATGTTTTATTTTTCTTGTTTTATCTGTCGCCGCTGTGTCAGTGGCAGCGGTATATCTGAGTTAGCAGGACCTTAAACCCAGAACCTTTTTGGACACACATATGATTTTTGTTAACCAAATATTTTCTTCCAAGCATCGTAGGGTCGCCTGAGTCTGTTTTTGTTTGATTGGACGAAGCCATTAGCCCTTCGAGGCTTAGATATAAAACTTGGTTTCAACTGTTTTCCTAAAAAGAACTAAAAATCATTAAATATGGATTTCTTACAGATCAAAGGGCTTCAGTAAGAAATGTCACCTTTTCCTATAAATTAACCACCCGAGATGATTCGAGTGGTCTGGGTTCTAAGGTCTGCCTTCTTCTTGGGACAAGAACAACGAAAGGCTATGCCTAGAGCATGTTCTTGTTTGATTTGGGTTGTAGGTTCTAGTCTTTCGGGGTTCCCGGACCCTTCCTTGTGTCAGTGGATGCGATGTTGGCCTGTTGAGGCAGTTGTTCGTAGTGGATGCGACGTTTGGTCTGTTTGGCCTGTTGAGATAGTTTCTCGCAGTGGATGCGAGTTTGTGCTATGAGTTGGTAGAGTGTGATCTAGAGGTTATTTTTCCTGATTTAGTGGTGGAGGTGGTTCTCCCACTTAGCTTTGAGGATCTTGGGGTCTGGCAGATCGAGTCGTGGAGGTTTCCCGACTCAGCCATGGTCGTGCATTATCAGATTGAGTCGTTGAGGGTTCTCCGACATAGCTGTGAGAGTGTTTTGGGCTATTCCTGTTTGAGTCGAGGTTCTTTTTCCGACTGAGTTGTGCTTTGAGCTTGGGGTTACCGATCTGTTTGATCGTGGATCATAGCCTGCATGAGCCACATTTGAGCTTGACAGAGGTACTTTACAGAGATACTTGAGATGGGTTACTTTTTGCTCGAGCGGGTCGCTCCCCTCGAGTGCCACTCCGGAGTAGGCGAGACCGGATTGTTATACCGGCGTGAGATTGAGCTTTTCTATCGCGACTTGTCGTTGCATTTGTCCCTCTGGCTGTGCTGGTGTTGGCAGTCATGGACGTCCTACGTAAGTCCGCTCCTCCGGGACGTAACGGCAGTAGGTTGGCGCAGGTTTGACTAGACCCGATGAGGCAGTCAGTTTAGATTGGTTGATCAGAGATGAGAGTTAGTTGTGGCATCATGTTCTTTCTGTTCCACTCTTTGAGCATCTAGATAGAGGCATAGTAGCTGTAGAGTTTACTTTTCCCAGCTTTCCTTACAGCACTGCATTTGTTGCTTTATGCCTCTAGTAGACTTAGTGGGCAGACCGTCGGGCTTGTTGGCGGCATCCACTGAGAACTACTGTGGGATGTAGTTCTCACACCCGTCGTGGTGTCTTTCCCCCAGGGACTTCTACTCTGGTTCCTGTTGTTCCTGTTGCTGATCCTTCTGACCGAGGCGAGGGAGTCGCGAGCTAGTTCCCTACCTGTCGTTGGAGTGTAGCGGTACCCCTTCAGAGGAGAGCTTCAGTAGATTAGTTATTTTATTTTTCTTCTTTGAGAGACTGATGTAGTGAGGATTGTCATGTATTGAGAGCCTGTACACTGATGTATTTATTGGAGATACCTCCCGGTTGAGTTCTGAGTTTGTATATGAGGATATTGTATGATTATCATTTTTGGGAGACGGACATTGTTGTATTATTTCCAGTTGTACAGTGATTGATTTAGTTATACAGCAGATTTTTATTTTTAGCTCTGATATCTGTTTAGCTGTAGTACTTTTCTTGCAGGTAGGACGCCTCGCCTATGCGGGTTTGGTATAGGTGGCGGATCTGTTGGCGAGCCGGATCGCAGTTTCGACCCCGGGGAGTGACAAAAAGTCTTAAGTACCTTTTCACCCAAAAGGAGTTAAATTTGTGACAAAGACGGTGGCTCGAGCTACTGAAGGATTACGATTTAACGATCCACTACCACCCGGGAAAGGCAAACGTGGTGGCCGACGCCCTGAGCCGTAAGGGGCAGGCCGAAAAGGCAGGGGTAAGTGCCATCACCCAACAAGATAGTCTGATTGCAGAGTTTTCGCGATTAAGACTAGAAGTAGTACCGGCGGGTACAGTCGAACAACTTCTGACACTGGTGGTCAGACCTACCTTGCTTGACAGAATTCTCGAGGGGCAGTTGACTGATGACCAACTCCAGCTGGTGCGAAATAGAGTAACTGCCGACCAAGAAGGTGATTTCACAGTAAACTCCGACGGCACGATACGATTTCGGGGATGAATCTGCGTGCCGGATCTACCGGAACTCAAAGAGGAAATCCTGCGGGAGGCGCATACTGCTCCATATGCAGCGCATCCCGGGGGAACGAAGATGTACAAGGATGTCAAGCAGACCTTCTGGTGGCCCAAAATGAAGGGAGACGTGACTCGGTTTGTGGCACACTGCCTGGTGTGCCAACGAGTGAAGGCCGAGCACCAGCGTCCGGCAGGAAAATTACAACCCTTACCGGTGCCCGAGTGGAAATGGGACATGATTACTATGGATTTTGTGACCGGGTTCCCGAGATCGTCACAGGGACACGATGCAATATGGGTAATTGTGGACCGTCTGACGAAATCGGCCCACTTTCTGCCCATACACACGACGTGGACGCGGGAACGACTGGCACAAACCTACATCAACGAGATAGTAAGGTTGCATGGGGTGCCGACATCCATCACGTCGGACAGGGACACGCGATTTGTGTCAAACTTTTGGCAGAGCCTGCAGCGAGCAATGGGAACCAAGTTGCACTTCAGTACGGCTTTTCACCCGCAGACCGACGGACAATCAGAGCGGGTGATACAAATTGTGGAGGACATGCTTCGGGCATGCGTTTTAGACCTGGGCGAAGGGTGGGCACGGTGTTTGCCCCTAGTGGAATTTGCCTACAATAACAGTTACCAGGCCAGCATTCAGATGGCACCATACGAGGCCCTGTACGGGCGCCGCTGTCGGTCTCCAATATGCTGGGACGACTTGGGTGAGCGTAAGTTTCTGGGCCCAGATTTGGTGGAGGAGACCGAAGCAAAGGTGCGATTGATTAGACAAAGGCTACTGACCGCCCAGAGCAGACAGAAAAGCTACGCGGACAACAGACGCCGAGACTTAGAATTCATGGTGGGTGAGCACGCGTTACTCCGAGTTTCGCCCTCTAAGGGGAACCGACGCTTCGGCATAAAGGGAAAGTTAAGCCCGAGGTACGTAGGACCGTTCGAGATCCTAGAACGCGTAGGACCGGTGGCGTACCGATTAGCCCTGTCGCCGAATCTCGAACGAGTCCATAACGTGTTCCATGTCTCAATGCTCCGGAAGTACCTAGCTGATCCATCTCATGCCTTGGATGCCTCCACCATCGAGTTGCGAGAAGATTTGAGCGTCGAGGAGACATCGGTGCGGATTTTGGCAAGAGAGGACAAGAAGTTGCGCAAACGAACAATCCCCTATGTAAAGGTTCAGTGGAGCAAGCATGAAGAGCGCGAGGCGACTTGGGAACTGGAATCGAAGATGAGAGAATGTTTTCCCGAATTGATTAGTGGGGTTTGTATTTAAGTTTCGGGACGAAACTTTTTATAAAGTGTGAGTGGTGTAGTGATCCGGCCTTTCGGGGTATTTTTGACTTACATGTAGTCATTTAAGCCTCTAAGTGAAATAAAATTATTCAATTCTTAAAAGTTGGCCGGTGTGTGGTGCTAGTATTTTTCTGCGATAGAGCGCGGAAAAAGAAGGCCGACGGTGCGATCGGATCTGAAATCCGATACCGGGATCTCCCGGAACGGAATTCCTAGTGATACGGTGATTAGTCATGCATCGGAATCCGTGCAAAATATCTTGCACCCGTTAGAGATAAGGTGGGTTATCTCGTAGGGGATAATTAATTAGTTAATTAATTATCCATGAGGGAAAATAGAATTCTCTTACGTATTAATTAAAAAGGAAATTAATTAAAGATTTAATACGAGCTATATAAGGGATCCCGATTATCGGAAAGAAAAGAAAAGAAAGAAATAAAAACCCTAATCGGTGAGAAGAGAGAAAAAAAGAAAAGAAAAGACGGAACCCAAGCCGGAAGAAAGGGAAAGGAGAAAGAGAAGGAACCCGATCTTCCCGGACATCGAACCGAAGGCAAGAACGCGACCGGACAACCTTCCCGTCGATCTTCGGTTAATAAAATAATTGTTATAATTTATTTGGGATTTTTCCGTCGTCCCTTTTGTTGAGTTCTTGGGTTTCTCCGTCGTATCCGTCGCCGTCACCGTCAACGTCGCCATGCTAGGGCACGGAACGGACGGCGGAGGCGCGCGGTGCCGCTAGGGCATCGCGCGGAGGAGGGTCACGGACGGCACCCATGCGGACCCGCAACCGCGCGGGCACCGCATGGGCGCCGCGCGGCCGCCGCACGGGCAACACCCGCGCGAGGCACCGCGCCGCGTGGGCGTCACCGCGGGGACACGCCGCGCGGTTCCGAACCGCGCGGGGCTCCGGCGGACGACGACGGCGGCGCGGGATTCCCGTTTTCGTCAACCCGGACGGTGTTGGACTTTTCCGTCGAAAAGAGTAAATTGGGTCTTTTGTTTTCGGATGTTAGTACACATTTTTTATTATAGTTATCCTTGCGGACTTTTCTTTAGGTCCAAGTGCGCAGCGGGGGTGCGTGAAGGATTCAGGTGTTCCGATTTCTCTTCAAATAGGTGGGTACGGTTGCGATAAGTGCAACAAGTGCAGTAAGTGCATCTATCGTCATTAAAGTGCTCTTAATTTATCTAACAAAGTAGATGGACAGTTTAACCTTTCGCATAATTGTATTTCATCTAACAATTGAAGCGGCTACGGTCGCGTTGCTCACTACACGCCGATCTCGGCAAATCCGTTTCGGATGCTGCACGTACACAGGCGGATTGGCCTCCGCATGGGTGTACTTTTCCGGAGAAGTGGTCTCTTTTGACCCGTGTACCTCACAAAGGGGTGGGTGCCGTGAGGACCTCTTCGCGCCCGCTGAAAATAGCACACCAGCACCGTGAAGAGGTTAAAAGCATCAAAGAGGTGTTTGCGCACTAGGGGAGACTTTAGTCTCCCCGATAGGGACTCTGGGGTTGGTGCCCAACTTAATTGATAAATCTGGGGTTGGGGCCCAGCTTAATTATGTGCAGGGTTTTAGCGAAAGGTTCCGGTGTTTTCGGTTTGCTCCTTATTCCTTATTGTTATTAGACATCTACTTTGTTTGTCACTGACATTACCCACTCCGTGACAGGTGTTACGAGGTGCGTTAGCCGGGAGGGCGGTGAGACTGCGTTGCGAGGACCGTAGTCAGATACTTGGGTTTATTATCTCATTTCCCTTATGCTTCTTTTAGTTAATTTGCTTGTGGATCGTATTAGCCGTGGACATGTAATACGTAGCGCTGTGGATGAGGTGTACTTTTATGCTTTGATGTTTTTAGTGATGTTTTCGTATGCGGCACGTTTTCATGACGAACCAAATGATTTCGAAAACGTTTTCTCAAAACGAAGTGCCGTGTGGGCACGGGTCTTGCAACCGTTGGTTTTATCCTTTCTAAACACTGATGCCGCTTTAATATTCCGCTTGAAAATAAAACAACAAGGTGTCGAGTGGACACCAGTCTTCTTAAACATTAGTTAAACTACTGTACTCTGTTTGACGATGTATGTCTATTGTATGGTTGATGGTTGAGGTATGTTGTTGTAAATGAGACGCCGTGCATATACAAAGGAGACTCTGTCCGTGGGCAGAGAGAATTTGTGTATGTGGCGGTCTGGCACGCACCGGGGATGAGGTTTAAGTTACCTTGTTAGGAAGAAAAAAAAATAATACACGCAATTTTTCGCTTTGATAGACTCAAAAACCCCCGGGGGCGTGACATCCCCGCAATCATCCAAGAAAGAAGGAAGCCCTCACAAACAAGGGTCCTCACTCGGTCACTCCCGAATCCTGACCATCCGAGTGAACTACTCAGCCACGGTCTACCATAAAAGGAACCCTCAGGGACACAACCGCAAGCCATGTTTGCCGCAACAGCCCACACAGCGCCAGCTGTGGAATCATCCAACTCAACCCCAGCCAGCTCTCCTGTTCCAGGTATCTGCCATCACAGTGGCCCTATCGGGGTAATCCAGAATGCTCACTAATAACCCAATGGTAATTCCACAGTCACTATGGGAGGTATCACTCAAACTCGCAGATCTCTCTCCCAACACTGGAAAAGCTAGTATTGGCGCGGTATCAGTCTCATCAGCCGATTGCCAAGCTCTCCTAGCACTGCCCAGTCCAAGAAGCTCCTTACCTTGACCATAAATATTGATCTCGGCCAATTCCCAATTAGTATCCATATTGGCCGGATTTCCACTGCCGCCCCTACGGCTAACACAAAGCGACCCAAGAAGGCATGCACTCGGAGCTAGAACTTGTATCACAATAACTTGGCATACAGCTTCATCCACAAGTGCTCCAAGTCGCTCTAGGAGTAAATCAAAATATCCTCGGGGAACACCACTCCCAATCCGTCCAAGTACAACTAGGACACACAATTCCTCAAATCTTGAAGTTACAGGGCATTAGTCATTCCATTTGGCCTCACAATGAGCTCATAATGCCCTTACCGGATCCTGAATGCCATCAAGGCAAAATCCTCAGCTGTCTGATTCCAAGTAGGTACTCGCACCATACTATAATTGCCGGAGTAGAACTCCAACAAAAGGTCCTTGATAATACCTGAACCTGCCTGTGCTCAAGTCATAACGGTCCCTCATCATCGTCTATCCAAGACGTGGTACTAGGTCAAACAGACCCCTTGATCCATCAGATCCTGCGACTGTGCCATTAGCTCTCTCAGCTCCACAGGCGATATCCAATGAGGTGCTGTCGAGGGTGACGCGGTCCCTCGAACCACGTCAAACGCAATCTCTATCTCCCTAACCGGCGGCATCGACAACAGCTCAGGTGGAATCACACCCGGGATCTCGTGGGCAACCGAGATATCCTTGAGTCCCGGTGCCGCCGTAAGTGTCACGCCCCGAGTCCGCCAATTTGTACGGTTCGGGCACGCCAACAGACCCGCCAATCGGGTATGACCTTTCACTACCCGAAAGGAACGGTAACATCCATAGTAACACAACAAGTGTATGCGGAAGCTCAATATCAGAGTACTAAAAATCACTATAAATTTAAACTTTCATTCAATAACAAACAGTTAAAGCGGAAATGAAAGCATATAAGAGTGAACCATAACTTAAATTTGTTACACTTTACATTTCTGAACTTGCAAATAAAATTATTACAATTCTTTTACATCATTTCCTCACCATACAAGGTTCACTCGAGAAATATAAAAATGGGATACCTCTGCTAGACCCTCTAGGTCTCTATGCTGCTGGGCCCTTGCCCCTGTCGCATACCTCGCCGTCTGCCTCTGAACCGTCTCGTCCGCTGCATCCATACCCGCACCTGTGGGGGGGGGGGGGGGGGGGGGGGGGGTCACCCAAGGGGTGTGAGAACTCCTGACAGAGTTCCCAGTGGGTTCAACCACCGAGAAAAAGTGTCCTACACCACTTGGTCTAATGGAAGCAATAACAATAGTGCTAGAAAACTAAATCCTCAATATCAAAATGCAGCTATGCAATATAACATATCACTACACTATCTGTGTATAACCATCTACCCAGCACTACTCTGTCTAGCCACACTAGGCTGCTAAGCACCAACTCGGCCACTATGCCGCTGAATACAGGGTCCAACTAACGCGGCCACCTTGGCCACTCTATTTTTCTTTATTCTTTAGATTCTAGTGCTTTAGTTCAAGTTAACCCTCGGAAATTCTTATCCAACGGGCCCGAGCCCGGTAGTCTTGCTACCATAAGATAAGATTTCTAAGGTTGCCGATAACACCCGCAAGTGTTACCTCGCCCAACGGGGAACTTGTCATACGGGTCACTGCCCGGGAGAGGGACACTGCCCATGGCTCCGACAAGATCTACGTTTCACCCCCGAAGGTACGCCCATTTTATCTTTTTATATTTTCTTTCTTTTCTTTCTACTTTAGTTCTTAGCCTCTTTGCCTTTGAACACTTGCTTTCCTTTCTTATTCAGGCTTATAGCTCCCTTTTTGCCACTGGCAAATCACTTTCTCTTTTCTTTGAGCATTTAGCTCCTTGCTTTCACTTTTAGCCATTCGAAAGTACCTCGTCCGACGGGTCACTGCCCAGGGAGTCCTGCTCCACTTGACGAGTCTCAAATTCGAAGGCGCCAATTACATTTTCTTTATGCTTTTAGCCACTTTTAGCTTGCTTTTAATCTTTGCCTTTTAGCAACAATTTTTTTTTCCTCTTATCCTAGGTCTTGCCGTAAGGATAACTAGAGAGTCTCCTGGACTCTTAAACATTTCTCTTTTATTTCTTTAACTCAAATTGAAGTTAAAGTTATTATCCATTTGCCCAGACACCCTATGACCTTCTAGGGTTATATTTGATCAACTCTTTAAACTGGGGATCTCATCCCACATTTTTGATTCCTCACTGAATCCTAGAGTTAACTAAACTCTGTTTTCCTGCTTCACCATTAACTTAGAGTTACACTGACTCTAATTCCATGTTCCACTGTTATCTTAGAATTTCATTTACTCTACTTTTCTGTTTTCCCTTTCATATCTCCACACTTGATCCACCTTTTCCATCCTCCTAATTCCTTACTGAATCCTAGAGTCAACTTGACTCTATTTCCTGTCTGTGAGTTTAAACTCTTCTAGCTCAACTTAGGTTCCCTTTACCTAAGTCCCATGTCATACTTGTCCTAGAGTTCCATGACTCTATGCTGACCTCTAGTTCACCTTAGGTTTCTTTACCTAAGTTCCATGTCATACTCATCCTAGAGTTCGTTGACTCTATGTTGAACACTAGTTCTCCTTAGGTTCTCTTTACCTAAGTTCCATGTCATATACACCCTAGAGTTTTCTGACTCTATGTTGATCACTCTATCCAGTGTCCTTAGGTTATCACCTAAGACCATGCCACTCATCCTTCCTAGGATAACTCCTAAGTTGATGTCACTCGTCAAACCCCTAAACTAGGTTTTCTCCTAGTCTTACTACCAACAAGTTATGTTCCCTTATATCACATGATTCCTAGGGTTGTACCCTAACATGATCACAGTCATCAAGTAATTACTCATTTCTACGCATGCAATTATTTTCATATCCATTATAAAAATAATATTTATCCTCTAAGTCCTTTTTGCACATGAAAATGAATTATCTCCTTTTGGCAACCGACAGTTGCATTTATCATCTGTGTCCATCTACACATACAAATTTATCCCCTATTGTGGATAAATCATAAATATCACTTTTCCTCTAAATTTCTCTGCACATGCACATATATCATCTGTTATTGGCAACCAACAGTTGCTCTTTTCATCTGTGTTCCTCTAAACATGCAATCTTATTCATAATTACCTAACGCCTCTAACAGGCTACTATCATGCTTCGAATCGAAAAGCAAAGGAGCAAGGGGAGAGGTCACCCAATTTCGGCAGAATTCTCCACCTTGTGGTGTCCCCAATTGCTTGTAGACACTTGCAATTGCTCTTCGCGCGATTCCACTTGTTCCCTCGAGCTTGCACACAAAACGGTGCACCTCCCTCGAGTCCGCACGCAAAACGCTGCACGTCCACCAAATCTGCACGCAAAACGGTGCGCGTCAATAAAACCCACACGCAAAACGGTGCGCGACACTTCAGTCGGCACGCAAAACGATGCGCGTCAACTCAACCTGCACGCAAAATGGTGCACGTACCTCGGGTTTGCACCCAAAACGGAGCATGCTTCTCTTAAGGTTGCACGCAAAACGGTGCACGTCTTTTCTAACCCTGCACGAAAAACGATGCATAATATTAGGGTCGGCACGCAAATCGGTGCGCAACAACACGATCGGCATGCAAAACGGTGCACGTACCTCAAATCTGCACGCAAAACGGTGCACGTCTTTTCTAACCCTGCACAAAAAACGATGCATAATATTAGGGTCGGCACGCAAAACGATGCGCGTTAAATTGATCGGCACGCAAAACGGAGCACGTACCTCAAATCTGCAAGCAAAACGATGCATGCTTTACTGTAGGGTTGCACGCAAAACGGTGTACTTTTCTCTAGCCCTGCACGCAAAATGATGCGTCATATTAGAGACTGCACACAAAACGGTGCGCGATAACACAACCGGCATGCAAAACGGAGCACATACCTCGGGTTGGCACGCAAAACGGTGCACTTTTGTTTTTCAACGTTGCACGCAAAACGGTGCACGTTTTCTGAGTTTGCGCCCAAAACTGCGCATTTTTGTCGAATCCGCACGCAAAACGGTGCATTTTTCTACAACTTGCACGCAAAACGAGATGCGCCAAAAATACCCGCGACAGTCCGTGCAGCAACGGTACAGTAAAACTCGGTCCGTAACACGCAAAATGGCACGGGGTCAAATTTAATGTCCAAAAAGGAACCATACAAATTGTGCCCAAAAATACCGAAAAATAATGTTACCTCGTACAGTCGCGCCGCCCATCGGCTTTTGGAAACGCCTCGTGCGCTCCACGAGATTCACGGCGCGCCCGCGAGCCCCACAAAATTCCTCACTTTCTCTCTCTCTCTCTCTCTCTTTCTCTCGGGCTCGGGTGGAGAAGAAGAAGAGAAAGGAAAGGAGGGAGGGTCTGCGCGGAAGAAGGAAGAAGAAGAAAAGAAAAAAGAAAGAGAAAAAGGAAAGAAAGGGAGGGAGGGGAGGTGGCCCAATGGGGGCCCGCCATGTGGCGGCCCCCCCGCCGCTGACACGTGCAGGAGCGCCTGCTGCGCGCCTTGCGCAGCACGCAAGCGCGCCTCGATCCGCGCGTCGCCGCCGCTTAGAAAATCCGTTTTTGTTTCGGTTTCTTTCCGTTTTTCGTCCGTTTCCGTCCAAATTTGACAGGCAGCTTCGTTTCAGCTTAATTTATCACAGAAAAATTTAAATTTTCAGTTTGGGTCATTTCTGGGTCCCCAAAAGCCTCGCTGTATCCAGAATTATTAGCGGACCCCGTTCTCGCAATCCGGATATCCGATCAACACGAAATTTTTACTGTGACCTTAAAACATAATTACACAGCTCCCGTAATTTTCTCGAAATTTTTCGACACTGTTGGCGGAGCCCGTTCCCACTATCCGGCCTCCGATTAACGCGAAACTTTTTCTGTGGCCTTAAAACATATTTACGGGGCTCTCGTAATTTTCTCGGAATTTTCCGACACTGTGAATTTTCCACTAAATATCTGGGCCTCCTTTCTCAAATAAATTTTTAGATCTCTCCATTTTAACCCGATTTGGATCCAACTCGCGTCCAAATGTTCTTTACTTCCCTAACTTTCATAACACTAGTATTTCATACCGACTTTATTTACATTTATTTATGTGCCGAAAATCCGGTACTTTACAGTAAGCACCTCTCATACTGTCGCTATAACCTGCGTGCTCTAATAATCTCAACAAGCAAGCCTCATCTTGTCCGCTTTGCTGAAGGTCCAAGTCCTCTCTCGCCGCAGTCAAACATTCTGTGGCATTGTGCCAAACAATCTCAAGCACATGGTCCAAATACCGAGCTGCCACAATTACCAATAAATCTGTCGGTAACTCGCAACCTCAGCTGCACTGGACATGATCCAAAAGCCTCTTCCACATGTACAACAACAACAGAAAACTGTACCTCCGGTGCACATGGTAATAAATCTGCCTCTAGTCCATGCAGGAAAACAACATGCTCAAACTCCGACTGCTGTGATGAAATCACACCTGCGACAACTTAATCCACTACCGTGGCGCCCTCCAACCGGGCGGCACAGATTCATCCGCACGATGCAAAGGGTTGTCGCTCAATCAATAAAGAAAATCAGAACTATCCACATAGGGAGCACGACCTCTGTCTTTGTTCCTACTGAGGTGACGAACAAGGTCCTCCGCAGATAACAAATCCCCGCTACCGCTGCGCCACTCTGATATAAATACTGATGCTGCCATCGGGGTCTACCCGACCTCTGATATCTCGGGAACTCGTTATCCAGGAAAAAGAAATCGGAATGCCCCTGCCGGCCGATCTGTCCTCCATCACCCGGCGCCAAGCGCCAATATCCCGAACTCGCCTCTAGCGGCAGATCCCTATCCAAAGGAACGGCAGCGCCAAGCTCCATATACAATGCCTACTCCATTGAGGCGTCAATAATCCATAACAGAGGGACCAACTAAGCTGAAGGGTATCCTGGCGCAAGCCACTCCCAGTCTCACATATCCTATGCGCCTCGTCCCTCGAAACCTGGAGCGCGCAGTTCAACAACTGCATACACTCTCTAGCACAGGGAGGCTCTCAATTAATCACTCCATCACCACCAACCACGACTCTGCCTCCAAAGGCTCCAAACTCAATCTTCCGAGTCGGGGTGGATCATCTGCCAAATCTGGCTCAATAGATCGATCATCTCCCACAGCTCCTCTGTTGTCTGCTATCCACCCTGCCTCGGTGCCTCGGCACTAAACATTGGCACAGAGGGGGCTACTCAGTGCTCCGACAACTGTGTCACCAAGACCAGCTGCTCACTCTGTCGCTGATAAGCCTCTGACAATCCTGTCATCTGGGTCCGGAGTTCTCTGACCTCAATCCGGGTATCCGGCCTAAAACCAACTGCTCAAGCTCAACTGCTATGACAGGATGCACACGGGTCAAAACCCAGCGTCGGGGAGACACCGCTCGCCACGACGAAACCACAAAACAACACAAAATAGCGCTCGACCCAATCCAGCGAAAGTCTAAAGCATGTCACCCGTTCCACAGCATTATGTTGTCTGCAACCAACATAATCACTTAGGAGAATAAACATGCCAATCACTCCTCCCGTCCCTTGGGAGAGGTATAAAACTCAATCAGGTCTCTCGCTAAAAAAATCACGGCTCTCACGAAGTCAACCAAGGGTCAAACCATAAGCCTAGGGTTTCTAAGTCCACCTTGACCTACAACCTAGTCTCTGATACCACTCTAATCTGTCACGCCCCGGGGTCGAAACTGCGACCCGGGCTCGCCAACAGATCCGCCACCTATGCCAACCTACATAGGCGAAGCGTCCTTCCTGCAAGAAAAGTACTATAGCTAAACAAAATATCAGAGCTATAAATAAAAGATCTGCTGTATAACTAAAATCAATCACTGTACAACTGGAAATAATACAATAAGTCTGTCTCCCAAAAATAATAATACAATATCCACATATACAAGCTCTAAACCCAACCGGGAGGTATCTCCAATATATACATCAGTGTATACAGTCTCTCGATACATAATATATCCTCACTACATCTGTCCCTCAAAAGAGAAAAATAAAACAACTAAGCTACAGAAGATCCTCTGAAGGGGGTACCGCTACTCTCCAACGACGAGTAGGGATCTATCTCGCAACTCTCTCGCCTCGATCAACAATCACAGAATCAGCAACATCCGCTAGGACTCTGCAAAACAGAGGAAAGAAAAGAAAATGAGGGGGAAAACCCCCAGAGGGTGTGAGAACTACACCAAAAAGGGAGTTCTCAGTGGGTACCACCGCCAGACCCGACGGTCTGCCCACTAAGTCCTCAAAATACAAAAAGCTAACCAAAGCCGTAAAGACTGAAAAAGAAGGAAGCTGGAGACTCTCAACAGCTATCAAGCCTCTATGCCTGCCATGCCTGCCTATGCCTGCCATGCCTGCCTATGCCTGCCATGCCTGCCATGCCTGCCTATGCTTGCTTTGCCGACCATGCCTGCCTATGCCTGCCTATGCCTGCCATGTCTGCCATGCCTGCCTATGCCTGCCTATGCCTGCTATGCCAGCCATGCCTGCCTATGCCTGCCTATGCCTGCTTTGCCTGCCATGCCTGCCTATGCCTGCCTATGCCTGCTATGCTTGCCATGCCTGCTATGCCTGCCTATGCCTGCTATGCCTGCCTGTGCCTGCCTATGCCTGCCATGCCTGCCTATGCCTGCCTATGCCTGCTTTGCCTGCCTTGCCTGCCTATGCCTGCCATGCCTGCCTATGCCTGCCATGCCTGCCTGTGCCTGCGGTCAACGACTCACAATGACCCTGGGACCACCGTAACCCCAGACGGTTCCCAACAACACTAGCACTGGTCTAAACAAAGCTACTAGACTCCACTCGGTCCCCCTGACACGAGTGCAACTATAAGGCAAATGTCTGTAACAAACCCAATCTAATGCCACCAGAAGAAATGGTACTGCCTGCTGTGCCTGCCAAATCGGGTATGCCAGCCTACGCATAACACCGATAGAGGATGGAAGTCTCAAGGACTCGAAGTCTGAAAATCGCACACTCCGGAGTGGCACTCGAGGGGAGCGACCCACACGAGTAAAGTGCCTCAGTAACAAGTATCGTAAATCAGCAGGACTGGATCATGACTCTGATCAAAGTGGAAAAGCCCAATCACTAAAGAAAGCCTCGGTCCTCAATCAGATGCAAAAATACTCAAATAGTGGGAAACTCTATCCACTAGAGAAATCAGATACTCAATCTGGTGCATAAATAAATGTCCGGTCAACCGCCCAATATCCGCGGTTGCCGCAAAGTCCCACAACTAATCCAATCTGTCCCAGACACCAAGTCCCGACTACACTACCCAGAACCCCTGCTCGAACCTGAGCAACACAGACCACCTGACTAACAAAGAAGGAGAAAAGGAATACATGGTTTCTCCTAAGTCAAGTTCCAAAAGTAGTGTAGCAGTAAAAGATGGCCTAACTACATGTCCATGCAAGCATGCTTTGTCCTCAGAAACAATAAAAGTGGGTGAAACATATATTAGTAAAGCATGCTGAAATATTCCTACTATGGTATACCAATCTCACCCAAGTAGGTCATTCCATGCTTACCTCTCGCTCATATCGGTTGTACAATAATATGCCCGATATCAATCATAGAGGGGTGATATCCCCACATGTGCACTTGCATTAACCATGATATAAAATCTTATATAATTACCAAAATTAAGCTTACCCACCTGAAGTGCTCAATCCAAGGCAAACCTGGGGTCGGCGAAGAGTGTAGACGCTCTCAGTCCAAAATCTGCTAAAACTGCTTCCTCGGTATATGTTGCGCAAGCCTTGGCTCCCAACAGCTAAAAGTACCCCGAAATCAAAGTCTACAGATCCATCGGGTCCAGCAACACATGTAAACACCCCTGGGTACAACAATAAGGTCCAACATTACACTTTCATTCCCAAAATTAACCACGCACAAACACACAGAAAATTAGTCCCAAAGATATGCTTATTTCACCTGCCGAAAGTGCCCAGAAAAATCCAATAAAAATATCACAGCAATCCTCGCGTCGATACCTTCGAAACGAGTACCTGCACGTCCAATTCCGAGCCCCGTAGGCTGAGTTACAAATTCCACAGTACAGGTGCGCAAAACCACACAGCAACATAACTGTAATTCCATTTACATATAAGGGGAAGAACATATACCTTCGGCCAAAACTCAGAAAAATCCAAGAAAAATACTGTGATAATCCTTGCGTCGAGTAGATGAAAAAAGTGTACAAGCACGTCGCCATACGATGCCCGGTTGCGGAGATATCACCGAAAAACCACGCCGCTGACCAAATCTCCGTCATAGAAATGGGGTCACAGTAAGCTCGAACAAACACCTTGAAATGCGCGAAATGAGGGAAAGCCGAAAGTACCTAGATCGTAGATCTGTCCGTCGCAGATCCAGCGGCGAAGAAATCGCTCAAAAAGGTGGTCAGAGTAGGCCGGGGGAGCTCGCGCACCGAAACGCGACGAAGGGGAACCCAAATGGACGAGCGTCGCGCCGAGCCGTAAAAATGGAAACCTCGATAAGCGTGCCACCAAAAATTTCAAAACTTTGCAGATGGATGCAGCATAGCTCGGGGATCATCTTTGCTGAAGGCGCCATGGCGAGAGGAGGCTCGGAAATGCCGAAAAAAGGGGAAAGAAAGAAGCTCGGGTCGCTTTTATAGGCTCCAGGAAACAAATCACAAAATGCCGGTTTTGTCCCAATTTCCGGGCGCTGGGCAAGAACCGGGCGGCTACAGTGTTGGGCCCAGCCCAACACTGTTCACGCCCGGAAAGCCCAGGGCCCGCCACGTCGCCCCCCGAACAGGCTACAGCAAAACTGGCCCCTCACCGCTCGGCACGTGGACCAATGAGGGATCGACACATGGCAACCCCTTGGTCAACACCTCGCTGCCACGCCCACGTGCGCGCTGCCAGCGCCGCCTGCGTCCCCCTGCCAGGCACGCGCCCCAAGGCGGCCGCACCTGCTCCGTGTACCGAGCGCACGTGGACCGGCCAACCAGTGCGCGCCACGTGTCCACCCACCGGTCCACCGTACACCACGATATATTCTGTGGACCACGAGCGCTGAACCGGCCAATCCTGCCATGCCACGTGGCCTGCCCCCCGGTGCACGACGGCGCCGTGGACCGCGCACCTGCCCGCACGCCCACGTGCCTGCCCGCGCGTCTGCCCGCGCGCTGCGCGCTGCCCGCGCCTGCCCGCCGCCGCTCCCGTGCCTGCCCGCCGCCGCGCCGCCGCCCTCCGCAGTCGCCGGCGCCGGAGTTACTGTTCCGGCGTGAACAGTAACCGGTGCTCAAAAATAACAAGTGGGTTGTCCATTTTGACCGTTTTCGCGCGCTGAATCCGAATTTGATGTCCATTTTGCCAAATTCCAACTCTAAAAATTGCCGAAGGCATCCGGAAAGATATTCTTTTGTCTAAACTTCGCGCCGAGCCCAATTTTAATATCCATTGCGCGCAAGACCACTTCTATGCATTCGATGGGGTCAATTGACTACTCTCGTGATCCATTTAACACCCCGGGTCCAACACTAGTGTCCAATTGGTGCACAAACACCACCAACGCGCCACATAGGCCTCCAGAAGCTGCTGGTCAACCAGTATTCTCGTCGTGGGGATCCAGGTCCTCACAGTGGTTGTTCTCGTCACATGACCGGTGACAAAAACTGTTTTCAAACTTTAAAGAAAATCTCCGGAGGACATGTTGTTTTCGGAGACGGTCATTCTTCCAAAATTGTTGGAAAGGGAACAATCGCTATTCCTGAAGGCCCGGTTTTGAATAATGTTTTATTTGTTGAAGGGCTTAAGACTAACCTCATTAGTATAAGTCAACTTTGTAGGTTTATATATAGGATCCACAAGGATCTAAATAGGTACTATCAAACAACTAGAGGGGGGGTGAATAGGTGTAATACTTATAAAACCAAATCTCAGTGCAAAATAAAAACCAATGCGAAAAATAAAAACAGCACACCGAGATATACGTGGAAACTCATTTCCAGGAGAAAAACCACGGGACCAACACGCAATAACAATCCTCTAAGAATAGAAGAATAACAAGGTGATTACCGACTCCACGGACTCAAACCCCTCCTTCAGCTTCTTCGGACCTTGCGCTCACCGATTGGATGTCCACGCAATAACAATCCACTAAGAATAGAAGAATAACAAGGTGATTACCGTCTCCACGGATTTAACCCCTCCTTCAACTTCTTCGGACCTTGCGCTCCAACGATTGCACGTCCACTGCACACGTTCGAATCCACGAACGCCACTCGAATCCACGAGCACACGTTTCGAATCCACGAAACGCCTTTAGCACACCGAATCCACGATGCCACGTCGAATCCACGACGCAAACTCAGCCGGTAAGAATATTGGCTTCGATGGTGATCCTTTGCTTAGATTATCAATGAAGATCCATGGGAAAAATCTCTAAGCAAAGATTAGATCAATTCGACAAAAGATATGTTCTTGAAAGAACCGTCGAATTGACCTAAAAGAGGCTATAAAGAAGAACGATAAAAACCTAGCCTCTAGGGTTGCTCTCAAGTGTTTTATCAATTGATCGGCCGTGCTCCCCCCGTTTTTGAGAAACCCTAAATGTCTATTTATAGTTTAGAAACCTTTGGAAAGAGATAAGAATCAAAAACTTACCTTATCTGGAAATTTTCAGGACGGCGATCCGGATCGGATTTACTGTGATCCGGATCGTCGTAACGAGTCAGGCTATTCCAGAAAAACAGGGTTCGGGATCCGGATTGAAATGCCCGATCCGGATCGTTCATATATTCCAGCAAAAACCCATGTTCGGGATCCGGATCGAAATGACCTTTGATCCGGATCGGATTTGCCAATGAACAAGCACCCTTCGGGATCCGGATTGGACTGTCTGATCCGGATCCTGAACATGCCCCATGTTCAGTTTTTGATTTTTATGCAATTAAAAATTCATCCAAGTGTTTCTACACTATAAGAAAGTATTCGGATCACCAAAATTATTTAGTTAACCATACCTGATCCTTTTGAATACTTTCTTCTTGAGATTGATGTAACTGATCTACAATTCTTCAACTTCAATCTTCAAGACTCAAGACACTGAGTGTCAACTTGAGCTCTTGTTGAATCTTCTCTAAGTCTTTGATTGCTGATTGACAATTTGATCCCTTTAAGACTCCGACTCAACTCACTGACTTGACTCACGAAATATGCCAACACCAAAATGCCGTAACAATCTCCCCCTTTGGCAATTTCGTGACAAAACCCAAAAATACATAAAAGCGCTCAAGTCACGCATCTTAAACCAAAAAATCAAAACTCAATGTCATCACCAAAACATTGACTTTCTTTGCGTGAAAGATCCAATAAACAAAAATACATTTGAACCAGTCTTAGAACAAACTCTATGACTTAGGACTTAGAGTCTTAAAGTGATGTAGATCCTGCAAAAACAAAACTCCAAACAAATCAAAAGTCAGTCGTTAGAAATTAAATGTAAATCCTACATTTGATTCGTCCTTTTGGTTCTTTTGTTTTTCGGCTCATCTCCTTTCTTTTTCTCGATGATCTCATCTCCGTCTCCCCCTATCTCGATGATCTCATCTCTGTCTCCCCCTATCTCGATGATCTCTTCTCCCCTATTTCTCTCTTCTCCCTTATTTCTCTTCTCCCCCTTTTTGTCACAAATTGTCAAACAGTGAACATACTAGACAAAAGGAAATCACTAACAGCATTAGTCCATAGTGAAAGAGAGATAAAAGCTCAGTTCCGGTATATAACAAAAACATAGATTGCGTACCGGTACTCGAACGCAAAAATCAAATAATTTCTTGAAACAAATTCAGATTTTGAAATATTTGAATTACCGATTTGTATTCCATCAAGAAAACAATTTAAGTGCTTGAGAATAATATGAGATCACATAGATGTCATTCAATCCAATTAATTTCACAAAAATTAAAAAGATTTACTCCGAAATCATGAAAAATAAAGATAAAACATTATAAACCGTTTTTCACATTATATACGTCAAACACAAGTCATCAAAAATAATCTTGAGATCCAAAGTCTATCAAGATGTAACGGATGTACAAAGATGACTTACAGAGATTTCCAAATGACATCAATTTGATTTCGTACCCTTTCAAATTTGAGATAAGCACTAAAATACCTAAGGGTGGCTCTTTGAGCATCTTTCAACTATCCCACCTTATACCAACCAGGAGATTGTTCAGAATATAAGAACTTTGAATATGAATCTCCGAATGCTTCAACTAAACAAAATTTCATAAAATATTTTTCAAGCACCCAAAACATGTGGCAACTTTTTCCAACATGTGGTGGTAGTTTTCACACTCCTTTCGGATGTAACTCTATTCCACATCTTTTACAATTCATTTATTTACCCTTGTAAGAATGCAATCTCTTACGTGAAAGAATTAAATCCCAAATTTTAGTCTATCGGTTGTCTCACGTTTATCACAATGAATTCACACAACCGAGATAGAATAATCATCTAAAGATCACACATGATTTCTAAAATTTGATGAATATAATTATCAAAAAGTCCTATAATGAAATATCTTCAAGAATTATGATTATGGAGTAAAGTTGATAATTCAAATAAAATTAAATTGGAGTGATTGAAAGTGAAAACCCTTTTTATTCAATGCACTTGTTCGTTAAAATCCTTTTGTTTAAAAAAATAAAACATAAAAACGAAGAGCATTGAAAACATGTAATGCAGAGATTCAGAAAAATATGAAAGGAAAACCAATCAAAGCATTACATACAGTCATAAGCTATTTAGAACTTAAGACAAGGAAAGATATCACCTTTCCGAATCCAAAATTGTCGAATTTTGGGTTGTCTTGATTCATTGTGGTTGGGAGATGATAGCTTTGACTGTTGATCCACCTTAGGTCTTTGCCTCGCAGTGATCCACTTGTATGATTGATGTTGTGGCTCGGACCTTTGGTGGTTTGAGTGAACTCCATTGACTTGATGTGTCTTTTGATTCCGTTGAGTTCGCTCCGTAGATGAAGTTGCCGAAGGACTCTTCTTTCTTTTTTTCGGGCAATTCTTCACCAAATGTCCTTCAAGTCCACATAAGTGACAAGTTCTTCCTTTCAATTTCATTGTGGAACTTGAAGCATGCACAGTTTGGTCCTTTTTGAATCCCAAACCAACCTTGCTTGTTTGACCTAATCCGGACATACAATCTAGTTTCTTGGAACCGGTTGAAAGCCTTTGTATGTCGAATTTGAGTTCATGAACTTGCTTGGTCAAAACTTGGTTGGTGACATGAATCTCCTCAAACTGTTTTTCTAGAAAATTAATCTTGTTAATATGGGAATTAACGATCGTTTTCGATTGATTTATCTTTTCCTGGAGGATTTTATTATTATCCAATAAAAGCTCTCGTTCCTCCTCGAGATCATGAAGTTTGATCTTTAAAGCATGATTCTCGTCTTGATTCTCAAGTCGTTGCTTCCTCAACTTCTTGATATGCTTGGCCATCTTCTTAGATTCCGCAAGAAGTCGTTGATATGCCTCAACGAGTTCTTCTTCGTCCGACTCCCCCTCACTTGATGACTCTCCGTTGGATGTTGATGTTTCATGCAAAATCAAAGGAATAGAGTCAGTGATTAAAGATGATAAACAAACATTAGAAGAGGGAATTTGAGAAGCATGTAAGGCAACGACTTTTTCCTCTTTACTTGAGGTCGATTCATCAGAAGTAGAATCGTCCCAAGTTTTCGCTTGCAAAGCCTTCTTTTTATATGATTTCGGAGAAGGACATTCCGTTGAAAAATGGCCGTAGCCTTTGCATCTATAGCATTGGATTTCCCCTTCGAAATCATCTTTTTCTTTTTCTTTAGAAGGTTTTGCAAAGCTTTTGAGGTTAGAGGATTTAGAACCCGATGATCCTTTAGAAGGTTTCGTGGATGAAGATCCATCGGTTCGATTCTTCCAAAACTTCCGACGAAATTTCTCTGTGATCCGCGCCAATTGTTCTTCAAAATCGGCAAAAGAGATTTCATCGTCGGAACTCGATTCGCTATCTTCTTCCTTTGTTGATTTGAATGCAATACCTGTAAGCTTAGAAGAAGACTTGGAAGAAAATTGATTAGTAGGAAAAGTCATTTCATAAGTTTGCAAAGCGCCTACTAATTCCTCTACACTCATCTCATCCGGATGACTAACGGTTTCAATGGCGGTAACCTTTGCCCTAAACCGTTCTGGAAGAGTCCGAAGTATCTTTCTTACAATTCTCGACTCCGGGATCTTTTCTCCTAAATTAGCACAAGTATTGATTACATCTTGAAGTCTAGTGTAATAATCTGTAAACAATTCAAGCTCTTCCATATGAATAGAGTCAAATTGACTTGTAAGCATCTGGAGCTTTTGAATTTTTACAAGATTAGTACCCTCATGTGTAATTTTGAGAATATCCCAAATTTCCTTCGCGGTTTCACACACGGAAATTCGTGTGAACTCAGTCGAGGAAAGAGAATTAAATAAAGCGTTCATACCTTTCCCATTGTAAGAAGATCTTTCAAATTCCTCTTTGGACCATCTAGAGTGAGGTTTTGGGGTAGTAGAATTTCCTACTTCCTCAACAGGATGCACCCAACCGTATTCCACGGATTGCCATACCCGCTCATCAATTGCGATGAGAAAAGCTCTCATCCGCACTTTCCAATAAGCATAATTAGTCCCATCAAAAAGAGGAGGTCTATAAATATTACCACTTTCACCCAACATGATAGATAAACCTAAAACCCGCTCTGATACCAATTGTAGGTTTATATATAGGATCCACAAGGATCTAAATAGGTACTATCAAACAACTAGAGGGGGGGTGAATAGGTGTAATACTTATAAAACCAAATCTCAGTGCAAAATAAAAACCAATGCGGAAAATAAAAACAGCACACCGAGATATACGTGGAAACTCCAATCCAGGAGAAAAACCACGGGACCAACACGCAATAACAATCCACTAAGAATAGAAGAATAACAAGGTGATTACCGACTCCACAGACTCAAACCCCTCCTTCAGCTTCTTCGGACCTTGCGCTCACCGATTGGATGTCCACGCAATAACAATCCACTAAGAATAGAAGAATAACAAGGTGATTACCGTCTCCACGGATTTAACCCCTCCTTCAACTTCTTCGGACCTTGCGCTCCAACGATTGCACGTCCACTGCACACGTTCGAATCCACGAACGCCACTCGAATCCACGAGCACACGTTTCGAATCCACGAAACGCCTTTAGCACACCGAATCCACGATGCCACGTCGAATCCACGACGCAAACTCAGCCGGTAAGAATATTGGCTTCGATGGTGATCCTTTGCTTAGATTATCAATGAAGATCCATGGGAAAAATCTCTAAGCAAAGATTAGATCAATTCGACAAAAGATATGTTCTTGAAAGAACCGTCGAATTGACCTAAAAGAGGCTATAAAGAAGAACGATAAAAACCTAGCCTCTAGGGTTGCTCTCAAGTGTTTTATCAATTGATTCGGCCGTGCTCCCCCCCGTTTTGAGAAACCCTAAATGTCTATTTATAGTTTAGAAACCTTTGGAAAGAGATAAGAATCAATAACTTACCTTATCTGGAAATTTTCAGGACGGCGATCCGGATCGGATTTACTGTGATCCGGATCGTCGTAACGAGTCAGGCTATTCCAGAAAAACAGGGTTCGGGATCCGGATTGAAATGCCCGATCCGGATCGTTCATATATTCCAGCAAAAACCCATGTTCGGGATCCGGATCGAAATGACCTTTGATCCGGATCGGATTTGCCAATGAACAAGCACCCTCGGGATCCGGATTGGACTGTCTGATCCGGATCCTGAACATGCCCCATGTCCAGTTTTTGATTTTATGGCAATTAAAAATTCATCCAAGTGTTTCTACACTATAAGAAAGTATTCGGATCACCAAATTATTTAGTTAAACCATACCTGATCCTTTGAATACTTTCTTCTTGAGATTGATGTAACTGATCCACAATTCTTCAACTTCAATCTTCAAGACTCAAGACACTGAGTGTCAACTTGAGCTTTTGTTGAATCTTCTCTAAGGTCTTTGATTGCTGATTGACAATTTTGATCCCTTTAAGACTCCGACTCAACTCACTGACTGACTCACGAAATATGCCAACACCAAAATGCCGTAACAAACTTTGTGACAATGGGTTTCTCAGTTAATTTTTCTTCTGTAGAATGTATTGTAACTGATAAGGACCAGGTATTCTTTTAAAAGGGGTTAGATTCGGAAAATAATTGCTATGTTGTTTCAAACAAAATTTTTGAAAAATGTAACCTAGTTTCTTTGGATAATGAAACTGTTTGGCATGAAAGACTAGGTCCACATGAATTTAAAGAACTAGCAAGGATTTCAAATAAGGACGTGGTTAAGGGGTTCCTAAACTTTTATTTAAAGAAAATATTGTGTGTGGTGGTTGTCAAAAGGGAAAACAATCAAGAGTTGCACACAAGAACTTGAACCACGTCCGGTACCAAACAGCCCTTGAATTACTGCATATGGACTTAATGGGGCCGACTCGTCAACCATCCTTTGGGAGGTAAATGGTATATTTTCCTTTTGGTTGATTATTTCTCTAGGTATTCATGGGTAACTTTTTTAAAAGAGGAAAGCGGATACTTTCGACTCTTTTCATGAGGTTTGTCATCGTATTATGAATGAAAGAAATGAAAAGATCGTTCGTGTTCGAAGTGATAGAGGTGGAGAATTCATTAATTCTAAATTTACTGATTTTTGCACTTCCAATGGGATAAAACATGAATTCTCAGCACCCTATACATGTGAGAACCTGGATCCCCACGACTAGATTACTGGTTGACCAGTAGCTTCTGGAGGCCTATGGGGCGTGTCAGTGGTATTTGGGCACCAATTGGACACAAGTGATGGGCTCAGGTGTTAAGTGGATCACGTGGGGGATCGTGGACCCCGTCGAATGCTTAGAAATGATTTCGCGCGCAATGAATATTAAATTTGGGCTCAAGCGCGAAGTTTGGACAAAAGAACATCTTCCCGGATGCCTTCAAAATTTTTAGAGTTGGAATTTGGCAAATCGGACCTTCGGATTTGGATTCAGCGCGCGAAAACGATGAAAATGGACTATTCACTTGTATTTTTCGGAGCCCGGATGACGCGCGCAATTTTCGAGGCATCTTGGTACGTTTCCGGCGCCGGCGGCAGCGCGGCGGCGGCGGCGGGCAGCGGCGGCAGCGGCGGAGCGCGGCGCGGGCAGCGAGGGCAGGTGCGCGGTCCACTGGGGGAGCGTGCACCGGGGGGAGCGTGGCACCGGTCGCGGGCCACGTGCGGATCCCGGTTGGGCCCGGCGCGGGGGCGCGGTCCACGGGAAAAGGTGCGGTGCACGGTGGACCGGAGGGTGACCC
Organism: Tillandsia leiboldiana; assembly: GCA_029204045.2. Classification (NCBI taxonomy): domain Eukaryota; kingdom Viridiplantae; phylum Streptophyta; class Magnoliopsida; order Poales; family Bromeliaceae; genus Tillandsia; species Tillandsia leiboldiana. The sequence goes on from CM055060.1 coordinate 25,901,960, forward strand.
GTGGCGGCTATGATTTGACGGTGCTGTGGACCGGGTCCACGGTGTGTGTGTGGGTGGCCTCGGGGCGCGTGCCTGGCAGGGGGGCGCAGGCGGCGCTGACACGCGCACGTGGGCGTGGCAGCGACGCGTTGAACTGGGTGCGTGCCACGTGTCGGCTGTGCAGTGAGCACGTGTCGTGCAGTTGGACGGTCCGGAGTGCTGTCGCCTGTTTTGGCGGGCGACGTGGAGGCCCAGGGGAATTTCGGGCTGCTACAGTGCGCGCACAGGGGAGGATTCGGGCTGCTACAGTGCGCGCCCGAAAGTCCCAAGCGCCCGGAAATTGGGACATATCGGTATTAATTGATTTGTTTCTTGGAGCCTAAAAAGGGATCCGAGCCATTCTTCCCTCCCCCTTTCCGCAATTTCTGTGTTCTCCTCTAGCCATGGCACCTTCAGCAAAGATGATTTCCCCGGTTTTGCTGCATCCATCTGCAAAGTTTTAGTTTTTGGTGGCACGCTTATAGAGGTTTCCATTTTTACGGCG
>CM055060.1:25902582-25990025 GCA_029204045.2 Tillandsia leiboldiana
CTCTGCCGGTCAGTCTGTCCTCCTCACCCGACGCCAAGCGCCGATATCCGAACTCGCCTCTGGCGCAGATCCCTACCAAAGGAACTGCAGCGTCATGCTCCACACACAATGCCTCCCCCATCGATAGCGTCAATAATCCAAAACGGGAGGACCAACTAAACTGAAAAAGGTATCCTGGCGCAAACCATTCCCGTCAAACATATCCTATGCGCCTCGTCCCTCGAAACCTGGAGCGTGCCGTTCAACAACTGTTATAAAACTCGCTAGCACTATGAAGGGCTCTCAGAAGTCTCTCCATCACCACCAACCCCAATTTTGCCTAACAACGGCTCAAAACTCAAACTGTGAATCGGGTGGTTCCAGGACTGCCGGGACTGGGCTCCATCTAACCAATGACGTCACAAAGCTCACTCTTGCCGGATTTCACCGCCACCATCTTGGCTCAGATAGCATCATCTGGCGGATTCACCGCCCACCCTAACGGCTAGAATAAGGTGACCCACAGAAGGCATGCACTTGTGAGCTAAAACTTGTATCACAATACTTGGCATACAGCTTATCCACACGGGCATGGTAGCCACATCTACAAGTGCTGCCTCGTGCTCCGAGTCGCTCTGGAGTAGATCAAAATATCCCTGGAGGATCTTGTTACAATGCAATCAAGTACAGCTGGAGCACAAATCCTCAAATCAAAACAAAAAAAAATGTGGCAGGGCATTAATCAATCCAATTACCCTCACTAAGAGCTCATGATGCCTACCGGTCCTGACGCCATCTAGGCAAGGTCCTCGGCTGTCTGATTCCAAGTAGGTACTCGACCATACAATAACTGCCGGAGTATGACTCCATCAAAAGGTCCTAGATACCACCTGGCCCTGTCTACACGAACCATAAACGTACCCTCACAGTCGTGTATCAACGACGTGGCATCACCACCGTGCACCAACGGCGTGGCACTAGGTCAAACAACCCCTCGACCCATCAGATTCTGCAAATGCGCCATCCGCTCGACGAAAGTGGTCGTGCTCAGTCTGCCTGAAAAATCAGACTATCCACAAAGGAGCACGACCTCTGTCTATGCTCACATTGAGGCAACGTATAAAGTCCTCCGAGATACAAATCCACGCTACCGCTGCGCTACTCTGATATAGATGCTGATGCTGCCATCGGGGTCCACCGATCTCTGGCATCTCGAAAATTCGCCATCCAGGTAAGGAGATCAGAAATGCCTCTGCGGTCAGTCTGTCCTCCATCACCCGACGCCAAGCGCCGATATCCAGAACTCGCCTCTGGCGGCAGATCCCTATCCAAAGGAACTGCAAGCGTCATGCTCCACACACAATGCCTACCCATCGAAGCGTCAATAATCCAAAACCGAGGGACCAACTAAACTGAAAGGTATCATGGCGCAAACCATCCCCGTCAAACATATCCTATGCGCATCGTCCCTCGAAACCTGGGAGCGTGCAGTTCAACAAACTGTATAAACTCCCTAGCACATGAAGGCTCTCAGATAGTCTCTCCATCACCACCAACCCATTTTGCCTACAAAGGCTCCAACTCAAACCTGTGAATCGGGATGGTTCAGACTGCCGGGACTGGCTCCATCAACCAATGACGTCCCGAAGCTCAGCTACTATCCACTATCCACCCTGCCTCGGTGCCTCGGCACTGCTCGTCGGCACGGAGGGGGCTGCTCGCTCCATCGGCGCCACTGGTACAAACTGAAGATACCACTGCATAGGAAGAAAGTACTGGATGACACTCAAGCGGTACTGCAATTAACTGTGCTCTCTGCTCCAACAAGCGCAATCAAAACGTTCCATGGCCTCCTCCTGGCATCGGACAGCCTCCGGCATCTTTGCCATTTGGATCCATAACTCTTGGGTCTCGCGTCTGCTCTGATAGCTCTGCCTCCCGCTGCTCGGTTACTAATCAGATGCGGAAAGCGCATTCCTCACTGCACGACGTCTCATAAGCATCGTAGACCACTGCACCAAATACAAACATCAGGACACAACAACCATACGACCCAATCCAGCGAAAGTCTAAGACATGTTATCAATTCCACAGCATTAGTTGTCTGCAGCCAACATAATCGCTTAGAAGCATAAACATGCCAATCACTCATCCCGTCTCTTGGAGAGGTACAAAACTCGATCAGGACTCTCGCTAAAAGTCACGACTCTCACGTAGTCATCCTAATGTCCAACCACAAGCCTAGGGTTTCTAAGTCCTCAATGACCTACAACCTAGGCTCTGATACCACTCTAATCTGTCACGCCCCGGGGTCGAAACTGCGATCCGGATCGCCAACAGGGTCCGCCACCTATGCCAAACCCGCATAGGCGAGCATCCCTACCTGCAAGGAAAAGTACTACAGCTAAATAGATATCAGAGCTAAAAATAAAAATCTGCTTGTATACTAAATCAATCACTGTACAACTGGAAATAATACAACAATGTCCGTCTCCCAAAAATGATAATCATACAATATCCTCATATACAAACTCAGAACTCAACCGGGAGGTATCTCCAATAAATATATCAGTGTACAGGCTCTCAATACATGACAATCCTCACTACATCAGTCTCTCAAAAAAGGAAAATAAAATAACTAATCTACTGAAGCTCTCCTCTGAAGGGGTACCGCTACACTCCAACGACAGGTAGGGAACTAGCTCGCGACTCCCTCGCCTACGGTCAGAAGGATCAGCAACAGGAACAACAGGAACCAGAGTAGAAGTCCCTGGGGGAAAGACACCACGACGGGTGTGAGAACTACATCCCACAGTAGTTCTCAGTGGATGCCGCCAACAAGCCCGACGGTCTGCCACTAAGTCTACTAGAGGCTAAAGCAACAAATGCAGTGCTGTAAGGAAAGCTGGGAAAAGTAAACTCTACAGCTACTATGCCTCTATCTAGATGCTCAAAGAGTGGAACAGAAAGAACATGATGCCACAACAAACCTCATCTCTGATCACCCAATCTAAACTGACTGCCTCATCGGGTCCAGTCAAAACCTGCGCCAACCTACTGTCGTTACGTCCCGGAGGAGCGGACTTACGTAGGACGTCCATGACTGCCAACACCAGCACAGCCAGAGGGACAAATGCAACGACAAGTCGCGATAGAAAAGCTCAATCTCACGCCGGTATAAACAACCCGGTCTCGCCTACTCCGGAGTGGCACTCGAGGGGAGCGACCCGCTCGAGTAAAAAGTAACCCATCTCAAGTATCTCTGTAAAGTATATCTGTCAAGCTCAAATATGGCTCATGCAGGCTATGATCCACGATCAAACAGATCGGTAACCCCAAGCTCAAAGCACAACTCAGTCGGAAAAAGAACCTCGACTCAAACAGGAATAGCCCAAAACACTCTCACAGCTATGTCGGAGAACCCTCAACGACTCAATCTGATAATGCACGACCATGGCTGAGTCGGAAAACCTCCACGACTTGATCTGCCAGACGCCAAGATCCTCAAAGCTAAGTGGGAGAACCACTTCCACCACTAAATCAGGAAAAACAACCTCTAGATCACACTCTACCAACTCATAGCACAAAGTCGCATCCACTGCGAGAAACTGTCTCAACAGGCCAAACAGACCAAACGTCGCATCCACTGCGAACAACTGCCTCAACAGGCCAACATCGCATCCACTGACACAAGGAAGGGTCCGGGAACCCCGAAAGACTAGAACCTACAACCCAAATCAAACAAGAACATGCTCTAGGCATAGCCTTTCGTTGTTCTTGTCCCAAGAAGAAGGCAGACCTTAGAACCCAGACCACTCGAATCATCTCGGGTGGTTAATTTATAGGAAAAGGTGACATTTCTTACTGAAGCCCTTGATCTGCAAGAAATCCATATTTAATGAATTTTAGTTCTTTTAGGAAAACAGTTGAAACCAAGTTTTATATCTAAGCCTCGAAGGGCTAATGGCTTCGTCCAATCAAACAAAAACAGACTCAGGCGACCCTACGATGCTGGAAGAAAATATTTGGTTAACAAAATCATATGTGTGTCCAAAAAGGTTCTGGGTTTAAGGTCCTGCTAACTCAGATATACCGCTGCCACTGACACAGCGGCGACAGATAAAACAAGAAAAATAAAACATCTCGGGACCGCCGTCTACCCAAACGGCTCCCGCTACAGATGACACACCCAACTACATCTACCAGACTCCACTCTGCTCCCAAGCACGAGTGTAACATGCATCCCACACTAAAAGATAACTCCTGACCACTCGGCCCACTACCCGGGCGAGGAAGAACACTATGTCCAGGAAAGTAGAAGTGTGGATGTCTAAAACAGAAATAACCCTAGCCCAAGTGAGGGTTTTCTACTAGTCTGGTTACACATGCAACATATGACGGGGTGCTAGGTCAAGTTCCAAGATAACAATAATCAACAGCTTGTAGGGAAGGACAATAAACACATGATCATTGTGATGACCTGGATCTCTGCAGAGCTGTGGTAGAGTCATTGGTGACATCTGGGGAGCCTGTACTGTGTGTTGGAGGTGTTTGTGCACCAATTGGACACAAGTGGCGGACTTCGGCTTAATGGATCACGTGGGTGATCAATGGACTCCGTCGGATCATTAGAAGTGGTTTTGCGCGATGCGGATATTAAAAATGGACTCAGCGCGAAGTTTGGACCAAGGAATACCTTTCCGGATGCCATCGGCAAATTTTGGAGTTGAAATTTGGCAGAATGGACATCAAATTCGGATTCAGCGCGCGAAAACGGTCAAAACGGACTACCCACTTGTTATTTTTGAGCATCGGGTACTGTTCATGCCGGAACAGTGTCTCCGGCCGCCGGCGGGCAGCGGCGGCGGCGGTGGGCAGCGGCGGAGCGGCCGCGGGCAGCGCGGCGGGCAGAGGCGCGGGCCGCCCGGTCCACGCGGCAGGCGTGCACCGGGGGCGGGACGCGTGGCGGCTCGGGAGTGGGCCGGTCCGCGGGGCGGGGTCTACGGAGAGTGCGGGGCGCACGGTGGACCGGGGTGGACACGTGGCATTACTGGATTGGTCGGTGCAGTGGACTTGGTCTACGGAGCAGGCGGGCGTGGTGCATGGACCGGCGGGACACGTGGCGTCTTCTGGTTGGTGGGCTCATGGAGTCTGGGTCCACGGAGGTGAACCGGGGCGCCTCGGGATTCGCGCCTGGCAGGGGGCGCAGGCGGCGGGCGCAGGCGGGCACGTGGGCGCGGCAGGCGGGCGTTGACTGGGTGCGCGCCACGTGTCGCCGCAGCATTGGCCCACGCGTCGCGCAGTGGGCGGCCAGCGTGGCTGTCCGCTGTGCGGGGGGGCGACGTGGAGGCCGGAGGCGTTTTCGGGCGCGCACAGTGTTGGGCCGGGCCCAACACTATAGCCGCCCGAAATCGGGAGCGCCCGGAAAATGGGACATGTTGGGTATTTTTGGATTTGTTTCTCCCAGCATATAAAAGGCCGAGTTCTTTTGCAGAGAGCTTCTTCTCCGCGCGGATTTTCACTGTGCAACCTTCACAAGAAATGCTCCTCTCCCTGTGGCGATTCCATCTGCAGATTTCCAGATTTTTCAGCGGCATGCATCCCGAGGTTACCATTTTTACGGCGCGGCGCGACGCTCGTTCGTATGTGTTCTTCTTCGTCGCATTTCGGTGCGAGGACTCCCCCGGCTTACTCCGACGTCCGAATGAGGCGATTCTTGCGCCGTTGGCTTCACGACAGGTAGGGCTATGTTTCCCATGTTTACTGGTTTTTCCCATTCCGAGCTTTTCATGGGTTTTTCGGATCATCTTGTGACCTCATTTTCTGGGGCGGAGTTTTGGGACAGCGGTGCGGTATTTTGGCCATATCTTCGCGCACAGGCATCGGATTGGGGCGATTCAAAAGGCGTTTTGCATCTACACATCACGAGAAATATCTCCAAATTTTCTTGGAATTTTCTGAATTTTTTCCCGAAGGTGAATATCCCTGTTTACAGAACCTTGTGGTTCAGTTTTTGTGAGCAGTTTGTTTCGAGGTGGTTCTCTTGTCGGATTTGTTTCTCAGTGTAGGAAACTCGGATTTGAGCGTGCAGGTAGTCGTTTCGACGGGTTCGTCGCGAGGATCGTGACGGTATTTTTTCTTGGAATTTTCCGGGCATTTCTCGCAGGTAAAAACAGGGGAACTGTGGACTGTTGTGTTTGGGACAGTTTTGTGTGAGCATTGTATGTTAATTATGTATGTTCTTTTGGGAATTTTGTACAGCGATCGCGGCGGCTTATCGGTTTGGGCGAGGGCACTTTTTGGGACTTGGAGTTAGCGATCGAGGTGGGTGGTTGTTGTTTACCTCTATTTTGACATGCTCACTAGGAATATTAGAGTGATCCCTTTATTTGGACATGCATGCTTAAGTGATATAAATTGTGAGCTTTTCCTATGGAAATTACTATTGTGGATATTTGATAGTGGTTGGGACTTATACATGTTTGTATGGATGGAATGTTAGCGTTCAACCTTGCATGTGGATTGGGTTATTTATTTTGGGCTTTATGATTATCCTGTTAGTGGTTGGTGCTATTGAGGATTTTATGACATGCATAGGTGGATAGTGATGCTTTATTATGGAATGTGGATCATAGACATGTGTGGTTGGATAATGTTTTAGCATGATGGTTATATCTATGCGGATCTATTAATTGTTACACATGTGGAACCACTATTGGACACCATTTCCTTTATTTCCTTGAGAACACTTGCATGCTTGTTTGGACATCTAGGTAGGCCATCTTTTATCGCTACACTTTCATGCTGGAACTTGACTTAGGAGAAACCTTGTTTGCTTCTTTCTCCTTTTCGTTAGTCAGGTGGGTTTGCTCGGGTTTGAGCAGGGGTTTGGGATAGTGTAGCCGGGGCCTGGATTATGGATCATGGGTTTTGGCTGCGACCGCGGATATTGGGCGGTTGACCGGATGTCGGTTATAGGACATCGGTGATAAGGCATGATTATGGACTATAGGGTTTTGTGGCAACCGCGGATAGTAGGTGGTTGACCAGATGTCGGATGTGGGACATGTTTGTGATGGTGGGTTTTTACGGCGACCGCGGATATAGGGCGGTTGACCGGAGGTCGGTTGTTAGACCTGGTCGTGGATTGTGGGGTATTGCGGCAATCACGGATATTGGGCGATTGACCGGATGGTTACTCTTGCATCTGATTGGGGAATCAGTTTCTTTTAGTGGAGGGTTGTGTTCCACTGGGGGCTTTATAGTTGTGATCCAATCCTGCTTTTATCACCGGCGCGGTTATTGCCCGGTGAGGCTTTTATTACCCCGGCGCGGTTATTGCCCGGTGGTGCTTTACTCGTGTGGGTAGCTCCCCTCGAGATCCCCTTCGGAGGCCGGGGCTGGACGGTTATGGACAGGTTTCCTATCACATCGGCGCGGCTTATTTGCCCGATGATGAGGGCGTCAGCAGGAATTTTGCTATCACATCGGCGCGGCTTTCTTGCCCGATGATGAGGGCGGTACAGATTGGGTTTATCTGGGACGGTTGGTTATTGTGGCATACGGTTATTCCAGTCTAGGACTGTATTTTAGAGGCATAGTAGTGGTGGATTTCCCTTTTGCAGCGGTTTCATTTCTTACCACTCTTCTTTCCTTTTTGCCTCTGGTAGGCCTAGTGGGTGTGTCAGAGTTTGAGGTTTTACCCACTAGGGGAGGCTACTGGTTTACTAGTAGTTCTCACCCCCATTCTTCTTTCCTCTTTCTCTTCTTCCTTGTTTTGCAGTGACTTCTGCGGGTGCTGCTGGGCTTTCAGCGGCGGGTCGAGGAGAGAGGACGGCTGAGTAGATAGATCTCGAGGCAGGATGAGCGTGTTAGCTGGACTGTTGGTGTACCCAGGTTTCCTCAGACGGTTGTACTTTTACATTTGGGACTGGCTTTTGCCAGCAGGTTGTATTTATTTTGGTGAGCTGGGAGAGACAGATGTATCATTTATACAGATGTATTGTATTTTATTTCCAGCTTCAGTCTGAGATGTATTAGTTTTAGTTCAGCTCTGTTTTATTGCTCTTTTATGGTTATCTCTTATATCTGAGCAGGTTTGGCGCTTCGTGTACACGGGAAATACCGTGTGCACGGCGGATCTGTAGACGGGCCCGGGTTCTGGTTTACACCCGGGGCGTGACAGATTAGGTGGTATCAGAGCTTAGGGATAGGTCATTTGGGACTTAGGAAACCCTAGGCTTTTCGGCGGACCCTAGGATGTTAGTGCGTGAGAGACGCGACACTTTGCGAAAGTCGGTGATTTATTTGTTTGACTCTTCATGTGAGTGAAGAGGGATCGACATATCCTATTTTTGTGGGACAGTTATGTTGGCTGCAGACAACATAAAGTTACAAAAATAGAGGGATGTCTTTGACTTTCGCTAGATTGGGTCGAGTGTTTGGGGTGTGCTGATTTGCGGTTTTGTCGTGGTGAGCGGTGTATCCCCGACGTTGGGCCCTGACCCGGGTGCACCTTGGTGCGGCAGTTGGGTCTGAGCTGGTTGTTTCGGGCCGGATACCCAGATTGGAGTCTGAGAGCTCCGGACCCGAAGGGTAGGTGTGTTGGAGGCAGATCAGCGGAGCAGTGGCACAGTTGTCGGAGTGGTGACACAGTTGTCGGATCAGTGCAGTGGCACAGTGGTCGGAGTAGCGAGTAGCCCCCTCCGTGCCGACGTTTAGTGTTGGGGCACCGAGGTAGGGTGGACAGTTGACAGTGGGTAAGCTGTGGGATTGCTTTGATCAAGCGAGCCAGTTTTGGCGGATGAGTCATTCCGATTTGTGGGATTGAGTATGGAGCCCTTGGAGGCAGGGTCTTGTTCGGAGGGGGATAGAGAGTACTTGAAGGTCTTTATGGGAGAGTTAACGCAGTCGCTGAACTGCACGCTCCATGTATAGAGGGACGGGGCGCATAGGATATGAGTGTCTGAGAGTGGATTGCGCCAGGATACCTTGTAACTCATTGGGTCCCTCCAGTACGGATTTAGGACGCCTCATTGGAGTAGGCGCCGGGTGTGGAGCGTGGTATTGTAGTTCCTTTGGATTGGGATCTACCGCCTGAGGCGAGTTCTGATTGAGGCGCTTGGCGCCGGGTGATGGAGGACAGATCAGTCGGTGGAGGCATTCCCGATTTCTTTTTCCAGGATAGTGGATTTCTGAGACAGTCGGAGCACATATGTTACATCGGTCGGTGTGGTGGTCACTTGTTGGGCTGGCGGGTTCGGTTTCCTTTCGCGGCGGTTGATTATGCCGCAAGGACAGTTTTCTTGGGGAGCCAGGCCCGGAGGTGTTGGTGTGCTTGGGTTGCTTGAGGGTTATCTTCGCCTCTATAGTTTTGACTTCGGGAGCGAGGCGGATGTTTCGCTGTGGATGAGTAGACTTTTGGCTGGGTGTTGATGCCGGAGAGTCGGGGAATTGCTTCTACATCCCGACGGTTTAGAGATTAGAGAGCAGAGTCTACGTGATCAGTTGGGGGGACTTATATTGGGTACCTTAGGGGTACAGAGGTATTGGGATCGAGCATTTGTGCCGATGGACTTGTGATTGGATTATCTGAGACCCCGGGAGGAGCGGATGCTTGTACCGATGCAGACTACTTGGTAGCTCGAGCGGTTAGCCCAGCTGTACTTGGATGAGGTGGTGCGGTTTTTCTGGAATGCCCGCCTCTATCTTGTTCTAGTTAGAGACCCGAGGGTTGTATCGCGTCTCTGGAGGAGGTATTAGACAGCCTTGGGAGCTCGAGTGGTGGATGATTGGATATTTACCCCCTCGATTTGGTTGAGGTTTCGGGTTGAGGATTGATTTTAGTTTCGAGGACGAAACTTTCTTTTAGTGGGGGAGGATGTGATGACCTGGATCTCTGCAGAGCTGTGGTAGAGTCATTGGTGACATCTGGGGAGCCTGTACTGTGTGTTGGAGGTGTTTGTGCACCAATTGGACACAAGTGGCGGACTTCGGGCTTAATGGATCACGTGGGTGATCAATGGACTCCGTCGGATCGTTAGAAGTGGTTTTGCGCGATGCGGATATTAAAAATGGACTCAGCGCGAAGTTTGGACCAAGGAATACCTTTCCGGATGCCATCGGCAAATTTTGGAGTTGGAATTTGGCAGAATGGACATCAAATTCGGATTCAGCGCGCGAAAACGGTCAAAACGGACTACCCACTTGTTATTTTTGAGCATCGGGTACTGTTCATGCCGGAACAGTGTCTCCGGCCGCCGGCGGGCGGCGGCGGCGGCGGTGGGCAGCGGCGGAGCGGCCGCGGGCAGCGCGGCGGGCAGAGGCGCGGGCCGCCCGGTCCACGCGGCAGGCGTGCACCGGGGGCGGGACGCGTGGCGGCTCAGGAGTGGGCCGGTCCGCGGGGCGGGGTCTACGGAGAGTGCGGGGCGCACGGTGGACCGGGGTGGACACGTGGCATTACTGGATTGGTCGGTGCAGTGGACTTGGTCTACGGAGCAGGCGGGCGTGGTGCATGGACCGGCGGGACACGTGGCGTCTTCTGGTTGGTGGGCTCATGGAGTCTGGGTCCACGGAGGTGAATCGGGGCGCCTCGGGATTCGCGCCTGGCAGGGGGCGCAGGCGGCGGGCGCAGGCGGGCACGTGGGCGCGGCAGGCGGGCGTTGACTGGGTGCGCGCCACGTGTCGCCGCAGCATTGGCCCACGCGTCGCGCAGTGGGCGGCCAGCGTGGCTGTCCGCTGTGCGGGGGGGCGACGTGGAGGCCGGAGGCGTTTTCGGGCGCGCACAGTGTTGGGCCGGGCCCAACACTGTAGCCGCCCGAAATCGGGAGCGCCCGGAAAATGGGACATGTTGGGTATTTTTGGATTTGTTTCTCCCAGCATATAAAAGGCCGAGTTCTTTTGCAGAGAGCTTCTTCTCCGCGCGGATTTTCACTGTGCAACCTTCACAACAAATGCTCCTCTCCCTGTGGCGATTCCATCTGCAGATTTCCAGATTTTTCAGCGGCATGCATCCCGAGGTTACCATTTTTACGGCGCGGCGCGACGCTCGTTCGTTTGTGTTCTTCTTCGTCGCATTTCGGTGCGAGGACTCCCCCGGCTTACTCCGACCTCCGAATGAGGTGATTCTTGCGCCGTTGGCTTCACGACAGGTAGGGCTATGTTTCCCATGTTTACTGGTTTTTCCCATTCCGAGCTTTTCATGGGTTTTTCGGATCATCTTGTGACCTCATTTTCTGGGGCGGAGTTTTGGGACAGCGGTGCGGTATTTTGGCCATATCTTCGCGCACAGGCATCGGATTGGGGCGATTCAAAAGGCATTTTGCATCTACACATCACGAGGAATATCTCCAAATTTTCTTGGAATTTTTTGAATTTTGCCCCAAAGGTGAATATCCCTGTTTACAGAACCTTGTGGTTCAGTTTTTGTGAGCAGTTTGTTTCGAGGTGGTTCTCTTGTCGGATTTGTTTCTCAGTGTAGGAAACTCGGATTTGAGCGTGCAGGTAGTCGTTTCGACGGGTTCGTCACGAGGATCGTGACGGTATTTTTTCTTGGAATTTTCCGGGCATTTCTCGCAGGTAAAAACAGGGGAACTGTGGACTGTTGTGTTTGGGACAGTTTTGTGTGAGCATTGTATGTTAATTATGTATGTTCTTTTGGGAATTTTGTACAGCGATCGCGGCGGCTTATCGGTTTGGGCGAGGGCACTTTTTGGGACTTGGAGTTAGCGATCGAGGTGGGTGGTTGTTGTTTACCTCTATTTTGACATGCTCACTAGGAATATTAGAGTGATCCCTTTATTTGGACATGCATGCTTAAGTGATATAAATTGTGAGCTTTTCCTATGGAAATTACTATTGTGGATATTTGATAGTGGTTGGGACTTATACATGTTTGTATGGATGGAATGTTAGCGTTCAACCTTGCATGTGGATTGGGTTATTTATTTTGGGCTTTATGATTATCCTGTTAGTGGTTGGTGCTATTGAGGATTTTATGACATGCATAGGTGGATAGTGATGCTTTATTATGGAATGTGGATCATAGACATGTGTGGTTGGATAATGTTTTAGCATGATGGTTATATCTATGCGGATCTATTAATTGTTACACATGTGGAACCACTATTGGACACCATTTCCTTTATTTCCTTGAGAACACTTGCATGCTTGTTTGGACATCTAGGTAGGCCATCTTTTATCGCTACACTTTCATGCTGGAACTTGACTTAGGAGAAACCTTGTTTGCTTCTTTCTCCTTTTCGTTAGTCAGGTGGGTTTGCTCGGGTTTGAGCAGGGGTTTGGGATAGTGTAGCCGGGGCCTGGATTATGGATCATGGGTTTTGGCGGCGACCGCGGATATTGGGCGGTTGACCGGATGTCGGTTATAGGACATCGGTGATAAGGCATGATTATGGACTATAGGGTTTTGTGGCAACCGCGGATAGTAGGCGGTTGACCAGATGTCGGATGTGGGACATGTTTGTGATGGTGGGTTTTTACGGCGACCGCGGATATAGGGCGGTTGACCGGAGGTCGGTTGTTAGACCTGGTCGTGGATTGTGGGGTATTGCGGCAATCGCGGATATTGGGCGATTGACCGGATGGTTACTCTTGCATCTGATTGGGGAATCAGTTTCTTTTAGTGGAGGGTTGTGTTCCACTGGGGGCTTTATAGTTGTGATCCAATCCTGCTTTTATCACCGGCGCGGTTATTGCCCGGTGAGGCTTTTATTACCCCGGCGCGGTTATTGCCCGGTGGTGCTTTACTCGTGTGGGTAGCTCCCCTCGAGATCCCCTTCGGAGGCCGGGGCTGGACGGTTATGGACAGGTTTCCTATCACATCGGCGCGGCTTATTTGCCCGATGATGAGGGCGTCAGCAGGAATTTTGCTATCACATCGGCGCGGCTTTCTTGCCCGATGATGAGGGCGGTACAGATTGGGTTTATCTGGGACGGTTGGTTATTGTGGCATACGGTTATTCCAGTCTAGGACTGTATTTTAGAGGCATAGTAGTGGTGGATTTCCCTTTTGCAGCGGTTTCATTTCTTACCACTCTTCTTTCCTTTTTGCCTCTGGTAGGCCTAGTGGGTGTGTCAGAGTTTGAGGTTTTACCCACTAGGGGAGGCTACTGGTTTACTAGTAGTTCTCACCCCCATTCTTCTTTCCTCTTTCTCTTCTTCCTTGTTTTGCAGTGACTTCTGCGGGTGCTGCTGGGCTTTCAGCGGCGGGTCGAGGAGAGAGGACGGCTGAGTAGATAGATCTCGAGGCAGGATGAGCGTGTTAGCTGGACTGTTGGTGTACCCAGGTTTCCTCAGACGGTTGTACTTTTACATTTGGGACTGGCTTTTGCCAGCAGGTTGTATTTATTTTGGTGAGCTGGGAGAGACAGATGTATCATTTATACAGATGTATTGTATTTTATTTCCAGCTTCAGTCTGAGATGTATTAGTTTTAGTTCAGCTCTGTTTTATTGCTCTTTTATGGTTATCTCTTATATCTGAGCAGGTTTGGCGCTTCGTGTACACGGGAAATACCGTGTGCACGGCGGATCTGTAGACGGGCCCGGGTTCTGGTTTACACCCGGGGCGTGACAATCATCTAACAGCATCAGGAACATCAATTCCTAAATTCTAGCATGCTATACAAAATACATCTACAACATGCAAGTCCCTACACTGATAGAATTAATGTACATTCCATAGGTCATGAAGACGAGGCCACCCACTTGAAAATGCTAACTGTCCGGAGTTCCACAGCTGAAAACACCAGAAGCAACAACCTCCACTAATCCTCAACACCAACGGGTTCACAAACATCCGCAAATACTCCTGGGTACAACAAAAGGTCCAAGGTTACACTTTATTCCACAAAATAACCAAGTACAAAAATCTGCAGAAGACAGTCCTGAAGATCTGAAATTTCCACCTGCAGAAAGTGCCCTGAAAATTTCGATAAAAAATATCACAGCGATTGTCTCGTCGAGACCTTCGAAACGGGTACCTGCACGCCCAAATCCGAGCCCCGTAGGCCAAGTTACAAATTCCACGGTACAGGTCCGCAAACACTCACAACCACACAACTGTAAACTCAAACACAGATAAAAGGGGAATAGTATACCTTCGGGAAAGCCTCATAAAAAACCCGGAAAAATACAATGATAATCCTTGCGACGAGTAGATCCAAAAAGTGTATAGGCTCGTCTCGATCTGACACTCGGGTGTGGAGATAAAATTCCGGCAAGGGGCCGCTGTCCAAAAACTCCACCAGAAAACAGCGGCTTAGAAATGCCTCGAAAACCGTGTCAAAAACTCTGAATCCAGCAAGATGATCAACACGAAAGTCGAAGACGTACCTCTCGTGATTCCAACGCCACAGAAATCGTCCAAAATACTGACAGAGTAGCTCTGTAGACCTCCCAGACTGAAGTGCAACGGAAACGGGCCTCCAACAGAAAATCGTCGCACTGCGCTCCGATGCCGAAGCCGTCGACGCCGCGGCTTCCAAA
The DNA here is from genome assembly GCA_029204045.2 of Tillandsia leiboldiana. NCBI lineage: Eukaryota > Viridiplantae > Streptophyta > Magnoliopsida > Poales > Bromeliaceae > Tillandsia > Tillandsia leiboldiana. Next base: position 25,917,069 of record CM055060.1, read on the forward strand.
AAATCCGGGCCTCTGCCAGAAGATGCATAACACGAAGATCTACAACTTTCCTAAAGGGGCCATGGGCAGGGGAGCTCGGGAAAGGGGGCAAAACTCCTCACAAGACAGCTATTTAAAGGCCCAGCCCGAAAATCCGCACTTTGGACTTTTGGCCCAAAGATTCGGGCGCCCGGTACTTCCGGGCTGCTACAGTAACGGGCCCGGTCCGTTACTGTTCACGCCCGGAAAAACCCCAGGCCGCCACGTGTACACCCAAACAGCAAACAGCTGTTTGGGCCAACAGCCATGTGCCACGTGGCCGAATCCCGCGACGACATGTGGCGCCCACGCCGGGAGCCTCGGGTCAACGCGCCCACGCCGCGCCCCACGTGCGCCCACGCGTGCCTGTCGGGCACGTGACCCAAGGTACCTGCTCCCCACCCATGGACCGCGCGCCCAACCAACCACCAAGCGACACGTGGCCAGTCCTCGGTCCACCGTACACCCCGCCAAACCCGTGGACCGCGCCTACTGCGCCCGCCAACCGGGAGGCGCCACGTGGCGAGCGCCCGGGTGCACGCCTCCGCGGTGGACCGCGCGCCTCTGCCACCGGCAACCGCCGAGCTCCGCCGCCCGCCGTCGCCGCCGCCGCCTCTCCGGCCGCCGGAACAGTACCAAAACCTCAAAATGCGTGTTTTCGCATCCGGACTCCGAAAAATACAAGTAAATAGTCCATCTTGACCGTTTTCGCGCGCTGAATCCAAATCCGAAGTCCGATCGGCCAAATTCCACTCCTAAAATTTTCCAAAAATTTTCGGAAAAGTAAACTTGATCCATTTTTCATGTCGGATCAAATCCTTGGTTCCAATAAGCGCGCAAAAACCTCAATCACCCACAATGGGCCTCCAGCAAGCAATCATGCTCCAATTACTCCAGAAATCCAATAACTTGGGCCCGACACGTGCACAAACACCTCCCGAAGACACTAATCCAACAATAACCCTTAAGCGGAGATTCGGGTCCTCACACTTTTATGATCTGAATACACATTGCAGTGTGCCCCATACAGGTAGTGTCGCCAAAGCTTGAGGACGAACACAACCGCTGCGAGTTCCGAATCGTGCACGGGGTAGTTTCGCTCGTATTCTTTGAGCTGCCTTGACGCATAGGCTATAACCTTTCCCCGTTGCATGAGTACTCCACCCAGTCCGTTTCGCGACGCATCGCAATACACTTCATAATCCTCCCCTGGTTCTGGCAGGGCAAGAATCGGGGCTCGCGTCAATCTGTCCTTGAGCTCCTCGAAGCTCCTCTGACATTTGTCCGTCCAGATGAACTTTTCTCCCTTTTTAGTCAAGCGGTTTAAGGGGGTGGCTATCTTGGAGAAACCCTCCACGAAGCGCCGGTAGTACCCGGCTAATCCTAGAAAGCTTCGAATCTCCGTCACCGTCGTCTGTTGGGACCAGTCCGTCACCGAATCTATCTTCTTCGGATCGACTGCGACCCCAGCCGCCGAGATTACGTGCCCCAAGAAGCCAACCTCACGGAGCCAAAACTCACACTTTTTGAGTTTGGCGTAGAGTTTCTGTTCTCGTAGGGTCTGAAGGACTGTGCGCAGATGTTCTTCATGTTCCTCGTCTGTACGGGAGTAGATGAGGATATCATCGATGAAGACCACCACGAATAAGTCCAGGAAGGGTTTGAATACCCTATTCATCATGTCCATGAACACTGCCGGGGCATTTGTGAGCCCGAACGGCATTACTGTAAATTCGTAATGGCCATAGCGAGTTAGAAAAGCCGTTTTGGGGATGTCCTCCCCCTTGACCTGGACCTGATGATAGCCCGACTGCAGGTCAATCTTTGAAAACACCGTCGCCCCCTGTAGTTGGTCGAAGATGTCGTCGATCCTTGGCAGGGGGTACTTGTTCTTAACGGTGACCTTATTTATCTCCCGGTAGTCGATGCACAACCGGAGACTTCCGTCATTCTTCCTCACAAACAGGACGGGCGCGCCCCAGGGTGACGCGCTAGGCCTGATGAAGCCCTTATCCAAAAGGTCCTCCAACTGTGTCTTGAGTTCCTTCAACTCCGCGAAGGCCATCCAGTACGGTGCCTTGGTGATGGGTTTGGTGTCGGGGAGTAGTTCAATAGGGAAGTCGACTTCTCGTTCCGGCGGTGCTCCGGGGAGCTCTGCCGGAAACACGTCCGGAAATTCCCTTACCACGGGACCGCTGATCCTTATCTAGGGAGCGGCCCTGAACTACCTATCGGCCCATTGGGTCCTCGGCTGTAAGGCATAGGGTGGAGCCTATTTATTTCTTGCATGGCCCTTAACGGGCCCCGAGTACACAAGGTTCTCCTATGCTTCGAAGCCCGCCCACGCACATCGGCCGGGGGAGGCTTCGCCTAGTACTTAAGGATTTTAGATCGAGGGAGGGAGAGAGAGAGAGTCTAACAAGGGTAGCAGGCTAAGGTGTAACCGGTGTTCCTAATCTAAGAGGAAAAAGAGAAACCAAAAATTACCTACCGTTACTAGGTCTGGGACGTCGCGTCCTCCGCTGTAGTATCCCGGGGAGTCCGTCCACAGCCCTTGGGCCAGCGTCGTGCGGCGTGCTGGGGAAGGGACTTGACGTCTGAGGAGTCTGCGGATTGCTGGTCGTCAGGCGAATCCTTTGGCTGAACGGGGGCCGCAGCACTCTCTGGTCATTTCTGCTGTGGTGGCGCGGCGGCGGCGGGGATGGACCTCTGAGGGCAGAAGGCACGGGAGTGGTCCGGTAAGCCGCACTGATTGCAGTAATGGTACCTCCACGTACATTCTGCCACCGGGTGAGCACCCTCGCAGATTACGCACGGTCCCCGAGGTGGTTTCGCGTCCCTTGCTGTTGTCGGTTCGTCCTTCCGTGCTTTCTCCGGACGTCCTCCTTCTCGGCCCTCTGGGGCGGGGCCCCCTTGCGGAACGGGTGTAGCAGTCTTCTCTGTCCCCTCCGGTCGCGGTGCCGGAGGCCTGGTGGTGCCCAGTTTCCGTGGGCACTCGTAGCGTGCGTGTCCTGGTTTGCCACATCGGTAGCAGTGGCCGTGACTCCATGGACAATCAGTCACCTGATGCGCCCCACTGCATATGGGACACGGCTTCCTCTGCGGTTTGGATTCTCCTCTCTTTGCCTTTCCAAAGTTCCCCTCTGTCCTCGGGCGTTTGAGTGCCGGGCCCTGCTGGAAAGGGTCCTTCGCCGGACTGGAATAGGGATAACTCTGCCGAGCGCGTGTCTCGGCCAGTTCTTGCTCTGCCCGCCGGGCCAACATAACCGCTTCGTTAAAAGTTGGGAACCCTGCCGGTGGCATTCCCCGATAGGCGCCGTCCCTGGCGTCTCGCTGGATGCGGTCGACACCCTCGAAATCCTGAGTCAGTAGGCCTAGGCGCTCAGTGAGAGTTAGCATCTGCCCTGCTATGTCGCGTAGCTGGTTGCGGAGTAAGCGGTTGGCTGCGGCTACGGGATCCATCCTGTCCATTGAGAATGGTTAGCACTCGGTGGCCGGATCCTAGCCGTTGTCTGCTGTGATACAAAGAAACCACGTTAACCCTAAGGTTATAACCCTATCACCCTGTCTTACGATTACACCTACATTATGTTCCCTTTTCCCCGTACTCTCACGTACTACGCACCTATACCTTGGTTATCTCATGTCTAATTTGCTTGTGGCACCCTACACTGTGGATGTGGATCACGTCTATTATGGTTATGGTTGTTTTCTCTGATACCATTTAATCTGTCACGCCCCCGGGGGTTTTTGAGTCTATCAAAGCGGAAAATTGCGTGTATTATTTTTTTTTCTTCCTAACTAGGTAACTTAAACCTCATCCCCGGTGCGTGCCAGACCGCCACATACACAAATTCTCTCTGCCCACAGACAGAGTCTCCTTTGTATATGCACGGCGTCTCATTTACAACAACATACCTCAACCATCAACCATACAATAGACATACATCGTCAAACAGAGTACAGTAGTTTACCTAATGTTTAAGAAGACTGGTGTCCACTCGACACCTTGTTGTTTTATTTTCAAGCGGAATATTAAAGCGGCATCAGTGTTTAGAAAGGATAAAACCAACGGTTGCAAGACCCGTGCCCACACGGCACTTCGTTTTGAGAAAACGTTTTCGAAATCATTTGGTTCGTCATGAAAACGTGCCGCATACGAAAACATCACTAAAAACATCAAAGCATAAAAGTACACCTCATCCACAGCGCTACGTATTACATGTCCACGGCTAATACGATCCACAAGCAAATTAACTAAAAGAAGCATAAGGGAAATGAGATAATAAACCCAAGTATCTGACTACGGTCCTCGCGACGCAGTCTCACCGCCCTCCCGGCTAACGCACCTCGTAACACCTGTCACGGAGTGGGTAATGTCAGTGACAAACAAAGTAGATGTCTAATAACAATAAGGAATAAGAAGCAAACCGAAAACACCGGAACCTTTCGCTAAAACCCTGCACATAATTAAGCTGGGCCCCAACCCCAGATTTATCAATTAAGTTGGGCACCAACCCCAGAGTCCCTGTCGGGGAGACTAAAGTCTCCCCTCGTGCGCAAACACCTCTTTGATGCTTTTAACCTCTTCACGGTGCTGGTGTGCTTATTTTCAGCGGGCGCGAAGAGGTCGTCACGGCACCCACCCCTTTGTGAGGTACACGGGACAAAAGAGACCACTTCTCCAGAAAAGTACACCCATGCGGAGGCCAATCCGCCTGTGTACGTGCAGTATCCGAAACGGATTTGCCGAGATCGGCGTGTAGTGAGCACCGCGACCGTAGCCGCTTCAATTGTTAGATGAAATACAATTATGCGAAAGGTTAAACTGTCCATCTACTTTGTTAGATAAATTAATAGCACTTTAATGACGATAGATGCACTTACTGCACTTGTTGCACTTATCGCAACCGTACCCACCTATTTGAAGAGAAATCGGAACACCTGAATCCTTCGCGCACCCCCGCTGCGCACTTGGACCTAAAGAAAAGTCCGCAAGGATAACTATAGTCAAAAATGTGTACTAACATCCGAAAACAAAAGACCCAATTTACTCTTTTCGACGGAAAAGTCCAACACCGTCCGGGTTGACGAAAACGGGAATCCCGCGCCGCCGTCGTCGTCCGCCGGAGCCCCGCGCGGTTCGGAACCGCGCGGCGTGTCCCCTCGGCGACGCCCACGCGGCGCGGTGCCTCGCGCGGGTGTTGCCCGTGTGGCGGCCGCGCGGCGCCCATGCGGTGCCCGCGCGGTTGCGGGTCCGCATGGGTGCCGTCCGTGACCCTCCTCCGCGCGATGCCCTAGCGGCACCGCGCGCCTCCGCCGTCCGTTTCGTGCCCTAGCATGGCGACGTTGACGGTGACGGCGACGGATACGACGGAGAAACCCAAGAACTCAACAAAAGGGACGACGGAAAAATCCCAAATAAATTATAACAATTATTTTACTAACCGAAGATCGACGGGAAGGTTGTCCGGTCGCGTCCTTGCCTTCGGTTCGATGTCCGGGAAGATCGGGCTCATTCTCTTTCTCCTTTCCCTTTCTTCCGGCTAGGGTTCCGTCTTTTCTTTTCTTTTTTTTTTCTCTTCTCACCGATTAGGGTTTTTATTTCTTTCTTTTCTTTTCTTTCCGATAATCGGGATCCCTTATATAGCTCGTATTAAATCTTTAATTAATTTCTTAATTAATACGTAAGAGAATTCTATTTTCCCTCATGGATAATTAATTAACTAATTAATTATCCCCTACGAGATAACCCACCTTATCTCTAACGGGTGCAAGATATTTTGCACGGATTCCGATGCATGACTAATCACCGTATCACTAGGAATTCCGTTCCGGGATATCCCGGTATCGGATTTCAGATCCGATTGCACCGTCGGCCTTCTTTTTCCGCGCTCTATCGCAGAAAAATACTAGCACCACACACCGGCCAACTTTTAAGAATTGAATAATTTTATTTCACTTAGAGGCTTAAATGACTACATGTAAGTCAAAAATACCCCGAAAGGCCGGATCACTACAGGGGATGTGTTTCGGATTGCCTTGGTTGAGTTGACACTGGTTGTGGTTTGGTGCGTGTTGCACTGGCGATTATCTTGTTTTCCCCCAGCTTTGGATGGAACCCTGTTGTGTTACATGTCTCAGCTCAGGAAGGTCATGTTTTTGGATCCCTCGACCGTGATTGACCTGCCCCTTTGAGATCTATGAGTGTTTGGAGTACGAGGGACGCCCGTTGCGAATTCTGGCTCGTGAGACGAGGGAATTGTGCAATCGGGCTATGCTGTACTGGATATTGCTGTTGTTGTTGTTGAGGAGTGATCACTGGGAGCGAATGATGACTTAGGAGCTGGAGAGGGTGATGTTGAGTACTTACCCTTGGTGTTCGTGACTCCCAGTGGAATTGAGCTAGTTTTGAGGATGAAACTTTCCTTAGTGGGGGAGGATGTGAGGACCTGGATCCCCACGACGAGAATACTGGTTGACCAGCAGCTTCTGGAGGCCTATGTGGCGCGTTGGTGGTGTTTGTGCACCAATTGGACACTAGTGTTGGACCCGGGGTGTTAAATGGATCACGAGAGTAGTCAATTGACCCCATCGAATGCATAGAAGTGGTCTTGCGCGCAATAGATATTAAAATTGGGCTCAGCGCGAAGTTTGGACAAAAGAATATCTTTCCGGATGCCTTCGGCAATTTTTAGAGTTGGAATTTGGCAAAATGGACATCAAATTCGGATTCAGCGCGCGAAAACGGTCAAAATGGACTACCCACTTGTTATTTTTGAGCACCGGTTACTGTTCACGCCGGAACAGTAACTCCGGCGCCGGCGGGCAGCGCCGGCGACGGCGGAGGGCGGCGGCGCGGCGGCGGGCAGGCACGGGAGCGGCGGCGGGCAGGCGCGGGCAGCGCGCAGCGCGCGGGCAGACGCGCGGGCAGGCACGTGGGCGCGCGGGCAGGTGCGCGGTCCACGGCGCCGTCATGCACCGGGGGGCAGGCCACGTGGCATGGCAGGATTGGCCGGTTCAGCGGTCGTGGTCCACGGAATATATCGTGGTGTACGGTGGACCGATGGGTGGACACGTGGCGCGCACTGGTTGGCCGGTCCACGTGCGCTCGGTCCACGGAGCAGGTGCGGCCGCCTCGGGGCGCGTGCCTGGCAGGGGGGCGCAGGCGGCGCTGGCAGCGCGCACGTGGGCGTGGCAGCGAGGTGTTGACCAAGGGGTTGCCACGTGTCGATCCCTCGTTGGTCCACGTGTCGAGCGGTGAGGGGCCAGTTTTGCTGTAGCCTGTTCGGGGGGCGACGTGGTGGGCCCTGGGCTTTCCGGGCGTGAACAGTGTTGGGCCGGGCCCAACACTGTAGCCGCCCGGTTCTTGCCCAGCGCCCGGAAATTGGGACAAAACCGGTATTTTGTGATTTGTTTCCTGGAGACTATAAAAGCGACCCGAGCTTCTTTCTTTCCCCTTTTTCCGGCATTTCCGAGCCTTCTCTCGCCATGGCGCCTTCAGCAAAGATGATCCCCGAGCTATGCTGCATCCATCTGCAAAGTTTTGAGATTTTTGATGGCACGCTTATCGAGGTTTCCATTTTTACGGCGCGGCGCGACGCTCGTCCATTTGGGTTCCCCTTCGTCGCGTTTCGGTGCGCGAGCTCCCCCGGCCTACTCCGACCACCTTTTTGAGCGATTTCTTCGCCGCTGGATCCGCGACGGACAGATCTACGATCTAGCTATTTTTGGCTTTCCCTCATTTCGCACTTTTCAAGGTGTTTGTTCGAGCTTACTGTGACCCCATTTCTGTGATGGAGATTTGGTCAGCGGCGTGGTTTTTCGGTGATATCTCCGCAACCGGGCATCGTATGGCGACGTGCTTATACACTTTTTTCATCTACTCGACGCAAGGATTATCACAGTGTTTTTCTTGGATTTTTTTTGAGTTTTGGGCGAAGGTATATGTTCTTCCCCTTATCTGTAAATGGAATTACAGTTAAGTTGCTGTGTGGTTTTGCGCACCTGTACTGTGGAATTTGTAACTCGGCCTACGGGGCTCGGAATTGGACGTGCAGGTACTCGTTTCGAAGGTATCGACGCGAGGATTGCTGTGATATTTTTATTGGATTTTTCTGCGCACTTTCGGCAGGTAAAATAAGCATATCTTTGGGACTGATTTTCTGTGTGTTTGTGCGTGGTTAATTTTGGGAATGAAAGTGTAATGTTGGACCTTATTGTTGTACCCAGGGGTGTTTACATGTGTTGCTGGACCCGATGGATCTGTAGACTTTGATTTCGGGGTACTTTTAGCTGTTTGGAGCCAAGGCTTGCGCAACATATACCGAGGAAGCAGTCTTAGCAGATTTTGGACTGAGAGCGTCTACACTCTTCGCCGACCCCAGGTTTGCTTTGGATTGAGCACTTCAGGTGGGTAAGCTTAATTTTGGTAATTATATAAGGTTTTATATCATGGTTAATGCAAGTGCACATGTGGGGATATCACCCCTCTATGATTTATATCGGGCATATTGTTGTACAACCGATATGAGCGAGAGGTAAGCAAGGAATGACCTACTTGGGTGAGATGGTATACCATAGTAGGAATATTTCAGCATGCCTTACTAATATATGTTTCACCCACTTTTATTGTTTCTGAGGACAAAGCATACTTGCATGGACATGTAGTTAGGCCATCTTTTACTGCTACACTACTTTTGGAACTTGACTTAGGAGAAACCATGTATTCCTTTTCTCCTTCTTTGTTAGTCAGGTGGTCTGTGTTGCTCAGGTTCGAGCAGGGGTTCTGGGTAGTGTAGTCGGGACTTGGTGTCTGGGACAGATTGGATTAGTTGTGGGACTTTGCGGCAACCGCGGATATTGGGCGGTTGACCGGACATTTATTTATGCACCAGATTGGGTATCTGATTTCTCTAGTGGACAGAGTTTCCCACTATTTGAGTATTTTTGCATCTGATTGAGGACCGAGGCTTTCTTTAGTGGTTGGGCTTTCCCACTTTGATCAGAGTCATGATCCAGTCCTGCTGATTTACGATACTTGTTACTGAGGCACTTTACTCGTGTGGGTCGCTCCCCTCGAGTGCCACTCCGGAGTGTGCGATTTTCAGACTTCGAGTCCTTGAGACTCCCATCCCCTATCGGTGTTATGCGTAGGCTGGCATACCCGATTTGGCAGGCACAGCAGGCAGTACCAGTGGGCTCGGCCCGGCGCCGGCCCAACCCGCACCCAGGCAGGTACACGTGGCGCCCATCCGGGCGCCCCGCCCCCCGGGCGGATGGCCCGGATCGGGCCACGCCCGACGCGGCGCCCGCCATTGGCATGGCGCCGCGTGTCCCCTGCGCGGGGACGCGCAGTACGGCGCAGCGCATGTGGGCGTGCTCTGCCCACCGCAGGCGCGCCGCGTGGCCCGCGCCCGCCTCTCCTGTGCCGCCGCGTGGAAGGCCGAATGGCCAGTACGCCTGGTGCACGCGCAGACCCCATGGACCAGCAGCCTGATAAAGATCCAATAAGCTCCAAAAATGCCTCTTTCTGCTGTTTTCGCGCGCTGGGTCCAATTCCGAAGTCCAAAACTCCAAATAATGCAACCAAATAGCCGTTTTGATCATTTTTCCGCGCTGAGTCCAAATACGGTGTCCGTTTTGCGCGAAACCACTTTTATTTTTCGACGAACTCCCAAATAGGCGATCTTGATCCATTTCTCGCACCGAGTCCGTTTCTTGGGTCCGATTTGCGCGCAACCAACACTATCCATAGAAATTGGGCTCCACAAGCTGTCAATCACACTGTAATGACCACGAAGATCCGTGTCTTCACAGTACCGGTGCTCACCGGTGTCTAGATTGGGTCACCCAGGCAGGCATATATACTCTGATGCATACATTTAGCTATTCTGTTAGCTTATTATTTTAGAGGCATATTAGTTGTAGCTTTTATCAGTTGTTATATTTATAGCTTACCACCCTTGTTTTATTTTCGCCTCTAGTAGTCGTAGTGGGCATGTCTGAGTTTGAGGTCTACCCACTAGGGGAGGCTACTGTTTTTATAGTAGTTCTCACCCCCCCCCCCCCCACTGTTTTCCTTATCTTTTCCCCTTTGTTTTGTAGAGTCCTCTGCTGGAGTTGCGGGACCCTCTTCCCAGGATCGAGGTAAGAGGATAGCTGATTAGATAGCTACTTCCCCGATCTCGAGTTTAGCAGTTTTGATATATCCCCAGTACACTCAGACAGTTGTATTTCCCTTTATTTTGGGTCTGGCTTCGGCCAGCTGGTTGTATTTATTTCGTGAGCTGGGAGAGACACATGTATATATGAGTGTTATGTTGTACTTCTATTTCCAGCATTTGTCTGAGATGTATTAGTTTTAGTTTAGCCCTGTTTTATGCTCCTTTATTATACCATTTATATCTGAACAGGTTACCAGCGTTTCGTGCACACGGGAAATTCCGTGTGCACGGCGGATCTGTGGATGAGCCCGGGTTCTGGTTTACACCCGGGGCGTGACACAGGGGGAGGCTACTGGTTTTACTAGTGGTTCTCACCCCCATTGTTGTTTTTTCCCTTTCCTCCATTTGTTTTGCAGTGTCTGCTGCGGAAGTTGCGGATCTTTCGGTCGATGGTTCGAGGCGAGGGAGTCGCGAGATAGATCCCTACCAGTGTTGATTTCTACAGTGGGATAGATGTACCAACCCGGATTGTGGGTTTCACTGTACACAGTTGTATTTTATTATTTTAGTTTATCTCTCATTTTGGATTTATAGATGTTGTATAGGTGGATTTTAACTTGTATTCAGCTATTCTGTGGATCAGATTATTGTATCATTATTTTTGGGAGATGGATATTGTACCTTTATTTTTCAGTTGTACAGTGATTCAGATTTTTATTACAGTAGTTTTCCTCAACTCTAATATCTGTTTAGTTGTTAGATGATACTTTGCAGGTTGGACGCTTCGCCTATGCGGGGTTTCGCATAGGTGGCGGATCTGTTGGCGAGCCCGGGTCGCGGTTTCGACCCCCGGGGCGTGACAGATTAGAGTGGTATCAGAGCCTAGGATGTAGGTCATTATGGACATAGAAACCCTAGGCTTGTGGTTGGACCTTAGGATGACTACGTGAGAGTCGTGACTTATAGCGAGAGTCCTGATTGAGTTTTATACCTCACCCAAGGGACAGGATGAGTGATTGGCATGTTTATTCTCCTAGGCGATTATTTTGGCTGCAGACAACATAATGCCATGGAATGGGTGACATGTCCTAGACTTTCGCTGGATTAGGTCGTGTGTTTGTGGTGTGTTTTGTGTGCGGTTCGTCGTAGTGAGCGGTGTCTCCCTGACGTAGAGTTCTGACCCGTGTGCACCCAATTACAGCTTTTGGGCGAGGATAAGTAGTTTCGGGCCGGATACCCAGATTAAGGTCAGAGAGCTTCGGACCCAGATGACAGGATTGACAGTGGAACATCAGCTGTGGAGAGAGCAGCTGGATGGGATGAGACAGTTGTTGGTGCAGGGGGCACCTCCGACAGTGCTTTCTGTCGAGACCAACCCCTTTGTAGTATCCCTGGTGGCAACGATCTCAGTGGCGCCGGTTGAGCAAGCGGCCCCCTCGGTGTCGACTTTTAGTGCGGAGGCACCGATGTAGGGTGGACAGTTGATAGCAGATGAGCAGTGGGACATCATTGATCGACTGAGTCAGCTCTGGCTGTTTGACCTATCCCGACTCGTAGGATTGAGTTTGGAGCCTTGGGAGGCAGAGTCATGGTTGGTGGTTGTGAAGACCCGGATCTTCGTGGTCATTACAGTGTGATCGACAGCTTGTGGAGGCCTATTTCTGTGGATAGTGTTGATTGCGCGCAAATCGGACCCAAGAAACGGACTCAGTGCGAGAAATGGATCAAGATTGCCTAATGTGGAGTCTCGCCGAAAATTTGAAATGGATTCTTGCAAAACAGACTTCGTATTTGGATTTAGTGCAGAAAAACGATGAAAATCGGCCATTTACATGTATTTTCCTGAGCCCGGACGCGCGAAAACGGGAAACCCGAAGTTTCCTGTGGATTTGGGAGCTCGGTGGACCGGTGGACCGGAGGGGGTGCCACGTGGCGGCTCCCCGTTGGATCCGTACGCCACGTGGCAGGCGTAGAGGTGCGGCGCAGCAGGCCCGGCCCACGCAGCAGGTGCGGGCAGCGGCGCAGGCGGGCAGCGGCGCAGGCGGGCGCTGTCGCGGGCGGTGTTACGGCTTTTTGTGTTGGCATATTTCGTGAGTTGAGTAGTTGAGTTGTTGAGTTGAGTCGGAGTCTTGAAGTGATCAAATTGTTAATCAGCAATTGAAGACTCAGAGAAGATTCAACAAGATCTCAAGTTGACACTCAGTGTTTTGAGTCTTGAAGATTGAAGTTGAAGAATTGTGGATCAATTACATCAATCTTAAAGAAAATGGGTTCGGATTGATCAGGTACGTTTAACTAAATAATTTTGGTGATCCGAATACATTTGAGTAGTTTAGAAACACTCGGATAAGTTTTCATTGCTTAAAAATAAAAAACTGGACAAATTGGATGTTTCAGAATTTCTGATCCTGAACCGATCCGGATCAGAATTCCGATCCGGATCAGAATTCCGATCCGGATCCCGAACCTTGTTTTTTCAGGAATTGCTGAAAAAAGACGACGATCAGGATCGCCGTAAATCCGATCCGGATCGTCATGCGGGAAAATTTCTGTTAAGCCAGTTTTTGATGCTTATCTTTTTCCAAAGGTTTCTAAACTATAAATAGACCTTTAGGGTTTCTCAAAAACTACCGATTAATTTATAAAACACTTGAGAGCAACCCCAGAGGCTAGGTTTTTATCGTTCTTCTCTTTAGCCTCTTTTAGGTCAATTCGACGGTTCTTCCAAGATCTATCTTTTGTCGAATTGATCTAGTCTTTGCTTAGAGATTTCTTCTACGGTTCCTCAATGATAATCTAAGCAAAGGATCACCATCGAAGCTAATATTCCTATCGGCTAAGTTTGCGTCGTGGATTCGACGTAGCATCGTGGATTCGATGTGTTGAAGGCGTTTCGTGGATTCGAAACGTGTGCTCGTGGATTCGAGTGGCGTTCGTGGATTCGAACGTGTGCAGTGGACGTGCAATCGGTGGAGCGCAAGGTCCAAAGAAGTTGAAGGAGGGGTTGAGTCCGTGGATTCGGTAATCACCTTGTTATTCTTCTTTTCTTGGTGGATTGTTATTGCGTGTTCGGCGAGCGTAAGATCCGAAGAAGCTGAAGGAGGGGTTGGAGTCCGTGGAGTCGGTAATCACCTTGTTATTCTTCTATTCTTAGTGGATTGTTATTGCGTGTTGGTCCCGTGGTTTTTCTCCTGGATTGGAGTTTCCACGTAAACCTCGGTGTGCTGTTTTTATTTTCCGCATTGGTTTTTATTTTGCACTGAGATTGAGTTTTATAAGTATTACACCTATTCACCCCCCCTCTAGTTGTTTGATAGTATCTATTTAGATCCTTGGGGATCCAAAAACCAACAATTGGTATCAGAGAGGGTTTTAGGTTTATCTATCATGTCGGGTGAAAGTGGTAATATTTATAGACATCCTCTTTTTGATGGGACCAATTATGCTTATTGGAAAGTGCAGATGAGAGCGTTTCTCATCTCAATTGATGAGCGGGTATGGCAAACCGTGGAATACGGTTGGGTGCATCCTGTTGAGGAAGTAGGAAATTCTACTACCCCAAAACCTCGCTCTAGATGGTCCAAAGAGAAAATTGAAAGATCTTCTTACAATGGGAAAGGTATGAACGCTTTATATAATTCTCTTTCCTCGACTGAATTTACACGAATTTCCGCGTGTGAAACCGCGAAGGAAATTTGGGATATTCTCAAAATTACACATGAGGGTACTAATCTAGTAAAAATTTAAAAGCTCCAGATGCTTACAAGTCAATTTGACTCTATTCATATGGAAGAGCATGAATTGTTTACAGATTATTACACTAGACTCCAAGATGTAATCAATACTTGTGCTAATTTAGGAGAAAAGATCCCGGAGTCGAGAATTGTAAGAAAGATACTTCGGACTCTTCCGGAACGGTTTAGGGCAAAGGTTACCGCCATTGAAACCGTTAGTCATCCGGATGAGATGAGAATAGAGGAATTAGTAGGTGCTTTGCAAACTTATGAGATCACTTTTCCTACTAATCAAGTTTCTTCCAAGTCTTCTTCTAAGCTTACAGGTATTGCCTTCAAATCAACAAGGGAAGAAGATGGCGAATCAAGTTCCGACGATGAAATCACTTTTGCCGATTTTGAAGAACAATTGGCGCGAATCGTAAAGAAATTTCGTCGGAAGTTTTGGAAGAATCGAACCGATGGATCTTCATCCTCGAAACCATCTAAAGGATCATCGGGTTCTAAATCCTCTAACCTCAAAAGCTCTGCAAAACCTTCTAAGGAAAAAGATGAATTCGAAGGGAAAATCCAATGTTATTGTGACACCCCCGGAATTTGGATTAGTCCTCTATATAAATGATATAATAGGACTAAATCTCTAACCCGGCTATAGCATTTTGGATGGTAGCAAGATCCAAGAGGAACATGAGAGTTAAGCGTGCTAGAGCTAGAGTAGTTCTAGGATGGGTGACCCCCTGGGAAGTGGGGCGTCACAGTTGGTATCAGAGCCATTCACCAGCCGGAAATGTGAGATGAGTCTCGGCTGAGCCAGGGTTATATAGCGGGTAGAGCGAGGCTCCCCGGCTAATGACCGTTGTGAGTGGAGTGCAGCTCCTCACAAGGTCGGCTAAGGCTAGCGAGACGAGTCTCACATCGCCTGGTGCTTGTGAGTGTGCTTGAGCCTGACGTGGACGTCAGGGCTTAAAGGGGGGAAGAATGTGACACCCCCGGAATTTGGATTAGTCCTCTATATAAATGATATAATAGGACTAAATCTCTAACCCGGCTATAGCATTTTGGATGGTAGCAAGATCCAAGAGGAACATGAGAGTTAAGCGTGCTAGAGCTAGAGTAGTTCTAGGATGGGTGACCCCCTGGGAAGTGGGGCGTCACAGTTATAGATGCAAAGGCTACGGCCATTTTTCAACGGATTGTCCTTCTCCGAAATCATATAAAAAGAAGGCTTTGCAAGCGAAAACTTGGGACGATTCTACTTCTAATGAATCAACCTCAAGTAAAGAGGAAAAAGTTGTTGCCTTTCATGCCTCTCATATTCCCTCTTCTAATGTTTGCTTATCATCTTTAATCACTGACTCTATTCCTTTGATTTTGCATGAAACATCAACATCCGGCGGAGAGTCATCAAGTGAGGGGGAGTCGGACGAAGAAGAACTCGTTGAGGCATATCAACAACTTCTTACAGAATCAAAGAAGATGGCCAAGCATATCAAGAAGTTGAGGAAGCAACGACTTGAAGTTCAAGACGAGAATCAAGCTTTAAAGATAAAACTTCAAGATCTCGAGGAGGAACAAGGACGTTTATTGGATAACAATAAAATCCTCCAAGAAAAGCTAAACCAATCGGAGACAAACGCTAAATCATATATGGACAAGATTGGTTTTCTAGAAAAACAGTTTGAGGAGATTCATGTCACCAACCAAGCATTGACCAAGCAAGTTCATGAACTCAAATCCGACATACAAAGGCTTTCAACCGTTTCCAAGAAACTAGATTGTATGTGCGGATTAGGTCAAACAAGCAAGGTTGGTTTGGGTTTTAAAAAGGATCAAACTGTGCATGCTTCAAGTTCCACAATCAAATTGAAAGGAAGAACGTGTCACCTTTGTGGACTTGAAGGACATTTGGTGAAGGATTGCCCGAAAAAGAGAAAGAAAAATCCTTCTGCAACTTCATCTATGGAGCGAACTCAACGGAATCAAAAGACACATCAAGTTAAAGGAGTTCACTCAACCCACCAAAGGTCCGAGCCACAACATCAATCATACAAGTGGATCATTGCGAGGCAAAGACCTAAGGTGGATCAACAGTCAAAGCGGACAACCCCCGGCCACAACGAATCAAGACAACCCAAAATCCAGCGATTTTGGATTCGGAAAGGTGATATCTTTCCTTGTCTTAAGTTCTAATTAGCTTATGACTGTATGTAATGCTTTGATTAGTTTTCCCTTCATATTTTTTTTTAATCTCTGCATTACATGTTTTCAATGCTCTTTGTTTTTATGTTTTGTTTTTAAACAAAAGGTTTTTAATAAACAAGTGCATTGAATTAAAAAGGGCTTCAAGTTCATTCACTCCAAATTAATTTTATATGGATTATCAACTTTACTCCATAATCATAATCTTGAAGATACTTCATTATAGGAGTTTTTGATAGTTATAAGCATCAAATTTTAGAAATCATGTGTGATCTTTAGATGATTATTCTATCTCGGTTGTGTGAGTTCTTTGTGATAAACATGAGACAACCGATTGACTAAAATTTGGGATTTAATTCTTTCACATAAGAGATTGTATTTTTGTACAAGGGTAATGAAATGAATTGCAAAAGATGTGGAAAGAGTTACATCCGAAAGGAGTGTGAAAACTACCACCACATGTTGGAAAGAGCTGCCACCCCGGTCGTCCGGTTTGTGTGTGAAGCTACCACATGTTATGGATGCTTGAAAAATATTTATGAAATTTTGTTTAGTTGAAGCATTCGGAGATTTAAATTCAAAGTTCTTATTTTGAACAATCTCCTGGTTGGTATAAGGTGGGATAGTTGAAAGATGCTCAAAGAGCCACCCTTAGGTATTTTAGTGCTTATCTCAAATTTGAAATGGTAAAATTCAGAATTGATGTCATTTGGAAATCTCCGTAAGTCATCTTTGTAAATCCGTTACATCTTGATAGAGTTTGGATCTCAAGATTATTTTTGATGACTTGTGTTTGGTGAATATAACATGAAAAACGGTTTATAATGTTTTACCTTTGTTTTTCATGATTTCGGAGTAAATCTTTTTAATTTTTATAAAATTAATTGGATTGAATGACATCTATGTGATCTCATATTATTTTCAAGCACTTAAATTGTTTTCTTGATGGAATACAAATCGGTATTTGAAAGATTTCAAAATTTGGATTTGTTTCAAGAATTTTTGTGATTTTTGCCTTCGAGGACCGGTACGAAATCGACGTTTTTGTTATATACCGAAACTGAGCTTTTATCTCTCTTTCTCTATGAACTAATGTTGTTAGTGATTTCTTTTTGCCTATATTCACTGTTTGACAATTTGTGACAAAAAAGGGGAGAACAGAGATAGGGGGAGAACAGAGATGCTCAAGATAGGGGGAGAAAAAGAAAAGAGATGACGAAAAAGGAGCCGAAAAACAAAAAGATCCAAAAGGACGAATCAAATGTAGGATTTACATTTAATTTCTAACGACTGACTTTTCATTTTGTTTGGAGTTTTATTTTGCAGGATATACATCACTTTAAGACTCCAAGTCCTAAGTCATAGAGTTTGTTCTAAGACTGGTTCAAATGTAATTTTTGTTTATTGGATCTTTCACGCAAAGAAAGTCAATGTTTTGGTGATGACATTGAGTTTCGATTTTTTGGTTTAAGATGAGTGTCTTGAGCGTTTTATGTATTTTTGGGTTTTGTCACGAAATTGCCAAAGGGGGAGATTGTTACGGCTTTTAGTGTTGGCATATTTCGTGAGTTGAGTAGTTGAGTTGTTGAGTTGAGTCGGAGTCTTGAAGTGATCAAATTGTCAATCAGCAATTGAAGACTCAGAGAAGATTCAACAAGATCTCAAGTTGACACTCAGTGTTTTGAGTCTTGAAGATTGAAGTTGAAGAATTGTGGATCAATTACATCAATCTTAAAGAAAATGGGTTCGGATTGATCAGGTACGTTTAACTAAATAATTTTGGTGATCCGAATACATTTGAGTAGTTTAGAAACACTTGGATAAGTTTTCATTGCTTAAAAATAAAAAACTGGACAAATTGGATGTTTCAGAATTTCTGATCCTGAACCGATCCGGATCAGAATTCCGATCCGGATCAGAATTCCGATCCGGATCAGAATTCCGATCCGGATCCCGAACCTTGTTTTTTCAGGAATTGCTGAAAAAAGACGACGATCAGGATCGCCGTAAATCCGATCCGGATCGTCATGCGGGAAAATTTCTGTTAAGCTAGTTTTTGATGCTTATCTCTTTCCAAAGGTTTCTAAACTATAAATAGACCTTTAGGGTTTCTCAAAAACTACCGATTAATTTATAAAACACTTGAGAGCAACCCCAGAGGCTAGGTTTTTATCGTTCTTCTCTTTAGCCTCTTTTAGGTCAATTCGACGGTTCTTCCAAGATCTATCTTTTGTCGAATTGATCTAGTCTTTGCTTAGAGATTTCTTCTACGGTTCCTCAATGATAATCTAAGCAAAGGATCACCATCGAAGCTAATATTCCTATCGGCTAAGTTTGCGTCGTGGATTCGACGTAGCATCGTGGATTCGATGTGTTGAAGGCGTTTCGTGGATTCGAAACGTGTGCTCGTGGATTCGAGTGGCGTTCGTGGATTCGAACGTGTGCAGTGGACGTGCAATCGGTGGAGCGCAAGGTCCGAAGAAGTTGAAGGAGGGGTTGAGTCCGTGGATTCGGTAATCACCTTGTTATTCTTCTTTTCTTGGTGGATTGTTATTGCGTGTTCGGCGAGCGCAAGATCCGAAGAAGCTGAAGGAGGGGTTGGAGTCCGTGGAGTCGGTAATCACCTTGTTATTCTTCTATTCTTAGTGGATTGTTATTGCGTGTTGGTCCCGTGGTTTTTCTCCTGGATTGGAGTTTCCACGTAAATCTCGGTGTGCTGTTTTTATTTTCCGCATTGGTTTTTATTTTGCACTGAGATTGAGTTTTATAAGTATTACACCTATTCACCCCCCCTCTAGTTGTTTGATAGTATCTATTTAGATCCTTGGGGATCCAAAAACCAACAGGCGGGAGGATAAGGGAGGCCACGTGTCGCCTCCCGATTGGCCGCGTGGATTGGCCTGTCATGAAGCGACACAACTCGTCCTTCAGATCTTATGATCTTACAGAGTTTTAAGGCCATCTATGGAACCATTTGTTTCAGCCAGGAATTTTGAGCAGTCTGTGGTATTTTGGCTTTTGTGAATTGTAGGAGTGGAATTTTTGGATGATTTTTGCGGGCAAATTTCCAGGATTCGAAGATCTACAATATTGGTATGTATTATTTTCCCCAGATCTGAGTTTTTATTAGGGTTTATGCATGATCTTTGGAGCACCTTGTTGCATTCGTGTACAGATGGAACTTGGTGGATAGTTCAAAGTGTTTATGGGTTTTCTCCTTCATCCGGGCATGAAATTTGGAGTTCTTTAGCTCAATTTGTATCTACTCTCGATAAGGAACCCAATGGTACCTCTCTTGCAGGATTTGGAGCAAGTTTGGTTAGGTAACTTTAATTATCTTTCCAAGTGCTGTTATAAGGTTTACTGCAGTCCCTGTTTTAGTTTTGATTTGAGTAATGCACCTTGGAATGCCGATAACTTTGTGGATATTAAGTCTTTTTTAGAAATTCAAGTTGGGACTTCTTCTTAACTTCAAGGTGAGCAAATTCTCTTTTGTGATATGTGGATAAATCCCTTTGGAAAAGCCCCTAATTAAGCTTGGAAATGCTAGCAAGTTTATGTTAGCAGTTTTTGGACAGCATTGTGATTTTTGCTTCATTTGAATGTTAAGGGCAATTGATGGTGGATTTTTGAGGACTTGAAGATGTTTGTATGAAAGAGGGCATCTTTGTTTTGCTGCTAGGAACTTCATCTTGAGGTATTTGGGGCTGCACTTACATCTTCTTAAACTTAATTTCAATTGTTGAAATTCTGGAATTTAATTGCGCAGCGTGCTTTGTTTCAGTGATTGCGCCCAATCCGTGTGGCAGATTTGGATGATTTTTGCAGCATCGGACTCCTGGGAGGATAAGGATTACTCACGCCAAAATTCAGCCAGATCGGGCTTGGATCATCAAGTTTCAGGTGGGTGGTTGTGCTTTGCCGAAAACAACGATTTACCCACTCGGGCTTTTGGTTTCCCTCATGGCATAGTGGATTGTTGTTCTCTTCTCCTTGGTATAATATGCTTGGATATCCATGTTTAGATTAAATTAATTGATCCTCAGTGTATACACGAGTGAATGAATAGTTTGATTGACATTGCATTATCTCATATGAAGCGATTATAAGCGATCATCCTTAAATTTATGGCTATGTGAGAATATTTGGGAAAATTAATCTTTAGCCTACCTTTTGTGATGAATGGTTAACTTGATTCCTGTGAGAATGATTTTGGTTGATGTATGTGAAGGATTGGCTATTGTATGAAGAGGACTTGCTTAATTTATGCGAGAATAATTTTGGTTGCTATATGCGAATGGTTCATTAACTCAAGTATGAATGTTGGGTTGGTTGATGTGAGAAGGACATGGTTGCTATGTGAGAAGGGTTATTGTGGCTTTATGTGAATGTCATATGGGCTAAGTGTGAATGGCTATCATGGGTATGTGAGGGTGATATTGTTGATGATTCTTGAACCTATGTCATGAGAGGTTATATGTTAAATGATTCTTGACTTATCCATATGAGTATAATTGACTTTGTCGACCTTCATTCTACATCTTGTAATGGTTGTCATAATGGTTGATCCTTAGATTATTTTATGAGAGATTGTGTATTGTGGTTGGTCGGCGATTTGGCTTATGTGGAAAAGAATGTTGTTGGTGGATTCTAAGTGCATCCTATGTGAGATCAACGAAGGTTGTGGAACCTTAGCATATTCATTGGTGATAGTTGATTGAATGTCCATATTTAAGTGAGGTTAAATGATCTTCGGCATATCTATGTGTGAACGAATGGTTCATGTGAGGGTAGTTAGTGGTGATGTGAGAATAGTTAACTTCTTAATCTTGATCTAATTTGTGTGAGATTAATTATTGTCGGTTATCTCCTGACTCTCGTTATGTGAAAATCGTGATGGTTACTATTCTCTCTTTATTTCCAAATGAGAAAACTTGCATGCTTGTATAGACAGGGTGTATGCCATGTTAGCATTTAACCTCCTATGAGATTCATTATTATATTGGGATATCATGCTCTAATGGGTGTAAGAACACGGTTAGATGCCTTTTCTTTTATTCTACATGAGGACACTTGCATGCTTGTATGGACATCTAGATAGGCCACCTTTTCTGCTACACTATCATGTTGGAATTTGACTTAGGAGAAACCATGCTTTATACTTTTCTCCTTTTCATTTTAGTCTCTGGGTATTTGTAGCTCGGGTGCGAGCAGGGGGTTTGGGATAGTGTAGTCAGATTCTTGGGATATGGGACAGGTCGGGCTTGATGGCAGGGTATTGCGGCGACCGCGGACTTTGGGCGGTCGACCGGGTGGTTATTATTGCATCAAATTGGGGGGATCGGGCTTTCTTTAGTGGATGGATTTTTCCACTTTGATCAGAGTCATGATCCAGTCCTGCTAGTTTTGATACTTGTTACTAAGGTACTTACTCGTGTGGGTCGCTCCCCTCGAGTGCCACTCCGGAGTGTGCGACAGACAGGCTTTGAGTCCGGGAGACTCCTTTTTGCATCGGTGTTATGCGTAGGCTGGCATACCCGATGCGGCAGGCAGAGCAGGCAGTACCCGTGTTTACTGGTGGTCGGATTGGGTTTATTCAGGCAGGCATTTATTTACTGATGCATACATTTAGCTATACTTCTTAGCACGGTATTTAGAGGCATACTAGTGGTAGCTTCCTCTTATCAGTATTTCTGTTTATAGCTTACCACCTCTCTTACTCCTTCTCTTGCCTCTGGTAGACTTAGTGGGTACGTCGGGGTTTGAGGCTTTACCCACAGGGGGAGGTTACTGGTTTTACTAGTGGTTCTCACCCCCATTGTTGTTTTTTCCCTTTCCTCCCTTTGTTTTGCAGTGTCTGCTGCAGAAGTTGCAGATCTTTCGGTTGACGGTTCGAGGCGAGGGAGTCACGAGATAGATCCCTACCAGTGTTGATTTCTACAGTGGGATAGATGTACCAACCCGGATTGTGGGTTTCACTGTACACAGTTGTATTTTATTATTTTAGTTTATCTCCCATTTTGGATTTATAGATGTTGTATAGGTGGCTTTTTACTTGTATTCAGCTATTCTGTGGAACGGATTATTGTATCATTATTTTTGGGAGATGGATATTGTACCTTTATTTTTCAGTTGTACAGTGATTCAGATTTTTATTACAGCAGTTTTCCTTTAGCTCTTATATATGTTTAGTTGTTAGATGATACTTTGCAAGTTGGACGCTTCACCTATGCGGGGTTTCGCATAGGTAGCGGATCTGTTGGCGAGCCCGGGTCGCGGTTTCGACCCCCGGGGCGTGACAGTGCGAGTACTCGTTTCGATCGGCTCGACGCGACGATCGCAGCGGTTATTTTTCTGGATTTTTTCCGAGTTCATCTCACAGGTGAAATTTAGCCATTTTTGGGACTGATTTTTGGACAGTGGGTAATTGTGCATTTTTGGATTAATTGTACGCCGTTTGGATTACCGTGCAGTGTGCCGTGATTACCTGATGTGAGGGCGTATTCGGGCTGTGCTTCGCGTGCCCTGCGATCGAGGTGGGTGGTTGTTGCATACCTCAACTTCTGACTTGCTCACTAAGTATATTAGAGAAGCCCTCTATTGGACATATTGATTGATTACCATGCATGATTGACTGATATAAATGTGAGCCTATCATTTGAGATTAATTTTGTGGACATAGCATGTTGGGAATATTATTGGGATAATATTGTTGTGGAAACATGATTGCGGGGACATATTTAATAGTGATAATTAACATGCCATATTAGCACATAGATTTTATGAAAGTTGGTTAAATGGACTAATTATTGGGACATGATGACATATCTATGTGTGGATACCACTTTGGGATTTATTATGGATCAGGGATTATTTACATGTGTAGTTGACTGATGATTTTAGCATGATGGTTATATCTATGTGGATTTATTATTTGTTACACATGTGGAACTGTTATTTGATATTCCCTCTTTCATCTTGCATGAGTACTTTTGCATGCTTGTATGGACATCTAGATAGGCCACTATTTATTGCTACACTATCATATTGGGATTTGACTTAGGAGAAACCATGATTGTTTCCTTTCTCCTTCTTATTTAGACTTTTGAGTCATGTTGCTCGGGTTCGAGCAGGGGTTCGGGATAGTGTAGCTGGGACCTTGGGGTCGAGGACAAGTGGAACTTAATTATGGGTATTGCGGCAACCGCGGATAGTAGGCGGTTGACCGGATATTGTTATCTTATCAGATTATGGATTGTGGGGCATTGTGGTAACCGCGGACATTAGGCGGTTAACCAGATGTTGATTGCTTTATCAGATTTTGGACTTGTGGGGTGTTGCGGCGACCGCGGACATTGGGCGGTTGACCGGATGTTTACTTATGCATCAGATTGGGTATCAGATTTCTCTAGTGGATGGAGTTTCCCACTTATTGAGTACTATTGCATCAAATTGGGTATTAGATTTCTCTTGTGGATGGTGTTTCCCCACTTATTGAGTACTATTGCATCAAATTGGGTATTAGATTTCTCTTGTGGATGGTGTTTCCCCACTTATTGAGTACTATTGCATCAGATCGGGGTTTCATTAGTGGACGGAGTTTCCCACTTTGATCATAGTCTTGATCCAGTCCTGCTATATTGAGATATGTGTGACAGGGTTACTTTACTCGTGTGGGTCGCTCCCCTCGAGTGCCACTCCGGAGTAGGCTTTAGACCGTGACGGGTACCGGTCCATCTGATTGGGATTTCAAGCCTTGTGTGCTGGTCCCTTGGGATTTCGAGCCTTGTGTGCTGGCCCCCTACTGAGTTCTTGAGTTCGACAGCAGAGCAGGCAGTACCAGTTTTACTGGTGGCTAGATTGGGTTTATTGGGTCAGATACTGTTTCTTGATGCATTCATACAGTCATTTCTTTCGGTATTGCATTTAGAGGCATACTAGTGGTGGTTTCCCTTTATTCAGCAGTTCTGTTTACAGCTTTACCACTTATTCCTTTTCTTGCCTCTGGTAGACTTAGTGGGTACGCCGGAGTTTGAGGCTTTACCCACAGGGGGAGGCTACTGGTTTACTAGTGGTTCTCGCCCCCATTGTTGTTTCCCTCTTTTCTTCCTCCTATTTTGCATAATCTTCTGCGGGAGTGGCTGATCTTTCGGTCGTTGTTCGAGGCGAGGGAGTCACGAGCTAGATCCTTACCGCCCGAGGAGTGTAGCTGTATCCCCTGGTTGGAGATTCCTTGTAGCTGTCAGCTGGTTTTTATTGTTTACTTTGTTGGGTTATACAATAATAAGGATCTAAATAGGGGAAAAACCACCTAGAGGGGGGGTGAATAGGTGTAAACGATAAACACTCAAAAATCTTTGCGTAATAAAAACCCAATGCAGAAATGAAAAATAACACGCAAGATTTTTACGTGGAAAACTCCATCACAGGAGTAAAAAACCACGGGACCGATAACACGGTGAAATCAACTAAGATTAACCATGTACAAAGGTGATATAACGTACTCACACACGACTCAACCTTTTTCCATACGCTCCGAGTTGATCTTCTCCGCTCGCTCCGCAACGCGCCTCGAATCCACGATGTGCGTCCAACGCCGAATCCAGGCGTCCAACGTCGAGTCCACGACATCTGACCGAATCCACGGTCTCCACCAGGTAGTACATCTCGATCACACGAACGTACCTCGCTCCGAATCCACGAGAGCGGTAGCACCTTGAATCCACAAGGCCACGCGAATCCACGCGCCGATTTTGGGGAAAATCGTTGTTTTGTTGGTGGTGATGATCCGCCGAATACTTAGATCAAAGATAGATCGGAAATGCCATCTAAGTATTCATTAATTTGATTGTACTCAAAATCTGAGTATGAAAACCTAGAATCAAATTAATTAATATAGATGAAGAAACATAGAATTAAATCTAGTTATTTCCTTTCTTCTCTATATCTGGATCTTATAAGTTTTTCTCCGTTAATATTTTTCCGTCATTTCCCGGAGTATAAAACTTATCGTGGATTACCCTAAAAGATAGAATTAGGGTTTACTTATTGTTAAGGATTTTGTTTTGGCGCATTTCGTGAAAGTGTTAAGTCTTGAAGATTGAAGATGAATGAAGTTTGGATCATATACCTCAATCTCAAGAGAGAAGAATTCAAAAGGATCAGGTAAGTTTAACTAAATATTTTTGGTGATCCGAATACTTCTTGTAGTGTAGAAACACTTGGAAGAATTTCTTATTGCATAAAAATCAAGAACTGAACATGAGACTTGTTCAGGATCCGGATCAGATTGTTCAATCCGGATCCCGAAGGTGGTTCGTTCATACACCAGTTCAATCCGGATCGTAGCTTCCCTTGATCCGGATCCCGAACATTGAGTTTACCATTTTCCTTGAACGATCCGGATCAGGCTTCGCAATCCGGATCCCG
This sequence comes from Tillandsia leiboldiana, assembly GCA_029204045.2. NCBI lineage: Eukaryota > Viridiplantae > Streptophyta > Magnoliopsida > Poales > Bromeliaceae > Tillandsia > Tillandsia leiboldiana. The sequence continues at coordinate 25,942,615 of CM055060.1, forward strand.
AACGTTGATGTTTGGTGAACTGTATGAACGATCCGGATCAAGCACTTCGATCCGGATCCCGAACCTTCGTTTTTCTGGAATTGCCTGACTCGTTACGACGATCCGGATCATAGCTAATCCGATCCGGATCGCCGTCGTAAAAATTTCCAGAAACGACAGTTTTTGATCCTTATCTTCTTCCTAGGGTTTCTAACCTATAAATAGACCCTGATTCTTTTTCTAGGGTTAATCCAAATAATCCACATAGAGCCGTCATAATCAAATATCATCTTATACGGCCCTAGATCCACATATAGAGAAGAAAGGAAATCATTAGATATTACTCTATGTTTCTTCATCTATATTGATTAGTTTGATTCTAGGTTTTCATACTCACATCTTGAGTTGAATCAAACTAATGAATACTTAGATGGTATTTCCTATCTATCTTTGATCTAAGTATTCGGCGGATCATCACCACCCAAAAACAACGATTTACCCCAAAATCGGTGCGTGGACTCGCGTGGCCTTGTGGATTCAAGGTGCAACCGCTCTCGTGGATTCGGAGCGAGGTACGTTCGTGGATTCGAAGCGTGCTACTGGGTGAAGACCGTGGATTCGGTCAGACGTCGTGGACTCGACGTTGGACGCCGTGGATTCGGCGTTGGACGCAGATCGTGGATTCGAGACGCGTTGCAGAGCGAGCGGAGAAGATCAACTAGGAGCGTATGGAAAAGGTTGAGTCGTCTGTGAGTACGGTATATCACCTTGTACGTGTTTAATTCTAGTGGATTTCACCGTGTTATCGGTCCCGTGGTTTTTACTCCGGTTTGGAGTTTTCCACGTAAAAATCTTGCGTGTTCATTTATATTTCTGCATTGGGTTTTTATTGCGCAATGATTTTTTGAGTGTTTATTGTTTACACCTATTCACCCCCCTCTAGGTGTTTTTTCCCCTATTTAGATCCATTACTACATATAACCCAACAAGTGGTATCAGAGCGGGAATAGGGTTGTAAACAATGGTTGAAGGTGGAAACATCAACAGACCCCCATTCTTTGATGGAACAAATTATGCGTACTGGAGAGTACGGATGAAAGCCTTTTTAAGTTCCATCGACGAACGGGTGTGGCAATCAATTGAATTAGGATGGTCTAATCCAACAGAAATTATTGCTGATGTTCGCACCATCAAACCTAGGTCGAAGTGGACCAAGGAAGAGTTAGATTCATCTTCTTACAATGGCAAGGGAATTAATGCTATTTTTAGTGCCTTATCTCAAACTGAATTCTCTCGCGTCTCGGCATGTGAGACTGCGAAAGAAATCTGGGATGTTCTTCAGGTTACACATGAGGGAACTAACCTCGTGAAGATTCAAAAGCTGCAAATGCTTACGAGCAGATTTGACTCTATTTTCATGGCAGAAAATGAATCTTTCACGGACTACTATACACGATTGCAAGACATCGTAAACTCATGTGCTAACCTGGGAGAGAAGATTCTAGAATTTAAGGTTGTAAGAAAGATCTTAAGAACTCTTCCTGAACGATTTCGCCCAAAGGTTACAGCCATTGAAACTATTAAACACCCGGACGAAATGCGTGTAGAAGAACTAGTTGGTTCATTACAAACTTATGAAATGACATTTACTACTAACTATTCTTCGGGAAAGGCATCCTCTTCTAAGTCTTCAGGTTATGCTTTGAAAACAACAAAGGAAGAAGACACGGATTCATCCTCCTCAGACGATGACGAGAACCTATCTATGGAGGAATTTGAGAAGCAGCTCGCTCTCTTGACAAGGAAGTTTCGCCGCAACTTTCGAAGGGGTAATTCAAGTAAAACTCCATCCTTCGGAAAGTCGAAGAAAGGCAAGGGTACTTCAAGTTACAAGTCAAGAAAGCAAGAGAACTTTTCAAAGGATAAGAAAAGCTCAGAAGGACAAGTCCAATGCTTCAAGTGCCGAGGATACGGCCATATCTCAACGGAGTGTCCAACTAAGAATCCGTCGAAGAAGAAAGCGATGCAAGTCGTCACATGGGATGACAACTCAACGTCAAATGAGTCATCCTCAAGTGATGAAGAAAAAAGCGCAACGGCATTCCACGCGTCCACATCTTCACCCTTCATGTGCTTAATGACAAGTACTTCAGATTCATTGTCCAACTCCTCCCGGGCTGAAAAAACTGCAACGGATGATGAATCAAGTAACTCTGAAGGTGAAGATTTTGTTTTCGCCTACCACAGACTTTTGAGGGATTCAAAGAAACTGGCTAAACAAAACAAGGGGTTGAGAGGGAGATTACAGGATCTCGAAGAAGAAGTAAAAAGGGTAACTTCTCTCTCGACCGATCTTGAAGTGGAAAGGGATAATCTGATAAAAGCAATTGTTTCCCTTCAAGAGTCCAATGAGCTTTTTGAGAAGGAACATACAAAACTGGTGGATAAAGCGGATCACTTCTCAAAGCTCTACATCGAGGCCCAACAAGATAAATTGGAAATGACAAAGACCATTCTCCAACTAAAGGATGACTTAAAGAGATTTTCTTCTGGAAGGAGTAAGTTGGATAAGCTTCTTGGTCTTGGTCAAACAAATCGGTTCGGCCTCGGGTACACTCAAACTGGAAACAGTCCAAGTTCGAGTGGGACAGTTTTTGTGCCTCAGTCGGTATCTCCTCCTCCGACACCGGAATTCACAACAAACAACGACAACAAGCCTACTTCTTTCTCTTCGGGATCGTCAAGCGCAAAGGTATGTTTTCGTTGTGGTATTTCAGGGCACATAAGGAGATATTGCAAGACAGGAGCCAAACGCTCAACTCAGACATTTCTTGCAACGACTACCAAAAAGGTGATTCCTCAGAAATCAAATGCAAATCATACAAAGGAAAAGAGACTTGGTAGTTCACCGCACAAGACGACATCATCAAGGAGCAGCAATCGATCTAACAAGACGCCTTCACCTAGGAGAATAACCTCACGACCATTACCGACGCATTCCAAAAGGTTTTGGGTGCGCAAAGGTGAAATCTTCCCTTGTCTTGTTACTAATGTTTCCTTGCATGCATATGATAATTCGTCTTGGTATCTGGATAGCGGGTGTTCCCGTCACATGACCGGTGACAAAAATAGTTTTCAAAACTTTGAGAAAATCTCCGGAGGACTCGTTGTTTTCGGAGACGGTCGATCTTCCAAAATTGTTGGAAAAGGAACGGTAGCTATTCCAGATGGCCCGATTTTGAAAAACGTGTTATTTGTGGATGGCCTTGAGACTAACCTCATTAGCATAAGTCAACTTTGCGACAATGGTTTTTCAGTTAACTTTTCATCTGTTGAATGTGTTGTAACTGATAAGGACCATGTCTTCTTTTTAAAAGGGGTTAGATCTGAAAACAATTGCTATGTTGTTCCTAATAAAATTTCAGAAAAATGTAACCTAGTTTCTTTGGATAATGAAACACTTTGGCATGAAAGACTAGGTCACATAAATTTTAAAGAACTAGCAAAGATTTCAAATAAAGACGTGGTTAAGGGGGTTCCTAAACTTTTATTTAAAAACAACATTGTGTGTGGAGGTTGTCTTAAGGGAAAACAATCAAGGGCTGCACACAAGAACCTGAACCACGTTGGTACCAAACGGCCCTTGGAATTACTGCACATGGATTTAATGGGGCCGACCCGTCAACCATCTTTGGGAGGTAAATGGTATATTTTCTTATTGGTTGATGATTTCTCTAGGTTTTCATGGGTAGCATTTTTAAAAGAGAAAGCTGATACGTTTGATTCTTTTCATGAGATTTGCCATCGTATTATGATTGAAAAGAATGAAAAGATCATTCGTGTTAGAAGTGATAGAGGTGGAGAATTCATTAATTCTAAATTCATTGATTTTTGCACTTCCAACGGCATAAAACATGAATTCTCAGCACCCTATACACCTCAGCAGAATGGTGTTGTTGAGCGCAAAAACAGGGTTGTTCAAGAGATGGCGCGTGTGATGCTTCATAGCCGGAATTTACCGCTACATTTTTGGGCTGAAGCTGTGAACACCGCTGTCTATGTCATTAATCGAGTGTATTTGCGCCCAGGAACTTTAAATACACCATATGAGCTGTGGTTTAGTAGAAAACCGGATATCAAATACTTTCGTATCTTTGGGAGTCGATGTTTTATTTTGCGTGATCGCGAAAATCTTGGTAAGTTCGATTCTCGAAGTGACGAATGGATCTTTTTGGGTTATTCTACAAATAGCAGAGCATATCGGGTATTTAACATGGAATCTAAAACGATTGTAGAATCTATAAATGTTAAAGTAGATGAAGCTTTTCACTTTGCATCTGAAAAATCTACCCTCGATATCTCTCTTGATGATGATACTCCTGTAAGTGCATCTTCTCATGATAATACTTCCAATATTAATGATGCATCTAATGGTTCTTCAAGTTTATCTGATATGCAGGAATCATCTCATGTACCTCCGAGTACTCCGTTACAACAAACGTTACGAATCTCCAAGGATCATCCTGAATCAAACATCATTGGAGACCCACAAGAAGGAGTCAAAACTCGGAGACAGTTGGTTTGCGGATTCGCTTGCTACGCTTCCTTGATCGAACCAAAGAACATCGATGAAGCTCTTCAGGATGACTACTGGATTAAAGCAATGCAGGAAGAGCTCCATCAGTTTGAGCGAAACAAAGTCTGGGAATTAACAAAGCCTCCAAAGCAACACAATGTGATAGGTACCAAATGGATTTTCAAGAATAAGAAAAATGAAGATGGTACCATCATCAGGAACAAAGCACGTTTAGTTGCTCAAGGCTACTCTCAAGTAGAAGGTATAGACTTTGATGAAACTTTCGCCCCTGTAGCTAGACTCGAGTCCATTCGTATCTTATTCGCGATAGCTTGTCATTTTAAAATAAAATTATTTCAAATGGACGTTAAGAGCGTGTTTTTAAATGGGTTTTTAAATGAGGAAGTTTATGTGGCTCAACCGAAAGGTTTTGTAGACTGTAAACTACCTAACCATGTTTTTCGTTTGAAAAAGGCTCTTTACGGTTTAAAACAAGCACCGCGAGCATGGTACGAAAGGCTAACAAAGCACCTATTGGATAAGGGCTATACTCGAGGGGGAGCTGACAGGACTCTCTTTGTGAAGCATTATCAAAATAACTTCATTGTTGCACAAATCTATGTCGATGACATTGTTTTTGGAGCAACAAAGGATAATGATGCTTCTAAATTCGCTGAAACCATGGAAAGCGAATTTGAGATGTCAATGATGGGCGAATTGACTTATTTCCTTGGATTGCAAGTGAAACAGAGTGACGAAGGCATCCATTTGTGTCAATCCAAGTATGCTTTGGAGTTGGTCAAAAAGTTTGATCTAGAAAATTGTAAAGATTTTCCAACTCCAATTGGAACTAGCAATAAAGGATTAGGAAGTGAATCTTTTAGTGAGAATGTAGACGAGAAACTTTATAGGAGTATGATTGGAAGTCTACTTTACCTCACGGCTAGTCGCCCGGATATATCTTTTGGTGTTGGGATCTGCGCGAGATATCAGTCTGCACCAAAGGAGGTTCACCTGAAAGCGGTGAAACGGATCATCCGATACATTAAAGGAACCATAAATTTCAGAATTTGGTATCCTATGGGAACAAGTTTAGATATTATTGGATACTCAGATGCCGATTGGGCAGGATCTGTGGATGATCGGAAAAGTACGAGTGGTGCATGTTTTTATTTAGGCCATTGCCTTGTTGCATGGCACAGTAAAAAGCAAAACTGCATTGCACTCTCGACTGCCGAAGCGGAATATATTTCAGCGGGTAGTTGTTCAACCCAACTCATTTGGATGAAAAGTGTGTTGAGCGACTTCCGGATTTTAGCAACTTCGGTAACAATTCTTTGTGACAACACTAGTGCTATAAACATTTCCAAAAACCCTGTGTTGCACTCTAAAACAAAACACATTGTACTCAGATATCATTTTCTTAGAGAGCTAGTTGAATCAAATACTCTTCAACTGTCATATATTTCAACTGAAGATCAATTAGCTGATATTTTAACAAAATCTTTGGATCAAAAACGTTTTATTCATTTGCGTAAAGCAATTGTAATGCTTTCCTTGAAATAAACTTCTTTTTGAAACTTTTGCTTAGGTTAGGTTTTGTTTTTGTGTTTTTGTTCATTATCTATGCTTAGACATAGAATATTAATTGAGCATTAGTTTGATTGACTTTAACTGCATCCTTTTATATATTTAGAAATCTATTATGCTTTAGATGTCATAATATTTCATTTGATGCAATGATCATTTATGTCAATTAACTCATCTTTGTTTTGATCAAAGTCAATTTCTCTCTCGATGATCTCTTGGTATAGTTTTTATCTTATTTGACTGTTTAGTCGAGTATGAAATCGAGATCAATATTTGGCTAAATACTTTATATCTTAAATAATTGATAGCCAATTGAGGGGGAGTCAAAGAAAAAGTATTATGCTCAAAAGATGTGGAAAGAGTGTCACGCCCCGGGTGTAAACCAGAACCCGGGCTCGTTTACAGATCCGCCGTGTACACGGAATTTTCCGTGTACACGAAGCGCCGGTAACCTGCTCAAATAAAGATGATATAATAAAAGAGCATAAACAGAGCTAAACTAGAACTAATACATCTCAGATAAAGCTGGAAAGTAAAAGTGCAGAAGTAAACTCTCAATAATACAAATATCTCTCCCAGCTCACTAATCAAATACAACCAGCTGGCCAAAGCCAGACCCAAAAAAGAAATGAAAAGTAGAGTATCTGAGAGTATCGGGGTACATCTAGTAACTGAACTGGTGCCTGGGTAGACCGCTATCTAGTCCGCGATCCTCTTACCTCGATCCGCTGAGGAGGGGCCCGCAACTGCCGCAGACGACTCTGCAAAACAAAGGGGAAGAGAAAAAGAAAACAGTGGGGAGTGAGAACTACTATAGAGCAGTAGCCTCCTCCTAGTGGGTAAACCTCTACTCAGACATGCCCACTAGGACTATAAGAGGCGGAGAATAAAACAAAGGTGGTAAGCTGTGAATAAGACTGCGGATGATGAATAGAGCTACCACTACATGCCTCTAAGGTGCCAACTAAAAGTATAGCTAAATGGATGCATCAGAATGTAAATGCATGCCTGTCTAAACCCAATCGATACACTAGTAAGCACTGGTACTGCCTGCTCTGCCTGCCAAATCGGGTATGCCAGCCTACGCATAACACCGATAGGGGATGAGAGTCGCGAAGACTCGAGATCTATAAACCGCACACTCCGGAGTGGCACTCGAGGGGAGCGACCCACACGAGTCAAGTGCCTCAGTAACAAGTATCAAAGTCAGCAGGACTGGATCACGACACTGATCTAAGTGGAAAGCCCATCCACTAAAAGAAGCCCAAAACCTGTCCCCCAATCTGATGCGATAACCACTGTCCGGTCAACCGCCAAAAATCCGCGGTTGCCGCAATGCCCTGCCCTCACAGCCTGCCTGTCCCAAATCCCACAACTGTCTGACTACACTATCCCAGCCCCTGCTCGAACCCGAGCGCACTATCCCCTAAATCTAGACAAAAGGAGAGAAAATAAAAGCATGGTTTCTCCTAAGTCAGTTCCAGCATAATAGTGTAGCAGAAAAGGGTGGCCTAGCTAGATGTCCATACAAGCATGCAAAGTCCTTTATTAAAACATGATTCCAGTATTTTGGTTCTCACAAAGTAGAGGTATGCTGTTCAAATAAACTTCCATTTTACTAAGTTACCCCAAATCAGTTTATGTGTATGTATAAGAGGTTCCCACATGTATAAGCAACATAATCCATTTAGCAATACTCTTCCCGTGATTTCCGGCGACATATTATTTACAAGAGTTAATCATTAATTAATACTTAGTCCTTTTGAAGATGGAAACTCTAGCTATAAGTCCAATTCTTCAATTAGCATGCCATATTCATTTTACCGGTTCATTTAGCAATAAGACATATTAGCAACTCAAATAGGCCTAGTGGGGATGTTACAAGTAGGAGTGTTAACAATGGTACCCACCTCGAGCGCTAATTCCGGTCCCCGGAAGCAAAGTCCACGCCCGATCCGGAAATCCCCCACAACACTGCGCTACAACCCCAAAGAACACATGCAATTAATATTCCAAGTTTCAAACCAAAATCTGTCCCAAAATATCCGTTTAATAGTTTAGCCATTTTCACCTGCGGAAAGTACCCGAGAAATTCCCAGAAAATACTATCGCGATCCTCGCGACGAACCGGTCGAAACGAGTACCTGCACGTTCACCCACGAGTTTTCTATGCTGAGAACACTATTCGACAAGAGAACCATCCCGAAGCAAGTCGATCGCAAAAACTGAATCTGAAAGTACTGTAAACAGAGGCTTCTCACCTTCGGGAAGAATTTAGGAAATTCCAAGAAAATTTGGGGAGATTCCTCGTGATGTGTAGATGCAAAACGCCTTTTGAATCGCCCCAATCTGAGGTATGTGCGCGAAGATATCACCGAAACAACACAGCGCTGTCCAAATTCCCACCCCAGAAAGTGAGGTCACAAGATGATCCGAAAAACCCATGAACAGCTCGGAATGGGAAAAACTAGTAAACACAGAAAACGTAGCCCTACCTGTCGTCAAGACGATGGCGCAAGAATCGCTGGAAAATACTTCCGGGGTAGCTCGGGAGAGTCCGTGCACTGAAATGGGACGAAGGGAATCACAAGGGAACGAGCGTCGCGCCGCGCCGTAAAATCCAAACCTCGGAGTGTGTACCACCACAAATCTTGGAAATCCTCCAGAAGATGTAGAACTCGAAGGGGAACAACTTTGCTGAAGACACCTTGGTGAGAGGAGGCTCGGAAATGGTGGAAAAAGTGAGAAGAAAGGAGCTCGGGCTGTTTAAATAGGCCTCCCAAACAATTAGAAAAATACCATCCGGGTCCCAACTTTCGGGCACCCGGAAGTTTCCGGGCGCGCACAGTGCGGCCCGGCCCATGGCGCGCCGTCGGACGGGATCCGCGGTCCGTCCGACCCGCCTTAGAGCCCGCCACGTGTCGCCCGAACAGGCGACAGCCAAAACCTCCACTCCTGCTGCGCCGCGTGGCCAACCCCGGGAGTCGACACGTGTCCCCGGTCAACAGTACCGTCGCGCCTGCGCGCCTGCCCGCGCCAGCTGCCCCTCCTGCCCGCACAGTTGACCAGCCAATAGGGAAACGCCACGTGTCCCTGCCACTGACCGCTGCACCCGGTGCACGAGCCTCCGTAAGCCGAACCAATGGTAACCTGCCATGTGTCCACTCCGGTGCACCGTGAACCAATACCCAACCATCATGCTCCGTAGACCGGGAGCTGTGAGCCGGCCTATGGGGTGATGCCACGTGTCCCCGCCTTGGTGCACGATTGCCGCGTGGACCGCGCGCCTGCCCGCGCGCCCGCGCGCTGCCCGCACCCTGTGCCGCCGCCGTTCCGCCTGCCCAAGGCCGCGCCGCCGCCCGCCGACGCTGCCCGCCGCCGCCGCTGCCGCCGGCGATCGCCGGAGTTACTGTTCCGACCGTGAACAGTACCCGAAGCTCAGAAAAATCCAGCAGATAGTCCATCTTGACCGTTTTCGCGCGCTGAATCCGAATTTGACGTCCGCTTTGCCAAATTCCCACTCTAAAAATTGCCAAATGCCCCTGGAAAGGTATTCTTGGTCCAAATTTCGCGCCGAGCCCAATCTTAATATCCGTTTCGCGCGAAAACACTTCCAGAGACCCGACAGAGTCAACCGATCACCCATGTGATCCATTTGAGCCTGGAGTCCAACACTTGTGTCCAATTGTGCCCTAAACACCTCCGGCACACCGCGTAGGCCTCCGATGGCCACCCCAACGCACTGCAACAGCTCTGCGGAGATCCAGGTCATCACATCCTCCCCCACTAAACGAAAGTTTCGTCCTCGAAACTAGAGTCATACCTCAAGCCGGGGCCTCGAATAAGTGGGGGTAGGCATCCCTCAACGCTGACTCCAGTTCCCAAGTAGCCTCACGCTCGCTCTGGTTGCTCCATAGAACCTTCACATAAGGAATGGCCCGGCTGCGCAGCTCTCTAACCTCACGGTCCAAAATTCGCAACGGTCGCTCGACATAACTCAAGTCCTCAGCAATCTCCAGTAGGGCGAAATCAATGATGTGCGACGGGTCATAAACATATCTCCTCAGGGTGGATACATGAAACACATCGTGAACACCAGCCAGTCTGGGAGGGAGTGCAAGCCGGTAGGCAACTGGCCCTATGCGCTCCAATACCTCAAAAGGTCCAATATAACGAGGGCTCAGTTTTCCACGAATCCCAAATCTCCGAATCCCCTTCGAAGGTGAGACCTTCAGAAAGACATGATCGCCCACCTGAAACTCTAAGTCCCGCCGTCGGGTATCAGCATAACTCCTCTGTCGACTCTGAGCGGTCTTAAGATGTCGTCGAATCAGTCTGACCTTCTCCTCTGCCTCCAATAGTAGATCAGGACCCAAGGTCTTTTTCTTACCCACGTCACTCCAATATAGGGGTGACCGACACTTGCGCCCATACAACGCCTCAAACGGAGCCATCTGGATGCTCGCTTGATAGCTGTTGTTGTACGCAAACTCAACCAATCCCAGGTGTCGGTGCCACCCTCCCCCAAAATCCAGAACGCATGCTCGCAGCATATCCTCTAGAGTCTGAATGGTGCGCTCTGACTGTCCGTCCGTCTGTGGGTGGAATGTTGTGCTAAAACGAAGCTGTGTTCCCAGGGCCATCTGTAAACTCCTCCAAAAGTGCGAGACAAATCTCGAGTCTCTGTCCGATACAATGGAAACGGGCACCCCATGCAATTTGACCACCTCAGCTAAGTACATCTGTGCCAATCGCTCCAATGGCCAAGTCATCTGAACCGGTAAAAAGTGAGCGGACTTGGTGAGTCTGTCCACGACCACCCATATCGCATCTGCTCCAGTCTGTGCTCTCGGCAATCCCGTGACAAAATCCATAGTGATATGATCCCACTTCCACTCAGGGATTGGGAGACTCTGCAACTTGCCAGCAGGTACACGATGCTCAGCCTTTACTTGCTGACAAGTTAAGCAGTGCGCCACAAATCTGCCAATATCTCTTTTCATACCGCTCCACCAAAACTGTGCCTTGAGGTCCTTATACATCTTAGTCCCACCAGGATGGATGGTATAAGGTGTATAATGAGCCTCCCGCAAGATCTGCTCTCGAATCTCTGAGTCCATAGGCACGCAAGCTCGGTCCCTGTACCGTAGTACTCCCGCAGCATCAACTAAAAAATCTCCTGTCTCGCCAGCCTGAATCTGCTCTCGAATCCTCATCAAATGGGGGTCCTCACTCTGTTTCTCCCGAATCCTGTCTAACAGAGTGGGCTGCACGACCAAGGACAGCAGTCTAACAGAAACCCCAGGGGACACCACCTCAAGCTCTAATCGCCTCATCTGCTCCAGTAATGGCGCCTGGTCGGTGATCATCAAGGATAGGCTCTGTACTGCCCTCCTGCTCAGGGCATCAGCGACCACGTTGGCCTTGCCAGGATGGTAGAGTATGTCCACATCATAGTCCTTTAACAGCTCCAACCATTTGCGTTGTCTCAAATTAAGTTCCTTCTGTGTGAACAGATATTTCAGGCTCTTGTGGTCGGTGTAAATCTCGCAGTGCTCCCCATACAGATAGTGGCGCCACAACTTCAGTGCAAAGATCACGGCAGCTAGCTCCAAGTCATGGGTAGGGTAATTCTTCTCATAATCCTTAAGTTGCCGTGAAGCATAAGCGATTACCTTACCCTCCTGCATCAACACGCAACCAAGTCCACTGTGCGATGCGTCACTATAGATCACATATCCTTTCCCCATAATAGGGAGGGAAAGGATAGGAGCTGACATCAATCTGCTCTTCAATTCCTCAAAGCTCCTCTGGCAATCCTCACTCCAGATAAACTTAATTCCTTTGCGCGTCAAACGAGTGAGGGGTGTGGAAAGTTTCGCAAAACCTTCCACAAACCGATGGTAATATCCAGCCAAGCCCATAAAACTACGAACCTCTGCTACCGTCGTCGGTCGGGGCCAATCCCGGACTGCCTCAATCTTTGCCGGGTCTACCGCCACTCCTGCAGCTGAGATCACGTGGCCCAAAAAGGCAACCTCTCGAAGCCAAAACTCGCACTTAGACAACTTGGCATACAACTTCTTCTCCCTCAGAAGTTGCAGCACAATCCTCAGATGCTCCTCGTGCTCCACATCGCTCCGAGAGTAAACCAGGATGTCATCGATGAACATTACCACGAATCGGTCCAGATAAGGTCGAAAGATCCTGTTCATCAAATCCATAAAGGCGGCAGGGGCATTAGTCAATCCAAAAGGCATGACAGTGAACTCATAATGCCCGTACCGAGTCCTGAATGCTGTCTTCGGAACATCCTCGGCCTTCACCTTCAGTTGGTGGTAACCAGACTGTAAGTCGATCTTAGAGAAGACACAAGACCCTTGCAGCTGATCAAATAAGTCGTCGATGCGCAGCAAAGGGTACTTGTTCTTGATGGTCACTTTATTCAGCTCTCTGTAATCCACACAAAGTCGAAGTGAACCATCCTTCTTCTTCACGAACAGCACCGGCGCTCCCCAAGGCGATACACTCGGCCTCACGAAACCCTTGTCCAATAAGTCCTGAAGTTGCACCTTCAACTCACGCAACTCCGTCGGTGCCATTCGGTAAGGGGCTTTGGAGATTGGCGCAGTTCCTGGGACTACATCAATCAAAAACTCAATCACCCTATCCGGCGGCATACTAGTCAGCTCTGGTGGGAAGACATCCGGGAACTCGTGGACAATAGGAATTTCCGCGAGTCCCGGTGCCGCCGCAGGCCCCTCAACCACACTGGCCAAAAAGGCCACGCATCACTGCGCATCATCTGCCTCGCACGAGAAGTCGAAACTATCGAGGCGAAGAAAGCACTCTGGCACCCTCTGTACACAACCACCTCCTGGCCCGGCTCGCTAAAAGTCACCGTCCTCGCGGCACAGTCAATAGTCGCAAAATAGCGAGTCAGCCAGTCCATCCCAAGGACTACATCAAAGTCTCGCAACTGGGTCAGGACCATCAGGTCCGCTGGCAAGACCCACGACTCGATCTGTACAGGGCAAGACCAACAACACTCCCCTACATGCAGAGTATGCTCTGGAATCTGTACCTCTAATGTGTTACGGAATTTGTGTTGGCGTAATTTCGTGAAAGGTTCAAGTCTTGAAGATTGAAGGTGAAGAAGGTTGGATCATTTAAGTCAATCTCAAGAAAGAAGAATTCAAAAGGATCAGGTATGTTTAACTAAAGATTTTTGGTGATCCGAATACTTCTTGTAGTGTAGAAACACCTGGAAGAATTTTTCATTACATAAAAATTAAAAAACTGGACATGGGACATGTTCAGGATCCGGATTAGATATTCCAATCCGGATCCCGAAGGGTGTTCGTTCATACACTGGTTCAATCCGGATCGCAGCATCCCATGATCCGGATCCCGAACACTAGTTTTACCTTTTTACTTGCACGATCCGGATCAGGATTTGCAATCCGGATCCCGAACGTTGATGTTTGGTGAAACTGTATGAACGATCCGGATCAGCCATTTCGATCCGGATCCCGAACCATCGTTTTTCTGGAAACCGTCTTTCTTGCTACTGCAATCCGGATCGCCCAAATCCGATCCGGATCGCCGTCCGTAAAAATTCCAGAAATGGTAGGTTTTTGATTCTTATCTCCTTCCTAGGGTTTCTAACCTATAAATAGACCCTATGATTCTTTTTCTAGGGTTAATCCAAAAAGAGGCCGATAAAAGAAAAATAGCCGTCATATTCAAATATCATTTTATACGGCCTAAGATCCACATATAGAGAAGAAAGGAAATCATTAGATATTACTCTATGTTTCTTCATCTATATTGATTAGTTTGATTCTAGGTTTTCATACTCACATCTTGAGTTGAATCAAACTAATGAATACTTAGATGGTATTTCCTATCTATCTTTGATCTAAGTATTCGGCGGATCATCACCACCCAAAAACAACGATTTCCCCAAAATCGGCGCGTGGACTCGCGTGTCCTTGTGGATTCAAGGTTCAACCGCTCTCGTGGATTCGGAGCGAGGTACGTTCGTGGATTCGAAGCGTGCTACTGGGTGAAGACCGTGGATTCGGTCAGACGTCGTGGACTCGACGTTGGACGCCGTGGATTCGGCGTTGGACGCAGATCGTGGATTCGAGACGCGTTGCGGAACGAGCGGAGAAGATCAACTAGGAGCGTATGGTAAAAGGTTGAGTCGTCTGTGAGTACGTTAAATCACCTTGTACGTGTGTCAATTCTAGTGGATTTCACCGTGTTATCGGTCCCGTGGCTTTTTACTCCGGTTTGGAGTTTTTCCACGTAAAAATCTTGCGTGTTCATTTTTATTTCCGCATTGGGTTTTATTGCTCAATGATTTTTTGAGTGTTTATTGTTTACACCTATTCACCCCCCTCTAGGTGTTTTTTCCCCTATTTAGATCTATATTTCATATAACCCAACAAGTGGTATCAGAGCGGGAATAGGGTTGTAAACAATGGTTGAAGGTGGAAACATCAATCGACCCCCTTTCTTTGATGGAACAAATTATGCGTACTGGAAAGTACGGATGAAAGCCTTTTTAATTTCCATCGACGAAAGGGTGTGGCAATCAATTGAATTAGGATGGTCTAATCCAACTGAGATTATTTCTGATGTTCGCACCTTAAAACCTTGGTCGAAATGGACCAAGGAAGAGTTAGATTCATCTTCTTACAATGGCAAGGGAATTAATGCTATTTTTAATGCCTTATCTCAAACTGAATTCTCTCGCGTCTCGGCATGTGAGACTGCGAAAGAAATCTGGGATGTTCTTCAGGTTACACATGAGGGAACTAACCTCGTGAAGATTCAAAAGCTGCAAATGCTTATGAGCAGATTTGACTCCATTTTTATGGCAGAAAATGAATCTTTCACGGACTACTATACACGATTGCAAGATATCGTAAATTCATGTGCTAACCTGGGAGAGAAGATTCCAGAATTTAAGGTTGTAAGAAAGATCTTAAGAACTCTTCCTGAACGATTTCGCCCAAAGGTTACAGCCATTGAAACTATTAAACACCCGGACGAAATACGTGTAGAAGAATTAGTTGGTTCATTACAAACATATGAAATGACTTTTACTACTAACTATTCTTCTGGAAAAGCATCCTCTTCTAAGTCTTCAGGTTATGCGTTGAAAACAACTAAGGAAGAAGACGCGGATACATCCTCCTCAGACAATGACGAGAACCTTTCTATGGAGGACTTTGAGAAGCAACTCGCTCTCTTGACAAGGAAGTTTCGCCGCAACTTTCGAAGGGGTAATTCAAGTAAATCTCCATTCTTCGAAAAGTCGAGGAAAGGCAAGGGTACTTCAAGTTACAAGTCAAGAAAGCAAGAGAACTTCTCAAAGGATAAGAAAAGTTCAGAGGGACAACTACAATGCTTCAAATGTCGAGGCTACGACCACATTGCAACGGAGTGTCCCAACAAGTATCCAGCAAAGAAGAAGGCGATGCAAGTCGTCACTTGGGATGACAACTCAACGTCAAATGAGTCGTCTTCAAGTGATGAAGAAGAAAGCGCAACGGCATTCCACGCGTCCACATCTTCACCATTCATGTGCTTAATGGCAAGTACATCCGAGTCATTGTCCAACTCCACTGTTGAAAAGAATGCAACGGACAATGAATCGGATGATTCGGAAGGTGAAGATTTTGCTTTAGCCTACCACAGACTTTTGAGGGATTCAAAGAAACCGGCTAAGCAAAACAAGGGGTTGAGAGGGAGATTGCAGGATCTCGAAGAAGAAGTAAAAAGGGTAACTTCTCTCTCGACCGATCTTGAAGTGGAAAGGGATAATCTGATAAAAGCAAATGTTTCCCTTCAAGAGTCCAATGAGCAACTCGAGAAGAATTATATAGATATGGTGAACAAAGCGAATTACTTCTTGAAGCTCTACGGCGAGGCCCGACGGGAAAAATTGGAAATGACAGAGACCATTTTCCAACTCAAGGATGACTTACAGCAATTTTCTTCTGGAAGGAGTAAGTTGGATAAACTTCTTGGTCTTGGTCAAACAAACAAGTTCGGCCTCGGATACAATCGAACTGAAGACAATTTTAGTTCGGTTGGGACAGTCTTTGTGCCTCAGTCGGTATCTCCTCCTCCGACACCGGAATTCACGACAACCAACGACAACAAGCCTACTTCATCCTCTTCGGAATCGTCAAGCACAAAGGTATGTTTTCGTTGTAATTTTGCAGGGCACATTGAAAGAAATTGCAAGATTGGAGCTCAAAGATCAAATCAACCACATCTTGCAACTGCTACCAATAAGTTCACTCCCCGGAATTCAAAGAAGGACTTTTCAAAAGAAAAGAACATTGGTAGTACTTCAAACAAGACGATGACAAAAGAAAAAGATAAATCATACAAAACGTCTTCATCAAGGAAAATTTCTCAACCATTGCCAACATACTCCAAAACTCAAAAGGTTTGGGTATGCAAAGGTGAAATCCTTCCTTGTCTTTAATCGCTCTACGATTATATGTTGTGTAGTTTATCTAGACTATTTTTCTTTCTTTTGGCCGACCCGTCAACCATCTTTGGGAGGTAAATGGTATATTTTCTTATTGGTTGATGATTTCTCTCGGTATTCTTGGGTAGCATTTTTAAAAGAGAAAGCTGATACTTTTGATTCTTTTCACGAGATTTGCCATCGTATTATGATTGAAAAGAATGAAAAGATCATTCGTGTTAGAAGTGATAGAGGTGGAGAATTCGTTAACTCTAAATTCATTGACTTTTGCACTTCAAACGGTATTAAGCATGAATTCTCAGCACCCTATACACCTCAACAGAATGGTGTTGTCGAGCGCAAAAACAGGGTTGTTCAAGAGATGGCACGTGTTATGCTTCACAGCCGGAATTTACCGCTACTTTTTTGGGCTGAAGCTGTGAACACTGCAATCTATGTAATTAATCGAGTTTATTTGCGCCCGGGAACGTTAAATACACCATATGAACTATGGTGCGGTAGAAAACCCAACATCAAATATTTTCGCATCTTCGGGAGTCGGTGTTACATTTTACGTGACCGTGAAAATCTTGGAAAGTTTGACTCTCGAAGTGACGAAGGGATTTTCTTGGGGTATTCTACAAACAGTAGAGCATATCGAGTATTTAACTTGGAATCTAAGACGATCGTAGAATCGATAAATGTTAAAGTAGATGAAGCTTTTCACCTTGCATCTGAAAAATCTACCCTCGATATCTCTCTAGATGATGATACACCTACCATTGCATCTTCTCATAATAATACTTCCAATATTAATGATGCATCTAATGGTTCTTCAAGTTTATCTGATGTGCAGGAATCGTCTCATGTACCTCCGAGTACTCCGTTACCTCAAACTTTACGCATCTCCAAGGATCATCCTGAATCAAACATCATTGGAGACCCACAAGAAGGAGTTAGAACTCGGAGGCAGTTGGTTTGTGGATTCGCTTGCTACGTATCTTTAATCGAACCAAAGAATATAGATGAAGCTCTTCAGGATGACTACTGGATTAAAGCAATGCAGGAAGAGCTCCATCAATTTGAGCGAAACAAAGTCTGGGAATTAACGAAGCCTCCACAGCAACACAATGTGATAGGTACCAAATGGATTTTCAAGAATAAGAAAAATGAGGATGGTACTATCATCAGGAACAAGGCACGATTAGTTGCTCAAGGCTACTCTCAAGTAGAAGGTATAGACTTTGATGAAACTTTCGCCCCTGTAGCTAGACTCGAGTCCATTCGTATACTATTTGCTATTGCTTGTCATTTTAAAATCAAATTATTTCAAATGGACGTTAAGAGCGCGTTTCTAAATGGGTTTTTAAATGAGGAAGTTTATGTGGCTCAACCAAAAGGTTTTGTAGACCATAAACAACCTAATCATGTTTTTCGTTTGAAAAATGCTCTTTACGGTCTGAAACAAGCACCGCGAGCATGGTACGAAAGGCTGACAAAGCACCTTTTGGAGAAGGGCTATACTCGAGGGGGAGCTGACAGGACTCTCTTTGTGAAGCATTATCAAAACAATTTCATTGTAGCACAAATATATATCGATGACATTGTATTTGGCGCAACAAGAGATAACGATGCTTCTAAATTCGCGGAGACCATGGAAAGCGAATTTGAGATGTCCATGATGGGCGAATTGACTTATTTTCTTGGATTGCAAATTAAACAAAATGATGAAGGTATTCACTTGTGTCAATCCAAGTATGCAATGGAGTTGGTTAAAAAGTTTGACTTAGAAAATTCGAAGGATTTTCCGACTCTAATGGGAACTAGCCACAAGGGACTTGGAAGTGAATCACATAGTGAGAATGTAGACGAGAAACTGTATCGAAGTATGATTGGAAGTCTACTTTACCTCACGGCTAGTCGCCCGGATATATCCTTTAGTGTTGGGATTTGCGCGAGATATCAATTAGCACCAAAGGAGGTTCACCTGAAAGCGGTGAAAAGGATCATCCGGTACATCAAAGGATCAATTAATTTCGGAATTTGGTATCCTATGGGAACTAGTTTGGATATTGTTGGATACTCAGATGCCGATTGGGCAGGATCAGTGGATGATCGGAAAAGCACGAGTGGTGCATGCTTCTATCTTGGCCATTGCCTTGTTGCATGGCACAGTAAAAAGCAGAATTGCATAGCACTCTCGACTGCCGAAGCGGAATACATTTCAGCGGGTAGTTGTTCAACCCAACTCATTTGGATGAAAAGTGTGTTGAGCGACTTCCGGATTTCAGCAACTTCGGTAACAATTCTTTGTGATAACACTAGTGCTATAAACATTTCCAAAAACCCCGTGTTGCACTCTAGAACAAAACACATTGAACTTAGATATCATTTTCTTAGAGAACTAGTTGAATCAAATACTCTTCAACTTTCATATATTTCAACTGAAGATCAATTAGCTGACATTTTAACAAAACCTTTGGATCAAAAATGTTTTATTCATTTGCGTAAAGCAATTGGAATGCTTTCCTTGAAATAAACTTCTTTTTGAAACTTTTGCTTAGGTTAGGTTTTGTTTTTGTGTTTTTGTTCTTTATCTATGTTTATACATAGTACATTAATTGAGCATGTGTATTATTGACTTTACTTGCATCCTTTCATATAATTAGAAATCTATTATGCTTTGGATATCATAATAATTCAGTTGATGCATTGATCATTTATTTAAATTAAACCATTTTTAATTGATCAAAGTCAATTTCTCTCTCAATGATCTCTTGGTATTGTTGTTATCTTATTTGACTATTTAGTTGAGTATGAATTCGAGATCAATCCTTGGTTGAATACTTTATATTTTAAATGAATTGATAGCCAATTGAGGGGGAGTCAAAGAAAAGTAAAATGCTCAAAAGATGTGGAAAGAGTTACATCCCAATGAGGAGTATGAAAACTACCACCACATGGAGGAAAGAGCTACCACCTCGGTCGTCCGAGTACTGTGTGCAGCTACCACATGTATACCAAGCATGGTTGTTCATTTTTTTGATTAAGTAAAATGCATGATTGAGATACTTGACTCTGTCAAATTTCAAGGTTGGTATAAGGTGGGATTTTAAAGAAAGATGCTCAAAGAGCCACTCTCTTCAACAGATTGACTAGATACATTATATAATTTATTTGGGATTTCAAACATCTATTGATCTTGGTAATTCATTTTCTTTACCATTTTAATGATTTGATAAACGCCGTACTCATAAGATCATGATAGATGTGTTTGATCTTGATCAACTTTAAAAGTTTTAATTTCTATAAATTGTCATGTCATTATTTGAATGTTATTGATAGATTTAACATAATTTATTTCTCTTGACATGAAACGATGATTTTTGTTTAAAGTTGATGTGCTAAAATGCTTACATACTTTTTCTGGATTTTATGGATTTTTTCTAAATTTTTCTGAAGAAAAAGTTGCAGCTGATCCGGATCGGGTTATGTGATCCGGATCCCGAACGCAGGCTTCTTCCTGCGGCTAGCCGATCCGGATCGAAATCTCGATCCGATCCGGATCACGGCTAGGGTTTTTAATAGAACGAAAGGGTTTTGATTTCTTTTACCTTAATCTTTTGTTCTCAAGTCTCTAGAGCCTATCTCTCTAGAATCCTTGCACCTTGGAGCTTTCCTAACCCAAGTTCTTCGAATCCAAGTAAGTTTTATTGATCAAAATCTCGGTTTTTCATAGTTTTTCTTATTCCTCCTCAAAACGTGATGAATTTCTTGTATCAATTTCGTTTGTGGATGGTTTTTGATCAAATCTCTTTTGAAATAAGAACTCTGGGTAGATTAGTTTTGATTATATGCTAGGTTTTCTCCTGATTAAAGAATTTTTGGGCTTCGATTTCTGAAAATTCTGTTTTAGGGCATATAATAGGAATTTTTCAAAATCATGCAATTGATCTATTTTTAAAATTCCTTTTGCAAAACTAATTTGATTCTTAGTCTCTCTACATGATTATGATTGTTTGGGTACAATTCTCCTAATTTTTGAAAATTAACAATATTTTCATGTGTTCTTGAGTTGGTCTTCACAGGATTTCAATCTTCTAAGGCACTTGGATCAATGGGATTCTCATGGATCATCCTTTTGTTGGTCACTATGGTGCACACTCGGGCCACAAACAAATTAAAGAGAGCTAAGAAAACACAACAAAAAGGTGAGTTTCTTCTGATCAGCGACACAGAAGTGGAAGCAGACTGTCAAGAGGTAGATTGGACTGAATTGACAGATGATGATGACTCATTGCCTGAACAAAAGGCGTCTGATGGTTCAAAAGGAAAAGCTTCCGATAGATCAAAAGGAAAGGGACCCATGGACACAGGAAAAGCGCCTATGGCTAATCCAACCATCTCTGTGAAAAGAAAACGAGTAACTAGACGTTTTGGACTACGACGAGACGCTAATATTAACACACCGATAGTTCCTGACTCCCCGCCTCGCGTGGAAGGAGTGTTCGTCAGCATGGATCGCCTTCGAGCGTTTGAACGTCGTGAATGCATCGGTGAACGTCATGTCAACACTGAAGCTCTCCGAAATCACTCACAAGAGTTTGGAACCTTAATTGAGCAAGCTAATCTCATCCAAGTCTGCCGATTCCCCGAACTACTTGGGTATTGTTTGTATCGTGTAAGAACTTTTTACACGAATGCAAGACATCTTCAAGAAGATGAACATGGATCAATGCATTTCTATACAAATATCCAAGGGATGAAACTTAAAATTACTCCGCAGCTAATTGGCGAAGTCCTTGGAATGGAATCTAACACATCGGGGCTCAACTTTTTGAAAGGCAGAAGTTTGACGAATGCCTTGTGGCAAACAGTGTTAGATAAAATTTGTTTGGAAGGAACGAAATCAGCTGATGGTAAAAGTGTAAAATCCAAACATCTTCGACTGGAGTACCGATTTCTAAATTTCATCACGTGTTACAACATTCTACCTAACATGCAGACTAAGGTCGTGAGATGGGAGAGACTGCTGTTCTTATATCTCATAGGTCATCCCTCTGAGGCTGTAGGATTGAACATGAATATCCCCTACATAATTTGGAATAGAATGTCAAGGTATATTGTGCATCCTCATCCTTCTGAGCGACTTCCATTTCCTTTAATCATCATGAGGATCTTACAAAAATTTGACATTGATTTAAGCTCGACATCTTATCAACATTGTTGGGGGATGATAGATGAGTCAACGATTATGAAGTCACTTCACAAATTACCACATGTCACTCCGACATCGTCCACTGGAAAGAAACCTTGTGTCGGCACCTCGGCCTCACCGTCTCAACAAGCACCTGGCGCGGATGATGACGCATCAGTAACTTCGATTTTCAAGCAACAACAGTGCCTATCTTCTGAGCAAGAGCGGATAACCATAGAGCAAAGGCGAATGTCTGAAGAACTCGAGGTCATAACGGCATCCCAAATTACATTGACCAAGAAAGTAAATTCGATAAGGAAATTGATCAAGAACATGTTCGCTAAGATGGGATATAGTGCGTCTGAGGATTCAGACTCCGATAACTAAGTTGTGCTCTAACAATTTTTGTGCAGATTTGTGCAGGCTTTTACCGTTTTAGATTTTAGTTCAGTTTTTAGGACTTACTCTTAGTTCTAGTTCTTACATTTACTTACATTTTTGAAATTTTTAACTCTCCTTAAATTTTTGCAATTTTGGCTTAGTTTGTGACAAAAAGGGGGAGAGAGTTTAGAGAGAACTTGAACAATGAACTTGAACAATGATGATGTGAAAACTGTGTGAATGTGTGAACATCACACATCAAGGTAAGTATCACTTCAACTTCAACTTTGGTTCTGTATCTTGTGATTTGTTGCATGTTCCTACTAACTATTCGACTAACTATTTGGGCATGTAATATGACTAACAAGTTGATGTTGGACTAACACTTTGTGACATTTGGTTTTTGAATGCATAGTAGATATGTTGGTTTTTGACTATGATTCTCTTACGTATCTGAATTCTCAAATGTCATGATGATCAGATAAACTCTATCTCTGTACTTGGTTTTGTATGTTTCAATTCTTGAGGTATCTAACGATTCTTTTTGTCAAGAATGATTTCTTTGTGCAGAGAGTACAGATGTCTAAGTCTAGAGTCTGTTTTAGGAGTTTATCTCATGTTTTTAAAATTTTTGGATCTCCATTGTAAATTTTTGTTGTATGGTGATAGCAACAAAAATATCTTTTTGAATTTTCTTTAGTGGATCTGTGTTTTGTCACGAAACCGCCAAAGGGGGAGATTGTTACGGAATTTGTGTTGGCGTAATTTCGTGAAAGGTTCAAGTCTTGAAGATTGAAGGTGAAGAAGGTTGGATCATTTAAGTCAATCTCAAGAAAGAAGAATTCAAAAGGATCAGGTATGTTTAACTAAAGATTTTTGGTGATCCGAATACTTCTTGTAGTGTAGAAACACCTGGAAGAATTTTTCATTGCATAAAAATCAAAAAACTGGACATGGGACATGTTCAGGATCCGGATCAGATATTCCAATCCGGATCCCGAAGGGTGTTCGTTCATACACTGGTTCAATCCGGATCGCAGCATCCCATGATCCGGATCCCGAACACTAGTTTTACCTTTTTACTTGCACGATCCGGATCAGGATTTGCAATCCGGATCCCGAACGTTGATGTTTGGTGAAACTGTATGAACGATCCGGATCAGCCATTTCGATCCGGATCCCGAACCATCGTTTTTCTGGAAACCGTCTTTCTTGCTACTGCAATCCGGATCGCCCAAATCCGATCCGGATCGCCGTCCGTAAAAATTCCAGAAATGGTAGGTTTTTGATTCTTATCTCCTTCCTAGGGTTTCTAACCTATAAATAGACCCTATGATTCTTTTTCTAGGGTTAATCCAAAAAGAGGCCGATAAAAGAAAAATAGGCGTCATATTCAAATATCATTTTATACGGCCTAAGATCCACATATAGAGAAGAAAGGAAATCATTAGATATTACTCTATGTTTCTTCATCTATATTGATTAGTTTGATTCTAGGTTTTCATACTCACATCTTGAGTTGAATCAAACTAATGAATACTTAGATGGTATTTCCTATCTATCTTTGATCTAAGTATTCGGCGGATCATCACCACCCAGAAACAACGATTTCCCCAAAATCGGCGCGTGGACTCGCGTGTCCTTGTGGATTCAAGGTTCAACCGCTCTCGTGGATTCGGAGCGAGGTACGTTCGTGGATTCGAAGCGTGCTACTGGGTGAAGACCGTGGATTCGGTCAGACGTCGTGGACTCGACGTTGGACGCCGTGGATTCGGCGTTGGACGCAGATCGTGGATTCGAGACGCGTTGCGGAACGAGCGGAGAAGATCAACTAGGAGCGTATGGTAAAAGGTTGAGCCGTCTGTGAGTACGTTAAATCACCTTGTACGTGTGTCAATTCTAGTGGATTTCACCGTGTTATCGGTCCCGTGGTTTTTTACTCCGGTTTGGAGTTTTTCCACGTAAAAATCTTGCGTGTTCATTTTTATTTCCGCATTGGGTTTTATTGCGCAATGATTTTTTGAGTGTTTATTGTTTACACCTATTCACCCCCCTCTAGGTGTTTTTTCCCCTATTTAGATCTATATTTCATATAACCCAACATAATGCACGTGGCAACCGACCTAACTCTAGTCCATGGGATAATGCGAATGCTCTACTGATAAAAGAATGTGATGCACCGGTATCAAATAAAGTGCGAGCTCTACTGCCAGAAAGTAAAATGATACCTGCCACCACGTGGTCGGCTGCCAGGGAGTCCTCAACCTGGGCGGCATAGACCCGCCCGCTCTGTGTCGGTGGTCGGTAGTCTGCCGGGTGAGAAGAAGGGGCCCTGCTCGCTGGAGCATAGGACCTCTGCTGGGGTGCCGATGGGGCTGATGCTGAGGAAGGAGCCGGTGCTGGCGCATAGGGGTAAGTAGCTCGAACGTGGCCCGACTGTCCGCACCGGTAACAGCGGCCAAACCCCTGGTCACAAGTATCAGAAGGATGCTGTCCCCGGCAGAAAATGCACCTGGCTGGGGTCTGGGGCTGCCTCCCCTGCTGCTGCTGCCTCTGCCGCTGAGGTCCCTGCTGCCGGGACTGCGACCTCTGCTGCTGTGAATGCTGCTGCTGTCGTGAGTGCTGCTGCTGCTGTGGGGGCCTCTGGGATCCACCAGGCCCTCGCCGCTCCGAACGCCCGCGGCCTGAGAACTGAGGCGGCGGGGGTCGGGGCGGCCTCCAGGAGCTGGCCTGTCCCCCGTCATCCTGCGCTGGCCGCTTCCTGTCAGATCCCTGAGCGACCAGGCCTCCACGTTTGGCGACAACGTGGTCTCCTCTCTCGACCCACTGCGCATGCTCTGCCGCCTCCTCCAGGGTCTGTAGTCTCTGCGCATGCACTAGAGTATAAATCTCCGGGCGCAGGCCCAACTCAAAGAGCTCCACCTGATGTGGTCCGTCCCTAGCGACGTAGGGAACGCAGTTGAGCAGCCGCGAAAACTCCTGAAAGTAATCCCATGCTGACCGGTCGCCTTGCTGGAGATTCTTCAGATCATCCTCCATCTTTTTCTTTACGCTGGTAGAAAAGTACGTGTCCAGGACCATCCTCTTGAACTCTGCCCAAGGTAGCTGCCGGGTGATCTGAAACTCCAGGGGCTCCACCCGACGCCACCACGTATCAGCATCCCCGTCCAGACAATGCACAGCCATGTGTACCCTATACTTCTGATCGATGAAGAAGTCTCGGAACAACTTCTCCATTGCTGAAAGCCAAGTCCCAACCTCCCAAGGGTGAGTGCTCCGCCCCGAAAACCTAGGCGGTCCCCGCTGACAGAACCGGGTGAGTTTATCAGCGAACTCCTGCTCCTCCACGGGGGTCAATGGTCGGATCGCTCCCGGGGCCCCGCTGCTCGAGGATGGTGCCGCAGGCACAAGCGGTATAGTCGGTGGTACAACAGGTGGTGCGGGGGCCTCAGCAGAAGTAGGGGGAGGGGCCCCAACCTGAGCAAGCAGCTGCTCGATCCTCTGCTCCTGCCGGCGGTGACCCTCTGCCAGCTGGGCCACCATGGCCCTCAACTCGGCAATCTCTGAAGGTCCGGACTGCTCCGGCCCCTCCGGGGGTGTGGGGGTACCCCGGGTAGGAATCCGCCGCCTGGGAGGCATCCTGCCACACAAGAAACCACAGATCAGTAACGAAACCACACTCGACCCAATCTAGCGAAAGTCAAAGGCATCCTCCTATTTCTGCAACCTTATGTTGTCTGCAACCAACATAATAGTTCGCCAGAAATAGGACATGCCAATCCCTCTTCCCTCACTGGAAGAGTCAAATAAACGCATGACCAAATTGCCGATTTTCGCGTAATGTCGCGTCACTCACGCCTTGCCTTCCTAGGGTCTGCCAAAAGCCTAGGGTTTCCTAAGTCCCAACTGACCTATCCCTAAGCTCTGATACCAACTTAATCTGTCACGCCCCGGGTGTAAACCAGAACCCGGGCTCGTTTACAGATCCGCCGTGTACACGGAATTTTCCGTGTACACGAAGCGCTGGTAACCTGCTCAAATAAAGATGATATAATAAAAGAGCATAAACAGAGCTAAACTAGAACTAATACATCTCAGATAAAGCTGGAAAGTAAAAGTGCAGAAGTAAACTCTCAATAATACAAATATCTCTCCCAGCTCACTAATCAAATACAACCAGCTGGCCAAAGCCAGACCCAAAAAAGAAATGAAAAGTAGAGTATCTGAGAGTATCGGGGTACATCTAGTAACTGAACTGGTGCCTGGGTAGACCGCTATCTAGTCCGCGATCCTCTTACCTCGATCCGCTGAGGAGGGGCCCGCAACTGCCGCAGACGACTCTGCAAAACAAAGGGGAAGAGAAAAAGAAAACAGTGGGGAGTGAGAACTACTATAGAACAGTAGCCTCCTCCTAGTGGGTAAACCTCTACTCAGACATGCCCACTAGGACTATAAGAGGCAGAGAATAAAACAAAGGTGGTAAGCTGTGAATAAGACTGCGGATGATGAATAGAGCTACCACTACATGCCTCTAAGGTGCCAACTAAAAATATAGCTAAATGGATGCATCAGAATGTAAATGCCTGGCTGTCTAAACCCAATCGATACACCAGTAAGCACTGGTACTGCCTGCTCTGCCTGCCAAATCGGGTATGCCAGCCTACGCATAACACCGATAGGGGATGAGAGTCGCGAAGACTCGAGATCTATAAACCGCACACTCCGGAGTGGCACTCGAGGGGAGCGACCCACACGAGTCAAGTGCCTCAGTAACAAGTATCAAAGTCAGCAGGACTGGATCACGACACTGATCTAAGTGGAAAGCCCATCCACTAAAAGAAGCCCAAAACCTGTCCCCCAATCTGATGCGATAACCACTGTCCGGTCAACCGCCAAAAATCCGCGGTTGCCGCAATGCCCTGCCCTCACAGCCTGCCTGTCCCAAATCCCACAACTGTCTGACTACACTATCCCAGCCCCTGCTCGAACCCGAGCGCACTATCCCCTAAATCTAGACAAAAGGAGAGAAAATAAAAGCATGGTTTCTCCTAAGTCAGTTCCAGCATAATAGTGTAGCAGAAAAGGGTGGCCTAGCTAGATGTCCATACAAGCATGCAAAGTCCTTTATTAAAACATGATTCCAGTATTTTGGTTCTCACAAAGTAGAGGTATGCTGTTCAAATAAACTTCCATTTTACTAAGTTACCCCAAATCAGTTTATGTGTATGTATAAGAGGTTCCCATATGTATAAGCAACATAATCCATTTAGCAAGACTCTTCCCGTGATTTCCGGCGACATATTATTTACAAGAGTTAATCATTAATTAATACTTAGTCCTTTTGAAGATGGAAACTCTAGCTATAAGTCCAATTCTTCAATTAGCATGCCATATTCATTTTACCGGTTCATTTAGCAATAAGACATATTAGCAACTCAAATAGGCCTAGTGGGGATGTTACAAGTAGGAGTGTTAACAACGGTACCCACCTCGAGCGCTAATTCCGGTCCCCGGAAGCAAAGTCCACGCCCGATCCGGAAATCCCCCACAACACTGCGCTACAACCCCAAAGAACACATGCAATTAATATTCTAAGTTTCAAACCAAAATCTGTCCCAAAATATCCGTTTAATAGTTTAGCCATTTTCACCTGCGGAAAGTACCCGGGAAATTCCCAGAAAATACTATCGCGATCCTCGCGACGAACCGGTCGAAACGAGTACCTGCACGTTCACCCACGAGTTTTCTATGCTGAGAACCAAATTCGACAAGAGAACCATCCCGAAGCAAGTCGATCGCAAAAACTGAATCTGAAAGTACTGTAAACAGAGGCTTCTCACCTTCGGGAAGAATTCAGGAAATTCCAAGAAAATTTGGGGAGATTCCTCGTGATGTGTAGATGCAAAACGCCTTTTGAATCGCCCCAATCCGAGGTCTGTGCATGAAGATATCACCGAAACAACACAGCGCTGTCCAAATTCCCACCCCAGAAAGTGAGGTCACAAGATGATCCGAAAAACCCATGAACAGTTCGGAATGGGAGAAACCAGTAAACTCGGAAAACGTAGCCCTACCTGTCGTGAAGACGATGGCGCAAGAATCGCTGGAAAATACTGCCGGGGTAGCTCGGGAGAGTCCGTGCACTGAAATGCGACGAAGGGAATCACAAGGGAACGAGCGTCGCGCCGCGCCGTAAAATCCAAACCTCGGAGTGTGTGCCACCACAAATGTTGGAAATCCTCCAGATGATGTAGAACTCGAAGGGGAACAACTTTGCTGAAGACACCTTGGTGAGAGGAGGCTCGGAAATGGTGGAAAAAGTGAGAAGAAAGGAGCTCGGGCTGTTTAAATAGGCCTCCCAAACAATTAGAAAAATACCATCCGGGTCCCAACTTTCGGGCGCCCGGAAGTTTCCGGGCGCGCACAGTGCGGCCCGGCCCAAGACTTTCGGGCGCGCACAGTGCGGCCCGGCCCATGGCGCGCCGTCGGACGGGATCCGCGGTCCGTCCGACCTGCCTCAGAGCCCGCCACGTGTCGCCCGAACAGGCGACAGCCAAAACCTCCACTCCTGCTGCGCCGCGTGGCCAACCCCGGGAGTCGACACGTGTCCCCGGTCAACAGTTGTCACGCCCCGGGTGTAAACCAGAACCCGGGCTCGTCCACAGACCCGCCGTGCACACGGTATTTCCCGTGTACACGAAGCGCTGGTAACCTGCTCAGATATAAAAAAATAATACTAGAGCATAAAACAGAGCTAAACTGAAACTAGTACATCTTAGACAAATGCTGGAAATAAAAGTACAATAAACTCTCAAGAATATACATATGTCTCTCCCAGCTCACGAAGTAAATACAACCAGCTAGCCGCAGCCAGACCCAAAAATAAAAGAAAATATAACCGTCTGAGTGTACAGGGGATACAACAAAACTACAAAACTCGAGCTCGGGGTAGCAGCTATCTAGTCGGCGATCCTCTTACCTCGATCCTGGGAGGAGGGTCCCGCAACTCCAGCAGATGACTCTGCAAAACAAAGGGGACAAGAAAAGGGAAAACAGTGGGGGTCAGAACTACTATAAAGACAGTAGACTCCCCTAGTGGGTAAACCTCAACTCAAAACTCATACCTGCCCACTAGGACTACCAGAGGCTAAAAGAATAAATGCGGTAACAATGAGTATGACTCCTGATAAAAGCTACCACTAATATGCCTCTACCTGCCCAGCTAAAGATAGCTAAATGTATGCATCGGAATATCGAAGCCTGCCACATCGGGTATGCCAGCCTACGCATAACACCGATATGGGATAGGATTCTCAATGTCTGCCAAATCGGATATGCCAGCCTACGCATAACGCCGATATGGGACAGGAGTCTCAGGGTCTCAAGTCTGCGAATCGCGCACTCTGATCTATAAGGAAAAGTACCATCCCCCAAAGGAAGCCCAAAACCCTCTCCCCGAAACCCAAGTATCTGACTACACTATCCCAGCCCCTGCTCTAACCCGAGCATAATATCCCCTATGTCTAAGTGACTGAAGAAAGAATGAAACATGGTTTCTCCTAAGTCAATTCCAGCATGATAGTGTAGCAGAAAAAGGTGGCCTATCTAGGTGACCATTCAAGCATGCAAAAGTCCTTTTCTTAATGAACCATTTTAAATACTTTGACCACATACCCCAACCCTTCATTTAACATTCAACAAGATAGGGATTTAGCATAATTTCCAAGTAATTAAACTACATATTTAAAGCATGGACACACCACTAATTAACTTGTAGTTTTCTAACAATGCGATTATTAACGAAGGGACCAA
Organism: Tillandsia leiboldiana; assembly: GCA_029204045.2. Lineage (NCBI taxonomy): Eukaryota > Viridiplantae > Streptophyta > Magnoliopsida > Poales > Bromeliaceae > Tillandsia > Tillandsia leiboldiana. Next base: position 25,972,645 of record CM055060.1, read on the forward strand.
GATTTCATACAAGCATGCTAAGTCCATCTCACAGTTCTAATAACAGCCTGATCAAGAGCATTCTAATAGGCCTAGTGATAAATCACAAATAGGAGGTTTACAACATCACCCACCTCGAGTGCTAATCCCAGTTCCCAAAAGCGAAACCCAAGCTCTGCCCAAAAACTCCCCACCAATCTGTACAAAATACCCCAAAGGAAAGTACATAAGCTATTCATTCACAATTCCCAGAATCTGTCCCTTAATACCACAGTCCAGAATTCACCAATTTTTACCTGCAAAAAATGCCCAGAAAAATACAAGGAAAATACTGTCGCGATCCTCGCGACGAGCCCGTCGAAACGAGTACCTGCACGCCCAAATCGGAATTTCCTACGCTGAGATAAAAATCCGACAAGAGAAACATCCCAATCCAAACTGTACCAAATTTCTGTAACAAAGAACCACAGAAAAAGGAGATTCTCACCCTCGTCCAACAACCAGAAAAATCTGAGAAAAATCCAGGAGACTCGTTGCGAAGTGTAGATGAAAATTTCCTCTTGAATCGCCTCGATCCGACGTCCGAGCGAAAAGATACGGCAAGAACACTGCGGTGCTGTCCAAAAGTCCGCGACGAAAAATGGGTCAAATGGGTGCTCAGAAAACTCCAAGATCAGCAAGGAAATCGAGGAACCTCAAAACACAGGAGTTGAAGTCCTACCTGTCGTGAGTCCAACGGCGCAAGAATCGGCGAAATCTGATGTCGGGGTGAGTCGGAGGAGTCCAAACACTGAGAAGGGGCGAAGAAGATCGCCGGGGAAACAAGCGTCGCGCCGCGCCGTAAAATGGTGAACCTCGGGAAGAGTGCCTCCAAAAATCCTCAAAGTTCTCCAAAGGGTAGTGCCCTGAGGGAGGAAAAACTTTGCTGAAGGATGCTCTGCGAAAATGGGGTCCAAAAAGCCAAAAGAACGAATAGGGGAAGCTATTTATAGGCCCAGCCCATTAAGCTGCCAGGCCGGGTTTTCGGGCGCAACTTTCGGGCGCACTGCGCCCGAAAACCCGGTTGTACACTTCCCGTCCGACGCGCCCGAAACTCCCAGGAGCGGCCACGTCACCCCAAACAGGGGACAGCAAGTCCCTGCGGCCCGCTGTGCGCCGCGTGTCCCCTCGCGGTCAGCGGGGGTAGGTACGGCCGCCCAATCCGCGAGGCGACACGTGGCGCACTCGAGTGCGGCCGACCGTCCCGCCTGGCGCCACTGTGCGCGCGCAGTCCCGAGGCGCCCCCCCGCGCACACCGTGGACCGCGCCCACGTGAGCCAACGAATCCGAAGCCGCCACGTGTCATGCGCCCGGTCCACCGCAACCCCGCACACTCGGTGAACCATGCCGCGTGCGCCGGCCTATCAGGGCACGCCACGCGTCTCCCGCCCGCGGTCCATGCACCGCCGCGCCACCCCGTGGACCGAGCTGCGTGAGCCGGCCAATAATAGGCCGCCACGTGGCTCAGGCCGGTCCACGAGGCTCCCCCATGCACCGAATAACCCCGAAAACTTCCGGAAGCCCGCTTTTGGTCATCCGGACTCCAAATTTAACAAGCAAATAGCCGTTTTCAAGCGTTTTTCCGCGCTGAATCCAAATCCAACCTCAGATTGGCCCAAAACCTTTTCTAAAATTCGGCAAATGCAGCCGAAGGCCAAATCAGCTATCCAAGTCTCACAAGGTCCATCTGTGGCACCCCTTTGATGCACCATAGGCCAGACACACCAACACTAGGTGTTCTACACAGTGGATTCATCGGAAAGTTGCATGGGAAAACCAGAACACTACAACCTCCCCCCACAAGAAAAAGTTTCATCCTCGAAACAAAAGTCATACCTCAAGCAGGTGCCTCGAACAGGTGGGGGTAAGCAGCCATCATCGCTGACTCCAACTCCCAGGTAGCCTCGCACTCCTCATGACTGCTCCAGAGGATCTTCACATAAGGGATGGCCCGACTGCGCAACTCCCTAACCTCCCGGTCCAAGATCCTCAACGGCCGCTCAACATAGCTCAGGTCCTCGGTGACCTCCAGTGGGGTGAAATCGATGATATGAGACGGGTCATGAACATACTTCCTCAGAGTCGATACATGAAAAACGTCGTGAACACCTGAAAGCCTGGGAGGAAGTGCAAGCCTGTAGGCAACTGGCCCTATGCGCTCTAATACCTCGAAAGGTCCAATGTAGCGAGGGCTCAGTTTCCCCCGAATCCCAAATCTTCGGATCCCCTTTGAAGGCGAGACCTTCAGAAAGACATGATCCCCAACTGCGAACTCCAGGTCTCGCCTCCGCACATCTGCATAGCTCCTCTGTCTGCTCTGTGCTGTCTGAAGGTGCTGCCTGACTACCTTGACCTTAGCCTCCGCTTCTCTAAGCAACTCTGGCCCCAAGGTCCGCCTTTCACCCACATCGCTCCAATAAAGAGGGGAACGACACTTGCGTCCATACAATGCTTCAAACGGAGCCATTCGGATGCTCGCTTGAAAGCTATTGTTGTACGCAAACTCTGCCAATGATAAGTGTCGTACCCAACCCCCTCCAAAGTCCAGCGTGCAAGCCCGGAGCATGTCCTCAAGAATCTGTATAGTACGCTCTGACTGTCCGTCTGTCTGCGGGTGAAATGCTGTGCTGAAACTGAGCTGTGTCCCTAAAGTGGCCTGTAGGCTCCTCCAGAAGCGCGAAACAAATCTCGGATCTCGGTCAGATACAATGGAGACGGGCACACCATGCAGCCTCACTACCTCGTCTAAGTACAGCTGTGCCAGGCGATCGAGGGACCAAGTCACCTGCACCGGTAAAAGGTGTGCGGATTTGGTAAGTCTATCCACGACTACCCAGATAGCATCCGCTCCCGTCTGTGCTCTCGGCAAACCAGTGACAAAATCCATGGTAACATGCTCCTATTTCCATTCAGGGATTGGGAGACTCTGCAACTTGCCAGCAGGTACACGATGTTCAGCCTTTACTTGCTGACAAGTTAGACAGTGCGCTACAAATCTCCCAATGTCTCTTTTCATCCCGTTCCACCAAAACTGTGCCTTAAGGTCCCTATACATCTTAGTCCCACCAGGATGGATGGTATAAGGTGTATAGTGGGCCTCCCTCAAGATCTGCTCTAGGATCTCCGCATCCATAGGCACACATGCTCGGTCCCTGTACCGCAGTACTCCCGAAGCATCAATCGAAAAGTCCCCTGTCAAACCAGTCTGCATTTGCTCTCGAATCCTCATCAGGTGGGGGTCCTCACTCTGTCTCTCCCGAATCCTGTCCAACAGAGTGGGCTGCACGACTAGAGACATAAGTCTAGCAGAGACCCCAGGGGACACAACCTCGAGCTCCAACCACCTCATCTGCTCAAGTAATGGCGCCTGATCAGTGATCAACGAAGATAGACTCTGTACTGCTCTCCTGCTCAGGGCATCAGCAACCACGTTGGCCTTGCCAGGATGGTATAATATGTCTACATCATAGTCTTTCAACAATTCCAACCATCTGCGCTGCCTCAAGTTGAGCTCCTTCTATGTGAACAGGTATTTCAAGCTCTTGTGGTCGGTGTAAATCTCGCAGTGCTCCCCATAAAGGTAGTGGCGCCACAACTTTAGTGCAAAAATCACTGCAGCTAGCTCCAAATCATGGGTAGGGTAATTCTTTTCATAATCCTTCAGTTGCCGAGAGGCATAAGCAATTACCTTTCCCTCCTGCATCAGCACGCAACCAAGTCCACTGTGCGATGCATCACTGTAAATCACATATCCCTTCCCCATAACAGGTAGGGAAAGGATAGGAGCCGACATCAATCTGTTCTTTAATTCCTCGAAGATCCTCTGGCAATCCTCACTCCAGATAAACCTAATCCCTTTTCACGTCAAACGAGTGAGGGGTGTGGAAAGTTTCGCAAAACCTTCCACAAACCGACGGTAATATCCAGCTAAGCCCATAAAACTACGGACCTCTGATACCGTCGTCGGTCGGGGCCAATCCCGGACTGCCTCGATCTTCGCCGGGTCTACTGCCACACCAGCGGCTGAAATCACATGGCCCAAAAAGACAACCTCCCGAAGCCAAAAATCACACTTAGATAACTTGGCATACAACTTCCTCTCTCTCAGAAGTTGTAGCACTATCCTCAAGTGCTCCTCGTGCTCCACATCGCTCCGGGAGTAAACTAGGATGTCATCAATAAATACAACGACGAACCGATCCAGGTATGGTCGAAAGATCCTGTTCATTAAATCCATAAAAGCAGCAGGGGCATTTGTCAATCCAAAAGGCATGACGGTGAACTCATAATGCCCGTACCGCGTCCTGAATGCCGTCTTTGGGATGTCCTCGGCCTTTACCTTCAATTGGTGGTAACCAGACTGTAAATCAATCTTAGAAAAGACACAAGACCCTTGCAGCTGATCAAATAAGTCATCAATGCGCGGCAAAGGGTACTTGTTCTTGATGGTCACTTTATTCAACTCCCGATAATCAACACATAGTCGAAGTGATCCATCCTTCTTCTTCACAAATAGCACCGGCGCTCCCCAAGGCGATACGCTTGGTCTGACAAAATCTTTGTCCATTAAATCCTGGAGTTGCGCCTTTAGCTCTCGCAGCTCAGCCGGTGCCATTCGGTAAGGAGCCTTAGAGATTGGCGCAGTTCCTGGAACTACGTCAATCAAAAACTCAACCTCTCTATCCGGCGGCATATGAATCAGATCTGGAGGAAACACATCCGGGAACTCGTGGACAATAGGGATATCCGGGAGTCCCGGTGCCGCCACAGGCTCCTTAACCACCGACGCCAAAAAGGCTACGCATCCACTGCGCATCATCTGCCTCGCCCGAGAAGTCGAAACCACAGAGGCAAAGAAAGCACTCTGGCACCCCCCGTAAACATACACCTCCTGGCCTAGCTCGCTAAAAGTAACAGTCCTCGCGGCGCAATCAATCATCGCGAAATAGCGAGCTAGCCAATCCATCCCCAGCACAATGTCATAATCTCGCAGCTGACTAAGGACCATCAGGTCTGCTGGCAAAATCCAAGAGTCAAGCTGTACCGGGTAAGACCAACAACACTCCTCTACAATCAAAATATGATCAGGAATCCGTACCTCTAATGCATGCGGTAACCGACGTAACTCTAGTCCATGCGATGATGCAAATGCTCTACTGATAAAAGAATGTGATGCACCGGTATCAAATAAAGTGCGAGCTCTAATGCCGAGAAGTAAAATGATACCTGCCACCACGTGGTCGGTCGCCGCAGAGTCCCCTACCTGGGCGGCGTAGACTCGCCCGCTCTGAGCTGGTGGTCGGTAGTCTGTAGGGTGGGAGGAAGGAGCCCTGCTCGCTGGAGCATAAGGCCGCTGCTGGGGCACCGAAGGAGCTGATGCTGAGGAAGGAGCCTGCGGTGTAGAGAGAGGGCAAGTAGCTCGAATGTGGCCGGACTGTCCGCACCGATAACAGCGTCCATACCTCTGGTCACAAGTATCCGCCGCGTGCTGTCCCCTACAAAAGACGCACCTGACCGCAGACTGGGGCTGCCTCGACTGCTGCTGCTGCTGCCCTTGCCGCTGTGACCCCTGCTATCGCGATTGCGACCTCTGCTGCTGCGAGTGCTGCTGCTGTCGCTGGGGCTGCTGCTGTGGGGGCCTCTGGGATCCCCCAGGCCCTCGCCGATCCGAACGCCCACGGCCCGCAGACTGTGGCGGTGGCGGTCGGGGCGGCCTCCATGAACTGGCCTGTCCCCCCTCGTCTGGTGCTGGCCGCTTCCTCTCAGAACTCTGAGCGACCGAGCCTCCGCGCCTAGCGACCACATGATCTCCCCTCTCGACCCACTATGCATGATCCACTGCCTCTGATAAAGTCTGAAGCCTCTGGGCGTGTACCAAGGTATAGATCTCGGGGCGTAAACCTGTCTCAAACAGCTCCACCTGGTGCAGCCCGTCCCTGGCAACATAGGGTACGCAGTTAAGCAACTGCGTAAACTCCTGGAAATAGTCCCATACTGAGCGATCACCCTGCTGCAGGTTCTTCAAGTCATCTTCTATCTTCTTCTTCACGCTCGTGGAGAAGTAAGTGTCAAGGATCATCCTCCTGAACTCCGACCAGGGTAGCTGTCGGGTGATCTGAAACTCTAAGGGCTCGACCCGACGCCACCAAGCATCCGCATCCCCCTCTAAACAATGTACGGCCATGTGTACTCTGAATCTCGAATCAATGAAGAAATCTCTAAACAACTTCTCCATTGATGCCAACCACGATCCTATCTCCGCTGGATGAGTACTCCGCCCCGAGAACCTAGGTGGTCCTCGCTTACAGAACTGTGCGAGTTTGTCAGCAAACTCCTGCTCCTCCGCTGGGGTCAATGGCCTGATCACCCCCTGAGCCCCACTGCTAGACGACGGTGCCGTAGGAACAAGTGGAATAGCCGGCGGTACAACCGGTGGTACAGGGGCCTCTACCGTAGTAGGGGGAGGTGCCGCCACCTGAGCCAGCAACTGCTCAAACCTCTGCTCCTGTCGGCGGTGACTCTCCGCCAACTGGGCCACCATGGCCCTCAGCTCACTGATCTCAGAAGGCCCGGACTGCTCCGGCTCCTCCGGGGGTGTAGGAGTACCCCGAGTAGGGATCTGCCGCCTAGGAGGCATCCTGCCACAAAAGAATCCACGGGTCAGTAAACCAAACCACTCTCGACCCAATCCAGCGAAAGTCATGGACATTCCCCTATTTCTGTAACCTTATGTTGTCTGCAGCCAACATAATAGTCCCCCAGAAATAGGCTATGCCAATCCCTCTCCACTCACAGGAAGAGTTAACAACTAATTGCCGACTTTCGCACAATATCACGTCACTCACGCTCTGCCTTCCTAGGGTCTGCCAAAAGCCTAGGGTTTCCTAAGTCCCAACTGACCTATCCCTAAGCTCCGATACCAAAATAATCTGTCACGCCCCGGGTGTAAACCAGAACCCGGGCTCGTCCACAGACCCGCCGTGCACACGGTATTTCCCGTGTACACGAAGCGCTGGTAACCTGCTCAGATATAAAAAAATAATACTAGAGCATAAAACAGAGCTAAACTGAAACTAGTACATCTCAGACAAATGCTGGAAATAAAAGTACAATAAACTCTCAAGAATATACATATGTCTCTCCCAGCTCACGAAGTAAATACAACCAGCTGGCCGCAGCCAGACCCAAAAATAAAAGAAAATATAACCGTCTGAGTGTACAGGGGATACAACAAAACTACAAAACTCGAGCTCGGGGTAGCAGCTATCTAGTCGGCGATCCTCTTACCTCGATCCTGGGAGGAGGGTCCCGCAACTCCAGCAGATGACTCTGCAAAACAAAGGGGACAAGAAAAGGGAAAACAGTGGGGGTCAGAACTACTATAAAGACAGTAGCCTCCCCTAGTGGGTAAACCTCAACTCAAAACTCATACCTGCCCACTAGGACTACCAGAGGCTAAAAGAATAAATGCGGTAACAATGAGTATGACTCCTGATAAAAGCTACCACTAATATGCCTCTACCTGCCCAGCTAAAGATAGCTAAATGTATGCATCGGAATATCGAAGCCTGCCACATCGGGTATGCCAGCCTACGCATAACACCGATATGGGATAGGATTCTCAATGTCTGCCAAATCGGATATGCCAGCCTACGCATAACGCCGATATGGGACAGAAGTCTCAGGGTCTCAAGTCTGCGAATCACGCACTCTGATCTATAAGGAAAAGTACCATCCCCCAAAGGAAGCCCAAAACCCTCTCCCCGAAACCCAAGTATCTGACTACACTATCCCAGCCCCTGCTCTAACCCGAGCATAATATCCCCTATGTCTAAGTGACTGAAGAAAGAATGAAACATGGTTTCTCCTAAGTCAATTCCAGCATGATAGTGTAGCAGAAAAAGGTGGCCTATCTAGGTGACCATTCAAGCATGCAAAAGTCCTTTTCTTAATGAACCATTTTAAATACTCTGACCACATACCCCAACCTTTCATTTAACATTCAACAAGATAGGGATTTAGCATAATTTCCAAGTAATTAAACTACATATTTAAAGCATGGACACATCACTAATTAACTTGTAGTTTTCTAACAATGCGATTATTAACGAAGGGACCAAGATTTCATACAAGCATGCTAAGTCCATCTCACAGTTCTAATAACAGCCTGATCAAGAGCATTCTAATAGGCCTAGTGATAAATCACAAATAGGAGGTTTACAACATCACCCACCTCGAGTGCTAATCCCAGTTCCCAAAAGCGAAACCCAAGTTCAGTCCAAAAACTCCCCACCAATCTGTACAAAATACCCCAAAGGAAAGTACATAAGCTATTCATTCACAATTCCCAGAATCTGTCCCTTAATACCACAGTCCAGAATTCACCAATTTTTACCTGCGAAAAATGCCCAGAAAAATACAAGGAAAATACTGTCGCGATCCTCACGACGAGCCCGTCGAAACGAGTACCTGCACGCCCAAATCGGAGTTTCCTACGCTGAGATAAAAATCCGACAAGAGAAACATCCCAATCCAAACTGTACCAAATTTCTGTAACAAAGAACCACAGAAAAAGGAGATTCTCACCCTCGTCCAACAACCAGAAAAATCTGAGAAAAATCCAGGAGACTCCTTGCGAAGTGTAGATGAAAATTTCCTCTTGAATCGCCTCAATCCGACATCCGAGCGAAAAGATACGGCAAGAACACTGCGGTGCTGTCCAAAAGTCCGCGACGAAAAATGGGTCAAATGGGTGCTCAGAAAACTCCAAGATCAGCACGGAAATCGAGGAACCTCAAAACACAGGAGTTGAAGTCCTACCTGTCGTGAGTCCAACGGCGCAAGAATCGGCGAAATCCGATGTCGGGGTGAGTCGGAGGAGTCCAAACACTGAGAAGGGGCGAAGAAGATCGCCGGGGAAACAAGCGTCGCGCCGCGCCGTAAAATGGTGAACCTCGGGAAGAGTGCCTCCAAAAATCCTCAAAGTTCTCCAAAGGGTAGTGCACTGAGGGAGGAAAAACTATGCTGAAGGATGCTCTGCGAAAATGGGGTCCAAAAAGCCAAAAGAACGAATAGGGGAAGCTATTTATAGGCCCAGCCCATTAAGCTGCCGGGCCGGGTTTTCGGGCGCACTGCGCCCGGAAACCCGGTTGTACGCTTCCCGTCCGACGCGCCCGAAACTCCCAGGAGCGGCCACGTCACCCCAAACAGGGGACAGCAAGTCCCCGCGGCCCGCTGTGCGCCGCGTGTCCCCTCGCGGTCAGCGGGGGTAGGTACGGCCGCCCAATCCGCGAGGCGACACGTGGCGCACTCGAGTGCGGCCGACCGTCCCGCCTGGCGCCACTGTGCGCGCGCAGTCCCGAGGCGCCCCCCCCGCGCACACCGTGGACCGCGCCCACGTGAGCCAACGAATCCGAAGCCGCCACGTGTCATGCGCCCGGTCCACCGCAACCCCGCACACTCGGTGAACCATGCCGCGTCCGCCGGCCTATCAGGGCACGCCACGCGTCTCCCGCCCGCGGTCCATGCACCGCCGCGCCACCCCGTGGACCGAGCTGCGTGAGCCGGCCAATAATAGGCCGCCACGTGGCTCGGGCCGGTCCACGAGGCTCCCCCATGCACCGAATAACCCCGAAAACTTCCGGAAGCCCGCTTTTGGTCATCCGGACACCAAATTTAACAAGCAAATAGCCGTTTTCAAGCGTTTTTCCGCGCTGAATCCAAATCCAACCTCAGATTGGCCCAAAACCTTTTCTAAAATTTGGCAAATGCAGCCGAAGGCCAAATCAGCTATCCAAGTCTCACAAGGTCCATCTGTGGCACCCCTTTGATGCACCATGGGCCAGACACACCAAAACTAGGTGTTCTACACAGTGGATTCATCAGAAAGTTGCATGGGAAAACCAGAACACTACAACAGTACCGTCGCGCCTGCGCGCCTGCCCGCGCCAGCTGCCCCTCCTGCCCGCATAGTTGACCAGCCAATAGGGAAGCGCCACGTGTCCCTGCCACTGACCGCTGCACCCGGTGCACGAGCCTCCGTAAGCCGAACCAATGGTAACCTGCCACGTGTCCACTCCGGTGCACCGTGAACTAATACCCAACCATCATGCTCCGTAGACCGGGAGCTGTGAGCCGGCCTATGGGGTGATGCCACGTGTCCCCGCCTCTGTGCACGACGGCCGCGTGGACCGCGCGCCTGCCCGCGCGCCCGCGCGCTGCCCGCGCCCTGTGCCGCCGTCGTTCCGCCTGCCCGAGGCCGCGCCGCCGCCCGCCGACGCTGCCCGCCGCCGCCGCTGCCGCCGACGATCGCTGGAGTTACTGTTCCGTCCGTGAACAGTACACGAAGCTCAGAAAAATCCAGCAGATAGTCTATCTTGACCGTTTTCGCGCGCTGAATCCGAATTTGACGTCCGCTTTGCCAAATTCCCACTATGAAAATTGCCAAATGCCCCTGGAAAGGTATTCTTGGTCCAAATTTCGCGCCGAGCCCAATCTTAATATCCGTTTCGCGCAAAAACACTTCTAGAGACCCGACAGAGTCAACCGATCACCCATGTGATCCATTTGAGCCTGGAGTCCAACACTTGTGTCCAATTGTGCCCTAAACACCTCCGGCACACCGCGTAGGCCTCCGATGGCCACCCCAACGCACTGCAACAGCTCTGCGGAGATCCAGGTCATCACAAAGAGTTACATCCCAATGAGGAGTGTGAAAACTACCACCACATGGAGGAAAGAGCTACCACCTCGGTCGTCCGAGTACTGTGTGCAGCTACCACATGTATACCAAGCAAGGTTTTTCAAGTTTGATTAAATAAAATGCATGTTGAAATACTTGACTCTGTCAAAATTTCAAGATTGGTATAACGTGGGATTTTTAATGAAAGATGCTCAAAGAGCCACTCTCTTCAATAAATTGACTAGATACATTATCTAATTTATCTGGGATGTTAGACATCTATTGATCTTTGTATTTCATTTTCTTTACCAAATTGATGATTTGATAAAGGCATTACTCATAAGATCAAATTAGATGTAATTGAAGTTGTTCAACTTTAAGGGATTTAATTTTTATAAATTTTCGTTTCATTTGTTGGATGTTATTGATAGATTTGGTATAATCTAGTTCTTGTTGTATGAAACGATGATTTTCATTTAAAGTTGATACACAAAAGTGCTTACAATCTTTTTCTGGTTTTTCTAGAATTTCTCTGAAATTTTTTAAAGAAAAAGTTGGAGCCGATCCGGATTGGACCTGCCGATCCGGATCCCGAACGCAGATATTCTTCTGCGGGCAGGCGATCCGGATTGGTCCTGCCGATCCGGATCCCGAACGCAGTTTTTCACTGCGGGTAGCTGATCCGGATCGTAATCACGGACTGATCCGGATCGCGGCTAGGGTTTTATAAAGAACAAAAGGGTTTTGATTTCTTTTACTCCAATCTTTTGTTCCCAAGTTTCCAGAGCTTCTCTCTCTAGATTTCATCCATCTTGGAAGCTTTCAAACTCAAGTTCTTCGATTCCAAGTAAGTTTTATTGATCAAAATCTCGGTTTTTCACCGTTTTTCTTATTCCTCCTCAAAACGTGATGAATTTCTTGTATCAATTTCGTTTGTGGATGGTTTTTGATCAAATTTCTTTTGAAATAAGAACTCTGGGTAGATTAGTTTTGATTATATGCTAGGTATTCTCAAGATAAACGGATTTTTGGTCTTCGATTTCAAAAATTTCGATTTTAGGGCATATAATGGGAATTTTCCAAAATCATGCAATTGATCTATTTTTAAAATTTCTTTTGCAAAACTAATTTGATTCCTAGTCTCTCTACGCGATAATGTTTGTTTGGGTACAATCTTTCAAATTTTTCAAACTTACAAAATTTTCGTGTTCTTGAGTTGCTCTTCACAGGATTTCAATCCTCTTAAGGCACACACAGCTATGGAATTCTCATGGATCATCTTGCTGTTAGTCACAATGGTGCATACTCGAGCAACCAATAAACTGAAAAGAGCCAAGAAACTTCAACGAAAAGGTGAATTTGATCTGATTAGTGACTCGGAAACTGAAGCAAATAATGATGAAGTAGACTGGGACGTGTTATTGGATGACGATGAAACAATGCCCGTTAAACCTGAACAAAAGGCTTCCAATGAATCAAAGGAAAGGCACCCATTAACACAGGAAAAGCAACCTATGTCTCCACCAACTATCTCTGTGAAAAGAAAACGTCTGGCTCGACGCTTTGGACTACCACGAGACGTTAACATCAACAAGCCGATAGTTCCTGACTCCCCGCCTCGCGTGGAAGGAGTGTTCGTCAGCATAGATCGCCTTCGAGCTTTTGAACATCGTGATGTATCGGTGAACGACATGTCAACATTGAAGCTCTCCGAAATCACTCACCAGAGTTTGGAACTTTAATTGAGCAAGCTAATCTCATTCAAGCCTGCCGATTCCTGAATTACTTGGGTATTGCTTGTATCGTGTGAGAACCTTCTACACGAATGCAAGACATCTTCAAGAAGATGAACGTGGCTCAATGCATTTCTATACAAATATCCAAGGGATGAAACTTAAAATCACTCTGCAATTAATCGGCGAAGTCCTTGGAATGGAATCCAACACATCGGGGATCAACTATTTGACGGGAAGAAGTTTGACGAATGCCTTGTGGCAAACCGTGATAGGAAAGATTTGTTTGGAAGGAACTGAGTCAGCTGATGGGAAAAGTGTAAAATCCAAACATCTTCGACTGGAGTACCGATTTCTTAATTTCATCACATGTTACAACATTCTTCCTAACATGCAGACCAAGTTAGTGAGATGGGATAGAATGCTGTTCTTATATCTCATAGGTCATCCCTCTGAGGCTGTAGGATTGAACATGAACATCCCCTACATAATTTGGAATAGAATGTCAAGATATGTTGTGCATCCTCATCCTTCTGAGCGACTTCCTTTTCCATTAATCATCATGAGGATCTTACAAAAGTTTGACATTGATATAAGCTCGACATCATATCAACACTGTTGGGGGATGATAGATGAGTCAACGATTGTGAAGTCACTTCACAAATTACCACATGTTACTCCGACACCCTCCACTGGAAAGAAACCTTGTGTCGGCACCTCTGCCTCACCGTCTCAACAAGCACCCGGCGCGGATGATCAAGCATCGGTAACTTCGATTTTCAAGCAACAACAGCGCCTATCTTTTCAACAAGAGCAGATCAACAAAGAGCAGAGGCGAATCTCCGAGGAACTCGAGATAATCACAGCATCCCAAATCACATTAACCAAGACGGTCTCGTCGATAAAGAAGTTAATGCAGAAAACGTTCTCGAAAATGGGATACACCACCTCGGATGACTCAGATTCAAGTGTTTGAATCGTTTGTCTACTAATTCTCTTGTGCAGGAACTTTATTTTCTTTAACCTCTTTCTTTGTGCAGGTTTTAAGTTTTCAGTTCTTTAAGTTTTTGGTTTTAGTTTTTAGTTCTCAAACTTGAACTGTTAACCATTCTCTCCATTTTGGTAATCTTTGGCTAATTTTTGTGACAAAAAGGGGGAGAGAGAAGTATAAACAATTGAGACATTGATACAATGTGGTTGTGAGAAACTTGAAACTATAGAGGTAAGTATAACCTCAACTTGACCTCAACTTGAAAGGTAAGTAGAACTTCAACTTTCGGTTTTCATTTGTGTTTGAATGCATGCCTCGGCTAACTTTCGTCTAACTATTGGGCATGTAATATAACTAACAAGTTGATGTCCACTAACATGACATTTGGATTTTGATTGCATAGAAGATATGTGGTGTTTTAACTATGATCAGTTTACATATCTGAATGTATAAATGTCATGGTAAGTGTAAATGAGTATAAACTTCATCTCTGTATGTGGTTTTTGAATGATAATAAAATTCTTGAGGTATCTAACGATTTCTTTTGTCAAGAATGATTTCTTTTTGCAGAGAGTACAGATGTCTAAGTCTAGAGTCTGTTTTAGGAGTTTAACTCATGTATTTTATTTTGGATCTCCATTTGTAAATTTTTTTGTTGTATGGTGATAGCAACAAAAATATCTTTTTGAATTTTCTTGAGTGGATCTTTGTTTTGTCACGAAACCGCCAAAGGGGGAGATTGTTAAGGATTTTGTTTTGGCGCATTTCGTGAAAGTGTTAAGTCTTGAAGATTGAAGATGAATGAAGTTTGGATCATATACCTCAATCTCAAGAAAGAAGAATTCAAAAGGATCAGGTAAGTTTAACTAAATATTTTTGGTGATCCGAATACTTCTTGTCTAGTGTAGAAACACTTGGAAGAATTTCTTATTGCATAAAAATCAAGAACTGAACATGAGACTTGTTCAGGATCCGGATCAGATTGTTCAATCCGGATCCCGAAGGTGGTTCGTTCATACACTGCAGTCAATCCGGATCGTAGCTTCCCTTGATCCGGATCCCGAACATTGAGTTTACCATTTTCCTTGAACGATCCGGATCAGGCTTCGCAATCCGGATCCCGAACGTTGATGTTTGGTGAACTGTATGAACGATCCGGATCAAGCACTTCGATTCCGGATCCCAAACCTTCGTTTTTCTGGAATTGCCTGACTCATTACGACGATCGGATCACAGCTAATCCGATCCGGATCGCGTCGTAAAAATTTCCAGAAACGACAGTTTTTTGATCCTTATCTTCTTCCTAGGGTTTCTACCTATAAATAGACCCTGATTCTTTTTCTAGGGTTAATCCAGATAATCCACATAGAGCCGTCATAATCAAATATCATCTTATACGGCCCTAGATCCACATATAGAGAAGAAAGGAAATCATTAGATATTACTCTATGTTTCTTCATCTATATTGATTAGTTTGATTCTAGGTTTTCATACTCACATCTTGAGTTGAATCAAACTAATGAATACTTAGATGGTATTTTCCTATCTATCTTTGAACTAAGTATTCGGCAGATCATCACCACCCAAAACAACGATTTACCCAAAATCGGCGCGTGGACTCGCGTGGCCTTGTGGATCAAGGTGCAACCGCTCTCGTGGATTCGGAGCGAGGTACGTTCGTGGATTCGAAGCGTGCTACTGGGTGAAGACCGTGGATTCGGTTAGACGTCGTGGAGTCGACGTTGGACGCCGTGGATTCGGCGTTGGACGCAGATCGTGGATTCGAGAAGCGTTGCGGAGCGAGCGGAGAAGATCAACTAGGAGCGTATGGAAAAGGTTGAGTCGTCTGTGAGTACGGTATATCACCTTGTACGTGTTT
The DNA here is from genome assembly GCA_029204045.2 of Tillandsia leiboldiana. Lineage (NCBI taxonomy): Eukaryota > Viridiplantae > Streptophyta > Magnoliopsida > Poales > Bromeliaceae > Tillandsia > Tillandsia leiboldiana. The sequence continues at coordinate 25,987,947 of CM055060.1, forward strand.
AATTCTAGTGGATTTCACCGTGTTATCGGTCCCGTGGTTTTTTACTCCGGTTTGGAGTTTTCCACGTAAAAATCTTGCGTGTTATTTTTATATTCCGCATTGGGTTTTTATTGCGCAATGATTTTTTGAGTGTTTATTGTTTACACCTATTCACCCCCCTCTAGGTGTTTTTTCCCCTATTTAGATCCATTACTACATATAACCCAACACTTATATGTTAGAATCCATTGGAAAAGGATAAGAATCAAAACTGATTGTAACAGAATTTTTCCCGCACGACGGTCCGGACTGGATTAGGCTCGTTCAGGACTGTCGTGTTTTTCAGAGAATTCCTGAAAAAACAAGGTTCGGGTCCCGAAACGAAATCCTACGGTCCGAACTGTTCATGCGATTTCAGCAAAATCCACGTTCGGGGTCCGGAACGAAACAGGGATGTTCAGGACTGGATTTGTGCATGAACCAACCAACGTTCGGGGTCCGGACTGTAGTCCCCTGTTCTGGATCCTGAACATATACCATGTCCAGTTTTTTATTTTTATACGATTAAAAATCCATCCAAGTGTTTCTACATTATAAGAAGTATTCAGATCACCAGTATTGTTTAGTTAAACTTACGTGATCCTTTTGAATTCTTCTTTCTTGAGATTGAGGTATATGATCCAAGCTTCTTCATCTTCAATCTTCAAGACTTAAACACTTTCACGAAATACGCCAAAACTAAAATCCTTAACAATCTCCCCTTTTGGCGGTTTCGTGACAAAACAAAGATCCACATATGAAATTCAAAAAATTATTTTTGTTGCTATCACCATACAACAAAAATTTACATTTGAGATCCAAATAAACTAATTACATGAGATAAACTCCTAAAACAAACTCTAGACTTAGACGTTTGTACTCTCTGCAAAAAGAAGTAATTCTTGACAAGAGAAATCGTTAGATACCTCAAGAATGTTAAGCATTCAAACCAAACAGAGAGATATAGTTTATGCTCACCATGAAATTCATGAACTCAGATATGTATTAAGATCACAATCATAATAGACATATCTTCTAAGCATTAAAAAAACAAATGTCATAAGTTTGTTAGTCAACAACAACTTTTTAGTTATATTACATGCCCAAATAGTTAGTCGAATAGTTAGTCGAGGCATGCATTCATTCACAATACAAACCAAAGTTGTTGTATACTTACCTTCAAAGTTCTAAGTTCAAAGTTCTCACAAACCATTATAACCATTGTCAATCATCATTGTTCTCTCATCATTCTCTCATCATTGTTCTCTCTCCCCCTTTTGTCACTAAATTAAGCCAAAATTACAAAACGAAAAGAGAGTTAAAAGATCAAAAAGAAAAAGTAAGAACTAAGACTGAAAACCTGCAAACCAAAGTTAGAAAGATTAGAACAACAAAATAAAGTTTTACTCAGAATCTTCAGAACTGGTACATCCGAGTTTTTGAAAAATCTTTTTCAAAATCTTGTTCATAGAAACCTGTTCCTTCTTCTCGTTGTCTGTATGTCCTTCCTTCATTGTAATGAACTCATTCGACAGTCCGTTCCTGTTCTGAAGAAAGTCGTATGTTTGCTCCCTATAAATAGAGGTAACAGAGGCATCATCCTCTGAAGTTGAAGCTGGTTGCAGGTGGTGCTGAAGCTGTTGCTGCTGTTGTTTGCTGTGTTGTCTTTTTCTGCGAGGAGGTGTTGGAGGCTCATCTTGTCTTGTGGAGAGGGACTTCACAATAGTTGTATCATTAATATTCCCAAGCTTTGCATGTATTCCAATGATGAATATCGACTTTAAATTTCTTCAAAATCGCATAAGATTATGGGGAAGGGAAGTCGCTCTGTAGGATGGGCATGTGCCCACATATCGTGCCATCCTCGGACCAGATGAGATATGGAATATTGTAGTTGGATCCCATAGCCGCTGTGGGGTTTCCAAGAAGATAAAGAAAAGAAAACATTCTATCCCATCTAAGAATTTTGTTTGCATGTTAGAAGAATGTGTAGCAAACAATAAAATTCAAATAACGATACTCCCGGTCGAAAGCTTCTTTTGAAAAAATTGAATTCCCGGT